>CM057339.1:12923492-13523492 GCA_030015575.1 Agapanthus africanus
ATATTAAAAGATTACGTGCACTCATAAAAACCCTACACTCAAAATATTAATACGGTATCAATACTTAAGTCCAACAGTATCTCTGAGACGTTGGGAGGAGTGTATCTCGCTATTTTACGTTACCTAACAGAGCTCAACCTAATTATTATAATTATTATGTAGTTCAACAAAATAATTTAATAGTACAAAATAACATCAAATATAAATTTTTAAATGCCACCATTAATGGAATATGACCTATTTAATTTGATACAAATTAAGAAGACTTAAGGTTTGATTTAAGAAAATTTGAAGTTTTATTTTCAAAAATAGTAATTTTTGACCTGTTATTTGCCATTAATCTTTATTTAATCAAACATTAAGTTTTCTTAAATTAATCCAAAACCAAACAATTTCAACCTTCCCATTGCAAGTTCGAGGGAATTTTGTGGTATTGTTTACACCCAAATTGAGCTACACCAACTAGACTTAGCTCAATTGGTACCAATTTCCTTTCCAACGTGAGAGGCGCAAAAGAACAAGCTCGATCGACTCATGAACGTGGATAGAGGTTGATGCAGGAGTGGGAGCCGAACCCGAATCCGAATAGGAGTCGGTTTAAAGGATTGAGAAAGATTCGGCAAAAGATTTGATTATAATTTAAATTGAGATATTAAATAAGATTTGTTGCAATTTAAATTGTTTAGATCTAATTAGTTTAGATAGATTTATTTTGTTGTCTTTACTTTTTAATTAAGATTTATTTCTTTAGGCTTAAATTATTATTCTCTTATTTAAAGGGATGTGAATTATCGTATTAGGAGAGTTGATTTGATTATTGAATAAAGGTAGCTTGTTAGCAAAGTAAAAGCAGCGACTTTTGTGTTTAAAGAGAGACCGCCGTATCTGGTCCTTGGTTATTTAGGGTTTTGATCTTGTGATTTCTCTTAAGAGTGAGTAGATTGTGCTGAGCATTAAGCCTTCGTAGACCGATCCTTATCAGTTGGTATCAAACCGTAGGCGTCATCGCATTCTTGGTGGAAGGCAAAGAACTGATGGCACACCATGGGCGTAGACATAATGCACAACACGAGTGGAACTGCAAGATATCGAGATCGAAGAACTTAGAAGACAAGTTCAACGGCTAACGACGACTATCGAGTTCGCCAATCTTCGGGGGCCAAATGATGACAGTTTCGGGTCCAAAGATGAAAAACCTTTTTAGCGTCTTGGATCAAACGATGAAAGGAGTATTGGACGTAGAGATCGGTATCCAATCGACCGCTACAGAGGATCTGACATGAAGATGGAGTTACCGGAGTTTTCGGGTAAGCTCAATCTATAGGCTTTTATTGACTATAGTTGCATACCGTCGAGTAAGACTTCGACTACAAGGAGATATCCGAGAAGAGAAAGATAAAGGCGGTCGCACTCAAATTGAAGGGGCAAGTTTCGATTTGGCAGGAGAATCTTAAGATCAAACACTTCCGAGCCAGGAAACCCAAGATCCCTGGTCCCTCAAAATATATATATATATATATATATATATATATATATATATATATATATATATATATATATATATATATATATATATAATTAACAATATATAACTCATGGGGCTTAAGTTCATGTGCTGGGACGCTGCCATAAATCATGCACCAACAATTCCTGACGCTGTGCCAATATTTTGAGGCCTTCTTTTTTTCGACATTTGGAAAAATATTTTTCCAATCTGGTTAACCAGAAAATTTTAAATAAAATATACATAACTTAAGCTATTTAAGATATTCTCTATCTTTCTAAAACAGAAAGAAAGTTTGTTAACAAGAGATATACTCTTTTATATTTTTCGAAATAAAGAAAAAAATAAACCTTATTAACAAGGACCCTTGGATTTATAATCCAAAGGTGCTTAAGCACCCAGACTAATATTAGCTCTTTATATATATATTCTTTTAAAACAAAAGAATCAATTTAATATCTTATTTAAATAAAAAAGATATTGATCATTGTAGGGTGTTTTTTGTCACCCTCATTGAGATGGGAATACGCGCGCGCTTGTCAGGCGTACTACAGATTCCTCCTGCCTAGGGTAGGCCGGGGTTTATTGATTATGGGGATCCGAATCTCCGGCAGCCGCGGACTAAGCTGTCGTTAATTACCCCTCGCCTTTGGGGCGAGGGAACCTCCGATTAACGGGTTAAACTGGTCATGCGAACTCAATGTGCAGTGTACGTGTGTGTTGTTTTGGAAGGGGGGTTTGGATATAACAGGAGCCACGCAGAGTTTTCACGGGGGTCCCGCTACCCGGATAGCGGGCTGGGGGTCAAGGGGGCTAGCAGCCCCCTTGCGGGGTGAGGGGCAGCGCCCCGGCCCAAAAAAAAAATTTTGGGAGGGAGAGTGTTGTACAGTATGTGTATGTGTACATATGTATACATATGTATATATATACATGTATATATATATAAAGGGGGGAAAAGACATCCAAAGGATGCGTGGGGCCAGCGCTTTGAGCGCAAGAGCGCTAGCGCGCCACGTGTCGGCACGTGGGCGCTTTGCGCTTGAGCGCTGGGCGCTTGAGCGCAAGCGCGCCACGTGTCGGCACGTGGGCGCTTTGCGCTTGAGCGCTGGGCGCTTGAGCGCAAGCGCGCCACGTGTCGACACGTGGGCGCTTTGCGCTCGAGCGCAGGGCGCTGAAGCACAAGCGCGCCACGTGTCGGCATGTGGGCGCTTTGCACTCGAGCGCCAGCGCGCCACGTGTCGGCACGTGGGCGCTTGAGCTCTTGGGCGCCGCGAGAAAAAGGGGGCTTTTAGTCCCAGAACCAGAAGCTATGCTTCAGAAAGGAAATATTTATTATATATATATATATATATATATATATATATATATATATGGAGTTAAACTCCTAGGATGTTTTGAAGCTGATAAAGGACTTCTCCCCTTGAGCCCTAGTTCTTCCCTAAAGTGGGGTTTCTGGAGATGAGTCTCCTTCTTCTTCCTTTGTTTGGCCGGATCTTGAAGATCAAGAGATGTGAGATTTTAAAGATCTCTTCTTTTTAAGATCTTAATGACAGATCCAAGTTCCCCTTTATGGGTTTTATGGTGGAAAACTATTTAGTTTTGGAAAAGGAAGAGTAAAACTCTTGATTTAATTCAAAAGAAATGAGAAGGTTTAGAACCTTGGAGAAGGAGCAGGAAGCACAAACCCTAGGTTTTTTGAGAGAATGAAAAGTGTCTTTTTTATTCATCATCATTTTGCCTTTTATAGGCTTACATATTTACATATAGCCCCTTGGGCTTCACAGAATGGCATTTTGCCTATCCCATAGCTCATGTGCCATTTCATTTTTGCACATAAGCCATAGGCTTACAAAATATTGGCTTTATGCCCATTTTGCATACATTCATGTATAAAAAGTTGCATAAAAATTATTTATTACATGATTTTGTTGTTGGCATGAGGGAGGCTGGCCGCGGGCTCGACTCGGGCATGGGCCCGCTTGACCTGGGCTTGGGCCCCACCTAGCTTGGGGGTTGACCTTGACTTTGACTCGGTCAACCGGGGTGTAAATTTTTACCCCAACAAATTGCCCCCCATCAATGAATGCACACCGCACATGTGGGTCGTGTGCATGAAATTGATGGATCTTCTTTTGCGTGGAGGCGACTTGCTTTAGTCCCCACTTTTTGGGATGCACTGCCCTTTTTACGACGTGGACGGTCAGCGCTTAACGCGTCTCCTAGACGGAGTGTCCGTGGTAGACGTTTCCCTGGCCCGGAGCGATCTGGTTCCTGCTTTGTAGGAAGCCTGCACTGTCCTTTTTGCGACATGGACGGTCGACGCTCTGATCCGGAGCGATTTGGTAGACGTGTCCCCGGCACAAAGTGTCTGCTTCACGTTGCCCCGGCACGGAGTGTCGCTGGTTGACGTGTCCCCGATACGGAGTGTCTGCTTGACGTTTCCCCGGCACAGAGTATCGCTGTTGGACGTTTCCCTGATGCGGAGTGTCTGTGTTGGACGTTTCCCCGATGCAGAGTGCCGCTGGTTTGACGTGTCCCCGGCACGAAATGTCTGTGTTGGACGTTTCCCCGATGCAGAGTGTCGCTGGTTGACGTATCCCGGCACGGAGTGTCTTCTTGACGTTTCCCCGGCATGGAGTGTCATTGTTGGACGTTTCCCTGATGCGGAGTGTCTGTGTTGGACGTTTCCCCAATGCAGAGTGTCGCTGGTTGACGTGTCCCTGGCACGGAGTGTCTGTTGTCGATATGCCTCGGGCACGGAGTGTCTGCTTGACGTTTCCCCGAGGCGGAGTATCGGCCAGTTGACGTATCCCCGAGACGGAGTGTTTATTGTCGATGTGCCCCCGACACGGAGTGTCTGCTTGACGTTTCCCCGAGGCGGAGTATCGGCTGGTTGACGTATCCCCGAGACGGAGTGTCTGTTGTCGATGTGCCCCCGACACAGAGTGTCTGCTTGACGTTTCCCCGAGGCGGAGTATCGGCTGGTTGACGTATCCCCGAGACGGAGTGTCTGTTGTCCGACACAGAGGTCGATATTGGAATTGGTTGGTGGATTTGTTTGATTTGAGTCGACATCAGTATCGCTACACTGGAATATGGTACCAGGAGCGAATCATCATTTGTCATGAGAGAATTCTGGGATTGGTATTTTTGTTTGGCATCTGCATTGCTGCATTGGAATAATGCCAGGAGCAACTCATCATTTGCCCCGAGAGGATTTGGGAATTGGTTTTTGTTTGGCATCTGCATTGCTGTACTGGAATAATGCCAGGAGCAACTCATCATTTGCCCCGGGAGGATTTGGGAATTGGTGACTTAGGAGACAGGTTTAGATCCCTATCACCTAAGACTTTTCAATTTTATGGACCGTAAGGGTCCCATAAAAGCATTTTCTCCCTACGAGTCGAAAGGATCTCGTAGGTGTATTTTCTCCTTAGGAGTCCGGTGTTGCTCCTTTGTGAGTCGTAAGGATCTCACGCGGGCATTTTCTCCTCACAAAGTCGAGAGGACTTTGTGAGTGCATTTCATTTCTTTTTTACAAGTTTTGCGCCCTTTCGGGTTTTCACAAACTCGCTGGCAGCCCTGCTGTTTTTACTCACGGAGCCATTTCGGGTTTTCATCCGTACCCCTTTTGCTTGTGGACATACCATTTTTTTATTGTTGTTTTTTTATTTATTTTTTTAATTATTTTTTGTGGGACTTTGAATGTGGTCTCACCGGTAGGACTTGAGAGAGATTGGGGTTGTTTTACGCCCGTGAATTGTATACGGTTTTGCAGAATGTATCATCCAGACCGTAGGGCCGGAAACATTTCGGGACTTTGTTGGCATCTGCATCGCTGCACTGGAATATAGTACCAGGAGCGACTCATCATTCGCCGTTGGGGGTATGAAATTTGGTTGGCGTCTGCATCGCTGCACTGGAATATGGTACCAGGAGCGACTCATCATTCGCCATTGGGATTTGGAATTTGGATGGCGTCTGCATCGTTGCACTGGAATATGGTACCAGGAGCGACTCATCATTCGCCACTTGAGGATTGGGGAGCGATGGCTTAGGAGACAGGTTTAGATCCCTATCACCTAAGACTTTTCAATTTTATGGGCCGTGAGGGTCCCATAAAAGCATTTTCTCCCTGCGGGTCGTAAGGATCTCGTAGGTGCATTTTCTTCTTAGGAGTCGTGAGGACCCCCAAGTGTGTTTTTCCCTTGTGAGTCGTAAGGATCCCACAAAGGTTTGTTCTCCTCATGTATCATGAGGACACATGAGTGGGTCTTCTCAATGGAGCATAATTCCAAAGGCGGAGACCAGCCGCGTGACTGGTGATTAGGTGGGGCATGAGGGTGATGAGAATTATTTGAGCCCGTGGATTGTATACGGTTGTCAATTTGGGGACTGGCCGTAGGGCTGGAAGAATTTTGGAAAACTGGATTTTGGTTGGCGTCTGCATCGCTGCGCTGGAATATGGTACCAGGAGCGACTCATCATTCGCCGTTGTTTTGTTTGTTTTTTTTGTTTTTGTTTTATCGCGATTGCTCTATCATTTCAGCTTTTCTTATCGCGAAGGTCGCGATTGCCCTATCATTTCGGCTATTTATTCGCGGTTGCCCCATTATTTCGGCTTTATTTTCATTTTTATTTTTTACTCGCTGATTTTTATTGCGAGTTTCCCCATCATTTCGGCTTTTCTTTATTTTTCTCCTATTTACACATTTTTTGTTTATTTACACATTTTTTTTACATCCCCAGTTTAACGACTTAGAGGTCGATTGTTCCCAGTTTAAGGACGTGGTGGTCGATTGTTCCCAGTTTAACGACGTGGTGGTCAGTTGTTCACTTATCCCAGCTCCTCGAACTTGATCTTGGCAGGGCTATGTTGATGACAGTAGCTCTGTGGCCTGTCGGTACATCTGACGACTGTGAGGCTTTCCCGAGTTTATATTGGTTCTCCACCCAATCTTTAAAAACATAGCAGTCTTCAATGGTATGACTCACCATTCTATGATATGGGCAGGTATATGGGATTACCGGTCATGTTCATCTCGTGTGGCCTCTTTGAAATAGGAAGTTGAAGACCATTATTCAAGCGTCCACGAATATTTTACGTACTTTATCCCTCCTAAAGGAGTATACTTTCTTCTTTCTCTCTATTAGAGCAGGTGCCCTTACTAATGCCAGACCCCGAGGATGATAAGTCTTTGGTTCGCCTACTGTCCGCTTACCACGTTCAGTGTACGCATCGGAGGGACTGGATCGCGTCCGTTTTTCACAAAGGTGTTCGCTCTTAGGTTGAAGGGAGCATCGGTCGGCTACTTCCGGATATCAAACCCCAGCTCACGAACCAAAATTTGATTTTGCTGTAATTGCAAGTGGACGACTTGGGTCATGAGATCCGCCACGACATTTTCCAGCTCGTCGACTTAGAATGGACCTTGGCCATCTTCTCATCCCTGTCCTGAAATTGCCTTTGAAGCCATTGGAATAATGCTTATTCTACAGTTTCAAGTATAACAACGGGGTCATCCCTACCGCCTGAACTTGATTCCGCATGAACCATGGGTTCCTTTGGTTCAATGGCCTGAGCGAGCTCTTCATCATTTGGATCGGGCCGATGTTGGATGGCAACAACCGCGTCATTGTCACGGTTATAAGGCGTAGGAGGACTTGCTCCTCTGAGCTCCATCATGTAGACCGTATGGGTTGTGTACCCGTCTATTGCTTCTTCATTGGCAATGTGGCTCGCTTGGCTCTTAGCTTGTTGCCTTGGTCCGCTCTTTTTAGAGAAAGGCAGATGTCTGAGAGAATCAGGTCCCTGAAGGACTTCGGTCCCCGTTTGTATGAAATTGGCGGTCGCAGCTTGATTGTTTGTTAACACGCCAGGGGACAATGATATTTCTCCCGCCTTATATTGTTTCTCGACCCAATCCTTGAAGATGCAACAGTCTTCAATAGTGTGTCCCGGCACTCGGTGGTATGGGCAAAAGTTAGGGTGATCAGTCCAGTTTGCTTCACTTAGCCTTTTTGGTTCTGGTAGCCGCAGGCCATTCTTCAGAGCGTCTTTAAAATTTTGTGGACCTTATCCCTTCGGAATGAGTAGACCTTATTTCTTCTTTCCTCCAAAGTTGGCTCTCGAGACTGGTCAGTTTTTGCTCCGCCCGCTCTCTGCTTATTCAGAGAATCGGTGCTGTTAGAACTTCCGCCTTTTCGGCTGTCGTCCCTCCAAGGATTCGGTCTGTTTGTGAACTGAAGATTCTGAGCGGACTCGGGCTTTGAGCGTTCCAATGTTTGGACCTTTTTGGTCAGCTCTTGGAATGTTTTGAGACTCACGGTACATAGAAACGGGGCCTTCCAGTTGTTGAGATTTCCGACAAGGAGACTGACAGATTGGTCCTGCTCTATCGGCGGTTCACATTTGACGGAGAGATTGCGCCATCGGGTTATAAAATCCGTGCTGCTTTCATTGTTCTTGGGCTTGGTCCTTACGAGCTCGGCAATGGTGATCTTATCGCTAACGCTCATGAACCTTTGTCGAAACAAAGATTCCATTTGGATGAAAGTAGTAACGGAGCCATCCGGTATGCTCGCGTACCAGTCGAAAGCAACATCGGTCAAGCTATTAACGAACTGGCGGAGGAGAAGCGCATCGTTGCCCCCAGTGTTCCCGCATGAGGCTTTGAAGTGGGCGATATGCTGATTCGCATTTCCCGTCCCATCGAATCTTCCGAATTTGGGGATAACATAGCCGCTGGGAAATTCTACCAGATCATACTGAGCAGGATATGGTCTTCTACTACTGCTAATATCTTTTTGCGCTTCGGCTTTGGCCACCAATGTTTTGACTTTGCTGGCAATCAAATCCATAATTTGATCTTAAGTTAGCGGGCTGCTGTCATCGGCAGCCAAGACATTTCCTGAGATAGGATGCGACTGATTTTCATGCGGTGCGCCCACTTTTGGATTTGAGGAAACGAGCGTCGGCTGTTTCGGGACACCGTTTCCTAGTTCATGAAAGCCCTGCGCCTGATTGGGCGGCTGAGAGGCAAGTTGGGCCGTGAGCCGTAAGACGGCGTTTGTCAAGTCGTCAATTTTTGAGTAAAGCTTGGCCATCTCCTTGTCTTTGCTTCTGAGCCGCTTTCGGAGCTCTTGGAGAAGTTGCTGCTCTGCAGTCTTAGGACGGAAAGTTGGCTCATCTTCGCTTTCCGAGCCTGACTCCTCATGAATTGAGGGTTCTCTCTGCCTATCAGCCTCACCGAGAGGGTTTTCATCATCCAGTAGAGGCAGCTGTTCTTGGGAAGTGGCAACCACATTCAACCCAGATTGGATTTTAGATGTGGTGGCCCCGTCCTTGCTCTTGCTGCTCGTGCCCACCATGTAGACAGTGTGGACCACATATCCAGCCATTTCCTCGTCTTTGGCGGGGTAACCCTGTTCCTCGAACCTCATGAGGTTCAGCCTAGCAGGAGCCCTAGCCCTTTTGTTGGCTCTATACCTGAGCCTTTTCTGCCTTAGCTTCTCAATTTTAAATGCTTGGCAGGCATCTGCTTCCTGGGAAGCCACCGTGAGTCGATTAGTGGGGAGCTTAGAGATGACACCCGATCGATCAGTTGTCAGAGGCACCGCCGGAGCTTGCTCGAGACGCGTTGTTGCTTTGTTGGTATTGATGGCCTTGCCCCGGCTGGGGCCAAGGAAAGTCGTTCAGACACCGACTTGCGTTTTAGTTGGGGCGCCTTCGAGACCACCACATTTGGCCTCTTGCCTTTCGAAACCGGTTTGTCTGCTTCCGGGGCTCGAGGAGCTGGGATGGCGTTAATTGACACAAGCATGATAGAGCCGAATGGTAGCGGCGGCTCCTCCCATTGTCGCCCGAGACTGGTCGGAAAGACCGTCCTGGCGTCCATCTTCATCGTATAGGAGATGGGAGCTGTGTCGAGAGCTGAGCTTGTCCTTGGAGACATTGTTGAGAAGTGATTGCTTGAAAACCTGCATGACATAGCATTATTTTAGTATAAATATATATATGTATATTGATTGAGTTCGCATGAACGTTTAACCCGAAATATGGGAGGAGAGATGGTCCCACCGGGCGTGCTAGAATTTGTAGGGTGTTTTTTGTCACCCCATTGAGATGGGAATACGCGCGCGCTTGTCAGGCGTACTACAGATTCCCCCTGCCTAGAGTAGGCCGGGATTTATTGATTATGAGGATCCGAATCTCCGGCAGCCACGGACTAAGCTGCCGTTAATTACCCCTCGCCTTTGGGGCGAGAGAACCTCCGATTAACGGGTTAAACTGGTCATGCGAACTCAATGTGCAGTGTACGTGTGTGTTGTTTTGGAAGGGGGGTTTGGATATATCGGGAGCCACGCAGAGTTTTCACGGGGGTCCCGCTACCCGGATAGCGGGCTGGGGGTCAAGGGGGCTAGCAGCCCCCTTGCGAGGTGCGGGACAGCGTCCCGACCCAAAAAAGAATTTTGGGAGGGAGAGTGTTGTAGAGTATGTGTATGTGTACATATGTATACATATGTATATATATACATGTATATATATATAAAGGAGGGAAAAGACATCCAAAGGATGCGTGGGGCCAGCGCTTTGAGCGCAAGAGCGCTAGCGCGCCACGTGTCGGTATGTGGGTGCTTTGCGCTTGAGCGCTGGGCGCTTGAGCGCAAGCGCGCCTCATGTCGGCACATGGGCGCTTTGCGCTTGAGCGCAGGACACTGGAGCGTAAGAGCGCCACGTGTCGGCACGTGGGCGCTTTGCGCTTGAGCGCTAGGCGCTTGAGCGCAAGCGCGCCACGTGTCGACACGTGGGCGCTTTGCGCTTGAGCGCAGGGCGCTGGAGCGCAAGCGCGCCACGTGTCGGCACGTGGGCGCTTTTGCGCTGGGCGCTTGAGCGCAAGCGCACCACGTGTCGGCACGTGGGCGCTTTGCGCTTGAGCGCAGGGCGCTGGAGCGTAAGCGCGCCACGTGTCGGCACGTGGACGCTCTGCGCTCGCTTACGCCACGTGTCGGCACGTGGACGCTTTGCGCTCGAGCGCAGGGCGCTGGAGCGTAAGCGCGCCACGTGTCGGCACGTGGGCGCTTTGCGCTCGAGCGCAGGGCGCTGGAGCGTAAGCATGCCACGTGTCGGCACGTGGGCGCTTTGCGCTCGAGCGCCAGCGTACCACGTGTCGGCACGTGGACGCTTGGGCGCTTGGGCGCCGGCGAGAAAAAAGGGGCTTTTAGTCCCAGAACCGGAAGCTATGCTTCAGAAAGAAAATATTTATTATATATATATATATGGAGTTAAACTCCTAGGATGTTTTGAAGCTGATGAAGGGCTTCTCCCCTTGAGCCCTAGTTCTTCCCCAAAGTGGGGTTTCTGGAGATGAGTCTCCTTCTTCTTCCTTTGTTTGGCCGGATCTTAAAGATCAAGAGATGTGAGATTTTAAAGATCTCTTCTTTTTAAGATCTAATGACAGATCCAAGTTCTCCTTTATGGGTTTTGTGGTGGAAAACTATTTAGTTTTGGAAAAGGAAGAGTAAAACTCTTGATTTAATTCAAAAGAAATGAGAAGGTTTAGAACCTTGGAGAAGGAGCAGGAAGCACAAACCCTAGGTTTTTTTGAAAGAATGAAAAGTATCTTTTTTATTCATCATCATTTTGCCTTTTATAGGCTTACATATTTACATATAGCCCCTTGGACTTCACAGAATGGCATTTTGCCTATCCCATGGCTCATGTGCCATTTCATTTTTGCACATAAGCCATGGGCTTACAAAATATTGGCTTTATGCCCATTTTGCATACATTCATGTATAAAAAATTGCATAAAAATTATTTATTACATGATTTTGTTGTTGGCATGAGGGAGGCTGGCCGTGGGCTCGACTCGGGCATGGGCCCGCTTGACCTGGGCTTGGGCCCATCTAGCTTGGGGGTTGACCTTGACTTTGACTCGGTCAACCGGGGTGTAAATTTTTACCCCAACAATCATATCAACAGATAAGTTTTGGATCTATAATCCAACGGCGTTTAAGCACCCAGGTTTGATTTTAAGATCAATTAGAGAGATCTCAAAGAGAGATTGTCTATACTTTGCCTAACAATATTTATACCTTATATAAAGGACCCTAAAGGTCAAAATTTCATATACACGGTCGACTCCATAAGCTTGATCAGGAACTTAAGTTCTCTGCAATCACAGTTTCGTCTTCTTCTCACCATCATAATCAAACAAGGCGAGAAAAGAAGAATTATTTCCATGAGGTAATAGGTTTAATCTCATCCATAAGAAGGTTAACCTTCATATATATATAACTTAAATTCTTATCGATGATCTTAGGATCTCTAGATCAAACTTCGCCTCGAGAAAACTTAAGTTTTCATCAGATGTATTTCTTTGATCTTAAGATCTAAGGTTTGAGAGAAAGAATCGAACCCCTGCATAAAATATAATGATGATGGATCAGGAAATTTATATTTCCAGAAAGCAGATCATGTGATCTATATACATGTAAAGGAAAAGAAACTCCATATCAAAAAAGTTATGAACATGATGTCGTTAATGACCAAAATAGCCATTAACAGAGGCTTAAACTCCATGAAATTTAAGTTTTAAAAAAAAGAAATTGATCTTTATGACAAACTCTAAGTAGTCATGCACCAGAAGCATATACGCCAATGGACATGCGTCATATAGAGATGCTGTAAGTGGACGGGAGTTAGGGTCGTGACAACCACGGCCATGGCGGAATTTGAAAAACAACAATTTTACAAAGCATAATCCCAATCCATCACCAAGATCATCAAATACAATATAATGTGCAGACTAAAAAAGAGTAGAGAGGCGCTACAACCTTTGTAGTGTGTACGACTCATCCCGAAAGACCTCGTCTAGACTTTGTGAGCCTCCAGACCCCTCTGAATGGCGACCGTCTCGCCGTAGATGATCCGTATTGAAAGCGGATTGCCCGAGCTCCAACTCCGTCACCGGACGGAGAAACTTCCTCTAGAGGATAGCTAGGTATAGAGAAAGATGATGTGAACGATGGATACTCTCTCTTTTTGTCACTCCCTCACCATGGCTATACTTGCCATTAACCTAGAGAGCAAAAGCTCTAGGAGGAAGAAGATGTTTGATGGCTTGAAAAATAATGAATTGAGTTAATTCCTTTTTTCCATCCATGTCATACTAATATGACATAAGTCACTCTCTCACTCTATTTCCCTCATATGTGTGTGTCACACACACAAGAGAGATGATGGGCCCCACCATTTATTAAGTATAATAAATAAATAAAAATATATACATATATATTTATATTTATATTTATATATATATAAAGATATATATACATTTACATACATATGTGTGTGTGTATTTATTTACACATATATAAAATTGTGGGAATTAATATATATATCATATATAAATTAAATAAGTACTAGTACATGTATCCCATACACGTACACATCATGTATCACATATACGAAATGTCATCAATATCTTCTCAGTATCATATACTGTAGAGAGTGTGTTATATACACTGTACTAGAAACCGCATTATCTATACGGTTATCAAGTCAACACTTGACTTGATATTCCGGCTTTTAAACCGGCTAGTATAACATTCGTCCTATTAAACGCGTATATCCAATACATGTTTTATCAAACTCATGCACGTATCCTTATAAGCACGTCACATCGCGTTTTGCCCGGACAGGCACTTTCGTTACGGGACTCTAAAGTCCTGTCAATACGCTGGCAGTAGCTTATATAGGATTACATCCGATTGAATCTGAAACACTTTTAGATTCAACCCCCTTTCGGGTTAACCCACAAGCTCGTTAGTGGCGCTAGCTGTACATAACGGCTATCCAGCAATGTGCAAGATAAAGGCAGGACGACGAGCGAACCCATCCAGACCCGACAATGTTTATAAGTGATAGTCACTGTACAATCCAGTCTATTCATCAAAGAGTATCGCATATCGGGTCTGGAGGATGGAATCTGTCAGACCCCCAATAACCCGATAAGTCGTGCTGACAGAGGACTCATAACCAAAGAGATACAACTGGTAACACTTACCAGTTTATCTCTACTGACGTGGCCATGGACTTCTACCTATAGTCGTGTCCTGCACAGTGCAATATCGACTCCCAATACCGGATGTAATGAATTCCCATGACCGTCCACTGCCTTCATGTGATTCGGGATTGTACCTAACTAAAACCTGTTTGCAAGACTCGGTAGAGCCATGGTAGGGTAGTAATTTAAGTACGGTGAGATACACACAAGAATGGCAATCTCAGGTCTAGGGACTACCATGTACTCATGTCACCAGAGAACTGCTATCTGACATTGTATAATACCATCTAGGATTTCTCAGCGAGTCCGTCCAGTGTAACTCATCCAATGAGCACATGTATATAATCATCGGTGTCAAACACCAATGGCTATGGGATCGGTACAGGGTCATAAAACATATACACTAGTCTAAAGTGGAGTACTGATGCCCAGTCTTGATACTTCTATGACTAGGGACATTTACGGATGTGCTTATAAACTACCAGGCCCCACTAGTATGATTCTTATTACAATTCTGGTAGTCAAGTAAAAATCCTATGAGCTTTATCTCATGTATTATCGATACGTGATAACTAGTAACATGTATACACATGACAAATAAAGACAAACCAGATAGCATACTATCATCACGAGTAAGATTTTTCTATATATATATATCCTCATGAATTCAGTAATTGCATTTCTAGAATTACGATAATTGCCTTAAGGGCACATATATCCAACAAATGTGCCAATTTGAAGGTCATGTGTCAATATAAAGGCCATGTCTATCACTTCGTATCGTGTTATATTTTATTTATTTTGGAGTTGCCCTTAGATTATATATGGAGACTAATATGCCATCGCCCGTAGGGTGCGGATTAGTTTAAATCCATAAATCTTAGATTTGGGTTGAACCTAGGTCATATGTTCTATCAATTCAGAGCATATATCTAAGGACCATTAGTCGTATATGAGACTAATATCAACTTAGGAAATATATTTAAAAGACGTTAATCTTGTTTTAGATTAAGATCAACTTAAAATATATGAGCATATGAACTTGAGGAATATCATGGAAGTTTAAGCTTTATAATACTTAGTCAATTTGGACTAAGAATTAGCTCTGGAATATATGTATTGGCATCCAGAAGTTCTGGCGTATTTCACGTGTCACATAGACAAAGGTATATAGGTCTGTGACATATTAAATCATTGGCGCATCAGAGTTGTGGCGCATGTCACGTATACAATGAGTATCGGTGCATGGATATGACTTTTTGTCTCTGGCGTGTTAAATATTAACGCCCATGGGTTGTGGCGCATGCCTTCGACTTGGTCTCTGGCGCGTATGCTCATATTGGCGCATATGTTTATTGGAACATATCTTCATTGGCCCATGGCCTTTATATTGGTGCATGCCTTTCATTTTGGTGCATCTCTATGTGACGCATGCCCATTGACGCATATGCATCGGCGCATGGCCGCTTAGGGTTTTCCATATAGATTAATCTCCGTCCTTTTGAAACTTAAGTTTTATGAAGCTTAAGCTTCTATTAATAGCTATTTTGGCCATTAACGACATCAAAATCACAACTTTTATGATCCGGAGTCTCCCTTTCTTTCATATATAGATCATATGATCTGTTCTTTGGAAATTTAACTTTCTTTGTCCATCATCATTATACTTTTATGCAGGGGTTCAGTTCTTCTCTCAAACCCTAGATCTTAAGATCAAGGAAATCACTCTGATGAAAACTTAAGTTTTCTCGAGACGAAGTTTAATCTAGAGATCCTAAGATCACCAGAAAGAACTTAAGTTCCAAATATGAAGGCTAATCTTCACTTGGATGAGGCTAAGCCTATTATATCATGGAGAACATTCTCCTTTTCTCACCTTGATTGATGATGGTAACGAAGAAGACGAGAGTTTTGATTGCAGAGAACATAAGTTCCTGATCCAGCTTATAGGGGATATTATATATGCTTGCGTATATCAAATTTTGACCTCTAGGGTCCTTTATATAAGATATAGATATCGTTGGGCAAGTAGAGACAATCTCTCTTTGAGATTTCTCTAATTGATCTTAAGATCAAGCTCGGGTGTTTAAGCACCGTTGGATTTTAGATCTAAGGGTTATCTATTGATATGATTAATATCTTTCTTATTTAAATAAAATATTCAATTGATTCTATTTTTTTAAATGAAAATAGCTAATATTAGCCCGGGTGTTTAAGCACCGTTGGATTATAGATCCGAGGGCTTTGTTAACGAGCTTTATTTTTTTTTTTAGAAAAATATATGTAACATTTCAGAAAAAATTAAAATTAAAATTTTATTTTAGAATTTTAAATAATGATAGAATTTTATATAATGATAAAAAGGGGTTTATTAAAGATTAGGGTAGTTAAGTGTAGTGGTAACTATTTATAAAAGGTTGCTAATTGCAAAAGGGGTTTTATTTGCAGAAAGGGTTTTTAATTTTAATGAGAAAAATGGTATATGTTAAGGAATTGTGCACGCGTGCGCGCGCACCACAAGACCTTATACCTTCATATTCCTCCACCTCATACTCACCCTACACGGCTCTTCCTTCATTTTCCCTCATAATTCTTATAGCTAAATCATTCTAAACCAAGCCATCTCCTTCCTCAAGCTTTCATCACACAAAAATTCTCTAGTTCATCACCTAGCCCAAGAAAAGTGAGTTCTTCATGAAGATTTTTCTCAAAAACTTAAGCTAAAGCTAATATCAAATTCAAGATGATCCAAGTTGCACCCCATGAGCTTGGAAGCTCTGAAACATCTCTTTAAATAGGTAAAAAAAAACTCACCTTTTACAAGTTTTTAAAATGGTTAGGTTTCAAAGTTTTAGTATGATATCAGAAAAAGATAAGTTTTGTAGATTTTTTAATATTCAATTGGAATATGCTATAACTAATGAACTCTAAAAAATATTTTGAGAATTTTCTAAGATGGTGAGAACAACTAGAGACCACACCTCAAGCCCATACCCATTTGGACCCAACACGACCGCAAATTTAATGATATTGGCCGCAATTTGCAGCTGGGGTTTTAAGTTAGGGTGTGGGATTTTTACTGTAGCTTCATGACATCTTAACTAGACTATTGTATACTCAATTTTTTCCCAGGTCACTTGAATCAAAATCTGGAAAAAATATCCTATAAAAGTTCAATGTTTTACGTTTTAAAAACTTAAGTTTTGATTTTCGTTATTGCCGGGGGTAGTTTGATATTGATAGCACACGTTAAAATACGTTGATCATACGTTCTGGTCTTTTTGCGTTAGAAATTTAGCAACGTTTACATTTCGATTCTTATTTATGCGCTTGGGTAAATGTATAGGATCGGTCGCGGAGACATCCGACATGGCGAGGAAGGGCAAGACATTCGCGAGTTTCGTCTAGTGCGTATTGATATTAGATGAGTGGGGGGATATTTACAAGTGGGAACTCGGACGGATGACGTATAGCACCCCTGACTACCAGAAGCTTCATAAAACTCTGTATCGGTTTTTAAACACTATTCATGATACTTAGCCGCATTTCCATGTCATATACATTACACTGAGTACCATACCATCCTTAATATATAACTATACTTGCTAGAATAGATACACTGAATAGAATACAAGCACAATACTAATGATTTCCATGTTGCACAGTTCACAGACTCGTATGCTACACTACACATCATTAGTACTGCCATGACACATAGAATTGCTATGTTTAACTATATTACTATATTTTATGATAGTATTAGCTCCTATTTACCATGTTCCATTAATAAAATGCTATAGTCTATTTAATTACATGTTATAGTTGTCAAATGTTTCATGAATGAATCATTCTCTATTGATATCATAGATTTATGTTTCTATGGATTTGAGAAACTGCGGGTATTTTTTATAAAACGGATTATATTTTCAAAAGTGTGGTTTTCTCGTATTATGATGATTGGCATCCGCCATGAGTTTTGGTTTTCATGATGAGTTATTCGAATCGAGAAAGGGGTTAACCAATTTCGGATACATGGTGGACCCAGTACGACTCCGAGGGATAGGAAGACCGTAGGGAGGTATGGGGAGCCTAGCGAGGATGATCGATACCGGAGGTGATATTGGAGCGCGGCGTATATCCGAAGGTTTCCGACCGTGGCTGAGTTGATACCAAGAGAGGACCGATCGGTTGAACGATGCCTACGATATCCAGATTTCTATTTGTGTCGATGATGGACATGAGTTTGATGGGGATTTAATGATGATGTATATTATTCTTATGCGACTTCATTTATATCGTACTTGCAATCATTACTACACATGTCATATTATATCTTGTAATGTATACTTCTATTCACTGAGTTGACAACTCACCCTCGTTGTGCCTTAGCTCCTTGTAGGATAGACCACACGGACGAATAGCAACGTCATGGATACATACTTTGGAGTTCATCGCAGATTTTGCTAGATGGGTTACACGTATAGTAACCGCCTCTTTTGTTGATATTGTATCTTGTATCTGGTGTCACTCCATCAGACCACCTGTTTTATTTGACTTAGATCGAGTTGTGACTTTATGTATATTCTTTTGGGTCGAACTCGGATAGAGTCGACTTGGTAACTTTACTTACGCAATTCATTTTATATTTGCATGTGATCCTTCACATTTGAGCGTTATATATAACTGCGTGATTATGATTCCACCGTTGGGCGTTGTGATAGCTCCCAAGTAAGGATGCCGTTATAATTATATGTATATATACCTGTTTTTATCAGAAATTACAAAGGAGGTGCTGTCGAAATTTCAAATAACGAAAACATTTTAACCCTATTTCAAAACACTTGACATATGCTTTTAAATAAACAATCTTTGTAAATAAATTGTGTTTCATAATAAATACCTTTTGAAAACTTCACCATCTTTATTTTTTTTAAAAGGTTTAGATCTTGGTTTTTGGCTTACTTAGATCGCATCGACGTCTCTAGACGACATCTGATCTAAGTGTCGGTCGCGTGCCAATTTGGGTCGTTACAATATAAGAGATTTTATCTCTTGTTAACAATATTATCTTTCTGTTTTTAGAAAGATAGAGAATATTTTAAATAGCTTAAGATATGTGTTTAAATCTTTTATTTAGAGATTTTCTGCTTAACCAGATTTATTCTTTCTGTTTGAGAAAAGATAGAATTTTTTTTTCCAAATATAGCTTAAGTTATCAAAGAAACGAGGGACTCAAAAATTGACGCAGCACAAGGAATTATTGACGCATGCTTTTTAACAACGTCCATCTTTCTAACGCATGGACTTAAGTCTCATGAGTTATATTTATTATTATTATTATTATTTTAGAAGGAACAATCAACCAGCATGTCAAACTCCTTACCGACAGCGAAGCAGCCTTCAAGTTGGTCAAAACGGGTCGACCATATCCAGCATGGTACTACCAAAAGCAGTATCCATCGGGATATATGATCCCAAAATTCAACATCTTCAGATGAACCAGCAACCCCCACCAGCATATTTCACAGTTCACAGTAATGTGTGGTAACACCGGAAGCGGTGATAAATTACACCTTCGACAGTTTGTCAGCAGCCTGGCGGATACTGCCTTCGAATGGTACTCGGAGCTCCTAAATAACTCTGTAGAGAACTTCGCTGACATGGAGCTGCTCTTCACGCAGAGGTTTGTTAGCGCAAACGAGCGCACTACCATCTCCGCATTGATCAACGAAGAGAGGAGATCGAATGAAATACTGGTGCAGTACGCCATTCGGTGGAGGAACCTTGCCTCGAAGTGTGAGCAACCAATCGCCGAAGCTCCAGCCGTCAGAATGTTCATAGGCACCTTAGATCTGCGATCAAGGGTTTACTCATTCCTGTCTTTTGCCAAATCGGCCACATACCAAGAACTCCTCGACAAGGTGGTTCAACTGGAGCAGATTGACCAGATACCCTCCTCTGCGGAAGGGGAACCTCGAGGCAGTAAAGGCAATGTTCAACAGCAACAAAGCGGTGCCAAAGTACTTAACCGTCCCAACAATAATCATTCGGGTCCCACCCTCGAAGAAAAGATAGGACGTGAATATTCCTTTCCTCGTGACAAGACGAAGAAGTTATTCGACCTTGCCAAGAAAAATCGCATGTTGTTGCTACCTGAACCCTAATGACCTGCATAATCAAACGCGGTTAATGACCCCAATTACTGCCTATATCATCGGGTTATAAGTCACCCGTTTGAGGATTGCTTTGTCCTCAAGTGGGTCAAAGACCAATACAAGCAAGAAAAATTCATTCTGATGGACAGCTGGAAGGTGGATCCACCGTAAAAGCAT
Organism: Agapanthus africanus; assembly: GCA_030015575.1. NCBI lineage: Eukaryota > Viridiplantae > Streptophyta > Magnoliopsida > Asparagales > Amaryllidaceae > Agapanthus > Agapanthus africanus. The sequence continues at coordinate 12,943,400 of CM057339.1, forward strand.
ATCCCGAAGAAAGCCGACATGGCAGGGACCTCTTGTTCAATGATAGCGAAAAGTAAATGGTCATCTCGTCAAAAACTAAGAGGATGCTAAAAGTGTTGCGTGCATGCCCAGCAATCAAGTGGAAAAGTCTGCTTAAATCACAGATCATCAAAAGGATGTTGATGCCACGTCCCACTTCTATGGTCAATGACAAGGAGAAAAGTCTCCCAATTCCTACTTTTAAGAAAAAGAAGAAGGCCATGAAACCCGTACAGACTGATGAATATGTCGACAGGAATACGGACCTTCAGAAGTATATAAATATGCTGCAAGAATATAATCAAAAAGTGCGCACTCCAATCACAAGTGAAGAATTCCTCCAGTATCTCTTTGAAGATAGCGATGCTGAAGAAGAAAACCCGACAGAAGAAGAGGAGTGTGTGGAAAGCTGCCGCATGGTCTCCTATTCTTTTGTATCAAATGAAGAAGAAAACGCTTCACCGAAAAATAACACGGCTAAGCTGGGGGCAGGGCCCACACAAAGTGCTCCAATTCTTCCACAAGACGATCCTATTGATAAGCTGATAAAGGAAGTTGCTCAAGAAGGAAAGGATGTTATAAGGCGTGAAATGGCTATCTATAAAAAGGTCAAGCAACTGCGCCTAAAAAAACAATTTGCGAAAGGGACGAGTCACGATGCTACTCAGCTGAAGCAACCTCCGATTACAAAAAGGAGAAGCGAGGCCAAGATTAAGAAGCGATTCGCTAAGGCTCTGTCGATAGGGATGAAATTACCACCCCTTCTGATGTACACATCCGGAGTACCATATTTTGACGGTGGGAAAGAGCACCCAAAGTACTATCTCTATCACCGAAAGATCCCATACCCAATTAAAGAATGCAGCGCATTCGGAAAGTGGTGGTGAGATTATGTCACTCGTGAAAGGCAGTGAAGTGGGCCAAAAGGAAGGCAAAGACCTTATAGCCTCGAAATGAGCGGTGTTGCGCCGCTACCATCCCACTCTTCGGAAGCAATTCCGAGAACGAAGAGGAGAAAATACTCCCAAGCCAATCTCTGTCGGAAAACGACGAGCAAAAGCAAGCAGCCGTCATTCCAGTCTTCAAGAGCGATTCAGAAGAAGATGTTGAGACAGAGTTCTCCACTCATCCCTCATCCAAAACCCTTGATGAGGCAAACCGGATTCTACACGTCACCATGGCTCCACCTCGACATTATAAAAAGCTCGATACAGTAATCACTCACAATGTAGAGGAGCTGGTAACTTTCTACGTGCCTCCTAAATATAGAAGCGCGAAAGCAATTCTCTTCTACAAATCCGAAGAAACCAAAGTGGAAAGGGAGATCTGGCAAGGACTAGATCCAAACCTCGATAAGTTGCAGCCCATCCACATACCGAGATACTTCTCAGAGAGTTTACAGAAACTCATAAGGCATCAAGAAATACCCTTCGAATAAACCATTTGAGAAGCCCGGTTCTATAAAAGGATCTGGGAAGTGCCAAGAACTCATAGAGTCAATCCTAATGGAAAAACGGATGCTACTGGTTTAGAATACATCCGATCAAGGAGGCGGGAAAGAACCCACACCTGCCATATAATAAGACTCTCAAATGCAGGGAAGACCCTTGGGAATCCCCACGATTCTTAAGGAGAAAATATGCTTATGAGATCACCTCGACTCGAAAGCATAAAAATCACTTTTGTGGGATCCTTACAACTTACAAGGGAAAATACACTTAGGGGTTCTTACGACTTCCGAGGAGAACAAACACTTACGGGATCTTCACGACTCGTAAGGAGAAAATAATTTTATGAGACCCTCACGGCTCATAAAATCGAAAAGTCTTCGGTGATAGAGACATAAATCTGTCTCCTAAGCCATCACTTTCTAATGGGATCACTCGGCAAAGCTCCTTGAATCACGATGTGAAATTCTCGGTCTTGCAACTTAGGTCAACGACAGGTGACGATTTTGTTCATCTCCCTAGCTTCTCAAGTCAACAATGCTGAGAATAATGCCTCGCAACCTCGAATGATGGTTCATCTCAATGGTACTCCACTGAATGCGATGGAAATGCAAATGAAAAGTCCTACTGATGGAAGACATCCCATCGATAAGTAATCCACAAAGCCTATGAGGCACCATGGGTGTTGAGTGATGCTTCAGCAAAGATTTGTTCAAATCTGACATCTCCCTCCAGCTCAAAGACCTAAACAAGATCCAAAATGGTGAAACGGTCCAATAGACAGGACTCAATGAGTCAAAAGAATGATGTGATGGCACATTCCTAGCATCCCAAACAGAAATTCAACGACTTAAAGACAAGCCAAGTCCTCACTCATACCTTAAAAGGAAAGAATTGAACGTCGACAAGATCAAAGAGTCAAAACAAAAACGGAGTGACGGTATGTTCCCGCCAAAAAATTTGGCTCAAAACTTATATGTGTTCCTTTATAAAAAAAAATAAATATAGGGCAGCGTCCAACGTGTTAAACACGTGAGCACTAACGTGCAAAGATGCGAGCACCTGCTGCAGTTAGGATTAAATCCTATAGTAGAACCCACGTGTTAAACACGTGATCACTCATGTGTGCATCGCTGCCATATATGTATATGGCAGTGCTCACGTGATAGCACGTGAGCACCCCAATTTGAAGCGCTATCATCTGATAGATTACATATTGCATCTTATATTTATGTTTCCCTTGATTCCATCTCATTCTTATCGATGTTTTGATTGATTAGATTACATATTACAATTTTTTTCAGAAAATTCGAGAGTTGTTTTTTACTTTTATCTCGTCTTATTTTTATTTATGTTTTAATTAATTAGATTGTATTTCATAATTATTCATAAAACCCTAAAAAGTGTTTTGGCGTAAAATTTGTTTATTAAATTATTCATTACAATTCCTTTTTAGAAGATTATATTTATTATTTTGTATTAATCTTAATTATTTTTATTTTGATTAATTACAAGATTTATTTTTTCTCTTTTGATTTTTGAATGTAATGACAAAGTAAAACATTATATTTATGTTTCGCTTTGATAAAAAAAAAGCATATATCGATCAAATATAAAAAAAAAACTAGATTAAAATTTTATATTAGGCAATTCACATTTTAAATTTTTTTGTTAGTATGTACTTTTCGATATTAATGAACTTCTTGTTTGTTGTTAATAAAAATTTTATATAGCTATTATATTAAAATATTAAAAATAAAAATTAATTAATTTTGGTAGAATTCACACATCTATAAGATTAAATAATAAAGTTGTCATGTCACGGAAAGGTTCAAAGTAATAAAAGTCATAATACAAATTATGCAAGAACTTAAATAAGTCCATATCAAAAGTCTAAATCCAAATCCAAATCTAGCACGAAAGTCTAAGTCTAAATCTAAATCCAGCACATAAGTCTGATTACAAATCCAAATCCAACACGTAAGTCCGAGTCCAAATCCAAATCCAACATCTAAGTCGGAGTCCAAATCCAAATCCAAAAAATTGTCTGACAATAATAATTGTTCAACTCGTACATTAGTATCCAAGTTCAATAACATCCAAGGGAAAAATATTTTTATAAAGGGAATAAATCTACAACGAAATATATAGTATCTGGAATAACTGTAGATAGTTAAATGACAATAACTTAAGAATTTCAACTTTTGAATTTTAAGTATATAAAAGCTATATTAGTGAAACATTAGATATTAAAGTGTAACTCGGCCTTAAAAATGTTGGGGTTGAACCTTTGAAATTGAAACTAATCGGTTTATGGTAAGCGTTTCATTTCCACAAAAAGCAAATTTACTTGGAGGTTGGGGGGCCTGCAACATAAAGCTTAATGTTGATGGTGGTGTATTCTCCAATAAAACAAAAAAAAATTAAATTTTTTTTTAAAAACCACATTTTCATATATGTTCTTGGCCCCTTTATTGCTGAAGAAAACCTAAAGTGCGAATTTGAAAAATGTAGTCATCTATTTATTTCCATTCGGCTTTGAAACCTAACGCATAGTAATAGTACGGATGAGATCTCACGGTATGAACATGTGCCAACTTCTTCACAACCGAACACCTTATCTTGAATATGCCTTCCGACTATCGTCCTTATTAAGAGAGAAAATGGATCGATTCATATACATCACACAGAACAATTGAACAAATTTTATTTTCAAGGCATGGAGACTAATCCAACAATCCTTTTTCCTAATTTTCAATCCAAAATTTTGAACATAACGACATGAAATTCTCTCTCTTCAATTCGACTTATTTTCCTATATGTCTGATTTACTTGCACAAAAAACCCCATAACCTAGTATGCTTTGTCATTCCAATCTAACATTATCAAAACAGCAACACTAGGTCACAACAACAGAGTCATTCTGTTAGTATGATTATATGATGATACAAAGTTACATTGGTTACAATCCACAACATGGATGATTTTTTTTTAATAGTTCAATCTACATCTTTAGGCGGATTAAGGGGAAGCCATCAAGGATTCACACCCCGGTATAACATCTAACTCTATCATGATAAATTTAGTTCACACACACACACACACACAAAAGACAACAGGTTTAGTTTATATGTTTGAGATCGATGAAAACTGTAAGGCAAATCGAGCAGCAAGCTGAATGTTTCGGATCATGCATATGGTACAGCTACCTTGCGAGTCAATGCATCAACCACATTTGGGTGTTCGAGTATCGATTCCTCCTGAAATCACACATCAGAGAATTAGGGATTACAATTGAGACATATAATGACTACCAGAATGAAAGTAGATGAAGTTAAGGTCATGCGGATACTTTTCCCCGATATAAAATTGTTAGATTATAAAATATTTTAATATAATGTATTAGATATTATGGTTTTCATAAATCGGATAAGTTCTGATTTATGTTGATGTGTTAGATTATTAGGATTATTAGTTATTATGTTACGAGGAGTGTAAATAAAGATAATTTATCTCTTAATAAAATCGATCGTGTTTATTGATTTATTAACAAAAATATTTTGGCAGATTTGAAATTTTAGAGGCTTGCTTTCAAGAAGGCAGTAAAAAGGAAAATAAAAGATCGGCACATATGGGTTATGATTATGAACACAATCTCTGATATCAGAATAAAGAGGATAGTATTCATCCAATAATACAACAAAATTATAGTTCAACGATCTCCTTACAAATTGGAGGTGGTTTCCCTTCCAAATCTTTAAATTCACGTGTCAACGTATCATTTAAACATCAAAGACAGCTGCTGAACACAACATTTTTTTTATAAAATAATCAATTTAGTTAGGTGCAAAATAGTTCAGAACCTCTAAATCCCTCATAAGCATATTATCATCAGTATCTTCCAGATCAGATTAAGACCACAAGATACTTCTTGTCAGAAAATATTCATGTTTTTCTCATATGCGATTAAATTTGCAGGTGAAAACTTCAGTCACTTGGCTGAAAACGTAACATCACAAGGTTCCATGAAACAATTGACGTAGTTCCATTACCAGTTATCGATCTTGAAACCAACCCTTTCGAAATAGTATGATAAACCAACATGATATGGGGTTGTCATACTGCTTATTGACTTTTAGCATTTTGTCATAATCCTAATCGGCTGTTTAGCATTCTCCAAATTAACCTTAGATTGTGGGGAAAAGTCAGGGAACATGGCAGATTTGTTAGAGGGGAAGCATGCTTAAAACAAATAGTGCGTTAAAAGAAGAGATGGTGGTGAGGTACAGGAAATAAAAGCCGCGCCTCAAACTAGTGTGATCCGAGCAGCAAAGATACTCTTGCAACATTTGAGGATGATACTCCAGAATCTGTTTGCTTTCCAAAGTATCCATTATATAAGTGGAGGAAATGCAACAGAAAAAGGTTGAGAGAAGAATTTAAGGTATAGTACCTCTCAATAAATTAATTCCCTAACATCTTCTTTTGTTAATTTCCTTCTTTCAAACTCAAACTCAAGTTTTCAAATAGGTTGTGTTGATGGTTCACGGTCTACATTGGCAAGACCTCGGTAGGGATCAGCTAGCGCCTACAACCAATTAACTAATTAACTAATGGGTAAATCAACTGGCTTAGTAACACTTTAATCCTAAATTCTACCTCTTCAGCAGTAGGTCAATCTTTGGGATCAAATGCAAGAAGGCGTTTGAGTATATGCAGAGCTAATGGATCTGCATTAGGGACCTTCTGAATGAAAGGAACAGGTGGATTTTCTCCGCATGCTACTTAAGTATCTCCTTGCCTTTTCATTTCGAATATATAGATACAATACATCAGTACGCAAAAAATGTGGGATACAAACAGATTTTTCTGGATAGAATTGTGCACACTTGAGTTTTTCGACGTCTTTGGAAAAACAGATTTTTCTGCAATACACTTCATCACCTTCATATTACAGTCTGTAGCCTTAAGAACCATGCAGTGTTAGTTCTCAGTAAATGGGCAAGAACATAGGTAAACGAATTCTCAAAACTGTTAGCCTCATAACTATATTATGCAAATTAGAGGCAAAGTATCTAGAAAATGAACCATGACTGATTTTTCTGCAATACACTTCATCACCCTTTTTCTTATAACCTAACTTAATATTTCTTTTCCAAAGTATATTATGCATCCACTCTAAAATGAACCATGACTGATTTACTCATCGCTGCTCCACCCTCTTCAGGATGGTCCAAATTAGAGGCAAAAGCGACATGAAAGAAACCGAAAGGAACCTTCTCAACTATAGATGACAAGTGAGATGGTAAAGAAAATGTCCAAGGGCCAATATCTAGAAAAGAATATGACTAATGGAAAAACTAAATAAGCATGGTAAAAAAATAATAATAAATTTATTTTAAAAATTATAAAAATGCCTGACATAAAACAAAACAGGGACCAACCCTTGCAATAGATTCATGTGAAGGAGATCAAAGTAGATCGGTCATGAGTTCCTACTGATGAACGGTATTTTTCCCAAGAAATGATGGTTTCCCAGTTAGCAACTCTGAATATACATCCTATGCTCCAAATATCAATTGCAGGAGTATACTACAAAAGAAAATGCATCAATAATTACAGTTAGCATGCGGCAAAAATTCAACATGTGCAAGTAGGGTTGCTGGAAATGGAAACTGGCCTATACCAAACACAGATCATAGTATTGCTCTGAATGAATAGCAAAGAGAAAGGGAAAAGAACATGACAAGAAAATCGCATACCACTGCTAATAGACAAAATTCTAGATTCATACAAGAAACTTACTTTATATAAAATGGGTGTAGCGCAATTTTATATATATATATATATATATATGGGAAAGTGAAAAATAGAAAGAGGGGTAATTTAGTGTCCCCACTACAAGAAAATAATAATTGGCGGTCCAATTTAGATGCAGCATTTTAGTGTCCCCGCTACCAAAAAAGAATAATTAATTGGCTAATTGCCATTGGCGGTCCAATTTAGACGCAGCATTTTCTTTCTATTACATCAGATTCTTAACTTCGACATGTTTTTATTAGGGTGGTTAATCTACCACTCGTTTTTAACAAACTATTTATGACCAACAAATTTGAAGTTGATTTTTCTTACCAAAAAGGTCCTCGGATTCTAAAATATATTTAATATGTATGCCTGCTAAAGGTTAAAAGGAACCTTGATTCCAGCATAAATTAGGAATTTCCAGCTCATATCCAAATTTGTTTAAGAGCATATCCTGTGGCACCTTGTGCTAATATGGCAAAGTTTCATTGGTTTGGAGGGCAATTTTAGATATGACTGTTATGAATATAATTAGCTTTAGTCTAGCTTTAATTTCATATTGCTTGTAGTGGAAGAGGTGGCCTATTACACCTCCTGTGTGTGTGTTTGGGGGGGGGGGGACTCATATTTGTTTATGCTAATAAATTATTTTCCTCTTAGCTCTTTTTATGCAGTCAGAGCTTTGAAAAGAATTGAGAGGAAACCCTAATTTCCTAAAACCCTAACCCTAATCCTCTTTCCTAAACCCTAGCCACCTCTTCCAGCCTATGCCCTAGCCGCCGCCATGCCTTAGCTGCCTCGACCTCAGACGCCTCCGCCTCCACACCCCGATCACAGCAGACTCCTCTAACCTCTGCTCGCCGCCTCCTCTAGCCACTGCCTCCTCACTGCACTCGCCACCTCCATCGCAGCCCACAGCCACCAAAACCCCTAGCCGCCGCCTCCATCCTCTCGCTGCAACCCTTTCGCCGCCACCATCTGCCCCAGACGCCTCCGTCCCTTTTCATGTCACGACAGCCCTTTCGCCGACAGCCCTCTCACTATGAAGCCCTCTGCTCCTTCTGGTTACTGACGATGATAGATCATCTTGCCCCGACGTTTTTACGCTTGTACTAGTTTGGGTTTTCGACAACCTTATTCTCCCTCTCGTGATTTACTTCTGTGTCGTTCATCATGGATTCTGGTAACGATAAAGTTAGTCCGGACTCTCTGTCGTCCGTTGACTTCAAGACAGGTCTTTTCTTGACTACGATCTCTCTCCAGCGCGAAGAACTATCTCTAATGGACCAGTGTCGTTGAACCTGACTTGATCAGCAAAAGCCTTCACCGCCACTTGACAGATACTCCTCTTGACACCAAAATCCTCCACTATGATACCTGGTTCCAGAATGACAATAAGGTAATTGTTTGATTGTCTAACTCTATAAATTCTCGCTGCTATACTTCTACTATGTCTCTGAAAATAGCTAAATAGGTTTAGCAACACCTTCGTTCTTTGTACTTGTCTGAAGATAAATTACAGAAGCTCTATGAAATCTTCCATGCTTTTACTACGGCCACTCTAGAAGATATTCAGGATTTTGGTGCTTTCAGTGGGCTTCCTGATTATTGGAACCTCTATCAGCCCATCTCCGCTGACCCTGTTATTACTCGTCAACAACAAATCTATTGTTGACGCTTTACTCTTGGCCCGACTACCGTCCAGTTTGAAGGCGTCCGATCTCTCATTCTTTCTCAGAGTGGTTCTCCTTCCTTGACAAGTATCTTGTCGAGCGTTTATCGTATGCCCACAGTCACTTCCCCATCTACTAAGACTATTTCGATCGCACTTATTACTCGAGGCCATAGACAGGAGACCTATACTCAGCCTGGACGTGGTTCTTCTGATTGTCTCTGGTGGCCATGGGGCATCATGTGGTCGTCCCCCTCTGACCGCCTGTGGTCATGGTCCCCATGGACGCGGTCGTGGCCGTGCCGGTCTTTATTGTGCTTATTGCGGTTACACTAATTATCGAGAAGACTGATGTTGGGAGAAGTATTCCTATCCTGATAATACACCTACCGCTCGCCAAACATCCACACCAGTTGCTACTGACCAACCTTCCTCTTCCACCGGTCAGGTACTTTTATCCAGTGATGAGTGGGGCAAGTTGCATCGTCTTCTCTCTTCTGTAACTCCTACCAACCTTTCCACTCCGTCGGATATATCTTTACTTTTTCATTCTAATTCATGGGTCGTTGATTCCGACGCCTCAAATCACATGTCTCGTGATTGCTTTTAGTCCTCATAAATTTATTTCCATGGCTGATGGTAATACTACACCTATTTCTGGCTCTGCTGATTTATCACTCCAGCTTTGCACGTGAAAATACTTTAATTGTGTCATCTTTAAAACAAAACTTGTTTTCTAATCATCAGGTTACAAATGATTCTAACTGCTCCGTAACATTTTATCTCTCATTTTGTGATACAGGATCTTCTGACGAAGCAGCGAATTGGTGGAGCCATGAGCATAATGGACTGTACTACATTGATCACCTTCTCAGTATGTCAGTAGCCGTTTCTACCATCTAGTGGCACCGAAAACTTGGTCACCCCTCTCTTCTTTACGTACCATGTTGCTTTTTCTTAATTTATCAGAATTTAGTTGTGAGTCGTGTATTCTTGGAAAGTATTATCGCTCATTTTTTTCTCCAGTTAATAAGAGACGTGATTTACCTTTTGATTTAATTCGCTCCGATATTTTGGATTCTTTTAAATTTCTTGGTATAGGTTATAAACATTTTATGGCATTTATTGATGATCATTCACGCATGTCTTGGTTGTATTTTCTGCATAATAGGTCTGAACTTTTGTCTATCTTTAAAATCTTTGCAGCTGAGATTACTAATCAATTTGGTGTTTCGGTAAAACTTCTTCGTTCAGATAATGCTAAGAAGCATATTCGCACGGAATTTACTGCATTTTGTCAGACACATTGCATATTGCATCAAACTTAATGCTCTTATACTTCTCAGCAAAATGAGATTGTTGAACGAAAGAACCGACATTTGCTTGAGGTAGCTCGTTCTTTTCTTTTGCATATGCATATCCCTAAACGACTGTGGAATTTTGTGATCTTAGCTGTCTGTTTTTATATCAATTCCATGCATTCTCCGGTCCTAAGCAACCGGTCTCCTTTTTCTGTTTTGTTTCCATAGGGCAAATATTTTCATATTCCTCCTAAGATGTTTGGTTGCCTATACCATCTTCATATTCTAGGTCCTCAGGTAGACAAGCTTGATCCTCAAGCTACCTATATGGTGTTTGTTGGTAACTCATGATCTCATAAAGGGCATGTTTTCTTTGACTCTGACACATCTAAAATTTATACTTCATGTGATGTGACCTTCTTAGAAGATCAAGTATATTTTCTACCACCTATCAAGGACCCCACTTCTACTATCCATGTTCATCACCTATCTTTCTTGGAGCTTGATTCGACTGTTCGGCCTATGCACCCTGGTTTTAAGCCTGTGTCGTCTTATCCATAGGTGTCACCGTCGTGACCCAAAAGTTCAACCCCCTCCCACCATTTCTCCTTCTACTCCTAAGGATCTGTCTGCAAGTACTCCGATACAGTCCATTGTTCCTGATTCTCCACCCTTGCTCCCTTCAGAAGATCCCACTTCCTATTGCATTAAGCAAAAGTAAGCGTTCCTATACTATATCACATCCGATTTCTAACTTTGTTTCCTATCATAGAATGACATTATTTGCTCGTCAGTTTGTTTCTTCCTTATCTGTCATCACTTTTTCTTTGCTCTGTTCAAGATGCTCTTCAGCATCCAGGTTGGCATTCAGCTATGTTAGATGAGCTTGCCACACTGTGCTCTAATCAGACTTGAAAATTGATACCTCCGCTTTCAGATAAGAAGATTGTCGGCTGTCGATAGGTCTTTACTGTCAAGCAAAATTCAACTAGGACGATTGACCGTCTCAAAACTAGATTGGTGGCCAAAGATTTTACTCAGCAAAATGGTTTGGATTATGTTAGGACTTTTTGTCGGTTGCCAAATTGAACTTGATTCGTGTTCTTATATCCTTGGTTGTTTTTAAGGCATGGCCACTTTATCAGTTTGATGTGAAGAATGCTTTCTTAATGGCGATCTTTCGGAGACTATTTACATACATCAACCTTCTGTCTTTGAGCGACCGGGGGAGTATAGTTTGTCTCCTGCATAAATCTTTATATGGATTGAAGCAGTCACCGCGTGCCTGATTTGAAAAGTTTAATACGGTCCGACAACAGATTAGCTTCAAACGCGGTCGCACCGACACATCTCTCTTTACGCATAGTCGTCCTCAGGGTATGGTGATTGTGCTGGTGTATGTTGGTATTATCGTTACTAAAGATGATTCTGCTGGTATCTCCAAGATGAAAGAACATTTGGCTTCACACTTCCATACTAAGGACCTTGGGCCGCTTGGATACTTTCTTGGAATTGAAGTGTCATGGAATTCTGGTAGATTACAGCTCTCTCAGTGCAAGTATGCACTCGATTTTCTATCTGAGACAGGACTTTTAGGATGTGGACCAAGAGACACTTCTATAGATTCCACAGTCAAGCTCTCGACTGAGCTCTCCCTCGGATCCTCCACTGCCTGACCCAGGACGATATCGACGTCTGGTTGAGAAACTTATTTCCCTCGCTATCACTCGTCCTGATCTTGCCTTTGTCGTTAGCACAGTGAGTCAATATATGCAGGATCTTTTGACCTCTCACCTTAAGGCAGTTAAGCATATTCTCAGATACATCAAAGGTTCTCCAGGACATGAACTTCTCTACAGACTATCATCTACGTTGTCGCTCATAGCTTTTGCAGATGCCGACTTTACTGGATCCATTGATATCGTCGTTCCACTAGTGGCTACTGTGTCTTCTTGGAAGAAAACTTGGTTATGCGGAGTGAGATGCAGAATGTAGTAGCTCGTTCTTCTGCCGGTTCTAAGTATAAATCCATGACACATACAGTCTCTGAGTTGGTATGGCTTACCTTCCTCCTAATAGATTTTGGGGTTCGCTCTACTCTTCCGACTACACTTTTCTGTGATAACAAGACCGCGATCCACATTACTAAGAATCCGATTTTTTATGAGAGGGCCAAGCATATCGAAATAGATTGCCACTTTATTGCGACAGAATGACGAATAAGATGGTTGTGCTCCAACATGTCTCCTCTTCGGCTCAACTGACAGAAATACTTAGCACATCTCTTTCTCGACCGGTTTTCAGTCGTTTTCTGTCCAAACTCGGCATGATTGACATCTATACTCCAGCTTACGGGGGGTGTTATGAATATAATTAGCTTTAGTCTAGCTTTAGTCCCATATTACCTGTAGTGGGAGATGTGGTCTATTACACCTATATATATAAATATATATATATATATATATATATATATATAAGGAACTCATATTTGTTTATGCCAATAAATTATTTTCATCTTAGCTCTTTTCAATAACTCTTACCTGAGATTCATCCACTCAAATCAAGGAATCACATGTTCATTTATTCTCATAAGGGGGAAAAAGACAAGTTGAAAATTTAACAGAATGGAACCCTCCTAGAACACCTTCATCTAAAGGATAACTTAAGCAGGCTGTGTGTAGACGTGTGAAATATCTTACTTTCGAGAAAAATGAGCCACATAGTTCTGGAGCACGATACCACCTTGTTGCAACATAACCCTACAGCAGAAGGTGAACTATATTAACAATATAATTATGGGTGTAGAACACACCGATCACTTAAAGGCTCCTCGATGGAAGAAAATAAGAAGGGGGAAAAACTCAAAGATAGAAGTGTTGATTTTGTAATGGAAAAGTTAGCATACAGTCCAAAAAATAGCTGATGGGACATCATTGAATGAAGGACGGGCGAGACCAAAGTCACAAATTTTCAACTTGCAGTCTGCATTGGCAAGTATATTCTTGGGCTTTAAGTCCCGATGGAATACATTAGCTGGTACAAGAAGAATCATTTTATCAAATTTAAGCACGCAACTAATCAACTTTTGTTTAGAAAAATAAGGCTTCATGTTGCCAAACTACCAAATAGTATACCTATTTTTCACTGAACTACTAGAAAGTTCATAAATTACAAGAAATTACCAAATACTTTCTTATTAACACCACCATTCGTCACTAAACTACCATAACAGCGTTTTACGAATTTCGCTGATGCCATTGTGTTATTTTAGTAAAATACAGGTATAATTCACTAAAAATGGGTGTTGTTAATGTGAAGCTCTCTAATAGTTTCTTGCAACAAAAAATTTCAATTTATAACCCAAACTCTTTCGGTGATGATGTCATTATTACATTATTTTGCAACAAAAAATTTCAAAAAAAAGAGAAAAAGCTATCGCCCCCTGCCCCACCATAAGGTTGTCTACATCATCTATAGAAAAAGACAAAAGAGCATCTAACTCATTTCTTTCTCGCACTTTCCTAGGAAAAGTCAAAACAGCACCTAACTCATCGCGGGCGGGCACTTTCTCTCTCTGTTTTTTTTATTAAAAAAAACAGAAAGAGCAGGATTCAAAATGAACCCGTCTCATATATATTTATCCGAAAGTTTTCAAATTACAAAACAGTAGAAAAAATGACAATTATTAAAACCTATACAACCTTTCTACACCGACCTTACTTCAACAGGATCATCTCTCTAATTAATCAAACCCATCCCCCTACCCACTGAGAAAAAAGATATGCACCTGAATTAAGAAAAATAAAACTTTTTATTAGTACTTATAATATTTTGATTCCTTATATATATATATATATATACTTTAGCCACTATCATTTGAGAATCAAAAATGCGTGAAATATGCAATTTATTTATTTGCTTAAAACATTTTTTCCTTAAAAATCTCATACCAGTCATTTTCAATTTATAATATAAACGTGCATCGCACTTGCAAACATACTATAGTGCTAACTCCAAGGATGTAGCTAATGTCATCAATTGATGGTCCCTTATTTTTTATAAAATAATTTAAGAAATAGGAAAATCTCTCTAATCTATGTCTCATATGAAGTCATCCACATCATCAACCTATAAAATATTATAATATTAATTTCAAATTTCAAGCCTCTCTATCTATCTCTCTCTCTCTCCACACAGACACACCCTACATATTTAGGCACCATTATTCATGCCTTCTTCCAATTTCTGGAGATATGTTTAGAATTTTATTCTTAAACCTAAATATTTAAATGATGTAATATTTACTTAAACAACACAATAACAATTATACACCCACGTGCATCACACGTACAAAGATACTGGTAGAAACTAACATCGGAATGGGTATTGTCCCAAATTGCTCCAACTTGAGTGGAGAAAATAAATATGAAAGGCAGGTCTAACTGATACTCTTAGAACTCTTAGTGTATGGTATTGAATTGAAAATCTGTAACCAAATAGAAACCAACTTCAGAATGGGTACTGTCCCAAATTGCACCAACCTCAGTGGAGAAAATAAATATGAAAGCAAGTCTAAGACATTCACATCCACTATCCAGTCTTTTCTAGACCGCGGACAATCAGAACAAAAACTTAACTATAAAACCAAACGAGTTAGACAACATCAGATCCTATAGAAGCCCTATCGAAGCATTAGGAAGATGACAAAAGCAATGATATCGGTCCCTACCAAGTTGGAAGAGAGACAGAAAAGAAACCAACTTTGGGGGAAATTTTAAATGTGTGCTATGAAAATTCGACAATTGAAGCTCCCAGGTCCAGTTTCACAACTGAATCTTCAATAAAATAAAGTTTCCGTAGATCCCAGCTCAAGCTACTCCTATAATTATCAAAATTTTACAACAATTAGAAATAAGTTTGAATTGGTCAAGGATGCTTGCTCTACTGATTGCACAATTCAGGACACCGATAAAAACAATTCAAGAAAGAAACCTGATTAATAAAAGGAGGCTGAAAAATGGAAAATTTTCACTTAAACCAAATTAAGTGAATCCATACATCAACAACCTCCAAAAGGTAAACATAAATCAAATACATGTTTTAAATGTAAAATTTCTTTTTTAAAAATATCGATGTTCTCAATTGCTCTAAGATTATAACATATTGAAAAAATTAAAACAATGTAACATAAATAAACTTACAATTTAACTAACTCAATTAAATTTTTACTAAAATGCCGGCGTATTGCAACACATACAAAATTCCAAAATTACTTTTCCTTATTACAAAAAAATCTCTAAAATCTAAAAATTTAATCCACAAACGAAGGCATCAAGAAATTAATAGTATTTATAAAATAAATTTTTTGGATGCATAGATGGATCAGAATTATGAAACCCTAGAAGAAGCTTGAGTTATATATAGGGGGAGTGGGGAACAGTACAATGAAGAAAAGCCTAAGATAAAATTAAAAATTGTGAAAACGCCATTGTTAGGTTGGGGTACAAACGGATCGGATACAAGTGTTACCATATTCGTATCCGGCAAGCCTGTATGAATTCGGATATGGAAACATATAGTCTTTTAATTAAGTTTGAAGTAAATAGAATTAATCAATATATTTTATCTATGTTATTTTCAAATAGATGGAGGACTTTACAAAAAATTATTTTAAATCTAACCTAATTTATCAATCTCCTCTCCAGTTATATTACTTTCGCCGTTTCAATGCCTATTTATTAGTGACATTCCATGACGCGACCTGGATCGCGCCAAGATATTACCTTCTGTTGATCTGCTGATGATGGCGATGGGTGGCTGAGATTGGATCTGAAGGCTTTCGCTCCTGAAGCGTGTGGATCTCAATGAATTTGAGGTTGTGGTTGCCGAGCTATCTGCAAGTCCCGGGTGGTTGTACCGCCGAGGACCCTCCGACGGTCAAGTTAGACTAGAGATCCGAGCAGAGTAACGGCTTAGTTGAGTAAAAATGGCTTACTTGAACCGTCTGAAGGAGGGGTTTATATAGCGGTGGCAGCAGGTGAGGCAGGTGCGAGAATCACGCCGGCCGTTACGCTCCCGACGTCACGCCCGCGTGATGAGCGGGACCTCCCATTAATGGCGAGACAGGCTCGTTAATAGGGGATCGTGGTGGCGTGGAACGTGGGATGTGGCCGGCGGAGATCTCGCGCATGGAGATATTCGCGGGATGGTGGTTACGCCTGCAAGCGGTGCTGTTGGTCGGTCGATGAGACCGAGGAAGATGACCTCGGCGGGAGAGCTCGCAGAGGAGAGGGAGAGCCGAGGTATCTTGGTTCTGCTCGAGCCCGGAAGCGAGCTGAGAGGGCCGAGGAGGCTCGGGCCTGTGATAGCTTGGAGACGAGCTGTGGGGCCGAGGAGGCCAATTGTGCTGGGGGCTCGGAGGTGAGTCAGCGTTTGCTTGTAGGACGGGTACAGCAGTGGTCTGGTCGGCCACTGTAGGTCCTTTCTTGTGAGCCCTGGGTCATGTCATCTGTCACGTGTCTTGATCTGGGAGATCACCGATATCGAGCATCATCATTAGCCCCCCACTCTCGTCCAGACCAGCTGACGGGTTGGGTCGAGAATATACATCCCAGTTAGCAACTCTGTGAATATACATCCTATGCTCCAAATATCAATTGCTGGAGTATACTACAAAAGAAAATGTATCAATAATTACAGTTTGCATGCGGCAAAAATGTGCAAGTAGGGTTGCTGGAAATGGAAACTGACTTGTACCAAACACAGATCATAGTATTGCTCTAAATGAATAGCAAAGAGAAAGGGAAAAGAATATGACAAGAAAATCTCATACCACTGCTAATAGATAAAATTCTAGATTCATACAAGAAACTTACTTTATATAAAATGGGTGTAGCGCAATTATATATATATATATATATATATATATATATATATATATATATGGGAAAGTGAAAAATAGAAAGAGGGGTAATTTAGTGTCCCCGCTACAAGAAAATAATAATTGGCTAATTGCCATTGGCGGTCCAATTTAGATGCAGCATTTTAGTGTCCCCACTACAAGAAAAGAATAATTAATTGGCTAATTACCATTGGCGGTCCAATTTAGATGCAGCATTTTCTTTCTATTACATCAGATTCTAACTTCGACATGTTTTTATTAGAGAGGTTAATCTACCACTCGTTTTTAACAAACTATTTATGACCAACAAATTAGAAGTTGATTTCTCTTACCTAAAAGATCCTCGGATTCTAAAATATATTTAATATGTATGCCTGCTAAAGGTTAAAAGGAACCTTGATTCCAGCATAAATTAGGAATTTCCAGCTCATATCCAAATTTGTTTAAGAGCATATCTAGTGGCACCTTGTGCTAATATGGCAAAGTTTCATTGGTTTGGAGGGCAATTTTAGATATGACTGTTATGAATAAAATTAGCTTTAGTCTAGCTTTAGTTTCATATTGCTTGTAGTGGAAGAGGTGGTCTATTACACCTCCTATATGTGTGGGGGGACTCATATTTGTTTATGCCAATAAATTATTTTTCTCTTAGCTCTTTTCATGTTGTCAGAGCTTTGAAAAAAATTGAGAGGAAACCCTAATTTCCTAAAACCAAAACCCTAACCCTAATCCTCTTTCCCAAACCCTAGCCACCTCTTCCAGCCTATGCCCTATCCGCCGCCATGCCTGAGCTGCCTCAATCGCAGACGCCTCCGCCTCCACACCCCGATCGCAGTTGCCTCCTCCTCTAACCTCTGCCCGCCGCCTCCTCCAGCCGCTGCCTCCTCCACTGCACTCGCCGCCTCCATCGCAACCCTCAGCCACCAAAACCCCTAGCCGCCGCCTCCAACCTCTCGCTGCAACCCTCTCGCCGCCACCATCTGCCCCAGTCGCCTCCGTCCCCCTTCATGTCATGACAGCCCTTTCGCCGACAGCCCTCTCACGGTGAAGCCCTCTGCTCCTTCTCGTTACTGACGATGATCTATTAGATCATCATGCTCCGACGTTTTTACGCTTGTACTAGTTTGGGTGTTAGACAACCTTATTCTCCCTCTCGTGATTTACTTCTGTGCCATTCATCATGGATTCTGGTAACGATAAAGTTAGCCCGGACTCTCTGTCGTCCGTTGACTTCAAGACGGGTCTTTTCGTGACTACGATCTCTCTCCGGCGCGAAAAACTATCTCTAATGGACCGGTGTTGTTGAACCTG
Source organism: Agapanthus africanus (assembly GCA_030015575.1). Taxonomy (NCBI): domain Eukaryota; kingdom Viridiplantae; phylum Streptophyta; class Magnoliopsida; order Asparagales; family Amaryllidaceae; genus Agapanthus; species Agapanthus africanus. The sequence continues at coordinate 12,961,853 of CM057339.1, forward strand.
ACTTGAACAGTAAAGGCCTTCACCGCCACTTGACGGATACTCCTCTTGACACTAAAAATCTCCACTATGATACCCGGTTCCGGGATGACAATAAGATAATTGTTTGGTTGTCTAACTCTATAGATTCTCGCTGCTATACTTCTATTATGTCTCTGAAAATAAATAAATAGGTTTAGCAACACCTACGTTCTCTGTACTTGTCCGAAGGTAAATTACAGAAGCTCTATGAAATCTTCTATGCTTTTACTAGGCCGCTCTAGAAGATATTCAGGATTTTGGTGCTTTCAGTGGGCTTCTTGATTATCGGAACCTTTATCAGCTCATCTCCGCTGACCCTGCTGTTACTCGTCAACAACAAATCTCTTGTTGACACTTTACTGTTGGCCCGACTACCATCCAGTTTTGAAGGCGTCCGCTCCCTCATTCTTTCTCAGAACGGTTCTCCTTCCTTGACAAGCATCCCGTCGAGCGTTTATCGTATGCCCACAGTCACTTCCCCATCTACTAAGACTATTTCGATCGCACTTGTTACTCGAAGCCATAGACAGAAGATCTATACTCAGCCTGGACGTGGTTCTTCTGATTTTCTCTCTGGTGGCCATAGGGCATCATGTAGTCGTCCCCCTCTGACCGCCTGTGGTCGTGGTCCCCGTGGAGGTGGTCGTGGCAGTGCCGGTCTTTATTGTGCTTATTGCGGTTACACTAATTATCGAGAAGATTGGTGTTGGGAGAAGCATGCATATCCTGATAATACATCTACAGCTCGCTAAACATCCACACCAGTTGCAACTGACCAACCTTCCTCTTCTGCCGGCCAGGTACGTTTATCCAGTGATGAATGGGGCCAGTTGCATCGTCTCCTTTCTTCTGTAGCTCATGCCAACATTTCCACTCCGTCGGGTATATCTTTACTTTTTCATTCTAATTCATGGGTCGCTGATTCCGGCGCCTCAAATCACATGTCTCGTGATGGACCGTCTAATCTTGTTTTTAGTCCTCGCAAATTTATTTTCATGGCTGATAGTAATACTACACCTGTTTCTGGCTCTGCTGATTTATCAACTCCAGCTTTGCACCTGAAAAATACTTTAATTGTGTCATCTTTAAAACAAAACTTTGTCAAATAAGCAAGGTAAAACTTTGTCAAATAAAACAAAACTTAAACCCACCGTTGCCGGTCCCAAGTCCAGATGAGAAAGGGTGAGGGTTGTGGCAGCCAACGTAAAACTTTGTCACATTCTATGACATGAACCATAATAAGAATATCGTTGGGGCGTCCCCTACTCAGCGACGCGCTACATCGGATCCCGGCTGTAGTGTTAAATATGCAAGGGCTTCTAGGTCGTCGTCCAGATGCGGCGCGCTACATCGGACCCCGGGTGTAGTGACAAATAAGCAAGGGTCGTCGTCCAGAGACGGCGCGCTACATCGGACCCCGGGTGTAGTGACAAATAAGCAAGGGTTTCATAGGATCCGTCTAGCTTCCTGGAACATAGATTCCCTTACGGGTAGACTAATAGAATTAGTGGAGGTGATGATTAGGAGGAGAGTTGGTATTATGTGTTTGTAAGAAACTAAGTGGGTAGGTGAAAAGAGTAGAGTCATAGAGTCTTGGGGTTATAAGCTTTGGTATACGGGTAGAGATAAAAATCGTAATGGGGTAGGCATAATCATAGATAGACGGTTGCTTGAGAATGTAGTTGAGATTAGGAGAAAAGGAGATAGAATTTTACTGGTTAAGCCTATTCTAGGTAGAGAGATCCTTAATATTATTAGTGCTTATGCACCACAGATAGGTCTTGATGACGCTAGTAAGCGTTTATTCTGTGAGGATTTAGACGAGGTGGTGCAAAGTATACCTAGTGGAGAGAATTTATTTATTGGTGGTGATCTTAATGGACATGTAGGTACTAGTCGTAGTGGGTTTGATACTATCCATGGAGGTTTTGGTTTCGGACAAAGGAATGAAGTAGGTGACTCGATTCTAGATTTTGCTTTATCTTATGACTTGATTTTAGCAAACACCTGATTTAGAAAAAGAGAGTCCCACCTTATCACTTTTAGAAGCGGATCAAATGTTAGTCAAATAGACTTTTTTCTGACGAGAAGAATAGATAGAGGTTGTTGTATCGACTGTAAGGTAGTGCCAGGTGAGAATGTAACCACTCAACATAGACTTTTAGTTCTAGATTTTCGATTTAGAAGAGAACGTAGGAAGATTAGACGTAAGGTAGAGCCTAAAATTAAATGGTGGCGATTGAAAGAAGGTAACCAAAAGGGTTTTATAGATCGTGTAGTACAAGAAGCGGATTGGCAGTCGGAAGATGATCCAGACAAAACATGGAACAAAATGGCTAGTTGTATAAAGAAGGTAGCTAGAGATCTACTTGGTGAATCGAGAGGTGGTGCTCCACCATCTAAGGACATATCATGGTGGAATGAAGATGTAAAAGCTGCTATTAAAATTAAAAGGGATTCTTATAAAGATTTGAAGAAAAGTAGAGATGTGGAGAGATTTGAGAAGTACAAAATGGCTAAAAAGGAAGTTAAGAAAGCTGTTCTGGAAGCTAAATCTAAAGTCTACAAGGAGGTGTACGAGAAATTAGAACTAAAGAGGCTGCAAATGATATATACCGGATTGCTCGAATGCGGGAAAGGAAGACTAGAGACTTATGTGCGGTGAAGTGTGTCAAAAATGAAAATCAGAAGGTTTTAGTTCGAGATGAAGATACCAAGGAAAGATGGAGAGATTATTTTGACAAATTGTTCAATGAGAGCTTTACTAAGAATTTGGATGGACTTGTCATTCAATCTCAAGATATAAACCGTGATTTCATGCGTAAAATAAGACTTCCTGAGATTAAAGAAGCTTTGAACAGAATGGGTTTAAGAAAAGCGGTTGGTCCTGACGGGATTCCTATCAAGATTTGGAGATGCTTAGGAGAAATAGGCGTTAAATGGCTGACAAATCTGTTTAATAAGATTTGGCACACAAAAAAGATGCCAAATGAATGGAGGAAAAGTATCCTTGTACCTATCTACAATAACAAGGGTGACATTCAAAGTTGCTCAAACTACCGTGGAATAAAACTGATGTGTCACACCATGAAACTTTGGGAGAGAGTGATTGAACACAGGCTAAGGAAGGATATTAAGATAACAGAGAACCAATTTGGGTTCATGCCTGGACGATCGACGACAGAGGCGATTCATTTGCTTCGTCAACTTGTCGAGCGCTTTCGAGAGAGGAGAAGAGATTTGCATATGATATTTATTGATTTAGAAAAAGCGTACGACAAGATACCTAGAGAGGTATTATGGGGGACAATGATGAAGAAGGGGGTCCCCGTCAAGTATATTGACATAATCAAGGATATGTACGACGGAGTAGTGGCAAATGTCAGAACTTGCGGCGGCTTAACGAGTGATTTTCCGATTACTATTGGTTTACATCAAGGATCTGGATTAAGTTCATTCCTGTTTACCATCGTGATGGATGAGCTTACTAGAACTATCCAAGATGAGGTACCTTGGTGTATGCTATTCGCTGATGATATTGTTCTAGTAAATGAGACGAAAGCAGGGGTTAATGCCAAATTGGAATTATGGAGGCAAACATTGGAATCTCGGGGATTCAGATTGAGCAGGTCTAAGACAACATATATGCACTGCAAATTTAGTAGCCAGAGAACTCAAAACCATATTGGTATAACATTGGAAGGGCAAGAGATATCACCGAGCGACCAGTTTAGATATCTAGGTTCCATCATCCAAAAGAATGGGGAGATCGATAGTGATGTTAATCAAAGGATCCAAGCTGGTTGGTTGAAATGGAGGAGTGCAACAGGGATTTTGTGTGATCGTAACTTTCCGTTAAAATTGAAAGGGAAGTTTTATCGGAGTGCTATTCGGCCTGCCTTATTATATGGTACAGAATGCTGGGCTCCTAAGAAGCATCATACACAGTAGATGCACGTAGCGGAAATGCGCATGCTTCGTTGGATGTGCGGTAACACTAGAAAAGATAAGGTGCGAAATGAGGATATTCGTGCAAAAGTTAATGTAGCACCTGTGGAGGAGAAGATGCGGGAAAAATCGGCTAAGATGGTTAGGTCATGTGCGACGCAGACCTATGGAAGCACCGGTTCGACGAATAGATACTCTCGATATGGGCAATGGCAAAAGGGCAAAAGGGAGACCGAAGAAAACATGGATGGAGGTGATACGAAACGATATGGTTGCCAAAGGACTCAATGAAAGTATATTGTTCGATAGAAGTGAGTGGAGACAGAGGATTCATGTGCTGGACCCGGCGTGATTCTCGTGTTGGTTCATGTAGCCTACCCCATATGCTTGGGATAAAAGGCTCAGTTGTTGTTGTTGTTGTATCTTTAAAACAAAACTTGTTTTCTAATCGTCGGGTTACAAATGATTCTAACTGCTTCGTAATATTTTATCTCTCATTTTGTGATAAAGGATCTTCTGACGAAGCAGCGGATTGGTGGGGACACGAGCATAATAGACTGTACTACGTTGATCACCTTCTCAGTACGTCAGTGGCTGTTTCTACTATCCATTTCTACTATCCAGTGACACCGAAGACTTGGTCACCTCTCTCTTTCTTCTTTACGTACCATGTTGCTTTTTCTTAATTTATCATAATTTAGTTGTGAGTCATGTATTCTTGGAAAGTATTATCGCTCCTCTTTTTCTCCAGTTAATAAGAGACATGATTTACCTTTTGATTTAATTCGCTCTGATATTTTGGGTCCTTTTAAATTTCTTAGTGTATTTGGTTATAAATATTTTATGGCATTTATTAATGATCATTCACGCATGTCTTGGTTATATTTTCTGCATAATAGGTCTGAACTTTTGTCTATCTTTAAAATCTTTGTAGCTGAGATTACTAATCAATTTGGTGTTTCGGTAAAACTTTTTCGTTCAGATAATACTAAGGAGCATATTCGCACGGAATTTACTGCATTTTGACAAACACGTTGCATATTGTATCAAACTTAATGCTCTTATACTCCTCAGCAAAATGGGATTGCAGAACGAAAGAACCGACATTTGCTTGAGGTAACTCGTTCTCTTCTTTTGCATATGCATGTCCCTAAACGACTGTGGAATTTTACGGTCTTAGCTGTCTGTTTTTATATCAATTGCATGCCTTCTCCGGTCCTAAGCAACCAGTCTATTTTTTCTGTTTTGTTTCCATAGGGCAAATATTTTCATGTTCCTCCTAAGATGTTTGGTTGCCTATACCATCTTCATATTCTAAGTCCTCAGGTAGACAAAGCTTGATCCTCAAGCTACCCATATGGTGTTTGTTGGTAACTTATGATCTCATAAAGGGTATGTTTGCTTTGACCCTGCCACATCTAAAATTTGTACTTCATGTGATGTGACCTTCTTAGAAGATCAAGTATATTTTCCACCACCTGTCAAGGACCCCACTTCTATATCCATGTTCATCACCTACCTTTCTTGGAGCTTTGATTCGACTGTTCGGCCTATGCACCCTGGTTTTAAGCCTGTGTCGTCTTATCCATAGGTGTCACCGTCGTGACCCAAAAGTTCAACCCCCTCCCACCATTTCTCCTTCTACTCCTAAGGATCCGTCTGCAGGTACTCCGATACAGTCCACTGTTCCTGATTCTCCACCCCTGCTACCTTCAGAAGATCTCACTTCCTATTGTTTTATGCAAAAGTAAGCGTTCATGTACTACACATCCGATTTCTAACTTTGTTTTCTATCATAGACTGACATTATCTGCTCGTCGGTTTGTTTCTTTCTTATCTGCCATCACTTCCTTGCTCTATTCAAGAAGCTCTTCAGCATCCAGGTTAGCATGCAGCTATGTTGGAGGAGCTTGCCACACTGTGCTCTAATCAGACTTGAAAATTGATACCTCCGCTTTCAGATAAGAAGATTGTCGGCTGTCGATGGATCTTTACTGTCAAGCAAAATTCAGCTGGGACGATTAACCGTCTCAAAACTCGATTGGTGGCCAAAGATTTTACTCAGCAAAATGGTTTGGATTATGTTGAGACTTTTTTGCCAGTTGCCAAATTGACCTCGATTCGTGTTCTTGTATCCTTGGTTGTTTTTAAAGCATGGTCACTTTATCAGTTTGATGTAAAGAATGCTTTCTTAATGGTGATCTTTCGAAGACTATTTACATACAGCAACCTTCTTTCTTTGAGCGACCGGGGGAGTATGGTTTGTCTCCTACATAAATCATTATATGGATTGAAGCAGTCACCGCGTGCCTAATTTGAAAAGTTTAATACGGTCCTACAACAGATTAGCTTCAAACGCAGTCGCACCGACACATCTCTCTTTACACATAGTCGTCCTCAGGGTATGGTGATTGTGCTGGTGTATGTTGGTATTATCGTTACTGTAGATGATTCTGCTGGTATCTCCAAGATGAAAGAACATTTGACTTCGCACATCCATACTAAGGACCTTGGGCCGCTTAGATACTTCCTTGGAGATGAAGTGTCATGAAATTCTGGTAGATTACCGCTCTCTCAGTGCAAGTATGCACTCGATTTTCTATCTGAGACGGGATTTCTGGGATGTAGACCAAGAGACACTCCTATGGATTCCACAATCAAGCTCTCAACTGAGCTCTCCCTCGGAGCCTCCACTGCCTGACCCAGGAAGATATCGACGTCTGGTTGAGAAACTTATTTCCCTCACTGTCACTCGTCATGATCTTGCTTTTGTCGTTAGCACAGTGAGTCAATATATGCAGAATCTTTTGACCACTTACCTTAAGGCGGTTAAGCATATTCTCATATACATCAAAGGTTCTCCAGGACAGGATCTTCTCTACAAACTATCATCTACGTTGTCGCTCATAGCTTTTGCAGATGCTAACTTTACTGGATCCATTGATATCGTCGTTCCACTAATGGCTACTATGTCTTCTTGGGAGAAAACTTGGTTACGCGGAGTGAGATGCAGAATGTAGTAGCTCGTTCTTCTGCCGATTCTAAGTATAAATCCATGACGCATACAGTCTCTGAGTTGGTATAGCTTACCTTCCTCCTAACAGATCTTGGGGTTCGCTCTTCTCTTCCGACTACACTTTTCTGTGATAACAAGATCGCGATCCACATTACTGAAAATCCGATTTTTCATGAGAGGACCAAGCATATCGAAATAGATTGCCACTTCATTGTGACAATGTGACGGATAAGATGGTTGCGCTCCAACATGTCTCCTCTTCGGCTCAACTGGCAGATATACTTACCAAACCTCTTTCTCGACCAGTTTTCCCTCGTTTTCTGTCCAAACTCGGCATGATTGACATTTATACTCCAGCTTGCGGGGAGTGTTATGAATATAATTAGCTTTAGTCTAGCTTTAGTCTCATATTGCCTGTAGTGGGAGATGTGGTCTATTACATATATATATATATATATATATATATATATATATATATATATAAGGAACTCATATTTGTTTATGGAAATAAATTATTTTCCTCTTAGCTCTTTTCAATAACTCTTACCTGAGATTCATCCACTCAAATCAAGGAATCACATGTTTATTTATTCTCATAAGGGGGGAAAAGACAAGTTGAAAATTTAACAGAATGGAACCCTCCTAGAACACCTTCATCTAAAGGATAACTTAAGCAGGCTGTGTGTAGACGTGTGAAATATCTTACTTTCGAGAAAAATGAGCCACATAGTTCTGGAGCACGATACCACCTTGTTGCAACATAATCCTACAGCAGAAGGTGAACTATATTAACAATATAATTATGGGTGTAGAACACACCGATCACTTAAAGGCGCCTCGATGGAAGAAAATAAGAAGGGGGAAAAACTCAAAGCTAGAAGTGTTGATTTTGTAATGGAAAAGTTAGCATACAGTCCAAAAAATAGCTGATGGGACATCATTGAATGAAGGACGGGCAAGACCAAATTAAGTCACAAATTTTCAACTTGCAGTCTGCATTGGCAAGTATATTCTTGGGCTTTAAGTCCCGATGGAATACATTAGCTGGTACAAGAAGAATCATTTTATCAAATTTAAGCACACAACTAATCAGCTTTTGTTTAGAAAAATAAGGCTTCATGTTGCCAAACTACCAAATAGTATACCTATTTTTCACTGAACTACTAGAAAGTTCATAAATTACAAGAAATTACCAAATACTTTCTTATTAACACCACCATTCGTCACTAAACTACCATAACAGTGTTTTACGAATTTCGCTGATGCCATTGTGTTATTTTAGTAAAATACAGGTATAATTCACTAAAAATGGGTGTTGTTAATGTGAAGCTCTCTAATAGTTTCTTGTAATTTACAAAATATTTGCCAGTTTAGTGCAAATAGGTATGGTTTGGTAGTTTAATGAATTTAACCATAAAAAAATATAAAAGATTGACCTGTATGTATGTATTCAAGGCTCGAAGAAGCTGGTGCAAGAAAAACTGATAATGATCAGGCATGAGATCATCATTTGCTTTTATGACTTGGTGAAGATCTGACTCCATCAGCTCGAAAACAACATAAATATCTTTAAATTCCCTGCGAGAGGGAGGAAGCATTATATGATTGATTTCCACGATATCGGGATGACGAAGCAACCTGAGAATCTTAATCTCTCTTAGAATGCGGGTGGCATCGGAGACATGCTCAAATACATCATTGATTTTCTTAATTGCCACTCTTTCTCCAGTGCACAGGGTGTCAATAGCAGCCCCTACAACCCTGGAACTTCCCTTTCCCACGACTTCTTGTATTTGATATTGGCTTGCCTCGCCATACTCCGTGAAGAATTCTGTGTCGTGCATGATCTGAATAATTGGAAAATTAGAAAAAGAAAATATTAGTGACTTCACATTCGTAAAAAGAAAAAGAAGAGAAATGCATGTCAAAGAAACTGCGTCTCCAACATTATCGAACTGTGCATATTCAAGGAAAAGGCCCAACAAATTTGGAGTGAGCTTGTAAATAGATCTACTATATTATTTTTTTAACAAAAGATGGCACTATATAGGCTGTATCATTAAACAATTTATTCTTATCTAAAATATTATGATGAAAACAGTTCAGCTCATTGATGCAACTGAATGAGGCAATAAAAGTTTAGTGTATCACAAACGATGGAAACCTATAAACGAAGAAAATAATTTTGAAAATGAATCTTTTGAATATAAGATGCCGAGTTAATTAGCTAAAATTCATGGGAATAATTCCCATCAAGGCTCAAGAGGAAGGGGTAAAAATACTAGTAAAAAAGTCAGGAAAATTTTCGGAAAGAATCTTTACTATTATAACCCAAACTCTTTCGGTGATGATGTCATTATTACATTATTTTGCAACAAAAAATTTCAAAAAAAGGAGAAAAATCTATCGCCCCCTGCCCCACCATAAGGTTGTCCACATCATCTATAGAAAAAGACAAAAGAGCATCTAACTCATTTCTTTCTCGCACTTTCCTAGGAAAAGTCAAAAAAGCACCTAACTCATGGGGCGGGCACTTTCTCTCTCTGTTTTTTTTATTAAAAAAAAGAAAGAGCAGGGTTCAAAATGAACCCATCTCATATATATTTATCCGAAAGTTTTCAAATTACAAAACAGTAGAAAAAATGACAATTATTAAAACCTATACAACCTTTCTACACCGACCTTACTTCAATAGGATCATCTCTCTAATCAAACTCATCCCCCTACCCACTGAGAAAAAAGATATGCACATGAATTAAGAAAAATAAAACTTTTTATTAGTACTTATAATATTTTGATTCCTTATATATATCATACTTTAGCCACTATCATTTGAGAATCAAAAATGCGTAATTTATGCAATTTATTTATTTGCTTAAAACATTTTTTCCTTAAAAATCTCACACCGATCATTTTCAATTTATAATATAAACGTGCATCCCACTTGCAAAAATGCTATAGTGCTAACTCCAAGAATGTAGCTAATGTCATCAATTGATGGTCCCTTATTTTTTATAAAATAATTTAAGAAATAGGAAAATCTCTCTGATGGGGATCCTTTCCGGGTCTCCGTCAGATGTTGTCTTCCGCTGATCTCCTGGTGGACTTAGATGGTTACCTTCCGTTGCGTGTGGGTCTCAGTGGGTTTTGGTGGAAGAGGTGAAGTGGGGGAGTTGGTGCCGAGAACCTGCAAAAAAGTCCCGGGATGGTTTGGTACCACCAAGGACCCTCCGACGCTCAAGTTAGTGGTGAGATCCGAGCAAAGTAACGGCTTAAAAGAGTAAAAAATGGCTTACTTGACCCCTCTGTGATGGGGGTTTATATAGCGGTGGAGCACGCAGCAACGAGCGCGAGAATCTCGCCGGCAGTTACGCTCCCGACGTCACGCCCGTGTAGAGAGCGGATCGCCCATTAATGGGGATCGTGATGGCGTGGAACGTAGGACGTTGCTGGCGTAAAGTCCGCGCATGGCGAGATTCGCGGAGCGGCGGTTACGCCTGGGAGTGGTGGAGTTGGTCGGAGGGCCGAGGAAGACAGCCTTGGCGGGAGCTCGGGGACGAGCGAGGAGGCTGAGGAGTCTTGGTCCTGCGGCAGCAGGAGGCGAGCTGAGGGGCCGAGGATGCTAATATGCAGGGAGCCCCGAGGAGAGCTAGCTTGTGCTTGCAGGTCGGGTGCAGGGTGGCTTGGTTGGCCCCTTCTTCTGAGTTCTAGGGCACGTCACCTGCCACGTGTCATGATTTTGAGGATCGCCAATATCGAGCACTATCATTAGCCCCCCACTCTTGTCCCGACCGGCTAGCGGGTCAGGTCAGGAGTGGACTACCGGGCGTCCCGAGGTGGGATCCCTTCTGGGGTTTCGTCGGGGCGAGTCCTCGGGCCGTCGGTTGTCTTTTCCGCTAGCGAATCAAGGCAAGATCTTTGCATTTAAAGAAAGAGCGCCAGTTCGTGCACTCTGCAATTTGAAGCGATGGTCCACGTGTCGGGCGCCGATTAGCTGATGCGATGTATGCAGGCCTGCGGCGTCTGATGGAGCACGGTTCAGTGCTGGACTGCCACGTGGAGCGATCGAAGCCGCTAGGTGCGAGGAGCCGTTTAGGCGGAAGACGATGGGCGCCGTTAGATGAGGCCGCATGCAACAATAAATATGGGTGGGGTCCGCCCTAGGGCCCTTACTCCTTCATATTTTCCTCTCTCAAGCCTCAGCTACTCGGCGCTCGTCTCCCCTCTTTCGTTTTCAGCCCTTGAAGAATTTCTTTTCCCAGGTTAGATGTCTTCCCCTGTAGAATCAATAGACGTTGTAGGAGTAGATGCTAGGGTTCCTTTAGCTATGTCTGAGTCTTCTCGGGGAGCAGGGGTTGGATCCTCTCCCCGGGATCGTGAGGCGGGGGCCGCCTCCAGGGAGGAGGCGGCAGATGTGGCCCCCAACACCCCGTGCTGGATGAGGTATGAGGACGAGCTCGCCAACGCTCGGGCTCGCTTCCACATCCCCCGCGCTACACGCTTCGTCTGTCCAAGGAAGAAGAGAGGGCAGATCGGGTACGGGGCAGGGAGATTGCCCTGTATTTGGAAGCTTTTTGAGGCGGAATGCGCCTGCCCTTCTCTCCTGAGGTCATCGCCGCACTGAATTTCTTCGGTTTGGCCCCCGGCCAGTTGGTGCCGAACTCGTGGAGGATTCTCCTTGGGTTCTTGATCCGCCTGAAGTTAGAGGCGGTTCCCTTCAGCCTTTCCCTTCTCGATTCTTCCCTTGTCTTCAAGAGTCACCCCGGCGATCGAGCGAGCGACCCGAGATGGGTTTATCTTACTTTTAGGAAGCCGCCGGGGGTCGCTGCCGGGACCGGGGTCGTGGCCTTGCCCTCCTCCATTCACGATTGGAAAAAGAAATTTTTCTTCGTTTCCCCTCCCGAGGGCGAGGACTGGCCTGTGTCCACCAAGTGGTCGAGGGAGAAGTGTCTGCCGGGGAACCTGTCCGATGACCCCGCCGCGGTGAGAGTGGCGTCGTGGGAGCCCATCCCTCGACATGACGTGCTGCTGTCCGAGAGGGTTTTGAGCTGGGCCGGGCTTAGCCCCGTCGAGTTTGTCGGTAAGTTAGGCTTGCTTTTTGGGTTTACGTTTTACTCGTGTTGCTGATCAGTTGGGTGTTTGTTTCATGCAGGATCCATAGACTTCGCCTCCCTCCGAGATTCTATGCGCCAGCCGAGGCAGCCTACTAGGGCCGAGGGCGCCAGCTCTTCTCGGGCGCAGCCCGCCCCGGCTCCTACCGCCCCGGTGGCGGCGCCCCGAGGACGCTCAGTGGCGGATCCCGTCCCGGGCCCCAGCAGAGCATCGGGTCGGAAGCGAGCCCTGATTCTAGAGGACACAGCCTCGGAAGAGGAGACCGGCTCTCCCTCGGAGTCGCTCAAAAGGAGTTCCCAGAGACCCTCCCGGGGCCGGTCCTCGCCAACCGTAGTGGAGGAAGGGGGCTCCGGTTCGCGGTGCCGTCGGGGCTGTCGGTCGCGGACAGCCTCCTGCACGAAATAGAGACCTCGGCCGGGGGTCGAGTTCCTGGGGGACCCTCAGGGCCCAGCTGGCGTCGATCGCCCAGGAGTCCGTGCAAGTAAGCCCCTAGTTCATCGTGAGATTAGGTGCCCCTTTCATATTTCTGATCTTTTGTCTCCCAGGTTCTCCAGCACGTGGCCCTCGCCTTTCGCATGGAAACCGAGGTGGTAGCCCCAGCGTTGGAGGCCACGGGTCAGCTCGCCTCGCTGCAAGAGAGCTCCAGGCGAGAGCAGGAGGCAATGTCGGTGAGGATCGCCGCCTTGGAGGGCGAGGTGGATGCCGGGAAAAGGGAGGTCGCCCGGCATCGCGAGGCCGCCGTGATCGCCGAGGGCAAACTCGAGGACTCTCAGGTGCTTGCCGGCAACCTGAAGAGGACGGTGAAGACCCTCCGAAAGGAGTTGGGGGCGGCGGCCGAGGCGGCCGGGTCGGCTGAATCGAGGGCGGTGGCGAGCTATCAGGGGTCGAAGGATTTTTATGACGACCTGGCCGTGGCCACGACCCGCATTTGGCACGACGCCCTCGATGCCGTTAAGTCTCGGATGCCGGGGTTCGACGACGCGGATCTCCGGGCTGAGTTCCCTCTCGTGGGCGCCAACGAGCAAGGGGAAGAAGTTCCCGGCGAGGAGGTGGCCTAGGACCCCAACGCGCCAAGTGGTGGAGGTCGAGGACCTCGAGGTCGTGCATGGCCCCGAGGTGTAGAGCCCCCGTTACCCTACCTTTATTTTGTTTTTCTTTTGAATTTTGTAAGGCTGGGGAGCCCAAAAAATACCCTTTGTAAGAAAAACTTTTGCCCTTGGCAGTAATAAAGTTTTTTTTCGGCTCCATAGAATTACGCTTTGTCGTCTGTTTGTGAAGAATGCTCGTGGGATATTTTTTGCATGTGCCGTTGTGCTTTTATGTTAGGTTGGCCATCTGTCTAGCGATCGTCCGTCGGGTTGTCTGCCAGTTGGCCATCTGTCTAGCGATCGTCCGTCGAGTTGTCTGCAATCACTTGCCGACGAGCGCTTCCGAGGAGGTATCTCCATGGGCCCCGGAGTCGAGGGGAGATCGTTTAGACTTGGACAGACCTGACGCCCTTCACTGGGGTCTCGGGTCTTCCACGGGCCATAGAGCATCTCTGATTCCGAGTGTTGGTCACCATCCGGGGGTGACTGGGCAGGGCAGCTGCCCCGTCACCTCTTGCAAAGGCTTTTTGGTTCCTAGAGTGGTGGTAGGGGAGCTACCCGCCAGGGATGGCCGAGCAGGGTAGCTGCTCGGTTGCCTCTTGCGAGGGCTTTGATCCTTCAAGACGGGGACCGAACAGGGTTACTGCCCAGTGCCTCTTGGCGAGGACTTTGATCCCGGTGCCTCTTGGCGAGGGCTTTGTCCTGAAAGATAGCCGAGCGAGGGAACCTCGGGCTCGACTGTCTCTGGGAAGGCTTTTTGATCCCCGGCGTTGCGGCAGGGAAGCTGCCCGCTACGAATGACCGAGCAGGGTAGCTGCTGGGTTGAATCTTGACGAAGTGTAGCCCTTCCGTCCAGCTGTAGGTGCGGGGAATGGGAACACCCATGGCGACGGCGCTCGTAGCCAGTGCATTGAATGCAGGGGAGGCGAAGCGCTAAGGGCGCGTCGCTTCGACTCCACCGGAGAAGGCTCGATGGCTGTCGCGTGGCGGTGACTCCCTGGGTGAAAGCGGAGGACTGTTGGGCCGCACAGTGGGTTATATAAGGCTGAAGGAGTACTGGTCCTTCATTCCTTCGTAAACAGGTCGTCAAGAATGCAGGATTTCCCGTTTACCATCCCCGACATAGTCCGCTCTGAAGATGTGTACCTTTACGACCCGTACTGCACCGAGGACACGGTGCAGCCGGTCTACGGGAGCATTGAGGACCATTTTGGTCGGCTGCTCCCCAGACGCTCCTCCCTGCTGCAGCTGTTGATGTACTCCATCTGGAGGGTATCATCGGGGCTTTACAACCCCCTGTCTGAGCTGCTCTTTGATGAGGCCGTGGGCAAGCTGCGGTCTTTGAGGAGTTTCGGCTTAATCTCCGCGAACCGGCTGGCCCGCTCAGAGGCGCTCGTCCGCGAATGCTACGAGCTGAGGCTCGGGGTCGATGCCCGTGGGGGGAACCGAGGACAGCGGTTGGACCTTGCGCGGCCCCGGTTGGCGGAGATTTTCACCGAGTACCACGAGCAGTGTTCGCTGCACCCCCTTCCCCCACTGTTGTAATTTTTTTTTTGCATGTATGGCTGAGGAGCCCATAATACCCTTTGAATAAACAAAGCTTTCCTTTCCTTTTCGCAATACTCCACTGATCTTTATTAAATTAACAACGAATCCTAGGAAGAATCTACATTGCTTTAAAAGAAAGGTACAGGCTAGTAGATGACTTTAGAGGCCTGGGCCGAGCTCCGTGAAGGGCCGTTGGTCCCCGCGCCTGACATGGGGCATGGCGCCCCTCGAGCTCCGGGCTGGTCGTCCGTCGAGGCGAGCATGATCTGACCGATGGTCAGGTCGGCAGGAGGGTGATACTGCTCCTGCTCGCGGTCGGCCTGCCGTTTGTCCCTCAGGTAGGCGGCGAGATGCCCAGATCGGATGAGCTCTTCGATGTAGTCCCTTAGTTGTTTGCAGTCCTCCGTGGCGTGGCCCAGTACTCGGTGGAAAGCGCGGTAGGGGCCCCGGGTTCGCTTTGCGGCCTGACGCGGGATCGAAGGGAACTTGAAGAACCCCTCGTTCTGGGCCTCCTCCAGCAACACCGCGAGGGAGACGTTGAGGAGGGTATACTCCTGGAACTTCGGGTGGTCGGGCTGCTGACGCTCCGGCCTCTCCTCCCGAGCCTTCCTCTTCCGGTCGGTCCGTTCTGCCCGGGAGAGGTTAGCACTCACCTCGGATTCCAGCTGAATCTCGCTCGGTCCACGCCTTGACCTCGGCTATGGTCTTAGGTTGCACCAACGCGAAGGAGCGTAACCATTCCTTGTGCCTCAGACCGGATCTAAGCGCCGTGATGACGGTCTCGTCCCGGTGCTCGGGCACCTCGAGAAGGGCGTTGTAGAAACGGGTGATGTAGGCCTTGAACGTTTCCTTATCCCCACTCTTAACCGTGAAAAGGTAGTCGACCGTGCGCTTCTGTCGACGGTTCCCCACGAAATGGCCGAGGAACTGGGTAGCTAGCTCGTCGAAGGTCGAAATTGAGCCAGGCTCGAGCCCCCGGAACCGGTCCCGACCTGCGCGGATAAGGGTGGCCAGGAAGGCTCTGCACTGGGCGGCGTCGGAATGATACTGGAAGCTCATCCCCGCGGTGAAAGCGTCCAGATGGTCTTTCGGGTCGGTTTTCCCGTCGAACATAGAAACCTTTGGAGGCTTGTTGCGCGAGGAGACGTGGACGGAGAGCAATTCCTCGGTGAACGGCTTTGTGAGCGAGTCGGGGGCATACTTAGCCCCGTCGCTCGAGAGGTGAGCCTCCCGGCGCATGCCCTCAATTTTCTTCTCGAGGGCGTCGAGCCGACCGTGGTATCCCGAGGAGTCGGTGCCTTGGGACCCCTAGCCTCCACTGCGGGTGACCTTGCGTCTGGGAGCGGCCTCGGTTCCTCTCGATGTGGTGCCTCAGATCCCGAGGCGAGGTGGCTCTGGAACCGCCGAGGTGAGCCCCTTCCGTGCGGCCCCGCCGAGTGTGGTGGTGTCGACCGCGCCTGTGGAGAGGCGATGTGACTGACACCTCCTCAGGGGGACAAAGGTCGCATGGAGGCTCAGGGAGGGGTGCCCTGGCGGCGGATCTTGGTGTGAAGCCGTGGGGCGCCCAGCGGGCCTCAGGGGGCACCGGCTCAAGAGATCGATAGCCAGGGGTCGTTGCCTGCTGGTGGTCAGCCGCCCTGATGGGGGCAGAGCCTTCTGGAGGCGGTGGAGCGGAGATCTGGGGCTCGGGTCCGGCCATTTGTACGCGGACAAGGGTGTCACGCCCCGCTTCCCAAAATACGGAATACGAGGGGTAGACAAGGCCAGCCATGCTCCTACGGTCAAGGAAATGTCCTGCCGTAGTCACACTTCGGCTTCTAGTTTATTATGGTAAACAGTAAACGATGCACAGGTAATGAGAAATGCAGTAACTGAAGGAAACAATATAAAGACTGACCTGAAGTGGAACAAATGAATGTAACTCGGAAAGACAAGTCAAGAAGTCTGTGATGCACGTCTAGATCTGGTCCAAGCTAAATCTTCTCCTCACACTGAGCATGCATACTCAGGTCGTCAGAGCGACACAATAGCAATATAATGTATATAATCAAGTAACAGTTCTAACAGTGATGAAGGATATGAATAACAGTAAATCAATAACAGCATGAATATAAATGAGCAGAGATAAATGCAGCGGAAAAGTAAAGCAGTATGTCAATATGTCACGATTGTCAACACAGTATAGAAGGAATGTAAATGACAGTAACCCTATCGGTCTCTAAGTCTCACTGCACAGGTCAATAAGCCTATCGTCAGTCCAAGTGTGAGAGTCAACCACTCGCGAGTGTCCTCCACCCAAGGGTAGAACCCAAGGGCAAGGGACCACGGGCCCAACATGTAACGAATGTATCACGGTGTCTATAGCACATACCCTGTAAATCTCCATATAACTCCCTAAATATATAAGCCGGCATGGGACTCCCGAGATTCGGTTGAATTCACACTTGAACTACCCCACACCCCGTGGTCTACATCAAACGCTAACCATCACCCTAAATACTAATCGATTCGTGACAAGTCTGCGCGAGAACTGGAGGCAGGACCTCCATCAAGCACGTCCCGACTAATACCTAAGATAAATAGCAGTGTCGGATGCCTTATCTGTGACATCCGTGCAAGCGCTTCCATAAGTGTCCCATACCACTTATAGTCACACGTACACACATCCCACAGACGTCGACAATGCAATAGAATAAAAGGGACACTGATTGTGCACAAGTACGTATCACTTTCACTTAATCACGAATACACGAACACTGACGTACTTGCCACAATCAACACTAAAATCTAACACTGGGTAAATGCACGATGTCACTAGGTTATCAATACAATGACATGGGTATGATATGATGTGTGAACAAGTATATAAACATGGTGAGGATGTTATGAAACCGCATTCTTTCACTTGCACGATTTATCATGAAACATATGTATATAATTTGGCGAAATGACAAACAGGTAGTAATTAATATGTTCAGTTATCTATCCATCTAATTTGGTTTCGAGCCAATCGGGTTCCAGGATCATTAGTTATAACCATTTCATTTTAAGCGCTAGCGGCTGGAAATCCAATTTCAGAATCAGAAGTCCATTTCGCAACGCATTTTAACCCCTGTTGGGATCATAATTTAGCGATGCTACAGTTGGATGAATTCTAGGTTTTTCAGTAAAGTTTTCAACTCAACAAACGGATCTTCAATCGCGTCTGTACGTTAGGAGTTACAATCTATTTAACACTAATATGTCAGTTCTGATTTTGTTTGGACTGTTATGCGTCCCGATCTTCTAAATTACAGTTTAAATATCAAACGGTAACGAAACAGAATGAGACCAATCGTGTTGTCTAGCTATCAGAGTTACCTACAATAAGCAGCAGAGTTCCGCAACCTACGAGTTAAGGAAATCCTATGGTATCCATTACGGGACAGCAAGCACAATTTGAGTCGCTCTGGACTGCAGTCCAGAGTCGCACTCCGATACAATTATCATCATGATTTAGGTACAGGAATGTCTGGAAACTAGCATAGGATTAAAGTTCGTCGAGTTAGCTTCGATTTAAGCCCTCGAACGCACCATTCTAATATGTATATGATTTATGATGAATTTAACCATTTTCAGGTGCAACAGAATTACAGTTTTACGATCAAACTTGGGGGTAGTTGTTTTAGTCGTTATCGATTACATCATCCAACAGAATTCGCACACTATGTTCACAGCCCTACGGGCCAACCTACACTATTTAGTTCCGCCAATTTTGATAATGTTTTCCTAAGGGAACAAGCATCGAACTGATACAGCACATAATAGTTTTAGACTCGTAACTTTATAATCTAGGCATTTAACAATTATAACTTAAATAAAATAGCATGTAAGCAAGTAAAAACTTGCCTGGACAAGTCTTGGGGATGGAGCCTTCAACCGGAAATTTGATATCTGGGCATCAGAGGGTAATTGGTTCGGGAGAAGACCGGCCTTCGCATTTCTGAGGACCTGGGAATCCACCGACGGGCCATCCAACAGGCCATTTAACATCCTTTTGGAGTAGAGTGCACTCTTGTTCCATTCCATACCAAGTTTCTTCGGCAACTACAGCAGGGTTGCCAAATATCTTAGCAGCTTCTGCTCTTTTGTTTGTAGGGATCGGCAACTGGTCCGGGGAGTGTCCTTGCTTTGCTGCGAAGATTCAAGCCACTACCATCAATCCAAATGTATTCAGCAATGATCTTTTTAGTGGTCTCGGAGAGTTCGAGGTTGATGAAACCTGAGAGGGGAGACATGGCTGCAAATTTCAACAGAAACGACCCATAAATCTTAAGGGGGAGAGAGAGAGAGAGAGAGAGAGCATTGAGAGGGAGAGAGAGATGGAGAGTGAGTGAGAGAGAGAAACAGAGAGGGGGAGCAGAGTTAGAGAACTCGGGGAGAGAGAGAAACCGAGTGAGAGAGAGAAACAGTGAGGAATGAGCGAGAGAGAGAAAATTGAGAGGGGGAGGGAGAGTGCTAGGACTGAGAGAGGGGGAGAGAGCGTTTGATGGCGACGAGGAGGAGATCGTCGTCGTCGGGGTGCAAAGTGATGGTCGGCTCGGTGAAAAGGTTGGTGTGCAGGGGTGCTCGTGATGGAGTGATGGTGGTCGAGGTGTAGAGGAAAGGAGGAGTTGAAGTGTGAGGGAGGAAGGATGAAGGTGAGGAGAATGAGGGGTCGCACTTCGTGGGAGTAACGCCCAGGCGACGTGGGCGCAGGCGGAGGAGGCGGCGCGAGAAGCGCGTTCGCGAAGGAAACGCGCGCGGGAGACTCGCAACGGGAAGAAGGAGAAGAAGTCGCGGGCCGGGTCGGGTTGTGAGCGTGGGAGTGGGCTGCTGGAGGAGAGTGGGCCGGGCCAAGCATTTAAAAAGAGAAAAACAAAAATCAAATAAAAAGAGAACAAAGGAAGGAATGGGCCGGGCTCAGAAAAGAATTCCTTTAAAAAAAAGATTTATAAATAGAAGGGCAGAATGAAGTATAAGGAGGTGGGCCGGGGTAAAATTTCTATAAATTGGTCTAAAAATTAGTAGTGGGCTGAGGGAAAAATATAGTTTAGTGTTCTAAATAATGGGTTAGGATTTTATTTGGAATGTGTGTATGGGTTTAGGGTATGGTTAATATGAAGGAAAAATAAAGAATGGGCCAGAGAAAAATGAGGGGGAAAAATTGTAGAGGATTGGGGCAGGCCTGAGTTTAATATAGGGTTGTGGAATTTAATAAAGAAGAAATTTGATTAGGGAAAATAAATAGAAACGGGCCAGAGGCTAAAAATAAAATGATTAATAGTGTGGGCTGGTACTGTGGGTTCGTTCAAAAATAGGTTTATTTAAAAAAGAAAGAATGGGCTGACGAGGGAAAACATAGGCCGAACTTTGAATAGATTTGGAGGGTTTAAACTAAATAGTTTTGAAGAACTTGATTTGTTAATGGGTTGGAGGAAGGTAAGGAAAATGATAAGAATGGGCTTGAGTTTGGAAATAAATAAGGATAGGGAAATTTGGGAAGAGGGCGGAAATAACAAATACAAGAATCTGGGAAAAATACACTAGATAGGTAATAAGATATTTAAACTAACTAAATATAATTTTGAAAGTGAACTAACAAACTGGTAAGTGGTAATTTATATAAATACGGACTTTGACGTACAAAGAGAACCGGGTATTACATCATACCACCCTTACAAAAATTTCGTCCTCGAAATTTAAAATACACAATAAGCTATACAAACATAAACAAAAGTAATTATATTGCAAACTAACACATAAAGCTTTATTTGAAATAGGCAGATAACGAACTTTGAAGGTTTATAAAATACGTAAGAATAACATACAAAATATGGCTCCAAATAGGTATAAAACAGGAATAACTTTAAAGGTAGCTACATATATATACGGAAATATAAATAACAATAATACGAGCCGTATTATTCGAGGCGTACTCGATAAGATCGAAACTCAAACACGTACACGTATAAGTATATCAAAAGTAATGCGTCAGAAATAAATAGGATAAGACACAAACATTGATAATAGTAAACATAGGCACAAAACCCGAAAATAAAATAACGAGAATAAAGCAGTGAAAATTTATCGGTAGGTTAGAACATTTTAGGTAAAGTATCGATAAAATAGGTTTAAAATAATTTAGGAAACTTGTACAGTGAAAATAGGAGACATGAACAAAATATGCGCAGTATAAGGGTTGCGCTACTGAAAATGAGAATAATAATAATGTACTTAAAATACATAAAACGGAGAAATCAATAACACGTACTCTTTGATAAATTTAAAATAATGAAAACTAAATTTTGAATAATAATGTCCCTAAATATATTTGCGTAATAGAGAAATCACCAATATGAAAAGGGCTAGCTGGGGTAACGATTACAAGGGAAGGTAGTTCATTCAAAAGGTCGGAGTATGGTGGCTTTAGGCTGAGGATTAAGGGGATTAGGATCGGATCAGCACCGGAAATAAGGGCGAACAACAAATGGCTACAAGGGAAGAAGTATGGGTAGGATAGCGGTCGGTATAACATATGAATCAAGATGTGAAGAGTTTGCGAATTCGGAAGTTTCTCCAAAATTTTCTCCTCTCAAAAGAATTACAAACGAGTCACCGGCGAAGAATGGATGGTGGCTCATTCCAAGAATCGGGGTGCGGTACTTTATAATCGAAACGAGGGTGAAAGACTTTACAACAAGTAGGGGTGGACAGTCAGGGATCTCAGCAGAAAGATAAATGGATAGGGGCAATAACAAGTATCAAACGAACCGATAACCAAAAGGTTTACGAATCCAGAAGGTTTACTTTATTTAAGAAATTTGAAACAAGACATTCTCAAGGACGATAAGTGGCCCTAAACTATACACATTTCATTTGGCCAGAAAGACAACATCAAAAGAAATCCCATCAGTCGCGGTTGTGGAGATTCAGCAGGTTGCGGTAGGTTCGCGCGCTCTTGTAGGGGCGTCCATTTCTATAGCGTCTCGCGGGGACTGCCAAAAGGGAGTTCTCCCACGGCAGGGTCTTGATCCTCTGGTCCTTCATCCTCGGATAAAGCTTCTTCATCGAGGTCTGATTCCATGTGATCCTCTCCTTCTGGGTTTTCTTCCATGGAGTCTTCCTCCACTGGATTTTCTTCTATTGGATCTTCCTCGGAATCTTCCTCTATCGGGTCTCCTTCTACCTCGTCGGAATCAGCTATCATGTTAAACTCTGGGGCTGCTACTCCTTCGTTCTCTGAAACGTGGTTTCCGAAGTTGACTTTGGGACCGTTGATCTCATCGTCAGAACTCGTCATCGTGTGGTCTAAGGATACGCAGGATTGCGCATCTTCATCCAAATGCGGCGCTGCTCCCGGTGGCCAAGTTATGTAAAGGAAAGTCATGATTAGACAACGGAATACATCAATAAGAATAGTCAAGTGTACGAAGTATAGAAAGATATGCGGTTGCAGGAACTGAAAATCAGGATAGAAACGCTGTGATCACGAATAATATGAATAAGGAGAAAACAAGAGAATGATACATTATTTTATTGCATTAAATCAAAAGTTCAGTGGATACAAGGTTTCAAACTGAAAGAAATATTCACAAAAGATACCAACATTAATGCTGAAAGTAGATAATCATGAAAAATCTTTCTTCGACTACTATAACGTTGCATTTCCGTCGCGTGAGTTGAATCCTGCGTTAGATCCGCCTTATCGTCGAAGTTCGAACTACGCGATAATCCTCACTTGGCAGAAGTGGGGAGTGTGGACGAGTTTCTTCCTTGCAGTTCTTTCCTTTCTGGGCAGCCGTTGATGAGGTGTTGGTTGGAGCCGCATATCAGACATTTCCCTTGAGCACGGCGACAATCTCTCTGAAGGTGTCCTGGCCTCTTACAATATCCACAGCAAGGGTTCTTCTGATGCTTCTGTTGACGCTTCATCTTCTTCTCCTTCCCTCGTCCAATAGGGATCCCTTTATGATAGGATGCTCCCGCTGGGGTCTGACTCACCGGTCTTCTCAGTCCTTCAGCTAATAAGTCGTTTGTTCGCTCTTGGGCTTCCTTCAAATCTTGCAGCACACTCAGGATCTCAACGGTCTGATTCTGGGGAGCGGATAAAGACGAAGAGTTGTTGGAAGACATGATCCTGAAACAGTAGTTTTGAGAATGGTATAAGCCACAAGCTGAACGAATCAAATGGAATATGGATAGGATAAGGATTCAAGAATATCCGAGATGATGAATTTTTATTACAAGTGGAGAATCAACCGTATGACTTTAAGTCACCTAACCCGAATACGGTAGTGCAATTGTAACCACGTAATCTTGTCAGGTCACCCGAAACCATAGCGAATGGATAGCTGAACGCACGAGGTGAATATGGATCAAAAGTGACAAGTTTACAACCTAGACCGAGGGATGTCTTAGATTGCCAAACTATACACGGAAAACTGCAATCCCAATCGATGCAAAACCTGGCTCTGATACCAACTAAACCATGTCACGCCCCGCTTCCCAAAATACGGAATACGAGGGGTAGACAAGGCCAGCCATGCTCCTACGGTCAAGGAAATGTCCTGCCGTAGTCACACTTCGGCTTCTAGTTTATTATGGTAAACAGTAAACGATGCACAGGTAATGAGAAATGCAGTAACTGAAGGAAACAATATAAAGACTGACCTGAAGTGGAACAAATGAATGTAACTCGGAAAGACAAGTCAAGAAGTCTGTGATGCACGTCTAGATCTGGTCCAAGCTAAATCTTCTCCTCACACTGAGCATGCATACTCAGGTCGTCAGAGCGACACAATAGCAATATAATGTATATAATCAAGTAACAGTTCTAACAGTGATGAAGGATATGAATAACAGTAAATCAATAACAGCATGAATATAAATGAGCAGAGATAAATGCAGCGGAAAAGTAAAGCAGTATGTCAATATGTCACGATTGTCAACACAGTATAGAAGGAATGTAAATGACAGTAACCCTATCGGTCTCTAAGTCTCACTGCACAGGTCAATAAGCCTATCGTCAGTCCAAGTGTGAGAGTCAACCACTCGCGAGTGTCCTCCACCCAAGGGTAGAACCCAAGGGCAAGGGACCACGGGCCCAACATGTAACGAATGTATCACGGTGTCTATAGCACATACCCTGTAAATCTCCATATAACTCCCTAAATATATAAGCCGGCATGGGACTCCCGAGATTCGGTTGAATTCACACTTGAACTACCCCACACCCCGTGGTCTACATCAAACGCTAACCATCACCCTAAATACTAATCGATTCGTGACAAGTCTGCGCGAGAACTGGAGGCAGGACCTCCATCAAGCACGTCCCGACTAATACCTAAGATAAATGGCAGTGTCGGATGCCTTATCTGTGACATCCGTGCAAGCGCTTCCATAAGTGTCCCATACCACTTATAGTCACACGTACACACATCCCACAGACGTCGACAATGCAATAGAATAAAAGGGACACTGATTGTGCACAAGTACGTATCACTTTCACTTAATCACGAATACACGAACACTGACGTACTTGCCACAATCAACACTAAAATCTAACACTGGGTAAATGCACGATGTCACTAGGTTATCAATACAATGACATGGGTATGATATGATGTGTGAACAAGTATATAAACATGGTGAGGATGTTATGAAACCGCATTCTTTCACTTGCACGATTTATCATGAAACATATGTATATAATTTGGCGAAATGACAAACAGGTAGTAATTAATATGTTCAGTTATCTATCCATCTAATTTGGTTTCGAGCCAATCGGGTTCCAGGATCATTAGTTATAACCATTTCATTTTAAGCGCTAGCGGCTGGAAATCCAATTTCAGAATCAGAAGTCCATTTCGCAACGCATTTTAACCCCTGTTGGGATCATAATTTAGCGACGCTAGGGTTTTCAGTAAAGTTTTCAACGCAACAAACGGATCTTCAATCGCGTCTGTACGTTAGGAGTTACAATCTATTTAACACTAATATGTCAGTTCTGATTTTGTTTGGACTGTTATGCGTCCCGATCTTCTAAATTACAGTTTAAATATCAAACGGTAACGAAACAGAATGAGACCAATCGTGTTGTCTAGCTATCAGAGTTACCTACAATAAGCAGCAGAGTTCCGCAACCTACGAGTTAAGGAAATCCTATGGTATCCATTACGGGACAGCAAGCACAATTTGAGTCGCTCTGGACTGCAGTCCAGAGTCGCACTCCGATACAATTATCATCATGATTTAGGTACAGGAATGTCTGGAAACTAGCATAGGGTTAAAGTTCGTCGAGTTAGCTTCGATTTAAGCCCTCGAACGCACCATTCTAATATGTATATGATTTATGATGAATTTAACCATTTTCAGGTGCAACAGAATTACAGTTTTACGATCAAACTTGGGGGTAGTTGTTTTAGTCGTTATCGATTACATCATCCAACAGAATTCGCACACTATGTTCACAGCCCTACGGGCCAACCTACACTATTTAGTTCCGCCAATTTTGATAATGTTTTCCTAAGGGAACAAGCATCGAACAGATACAGCACATAATAGTTTTAGACTCGTAACTTTATAATCTAGGCATTTAACAATTATAACTTAAATAAAATAGCATGTAAGCAAGTAAAAACTTGCCTGGACAAGTCTTGGGGATGGAGCCTTCAACCGGAAATTTGATATCTGGGCATCAGAGGGTAATTGGTTCGGGAGAAGACCGGCCTTCGCATTTCTGAGGACCTGGGAATCCACCGACGGGCCATCCAACAGGCCATTTAACATCCTTTTGGAGTAGAGTGCACTCTTGTTCCATTCCATACCAAGTTTCTTCGGCAACTACAGCAGGGTTGCCAAATATCTTAGCAGCTTCTGCTCTTTTGTTTGTAGGGATCGGCAACTGGTCCGGGGAGTGTCCTTGCTTTGCTGCGAAGATTCAAGCCACTACCATCAATCCAAATGTATTCAGCAATGATCTTTTTAGTGGTCTCGGAGAGTTCGAGGTTGATGAAACCTGAGAGGGGAGACATGGCTGCAAATTTCAACAGAAACGACCCACAAATCTTAAGGGGGAGAGAGAGAGAGAGAGAGAGAGAGCGCATTGAGAGGGAGAGAGAGATGGAGAGTGAGTGAGAGAGAGAAACAGAGAGGGGGAGCAGAGTTAGAGAACTCGGGGAGAGAGAGAAACCGAGTGAGAGAGAGAAACAGTGAGGAATGAGCGAGAGAGAGAAAATTGAGAGGGGGAGGGAGAGTGCTAGGACTGAGAGAGGGGGAGAGAGCGTTTGATGGCGACGAGGAGGAGATCGTCGTCGTCGGGGTGCAAAGTGATGGTCGGCTCGGTGAAAAGGTTGGTGTGCAGGGGTGCTCGTGATGGAGTGATGGTGGTCGAGGTGTAGAGGAAAGGAGGAGTTGAAGTGTGAGGGAGGAAGGATGAAGGTGAGGAGAATGAGGGGTCGCACTTCGTGGGAGTAACGCCCAGGCGACGTGGGCGCAGGCGGAGGAGGCGGCGCGAGAAGCGCGTTCGCGAAGGAAACGCGCGCGGGAGACTCGCAACGGGAAGAAGGAGAAGAAGTCGCGGGCCGGGTCGGGTTGTGAGCGTGGGAGTGGGCTGCTGGAGGAGAGTGGGCCGGGCCAAGCATTTAAAAAGAGAAAAACAAAAATCAAATAAAAAGAGAACAAAGGAAGGAATGGGCCGGGCTCAGAAAAGAATTCCTTTAAAAAAAAAGATTTATAAATAGAAGGGCTGAATGAAGTATAAGGAGGTGGGCCGGGGTAAAATTTCTATAAATTGGTCTAAAAATTAGTAGTGGGCTGAGGGAAAAATATAGTTTAGTGTTCTAAATAATGGGTTAGGATTTTATTTGGAATGTGTGTATGGGTTTAGGGTATGGTTAATATGAAGGAAAAATAAAGAATGGGCCAGAGAAAAATGAGGGGGAAAAATTGTAGAGGATTGGGGCAGGCCTGAGTTTAATATAGGGTTGTGGAATTTAATAAAGAAGAAATTTGATTAGGGAAAATAAATAGAAACGGGCCAGAGGCTAAAAATAAAATGATTAATAGTGTGGGCTGGTACTGTGGGTTCGTTCAAAAATAGGTTTATTTAAAAAAGAAAGAATGGGCTGACGAGGGAAAACATAGGCCGAACTTTGAATAGATTTGGAGGGTTTAAACTAAATAGTTTTGAAGAACTTGATTTGTTAATGGGTTGGAGGAAGGTAAGGAAAATGATAAGAATGGGCTTGAGTTTGGAAATAAATAAGGATAGGGAAATTTGGGAAGAGGGCGGAAATAACAAATACAAGAATCTGGGAAAAATACACTAGATAGGTAATAAGATATTTAAACTAACTAAATATAATTTTGAAAGTGAACTAACAAACTGGTAAGTGGTAATTTATATAAATACGGACTTTGACGTACAAAGAGAACCGGGTATTACAAAGGGCCTCCACGAGGGATTGCAGCCGATCTATCCGACCTGCGAGGGCGTTGATGACGGTCATCGGAGGAGGCTCATCCCCGTCTTCAGTGAGTGTAAGGCGGCGGCTGGTACCGGGATCTTCAGGGTGGCTGCTCGCCATTTGGGGGGAGATCGGAAGGCCAACTTTGTGTTTTGGGGGAATTGCTTCCCACAGACGGCGCCAACTAATGGGGATCCTTTTCGGGTCTCCGTCAGATGTTGTCTTCCGCTGATCTCCTGGTGGACTTAGGTGGTTACCTTCCGTTGCGTGTGGGTCTCAATGGGTTTTGGTGGAAGAGGTGAAGTGAGGGAGTTGGTGCCGAGTACCTGCAAAGAAGTCCCGGAGTGGTTTGGTACCACCAAGGACCCTCCAACGCTCAAGTTAGTGGTGAGATCCGGGCAGAGTAACGGCTTAAAAGAGTAAAAAATGGCTTACTTGACCCCTCTGTGATAGAAGTTTATATAGCGGTGGAGCACGCAGCAACGGGCGCGAGAATCTCGCCGGCAGTTACGCTCCCGACGTCACGCCCGCGTAGAAAGCGGATCGTCCATTAATAGGGATCGTGATGGCGTGGAACGTGGGACATTGCTGGCGTAAAGTCCACGTATGGCGAGATTCGCGGAGCGGCGGTTACGCCTCGGAGTAGTGGAGTTGGTCGGAGGGCTGAGGAAGACGGCCTTGGCGAGAGCTCGGGAACGAGCGAGGAGGCCGAGGAGTCTTCATCCTGCGGCAGCTCGAGACGAGCTGAGGGGCCAAGGATGCTAATTTGCAGGGAGCCCCGAGGCGAGCTAGCTTGTGCTTGCAGGTCGGGTATAGGGTGGCTTGGTTGGCCCCCGTGGGCCCCTTCTTCTGAGTTCTAGGGCACGTCACCTGCCACGTGTCATGATCTTGGGGATCGCCAATATCGAGCACTATCACTCTCTGATCTATGTCTCATATGAAGTCATCCACATCATCAACCTATAAAATATTATAATATTAATTTCAAATTTCAAGCCTCTCTATCTATCTATCTCTCTCTCCACACAGACACACCCTACATATTTAGGCACCATTATTCATGCCTTCTTCCAATTTCTGGAGATATGTTTAGAATTTTATTCTTAAACCTAAATATTTAAATGATGTAATATTTACTTAAACAACACAATAACAATTATACACCCACGTGCATCACACGTACAAAGATACTGGTAGAAACTAACATCGGAATGGGTATTGTCCCAAATTGCTCCAACTTGAGTGGAGAAAATAAATATGAAAGGCAGGTCTAACTGATACTCTTAGAACTCTTAGTGTATGGTATTGAATTGAAAATCTGTAACCAAATAGAAACCAACTTCAGAATGGGTACTGTCCCAAATTGCACCAACCTCAGTGGAGAAAATAAATATGAAAGCAAGTCTAAGACATTCACATCCACTATCCAGTCTTTTCTAGACCGCGGACAATCAGAACAAAAACTTAACTATAAAACCAAACGAGTTAGACAACATCAGATCCTATAGAAGCCCTATCGAAGCATTAGGAAGATGACAAAAGCAATGATATCGGTCCCTACCAAGTTAGAAGAGAGACAGAAAAGAAACCAACTTTGGGGGAAATTTTAAATGTGTGCTATGAAAATTCGACAATTGAAGCTCCCAAGTCCAGTTTCACAACTGAATCTTCAATAAAATAAAGTTTTCGTAGATCCCAGCTCAAGATACTCCTATAATTATCAAAATTTTACAAGAATTAGAAATAAGTTTGAATTGGTCAAGGATGCTTGCTCTACTGATTGCACAATTCACGACACCAATAAAAACGATTCAAGAAAGAAACCTGATTAATAAAAGGAGGCTGAAAAATAGAAAATTTTCACTTAAACCAAATTAAGTGAATCCATACATCAACAACCTCCAAAAGGTAAACATAAATCAAATACATGTTTTAGATGTAGAATTTCTTTTTTAAAAATATCTATGTTCTCAATTGCTCTAAGATTATAACATA
The DNA here is from genome assembly GCA_030015575.1 of Agapanthus africanus. Taxonomy (NCBI): domain Eukaryota; kingdom Viridiplantae; phylum Streptophyta; class Magnoliopsida; order Asparagales; family Amaryllidaceae; genus Agapanthus; species Agapanthus africanus. Next base: position 12,991,066 of record CM057339.1, read on the forward strand.
TTGAAAAAATTAAAACAATGCAACATAAATAAACTTACAATTTAACTAACTCAATTAAATTTTTACTAAAATGTCAGCGTATTGCATTCCAAAATTACTTTTCCTTATTACAAAAAAATCTCTAAAATCTAAAAATTTAATCCACAAACGAAGGCATCAAGAAATTAATAGTATTTATAAAATAATAAGAAAATGTGATGGCCATTAGAGGCGGGCTTGTGAGAATTACAGTGAAGGGGAAAATGCAAATAACAAAATTATTTTTTTTTTAACAAAATAAACCTCATAAAATTGCCTAAAAATCGAGCACAAAGCTTATATTATGAGGCCAAATTGAATTTATTTAGGGTTCGATTCAAAAAGGGCACTACACATAGAACCTGTGTGTATTTCAAAGCCATTTAAATTGAGCTCTCCCCTTGTATCAATGAGCCCTCAAAATAAAATAAAATCAAAATAAGGACTAAAATGGATAAAAAGGAAATTATATTAAAGAAGAGGGCTTAGCTTAAATTTTTTGGATGCATAGATGGTTCAGAATTATGAAACCCTAGAAGAAGCTTGAGTTATATATAGGGGGAGTGGGGAACAGTACAATGAAGAAAAGCCTAAGATAAAATTAAAAATTGTGAAAACGCCATTGTTAGGTTGGGGTACAAACGGATCGGATACAAGTGTTACCATATTCGTATCCGGCAACCCTGAAACGTATAGTCTTTTAATTAAGTTTGAAGTAAATAGCATTACTCAATATATTTTATCTCTGTTGTTTTCATATAGACCGAGGACTTTAAAAAAAATTATTTTAAATCTAACATAACTTATCAATCTCCTCTCCAGTTATATTACTTTCGCCATTTCAATGCCTATTTATTAGTGACATTCCATGACGCGACCTGGATCGCGCCAAGATGTTACCTTCCGTTGATCTACTGATGGCGGCGATGGGTAGCTGAGATTGGATCTGGAGGCTGTCGCTCCTGAAACGTATGGATCTCAATGGGTTTGAGGTTGTGGTTGCCGAGCTATCTGCAAGGAAGTCCCGGTGTGGTTGTACCACCGAGGACCCTCCGACGGTCAAGTTAGACTAGAGATCCGAGCAGAGTAACGGCTTAGTTGAGTAAAAATGACTTACTTGAACCGTCTGAAGGAGGTGTTTATATAGCAGTGGCAGCAGGCGAGGCAGGCGCGAGAATCACGCCGGCCGTTACGCTCCCGACGTCACGCCCGCATGATGAGTGAGACCTCCTATTAATGGCGAGACAGGCTCGTTAATGGGGGATCGTGGGGGCGTGGAACGTGGGATGTGGCCGGCGGGGATCTCACGCATGGAGATATTCGCGGGATGGCGGTTACGCCTGCAAGCGGTGCTGTTGGTCGGTCGATGAGACCGAGGAAGATGACCTCGGCGGGAAAGCTCGCGGAGGAGCGGGAGAGTCGAGGTATCTTGGTTCTGCTCGAGCCCGGAGGCGAGCTGAGAGGGCCGAGGAGGCTCGGTCCTGTGAGAGCTCGAAGACGGGCTGTGGGGCCGAGGAGGCCAATTGTGCTGGGGGCTCGGAGGTGAGCCAACGTTTGCTTATAGGACGGGTACAGGAGTGATCTGGTCAGCCACTGTAAGTCCTTTCTTGTGAGCCTTGGGTCATGTCATCTGCCACGTGTCCTGATCTGGGAGATCACCGATATCGAGCATCATCATTAGCCCCCCACGCTCGTCCCGACCAGCTGACGGGTTGGGTCAAGAGTGGTTTGCCGGGTCACCCGAGGTGAGCTTCTTTTCGAAGATGTCGTCAGGCGTGTCCCTGGGCGATCGACTGTTTTTCCGGGTGATGTCAGCGGATCAGGGCAAGATCTTCGCATTAAAGAGGGTGCGCCAAATCATATGCCCTTTTGCTGAAACGACAGGCTACGTGTTCGGTGCCGGTCGGCTGATGTGACGTGTAGCAGGCTTCTGGCGTCCGATGGGATGCTGCCAATGCACTTGCAACAGGTGGAGCGATCATGGCCGTCGAGTGTATTGAATCGTTTTGGCAGGAGTCAACCGTCGCCGCTGGATGAAGACGCCGGCTGTATAAATCGAGGGGAGGCCTGATTCGGGGTCTCTCTCTTCCCACTTTTCCCATTCTGAGTCTTGTTGGCTCGGCGCCCTCCCCTTTAGGTTGGATCTCAGCGTTTTCTTTTCTCGAGGATTTCCTCCCATCAGGTTAGATGTCCTGCTTCTTCTTCCTTCTGTTTCTTCTCCTTCTGAGTCGAGCCTCTTCTCCCTTTTGGCAGGACAGATTGTTCGATCCCAGACTCTTGGTGCCTTCGGCGCTCGGTCCTGGAAGGGGGCCGGCGGTGCGGCCGTGCCTCCGGCTGACTCGAGCCCTGCGTCGGATGTGCCTCCGACGGCGGGGCTACCTGCCCCGCCACGATCTCCTGACGATTATTCCGGCGGCGGCCGAAGGCGTACAAGGGTTCCCGAATCTCAGACGAGGGATGCAGGAGAGGGCGAAGACGGAGTTCCTCTTAAGCGGAAGAGGACGGTCTCTCGTGTGCCGCCGACGGAGGTTCCGGAGGGGACTCCCGCGCAGGAGGGGGACGTCCAGTTCGTGGTCCTGTCAGGGCTTTCCGTTGCCGCTAGCCTTCTTGCTGGTATGGAGGAGTCGGTCGGGGGCCAGATGCCGCGGGGGACCTTGAGGGCCCAAATGGCGACTATCGCACAAGAGCCGGTTCAGGTATGTACTCCCACATGTGTTACTTCGAGTGACCTTTTCTTAGTTCAGGTGTCCTTAAGTTTCTCTGCCATTTTTCGCCAGGTCCTTCAACACTGCGCCCTTGTTACTCGTATGGAAGCCGAAGGGGCTATTCGGGCTGCGAGGTCAGCAGAAAAGTCTTCTTCGGAGGTCGAGGGTCGGCGAATCGGGCTGCGTCTGGAGAGGGAGAGGTCGATCGTCCTCAAAGCCCGGTCAGAAGCTGCGGATCTCACCATTTCAAAGTGCCGGGAGTCCTATCGCCGCCTGAGCAAGTCCCACTGGGTCGCCGAGGCGAAGTTGGTAGAACTGGCCGATCGTTTTGCGGCCATGAAGAGGGAGAGGGATGCAAGCAGGCGGGATGCCGAGACGGCGCTTCAGGCGGTGGAACTCGCCGAGATCCAAGCTAGAAAGACGGTGGCTGATTATAAGGGGTCGGACCAGTTTTACGTCGACCTCGGCGAGGCCTCCGCCGTTGCATAGAACAAAGCTCTTGATGCCGTCAAAGAGCGGCTTCCGGAGTTCGCCGACGGTGAGCTTCGAGCTCGGGTCCCACTTTCAATGGTCATGCCCCCGGTCGACAGTGATGAGGGAAGCGAGGTCTAGGCCGTGCTTGCGGCCGGAACTTCCCTTTTGTAATCCTTCGGGTAATTTGATAAAGCTAGGGAGCCCATAATACCCCTTGTAAAGACTCGGCTTTGTGAATAAAATTTTTTTGTTTTTGCAGTAGTGTTTGTGCTTGTACTTCCTTTTGTTGGTAGACAATTGTATTTGCACAGCGCTGCTTTTATGTTCGGCATGTTCCTCGTCTAGCGATTACTCGTCGACTTGAATCTGATCACTTGCCGAGTGTGCGAAGACCGGCAGGAAGACGGTGTGTCCATGGCCCCGAAATCGATGTGGAGATCGCTAAGACGTTGATAGACCGGATGCCTCTTGTTGAGTTGGTGTTCCTTAGTTGCTGGAGGGGCCATGAGTGACCTACTAAGGATGGCGCCGAGAAGCTACCCTGCTCGGCGCCTCATGGCGAAGGCATAGATTCTTAGCACGGGAGGGGCCGTGAGTGGCCTATTAAGGATTGGGCCGAGCATGGTAGCTGCTCGGTGCCTCTTGGCAAGGGCTTTGATCTTTAGCGCGGGAGGGGCCGTGAAGGGCCTACTAAGGACGGGGCCGAGCAGGGTAGCTGCTCGGTGCCTCTTGGCGAAGGCTTTGATCCTTAGCGCGGGAGGGGCCGTGAGGGGCCTACTAAGGACGGGGCCAAGCAGGGTAGCTGCTCGGTGCTTTTGGCTAGGGCTTTGATCCCTGGCTTGTTGGGGTGGGGAGCTACCAGTCAGGGATAACCGAGAAAGGGTGGGCCCGGTTGCCTCTTGCGAGGGCTTTGATCCTTGGCTTGTTGGGGTAGGGAGCTACCAGCCAGGGATAACCGAGCAAGGGTAGGCCCGGTTGCCTCTTGTGAGGGCTTTGATCCTTAAGGACGGGTCGGGCAGGGTTGTCGTCCGGTGCCTCTTGGCGAGGGCTTTGGTCCCTGGTTTGGTAGAGAGCTACCAGCCAGGGATAACCGAACAAGGGCGGGTCCGGTTACCTCTGTGAGGAATTTGATCCCTGGTTTGTTGGGTAGGGGAGCTACCAGCCAGGGATAACCGAACAAGGGCGGGTTCGGTTGCCTCTTGCGAGGGCTTTTCATCCTTAGTGCGGGAAGGGCCGTAAGTGGCCTACTAAGGACGGGCCGAGCAGGATTACTGCCCGGTGCCTCTTGGCGAGGGCTTTTTGTCCTTAATGATTGCCGAGCAGGGTTGCTGCCCGGTGCCTCTTGGCGAGGGCTTTGATCCCTGGCGTTGTGAGGTAAGGGAGCTACCAGCCAGGAATAGCCGAGCAGGGTAGCCGCTCTGCTGCCTCTTGGTGAGGGCTTTGATCCCTGGCGTTGTGAGGTAGGGGAGCTACCGGCCAGGGATAGCCGAGCGGGGTAGCCACTCGGCTGCCTCTTGGTGAGGGCTTTGATCCCGGGCGTTGTGAGATAGGGGAGCTACCGACCAGGGATAACCGAACGGGGTAGCCGCTCGGCTGCCTCTTGGTGAGGGCTTTGATCCCTGGCGTTGTGAGGTAGGGGAGTTACCAGCCAGGGATAGCCGAGCGGGGTAGCCGCTCGGCTGCCTCTTGATGTGGGCTTTAATCTCTGGCATTGTGAGGTAGGGAAGCTACCGACCAGGGATAGTCGAGCAGGGTAGCCGCTCGGCTGCCTCTTGGTGAGGGCTTTGATCCCTGGCGTTGTGAGGTAGGGGAGCTACCGGCCAGGGATAGCCGAGCGGGGTTGCTGCTGGGCTGCCTCTTCGTGAGGGCTTTGTAAGGTTGAGGAGCCCAGAGTACCGTTTCGAATTAATAAGATTTCTCTTTTTGCAATGCTCTAGCGTTCCCCTCTTGTTATTTAAGCAGAAAGAACTTTTTTAGAAAAATTTACATTGTCTTTAAGAAAGGAGAGGTACAGACTCATGGGTATTCGTTTCATTGGTACAGCTTAAGCTTCTCAGCGTTGTAAGGCCGTGGAAACTTGCGGCCGTCCTCGTCCTGTAAGCGGTAGGCTCCGCCGAGAAGTACTTCGAAGACAAGAAAAGGACCGTCCCATTTCGGAGAGAACTTATGCAGCCTGCCTTGATCGACGAACTCGTTTTGCCGTAGGACCAGGTCTCCGGTCTTGAAGGAACGATACTTGACCCGCGCGTTGTAGTATCGGGCAGTTTGCTGCTGATAGGCGGCAAACCTGATTTGAGCCCGGTCCCGTTTCTCCGGCAAGATGTCCAGGTTGGTCCGCAGTGCCGTGGTGTTTGCTTCGTCGTCGAAGTGTTCGACCCGGTGACTGGGTAGCCCGATCTCCGCCGGGACCATCGCCTCGGTCCCGTAGCAGAGGCTAAAAGAGGTTTCCCCGGTGGGGTTTTTTTTTGACATGCGCAGTACCCATAAGACCCGGGGCAATTCCTCGACCCAACTGCCTTGGCGCCCCTCCAAGCGGGGTCCGGAGACCCCGGAGGACATCCTGGTTGGCGAATTCGGTCTGCCCGTTGCATTGGGGATGTGCGACCGCGGCGAACTTCATGAGGATACGATATTCGTTGCAGAAATCTTTCACCTTCTCATTCTCGAAGTTCGTCCCATGGTCGGTGATGATACACCCGGGATGTCGAACCGGAGTATCAGGCTATTCTGCAGGAACTTGATGGCCGTGGCAGCGTCCGGTTTTCTGATGAGGACGGCTTTGATCCACTTTGTGAAGTAATCCACCGCGACGAGAACATATTTGTGCCCGCCCGCGCCGGTAGGAAACTGGCCTATCATGTCCAATCCCCACTGGGCGAACGGCCACGGTTAGCTCGGTGGCCGGGAGGCGAGGTATGCTTCCGTGGAGTTGGCAGCTTTTGCATCTCCGGACGAGCTTCTGGGCGTCCTCATGAATAGTTGGCCAATAGTATCCCTGTAACACCCTAGTTCATTTATATCAGCTCTAGTCAAGTATTTCTTTATTTATGGTAGTTTCTTGATTTCCTGTGTTTTTGGTGCGAATAGTATTTTGACATCTGTATTTGCATCCGACCCGATCTACATGCTTGAAACCAGTCTTGATTCATGTTTGTGATTTATCCTGGCTTGTTACGTGGATCCGTGCACTTTCATATTATACATACTGCATACTGGCATTATATCGGGCATCTGCATATTTTAATATAACATTTAAAAGTCACATAAAATATTTTAAAAATACATTGCATGGCTTGCATGATACCCCTAACCCTGTCGTAGCATCCGCGCATCTTGTTCTCGTCACATTCAGTGAAACGGACTTGTTTGGATGGCTACGCGCACGTACGTGCATCCGTTCTTGGGGCTATACATTTTCGTTATCCGGATATCCAAATTTAGTTTTGGTAGACATGTATATTTTTTCATATTTTAAAACTGGAATTTTAGACCCGACCTGGACGTATTTTGGAGTATATTTGTATTTACCAGAATATCAGCATATTTTAATATAACATTTAAAAGTCACATAAAATATTTTAAAAATACATTGCATGGCCTGCATGATACCCCTAACCCTGTCGTTGCATCCGCGCATCTTGTTCTCGTCCCGTTCAGTGAAACGGACTTGTTTGGATGGCTACGCGCACGTACGTGCATCCGTTCTTGGGGGTATACATTTTCGTTACCCGGATATCCAAATTTAGTTTTGGTAGACATGTATATTTTTCATATTTTAAAACTGGAATTTTAGACCCGATCTGGACGTATTTTGGAGTATGTTTGTATTTACCAGAATATCAAATTTTATTAAATGTTTTTAACAGTTTAAAATTCATATAACGAAAAAGATTTTTTTTAAAAATTAAATCCTAACAATTAAATTAACAGAACTCACAATCTCTCTCTCTCTCACTGACATCCTCTCTCCTCTCTCGCTCTTTCTTTCTCTCTCTCGCTGACCCTACTCTCTCTCCCCCTTCCTTTCTCTTTCCTCTCGCGAACACTGTTCGCTCCTCGAGTCGCGTCACCGCCCCCGCGTTCTGATCACTTCCCTTCTCTCTTTCTTTTTCTTCTTCCTTATTTAAACCCTGCACCCCCCGCCACGAGAACCCACAAACCCTAAACCTTACTCCTCTACCTCCTCCTCCCTCGACCTCGCTCCTCAACCCTCGTCATCTTCTTCCTCGACCTCATCTCCTTCCACTCCTCTCCTTCCCCTTCAAACCCAAAAACCCCTGCACACCAAGAAACCCAAACCCTAGCTTCTCAACTCAACTCACAGCCGATCACCACCCCGACCTCACCCCATTCTCCTCTCCTCCTCATCTTCCTTCTCTTCTTCTCTTTCATTTCTTCTCTTCTTCTGTTTAAACCCTGCACACTCCACAACACCCGCAACCCATTACCCGAGCACCATGCACCCTAGCCGGAGCTCCATTGATCCCGTCGTCGCACTCACCTCTCTCCTGTTCCCTGCACAGAAACCCCAGCACCAACTCCAGAGCACATTTTCTTTTCTTCTCTTTCTTCTTCTTTCTTTTTCTTTCTTGGGTTCTTGATCTTTTCCGGTGATCACCCGCCGGAGTCGTGTCGCCGCTGCCGATCCAGGCAATCCAGTGAACGTCCCTTGCTTGCGTGATTACCCTCTTGCCTTGCATGGACTCGTCCCGCGTACCTTGTGTACGTTGCGACGATTTACCGACGTCGGACGTGCCGTACGCATCCGTCGCGTGATCCAATCAAGGCAAGTTTATCTTGTTACATGCTATACTACTATATCTTGCATCCATGTGAATAATAACATTACATATTGTTTAGCTATGCATCCCACATTACCATTTTTACAGTTTTACTATTTTCGGATACCCGTATGCATCCATATCATTTAATATACATATAGCTGCATCTACAGATCATATTAACTCATGTTATTATTGTAGCAACACCCCATGCTTAATAATGTGCATCCCACTTAGTCTTGAAACTGTAAATGTAACCCTAATCGATATTTGTGTATCCATACCATTAATAATATATCAATTTGCATGCCATGTCACATTGTTTCATATTATTGTAGCAGGTACGGGTGCACAAATAAAAGCATGGATCCTGACCTGTTGTCCCTGACATGACCTGATATACCACTGCTTCACTTGATATCTGATCTTGTTATTAATGCCGACAATCTTGACATGTTGTCCCTACGGACATATCCTGTTGTCTATTTAGACAAACATGTACCTGCTTGATCATGTGTTGGCATTAGCTCTAGATTTATCAATACCTGATTTGAACACATAACCTTGGGGGTATGGGAAAATCAAAAGTGTAAACTAAAGTGTAGCTTACAAGGGTATTACTTGATCCGTGGTCCCGGGGGATAACGGGACAGAGTCATTCATGACTCCCACTACCTGATCCGTGGTCCCGGGGGATAACGGGACAGAGTCATTCATGACTCCCACTACCTGATCCGTGGTCCCGGGGGATAACGGGACATATTCTTTGAGTTACATGGAGGATTACATTAATTGATTTTAAACAAACTTTAGAATAGATAACCCAGTAGCACGGCTTAGATTGAGCATTGCACGTCACACATACTGATATACTTCATTGTTATACATTCCTGTTGACTTATTACTATTTATGATTCCTGCCTGCATATCTCGTTACATCCTGATTGCTTATATTATTGTTTGATATCATGACGCACTGACGTCTAGATTTTGCTTTGCCCAGATCATCTATCTCTGTCGCAGGCCGTTTAGGAGTATAGTAACACCATAGTTCATTTATACCAATTCTATTATTTCTTTATTTATGGTATTTTCCGGATTTATTGTGTTTTGGGTGCGAATAGGGTATTTGACAGCTGTATTTGCATCCGACCCGACCCGCATGCTTGAAAGCTGTTTTGATTCATGTTTATGATTTATCCTGACTTGTTACGTGGACTCGTGCACTTTCATTTATACATCCTGCATACTGGCATTTATCTGGCATCTGCATTTTTAATATAACATTTAAAGTCACATAAAATATTTTAAAAATACATTGCATGGCCTGCATGATACCCCTAACCCTGTGGTAGCATCCGCGCATCTTGTTTTCGTCTCGTTCAGTGAAACGGACTTATTTGGATGACTACGTGCACGTGCGTGCATCCGTTCTTGGGGGTATGCATTTTACGTTACCCGGATATCCAACTTTAATTTTGGTCGACATGTATATTTTTCGTATTTTAAAACTAAATTTTAGACCCGACCCGGACATGTTTTGGACTATATTTGTATTTACCAGAATATCAAATTTTATTTATATAATATTAATTTTATAAACTGATACAAATTAAAATTTAGTTAACTAATAAAACATTTTTTTAAATTTTAATCTAAACTAATTTCCTAACAAACTAACCCCTTTTTCTCTCTCCTCTCTCTCCCTCTCTCTCTCTGTATTCTTTCAATATTTACAACCCCTGCATCTCTTCTCCATATATATATATTTGATATACCTTTTAAATCCCATATAAAGAAAAGCACTGTTCCCTTTCTTTTTCACGTTTTCCCGCCTACGAACGAAACCCACGCCTCGCCTCTGCCCTCGTCCCACGTGCCGTGTGTGCGTTGCGACGATTTACCGACGTCGGACGTGCCGTACGTATCCGCCGCGTGATCCAATCGAGGCAAGTTAATCTTGCTACATGCTATATTACAATATATTGCACACATGTGAATAATAACATTACTTATTGTTTAATTATGCATCCTACATTACCATTTTATTATTTTTACTGTCTTCGGACATCCGTATGCATCCATATCACTATTTACATATCTAGTCGCATGCTAATTCATCTTGCTACATGCTAGGTATATTATTATGCATCCATATGAGTAAAATATTACCCGTTTATCACATTATACATCCATATTAAAGTTTTACCGTTTTCGGATACCCGTTTGCATCCATATCATTTAAAATATATATCGTCGTAATAATTCTTATTATTATCTTTAATTAGTTTATAATCTGCATTTTATAATGTTATACAAAATATAGTTTGAAAATATTATAGTTTACACATGAAACGTCGTTGCAAAGCGGATACGACAAATCTGAAATTTACTGTACACCTTACCTTATAAAATTCATTATAAATCATAGAAAAATTATTAGTATGCGTTCTTTAGTTCGTTACGAAGCTAACTCAGAATACTATAACTTTATGAAATATTTACTTGCAAAATAAATTGTTTAAATAACGTAAAATGCAAATGAAAATATCTCTAAACTGCTGTCCAGGAAAATTCCAGCAGCAAACTTTCAATTTCGAATGTTCATAACTTTTTGTAGGAACAACCTGAGATACTTCAAATTATAAAAATGAAAATCTTATTGAATTATCTTTGTTTTGGTATAAGACACATCCCTTTTGAAGAACGTTTGTTGTTTTTAAGCTATTTTACAAATCAGGATGACACTGAATTTCTGAACGGAACTTTCTTGTGCATGGTTAATCAATACCACTTTTATAGTTATTAATCGGTTTGAATATGGTATCCATGTTAATATTATTATATCAATGTCTATTTAATAAATAATAGTGCTTGTGTTTTAATATTCAGCAAATTTTACCGATTTACAGATTTATAGTATCCGTCTGTATCCGTACGGTTTATTACATATCTAGTTGCACGCCGAGACCATATTATTTCATGTTACTGTTGTATTAGTGCACCATGCTTGATAATGTGCATCCTACATAGTCATGATGTAACCCCTGATAGATGTTTGTGCATCCATGCTTTCACCGTACATCCATACCTTTACCGCGATTCGATACTTGCTACATTTTACTGTTAGGCATCCGCTTGATACCTGTGCACTACCTGACATGACCTAATATATCACTGCTTGACATGTTACCTGATCCTGTTTCTAATACTGACAATCCTGACATGTTGTCCCGATGGACATACCATGTTGTCTGTATAGACAAACATGTTCCTGTTTGATCATGTGTTGGCATTAGCTCCAGATTTATCAATACCTGACTTGAACACATAACTTGGGGATATGGGAAAATCAATGATGAAACCTGACTTGTAACTCGACAGTTCGATGCTTATACTAATCAGTTTTACGGGCTAGGCCAGCCCCGGGATGATGATGCTGACATCATTCGTCTGTACATGTTACCTGTTTGCTGCCTAGCGGCACGTCTCGGATTCAGCCCGAGAGTCTTGACCGTGGTCCTGGGCATGCACGGGATACTATTGAGTTATATCGACGATTACATTAAATTGATTTCACAGACTTGAGAGTAGATAACCCGGTAATATAGTTTAGATTGCTTATCGCACTTTACATACACATACATACCTCACTGTCATATTCATGCTGTTGACTTATATTCATGCATGCATATCTTGTTACATCCTGATTATATTATTATTGATATTATGACGCACTGACGTCTGGGTTTTGCATGGCACAGATCCTCTACCTTTGTCGCAGGCTAATCAGGAGTATTTCCGCCGTCAGGCCAAGCAGTGAGGATCCTGTTAGTATCCAGTTAGTTTAGTTATTTCCGTACTTTCCAGATGTTACTGTTTATTGGATTTATTGCTTCCGCATATTATTTCTTGACTCATTTATTCTGGCTCATGGACATGTACCAGGTAGTTTATTTTATTTCTACTGTTCTTGATATCTTATGGACAGCCGTAATGTGACTGTGGAGGGATGTTTCCTAGCCACAGGTAGCATGGTTGACTCTGTCACGTGCTGATCTTAGCGCACTCTGGGAAGCGGGGCGTGACAGGGTTTGTTTGGTGTCAGAGCCATAGGATTTAGGTTAATCGGGTTTGATTCTTTTGTAGTTGGGTATTGGACCCAATACACGAATCAGAAAACCTGTAATTAGGAACATGTCCTGCCACATTGTTATTGTGATTCTTGAATCATATCTTTCTCTTGATCCTTGTCTTGATGATATGCAAACAACTTTGCATCTCAGCTTGAAACCTTTTGGTTCCTTATTGTTTCTCCCTGTTCCTTTGATTCTGATACTAGGATTTGGGGGACTTGAGTGGAGTTATGTGATTGCAACTATGTACCGCGGCATGGTTACAATGCGGTACTCTATTTAAGTAATTTGGAGTCCTAGTCTTGATTCACTTCCTTATTTTATGGTCATTATATTGCCTTGCTTCTCTTGCTTTCCAGTTGATATTTTATCGCAAGCTTGAATTCTGTTTACCATGCTTAATCTTCTTCAGTATCTTGGCTTCGGATGAAGTCATTTCGGTATTCTACTCGTTTATGTTTTCCTGCATTAGCATCATTCGATTCTGATGCATCCCATTGTTTGATGTTGCCTTGGGAATGGATTTTCTCAGCACTTTCCATGCTCACATTGATTGTAGGGCAAAGAAAGTGATTTTCCAGATTCCCGGACATCCGGAGTTTGTTTATGCTGGAGGAAGCAGCTCTGTCGGGCCAGTCGAGTTTAGGGCTAGGCCGACACACAGTGTTCTTTCGTCGATGGAAGTTGATAAGGAGGAAGCGCCAGTTGTAGTTCGAGAGATCATGGACGCGTTCGAGGACATCTCGGGTTTACCGCCAAAACGAGATGTGGAGTTCGCGATCGATCTTGTTCTTGGTGCAGCGCCAATCTCAAAGGCGTACTATCCTATGGCACCAGTGGAGTTGGAAGAAGTCAAAAAGCAGGTTACCGAATTACTTGAGAAGGGTTGGATTCACAGCAGCAATTCACCTTAGGGAGCTCCAGTTCTTCTAGTCAAGAAAAAATATGGCACAAGGAGGATATGCATCGATTATCGAGAATTAAACCGGGTGATTATTAAGAACAAGTACCCGATCTCTCGCATTGGCGAATTATTCGAGCAACTAAGTGGCACGTGGGTATTCTCGAAGCTGGATTTGCGATCCGGATATCATCAGGTCCGAATTAAATCAGAAGATATTTGCAAGACTGCGTTCCGGACTCGGTATGGACATTACGAGTATTTAGTGATGCCATTTGGAGTTACGAATGCACCGGCGATATTTATGGACTTGATGAAACGAATCTCTTCACCATTCTTGGCCAGTTTATAGTGGTGTTCATCGATGATATTCTGGTCTACTCGAGGAGCATTGAAGAGCATACAGAACACTTGAAAATCGCACTGCAGACATTGAGGCATGAAAGATTGTACGCACAGATGAGCAAGTGCGAGTTTTAGCTTGAAGAAGTGAAGTTTTTTGGGGGTATGTCGTATCCGGAGATGGAATCGCCGTTGATCCTGAGAAGATTGCAGCAGTTCAAGATTGACCGATTCCGAAGAACGTAGCAGAGATCAGAAGTTTCTTGGACTTGCCGGATATTACAGAAGATTCATAGAGAATTTTGCTCGTTTGGCTGAGCCTTTGACCAAGCTTACGCGAAAGGAAGTACCGTTCGTATGGACGGATAAGTGTGAATCAGCTTTTGAGGCGTTGAGGCAAAGGTTGATAACTGCTCCTATTTTGACCGTACCAGACGGTTCCGGAGGATTAGTAATTCACAGCGACACATCTGGGAAAGGTTTGGGATGTGTTTTGATGCAGCATGGAAAGGTTATAGCTTACGCATCGAGACAGTTGAAGACCCATGAGAAGAATTATCCAACTCATGATTTAGAGCTTGCAACAGTGATTTTCGCTTTGAAGATTTGGAGACACTGCTTATTGGGCGAAAGGGTCGAAATATTCACCGATCACAAAAGCTTAAAGTACGTGTTCACACAGAAAGAGTTTAACATGAGGCAGCGTAGATGGTTAGAGCTGATGACTGACTATGATCTTGATCTTAAGTACCATCCGGGGAAAGTTAATGTTGTGTCGGATGCGCTTAGTCGGTTGCCAGCAATTCGGATGATGACTGCACAGAAAGAGCTTATCAAAGATTTTCAGAGATTCGAGTTGGAGATCGTGCTACCGCATTATTCGGGACAGTTGATACAGCTGCAAGTACAGTCGATGCAGCTGCAAGTACAGTCGTCGTTGATCGATAATATTAAAGCAGCGCGGCCACAGGACCCAAGATTGCAGAAGTTTCGAGAACAGGTTGAAGCTAGACTTCATACGGACTTGTTAATTCATGAAGATGGTTCGTTGCGATATGGTAGCCGTTTGTGTGTGCCAAAAGGAGATATTCGCGAAGAAGTTATGAAGGAGGCGCACAGTTCCGCATATTCCGTACATCCAGGAGACACGAGAATGTACCGCGATCTAAGACAACATTTCTGGTGGGAAGGCATGAAAAGGGAGATTGCTCGCTTTGTAGCGAAGTGCTTGGTGTGTCAACAAGTTAAGGCTGAACATCAAAGGGTTGCTGGTTTAGTGCAACCACTTCCGATTCCTCAATGGAAGTGGGAACATATAACCATGGATTTCGTGACAGCTTTACCGCGGAGTCCAAAGGGCAACAATGCAGTTTGGGTGATCGTTGATCGATTGACCAAGGCAGCTCATTTCATACCATTTCGAGTTGGTCAATCAACGGAAGCGTTAGCGGAACGGTACATGCAGGAGATTGTGAGATTGCATGGAGTACCTGTGAGCATCGTTTCCGATCGTGATACTCGATTCTTATCGCACTTCTGGAGGAGCTTACAGGAAAGTTTGGGGACGCGATTGAAGTTTAGCACAGCTTATCATCCTCAGACAGATGGCCAGTCGGAGAGAACGATCCAAACTCTTGAAGATATATTGAGAGCTTGCATGTTGGCCTTCAAAGGTTCGTAGGAGGATCATCTACACTTGGTGGAGTTTTCTTAAAACAACAGCTTTCAGACGACTATTCAGATGGCTCCATTCAAAGCATTGTATGGTCGCATTTGTCGTTCACCCGTTTATTGGGACGATATTGGAGAACGAACATTGTTGGGACCGGATTTGATCGTGCAAACTATAGAGAAGGTTAATACTATCCGAAATCACATGAAGGCAGCACAAGATCGGCAGAAAAGTTGGGCCGACACATCAAGAAGACCTCTAGAGTTCGCTGTTAGTGATCTGGTATTCTTGAAGATATCACCAACTAGAGGAGTGACTCGTTTTGGGAGTCGAGACAAGCTTAGTCCTCGATTCGTAGGGCGTTTCGAGATTATGGAGCGTGTTGGAGAAGCGGCTTATCGGTTTGCTTTACCACAATCTTTGGCGAATGTTCATGACGTGTTTCATGTATCTCAACTCCGTAAGTATGTTCGAGATGAAACACACGTGCTAGATCATTCAGAGTTGACTGTAAGAGAGGATTTAAGCTTTGAGGAACGACCGATGTCGATTGTTGATCGAAGAGAAAAGGTCCTTAAGAACAAGGTTATCCCTCTCGTACTTGTTTCTTGGGGAAATCGCTCGCATGAAGAATCGACTTGTGAACGAGAAGACGAGATTCGACAGAAGTTTCCGCACCTATTCTTGTAGAGTCTTGATTGTTTATCTTTTCTTGTTCCTGGAATTTCGGAGACGAAATTCTTTTTGTAGTTGGGTATAATGTAACACCCTAATTCATTTATACTAATTCTAGTATTTTTTTATTTATGGTATTTTCCGGATTTATTGTGTTTTGGGTGCGAATAGTGTATTTGACATCTGTATTTGTATCCGACTCGACCCGCATGCTTGAAACCTGTTTTGATTCATGTTTATGATTTATCCTGACTTATTACGTGGACTCGTGCACTTTCATTTATACATCCTGCATACTGGCATTTATCTGGCATCTGAATTTTTAATATAACATTTAAAATCACATAAAATATTTTTAAAATGCATTGCATGACCTGCATGATACCCCTAACCCTGTGGTAGCATCCGCGCATCTTGTTCTCGTCCCGTTCAGTGAAACGGACTTGTTTGGATGACTACGTGCACGTGCGTACATCCATTCTTGGGGGTATGCATTTTTCGTTATCCAGATATCCAACTTTAATTTTGGTCGACATATATATTTTTCGTATTTTAAAACTGAATTTTAGACCTGACCCGGACATGTTTTGGACTATATTTGTATTTACCAGAATATCAAATTTTATTTATATAATATTAATTTTATAAACTGATACAAATTAAAATTTAGTTAACTAATAAAAGATTTTTTTAAATTTAAATCTAAACTAATTTCCTAACAAACTAACAACCTCTTTTCTCTCTGCTCTCTCTCCCTCTCTCTCTCTGTTACTTTATAAATATTAATTCTTTCAATATTTACAACCCATGCATCTCTTCTCCACATATATATATTTGATATACCTTTTAAATCCCATATAAAGAAAAGCACTGTTCCCTTTCTTTTTCACGTTTTCCCGCCTACGAACGAAACCCACGCCTCGCCTCTGCCCTCGTCCCGCGTGCCGTATGTGCGTTGCGACGATTTACCGACGTCGGACGTGCCGTACGTATCCGCCGCGTTATCCAATTGAGGCAAGTTAATCTTGCTAAATACTATACTACAATATATTGCACACATATGAATAATAACATTACTTATTGTTTAATTATACATCCCACATTACCATTTTATTATTTTTACTGTCTTCGGACATCCGTGTGTATCCATATCACTATTTACATATCTAGTCGCATGCTAATTCATCTTACTACATGCTAGGTATATTATTATGCATTCATGTGAGTAAAATATTACCCGTTTATCACATTATACATCCATATTAAAGTTTTACCGTTTTCGGATACCCGTTTGCATCCATATCATTTAAAATATATATCGTCTTATTATTATCTTTAATTAGTTTATAATTTGAATTTTATAATTTTATACAAAATATAGTTTGAAAATATTATAGTTTACACATGAAACGTCGTTGCAAACGACAAATCTGGAATTTACTGTACACCTTACCTTATAAAATTCATTATAAATCATAGAAAAATTATTAGTATACGTTCTTTAGTTCGTTACGAAGCTAACTCAAAATACTATAACTTTATGAAATATTTACTTACAAAATAAATTGTTTAAATAACTAAAATGCAAATGAAAATATCTCTAAACTACTATCCAGGAAAATTCCAGGAGCAAACTTTCAACTTCGAATATTCATAAATTTTTGTAGGAACAACCTGAGATAGTTCAACTTATAAAAATGAAAACCTTATTGAATTATCTTTGTTTTGGTATAAGACACATCCCTTTTGAAGAACGTTTGTTGTTTTTAAGCTATTTTACAAATCAGGGTGACGCTGAATTTCTGAACGGAACTTTCTTGTGCATGGTTAATCAATACCACTTTTATAGTTATTAATCGGTTTGAATATGTTATCCATGTTAATATTATTATATCAATGTCTATTTAATAAATAATAGTGCTTGTGTTTTAATATTCAGCAAATTTTACCGATTTACAGGTTTATAGTATCCGTCTGTATCCGTACGGTTTATTACATATCTAGTTGCACGCCGAGACCATATTATTTCATGTTACTGTTGTATTAGTGCACCATGCTTGATAATGTGCATTCTACATAGTCATGATGTAACCCCTGATAGATGTTTGTGCATCCATACTTTCACCGTACATCCATACCTTTACCGTGATTCGAAACTTGCTACATTTTACTGTTAGGCATCCGCTTGATACCTGTGCACTACCTGACATGACCTGATATATCACTGCTTGACATGTTATCTGATCCTGTTTCTAATGCTGACAATCCTGACATGTCCCGATGGACATATCCTGTTGTCTGTATAGACAAATATGTTCCTGCTTGATCCTGTGTTGGCATTAGCTCCAGACTTATCAATACCTGACTTGAGCACATAACTTGGGGGTATGGGGAAATCAATGATGAAAGCTGACTTATAACTCGACAGTTCGATACTTATACTGATCAGTTTTACGGGCTAGGCCAGCCCCGGGATGATGATGCTGACGTCATTCGTCTGTACATGTTACCTGTTTACTGCCTGGCGGTACGTCTCGGATTCAGCCCGAGAGTCTTGACCGTGGTCCCGGGCATGCACGGGATACTATTGAGTAACATCAACGATTATATTAAATTGATTTCACAGACTTGAGAGTAGATAACCCAGTAATATAGTTTAGATTGCTTATCGCACTTTACATACACATACATACCTCACTGTCATATTCATGCTGTTGACTTATATTCATGCCTGCATATCTTGTTGCATCCTGATTATATTATTGTTGATATTATGACGCACTGACGTCTGGATTTTGCATGGCTCAGATCCTCTACCTTTGTCGCAGGCCGATCAGGAGTATTTCCGCTGTCAGGCCGAGCATTGAGGATCCTGTTAGTATCCAGTTAGTTTAGTTATTTCCATACTTTCCAGATGTTACAATTTATTGGATTTATTGCTTCCATATATTATTTCTTGACTCGTTTATTCTGGCTCATGGACATGTACTAGATAGTTTATTTTATTTCTACTGTTCTTGATATCTTATGCACAGCCGTAATGTGACTGTGGAGGGATGTTTCCTAACCACAGGTAGCATGGTTGGCTCTGTCACGTGCCGATCTTAACGCACTCTGGGAAGCGGGGCGTGACAAGTATTTTGACCAACAAGCCGAGCAGTGAAGATCATGTTAGTAGCTAGTTAGTTTAGTTTTATTTCGCATTTTCATTCCTGATGTGAGCCCGTATTTTGGGACGTACTTTCCAGATTGTTATTCTTACTTAAATTTATTGCTTCCGCATATTATTTCTTGACTCGTTATTTCTGGCTCATGTACATGTACTAGATAGTTTCTTTTATTTTCCTGTTCTTGATATCTATAGACAGCCGTAATGTGACTGTGGAGGGATGTTTCCTAGCCACAGGTAGTATGGTTGGCTCTGTCACGTGCCGATCTTAGCGCACTCTGGGAAGCGGAGCGTGACAACCCCTGGACTAATGCCTTCTGGATTAAGGTTCGGGCCCCTTGGTGTGCGCCGCCGACCCCTTCATGGATTTCACGGAGGACATAATCCGCTTCGCGGGGGTTGACGCACCGGAGCAGGGGCTGAGTGAAGGATTTCTTGTAAAGGTTTTCATTACTCCAGACGAAGTGACGGGCTTTGGTGTAACGTTTTAGAAATCGTCTTGCAAATTTTCCGGTTTTAGGGTAAAATAGTCGGTATTTTCCGTTTTAACCCGATTGTGATCAAACTTCTGTATAGACTTGTCGGCACCTAGTTTAGCTAGAATAAAACTAATGCGCGGACTTTGGGGGTCAATGGGAAGTTTTGGTTCACATAGAATTTTTTCCCTAATTAAATATTATTTTAATGTTTTATTTGTGCACTTTATTAGTGATTATTACTTTTTGGCTGGGTTAATTACTACTAATGAGAGTCTATGCTAATCTAATCACTAGATATTTTGTTAATCCATCCATCCAAATATCTAGATATTTGTGGCAAAAGAATTTATTTTTTTAAAGAAAAGAAAAGAAAAGAAAGAAAAGGTGTCATTTTTGCATTAATGAGCTTCAATTATTGTTTTTGACTAGAATTTTCCACGCAATTCCTTAACCCTCACCATTTTTCACCTTTGGCCGGCCACCCCTTCTCTTGCTGCCCTCTTCATTTTCTCCCCCCATTTCTTCATTTCCAAGATCAATAAATCATCAAAATTCCCTAAATAATTCCACAAAACACTTAAACAAATCATAACTCATCATTCTTCACAAATCTTATTTTGATCTTCAAGAAAACATCATTTTTGGAGGCTATCTTTGGATTTCTAGTTGCTTGATTTTGAGTTTCTTTGAAGGTGTAAATCCAAACCCTAATCTCTTTTTGTGGTTTAATACTTTTATTAGCTTAATTAGATGTTTAATTTAAGCTTTTAAATTCTTGTTTAGAAATTCTAGTAAGGGTTTTGATAAACAATTTAGGGTTTTGTTTAGTGAAATGGTTAGTTGATAATTTTAGACAAATGAAAATTTAACCAAGTTGCTAAATCGTTAAATGATATTTTTCTAATTGGTTAATTAAGCTAATTAGCAAACTAAACTTTTACAAATCCTAATTAGTGAGATTTAAAATTATAGTAAAAGTTTAAATGGTTTAACCTTGCTATTTAGTGATGTTTGCAAATTCTAGTTTTGGGTAAAAAGTTGTAGCTTGGTGCTAAAATGATATATTGCTTACTAGGTTTCGGTAAATTTTAGACGTGGGTTTTTTTTGACGTTGTGACGTTAATTATATTAGATTCCATGTTTATTATTGTGTTTTGAATGCGCGATCGGTACGATCAGGGTCTAGACTTGGTAGTTGTGTCGCTTTGCGTTCCTAGTTAGGGTCGTGTCGATGTCGTTCGTGTCCGTGTGTAGCTTTTGCTCTTGAGTTGGTTTCGTAGTGTCGCTACGCGCGTAAGCCACAATACGAACACTTGAGAGTAAGTTTTGTGTTGTCGCGTCAGTCAAACGTACTTGGTACGTGTTATTGATAGATTGCTAATGTATACCTGTTATATTTTTTATGTTATAGGTTCGCAGGCGGGAACTTCGGGCAATGCGAATAGGGAAAAGCGAGCGGTAGGCTTTACTTAGACAGGATGGTTGGTGAGTAGATTTAACATCTACAGGGGAATCGCCCGCATGGCGTTATGCGTCTGGGTTAGAGATGTTATGAATTGTCGCATATTCTATTTCATATATAGAGTTGCGCATAGACCTTATTGCTTAGTTATTTGTTGTGCTTGGACTTGTACCCTTAGTACACTGCACTATTATTGACGGCTCATGTTGCAAGAGCACTGATTGTATGCCATACACACCGTCAATAATTGTCATGGCACGCACAACACATATATAGATATGATATTGTTTGGTTAGGGACATTGAGACATTGATTCATATTCTTTATGCATATGACATATAGCATACCTGTATACCTACATTCTTACACATATGCCTTAACATGCTTACATGCTAGTTACCTGTATACCTATAGGGTATTGTACCATTAGCGATAGGTATATACACATATAATGACATAGCTACATGTATATCTTGTATACATACTTCACTTATACCCGGAGGGTATATTACATCATTATTGATAGATAGATACATATACCTTGCTATATCTTTATGTTCACACATATATCTAGCTATACATATATGTTTACCTTTATTTGATGTTATATAGACTTGGAGAAATTAGGAACCGCACATATGTATTTTAACTTGTTGCAGTTAAATAGCGGCTTTTCCTTTATATGCTCATATTACAGTTTTATGTTGCATATATTATATTCATGGATTTTCGCATTGAGATGTGGATTTTTCATGATGTTTTCTTGATTTGAGGACCGTGGTAGTTTCATGAAATTATGCATTATTTGAAAAACCCGGTTTCTCTTGGTATGATATTTCAGTAGGCACCATGAGTTTTATCGGTTCTGATATATATACCCCATGCGAGGAGCGTAGTGGGCCATGTGAGGGTACATGGTAGGGCCCGGAGGTACCTCAGGGCAAGAAGGTTGATGTAACATGCCGTTGAGGCCTGGCAGGGGAACCATACTCTCCGGTGACAGTACCTTTGACTCGGAGGTTATCGTGGGGATACCGACGGGAGTCATGTACGTATGGATACGTCGAGAGGCGAGGGTCAGAGCTAGGCACTCGAGCTTTCAGTATAGCTTATGATACGTACCTATCAGGGTGCCAGTCGTGGTGACAGCATCTGATAGATCAGCCTTTATATGTCGATACTTGGCACAGGTTTTCATGATATTTTTACTCCTAAGTATATATAACAGTGGAATGGGACGCTGTTATATATGCATATATATATATATATATATATATATATATATATATTAGTGGAATGGGACGCTAATATATATGTATATATATAAATTCATATATTTCATCATAATTATTCATGCAAATATACTTAGGATATATGAGATTCACTTGATATTGGATTTGGGATATAGAAGATTCATTTGAGATTGGATACAGGATATATATGATACTGCTGATTTTGTACATTCAGGACATATGAGATTTGCTGATATTGTACATTCAGTATTTGTGAGACTTACATGATATGAGAGCCAAATTGGGGGCTGATTTGACGAAAATGGGATTTGGATTGCTTTGATGGACTTTGGTCCTACCACGATGTCAGGACTCCGTGGAAATGACATGTTTCATTGCATACTCCACATTTATTGTTTATGCACTGCTTCATGTATTAGTTGTACCTGATAGAGTGCCTTACATGACTGTTGCATTTACATACTTTATTTTATATGCATTGCTTCATGTATTAGTTGTACCTGCTAGCGTACCTTTCATGACTGTTGCAAATATACATTGTCATATCATTGCTTCATGTATTAGTAGTACCTGATAGAGTACCTTACATGATTGTTGCATACAGATTGTCATATTATCGCTTCATGTATTAGTTATACCTTCTAGTGTACCTTTCATGACTATTGCATACATATGACCATTTCTTGCTATTAGCTTGCACATGTTAGATTCGCGCTGTACGTGCATACTTACGATTACCTGCATATGTTATTTACTATTCACGAGTTGGTAACTCACCCCCGTTGTGCCACAGTGTTTTGCAGGTCGTTCCTCACAGTAGTCAGAGGCAGGGCTATTATCATCTATCATATTATCTTTTGCTGCGGATACCGCTTCGGCTCACAGTGTGCAGTTTTGCTTTAGGTGGGTTTTGTGGTTATCCGTTCATGTTGCTTATTGTATATTCATTGTATCATGTACTCTCCATCTACCATTATCTTGTATGACTCAGAGACTTGATGTGAGGACGATGTTGTATATATTTTGTGACTTGGAGGTCTTTTATACAGTTTTACTTCTATCGTTTTTTATTTCTTCGCTACGGCGTCGTATATATGTTGTGGTGGTTGTTTTCTACCGTTGGGCGTGGATTTACTCCCGTTGGGGATGCTTTACTTATATTTATGTTGTACCCATTTTTGGGGTTAGTTTTTACAAGGTGCTGCCAAAATTTTAAGGGAAATAAAATTGGGACTTTAAAGAATTTGGGTTGAGATTTTAAAAGTTTTAACAATATTCTTATTTCTTACTACTTTTGATGGTTTAGATTGCTGGGTTTTCGACTTACTTAAATTGCGTTACGCATGTAGATGTTGCGTAGTTTAAGGGCCGTCACGTGCCAATTTCGGATCGTCACATTTGGCCCGGAGACGGCGGGCTGCTCCCCGATCTTCTGGGAGCGTACCGTCCCTTCGGAATTCCACGAGGGGCTTCCTCCAGTCCTGGACACCTTCCTACGCTGTATACACATGAAGTATTGTCGCACCGTCTTCCACGCTGGGCCGTGGCAAGGTTTCGAAGAGAATAGACCGCTTGTTGTTGGCCGAGTAGGATGAAGCCAGCTTGCTCAAGGCGTCGGCTTGGGCATTGAGTTGCCTGGGTATTTGTTCTATCTGGACTTCGTCAAAATTCTTCCGAAGTTTTCTTACCTCGGCCAAATATTTTACCATTAGGGGTTCCCGAGCCTCGAAATGGCCGGTCACTTGGCAAACGACCAGTGCTGAGTCACTGAGGATTCGAATTGTCCTCAGCCCCAGCCCGGAGGCCATGCGAAGTCCGGCCAGCAGAGCCTCGTACTCTGCCGCGTTGTTTGAAACCTTGAATTCGAGCTTTAGGGAATATTCCATTTCTGCTTTGTTCGGGCCCCGAATGATAAGGCCGGCGCCACAGCCTTTCTCGGTTGAGGACCCGTCGACGTAGATGACCCACTCAGAGACCGAGTCGGGTCTCCCCACGATCGAGTGTTGATCCGCGAGGGTCGGCGCGTGCTCCGGTTCTTTGCTGGTGATGGTGCACTCGACAATACAGTCGACCAGGGCTTATGCTTTGATGGCCCGCCTCGGGCGGTATTTTATGTCAAACTAGGACAGCTCCCACCTCCACTTCTCTAAGCGGCCCGAGGATTCGGGTGAGGCGAGGATAGCCCCCAGTAGGCGCTCGGTGAGGACAAGGATAGTGTGCGCCTAAAAGTAGTGTCGTAGCTTTCTTGAGGCCACTATGAGGGCCAGGACGATCTTCTCTATGGCCGGATACCTCGTTTCTGCGTCTTTGAAGACGTGGCTCACGTAGTATACCGGCTTATGCACTTCGTCGACCTCCCGGACAAGCACTGAGCCTGCCGCTTGGTCGGATACCGCCAGATACAGCGATAGCTCGTCTCCTTCAACTGGTCGGGTGAGCAGCGGCGGCGTCGCAAGGTGCCTCTTTAACTGGTCGAAGGCGGTCTGACACTCCTCTGACCACTCGAACCTCGAGATTTTCCTTAGAGCTTTGAAGAATGAGAGGCATTTTTCCCCAGACCTCGACATGAAACGGCTCAGAGCGGCCACCCGTCCGGTTAGTCGCATGATCTCGACGTTGGTCTTGGGCGCGGTCATGTTGAGGATGGCGTTGATTTTTTCCGGGTTGGCCTCGATTCCACGGTGAGTGACCATGAAACCGAGGAACTTTCCCCTTATGACCCCGAATGCGCACTTGGCAGGGTTCAGCTTCATCTTGAACTTGCGAAGTACCTCGAAGGCCTCGTCCAGGTCCTTGGTGTGGTCGGTCGACGAGACTGATTTGACGAGCATGTCGTCGACGTAAACCTCCATGTTCCTACCGATCTGTGGCTTGAACATGCGGTTGACCAACCGTTGGTATGTAGCCCCGGCGTTCTTGAGGCTGAAGGGTATCACCTTGTAGCAGTATACCCCCGGTCTGTTGTGAATGCGATGAGATCTTCATCTGCCGGATTCATACGGATCTGATTGTGGCCGGAGAAGGCATCCATGAAGCTCAATAGCTCGTGTCATGCCGAGCTGTCGACGAGCTTGTCTATCCGAAATAGGGGATAGTTGTCTTTGGGGCAGGACTTGTTGAGGTCGGTGAAGTCGATGCACATGCACCACTTCCCGCTTGATTTCTTGACCAGGACTACGTTTGCTAGCCACTCCGAATAGGGCACGTTCCGAATGAAGTTGGCGGCGAGAAGCCGATCCATCTCATCCTCGATAGCCTTCTGTTTGACCGGGGCGAAGGTTTGCTTTTTCTGTCTGACGGGTCGGGCCGTAGGATCAACCCCGAGTTTGTGAGATGTAATTTTGGGGTCGATCCCAGGCATGTCAGCAGGCGCCCAGGCAAACACGTCGGAGTTGTTTCTGAGGAAGTGGACCAAGTCATCTTGCTGAGTTCCTGTCAGAAGCGACCCGATTTGAACGAGTTTTTTGTTGTCCCCTTCTACGAGGGGACCTCTGTCAGAGGTTCCACCGGGGTCCCTTGGACCTCTGTTTGCTCGTCTCGAGTGTCTAGAGAACCCCTGGTGTCACCCTCACCTTCGACATCATCGACCGGTCTCTTCGATGAAGATGTTGCGGTGAAGCAAACCTTTGCAATTCGCTGGTCTCCATAGACCTGACCTATCCCGCCCTGGTCTAGAGGGAACTTCATCACCAAGTGATAGGTCGATGTCTGGGCCCGGAGGGAGTTCGGCGTGGGGCGGCCAAGGAGGATGTTGTAAGCCGATAGGATTCTTGCTACGATGAATTCCACCGGCAGTGTCCGCGTACGGTTGGCCTCCGCGATGTTGAACCGTAGGGTGATTACCCCTTCCGCTGGGATGGAGTGGTTGGTGAATCCTGAGAGGACGTGGGAGGTCGGTCTCAGGTCTGCCGAGGCGAGCCCTATACGCAGGAAGCAATCGTGGAAGAGAATGTCGGCCGAGCTTCCCGAGTCGACCAGGATCCTGTGCACCTCGTATTGATGGACTCAAGCCGTAATCACCAAGGGGTCGTTGTGGGGCAAGGATATGCCGTGAAAGTCCCCATCATCAAAAGTGATCGGCTCGGTCTCCCTTGACCTCTTTGTCGGTCGGCTGTCGGCCTCCGCAGCTGGTGCAGGGTGCTGAGCCTCGTATGTACTCAACTACCCCCGGCCGTCATAACCACGATTTTCGATGAGCCTTGGTTCCCTTTGGTGAGGTTTCTTACACCCCCCCGGTGGGGTTGTTTTCGAGCTGCCGTGGAGAGTCTCGCGTGCGCGACCCCATCGAGAGAGGAGGTGTCGATTGTTCCTGTAAACAGACGAGCTGACCGCCACCGCCTCGGGAGGGACAGGGGTGCGACGAGACTCGGGACGAAACTCTCTGGCGTAAGACCTCGGAGCCAAACTTAGCGGTGCCCACCGGGTTTTCGAGCATGTCGGCCCGAGGAAACCGCGGTTGCCGGAAATGATGAAGCGGCGGTCGGCAGTGTCTACGCGGACGGAGTCTTCCGTCCCTGTGTAGGGGTCCTGGTCCCGAGGCGGGGGAGCGGCGACTTGGTGATCTTGCCCCGCCATTTGGACGCGAACGAGTGCTTCCACGATGGACGTGAATCGGTCTATCCGTCCGGCGAAGGCGTTAATAGCATTTGGCGGAGGAGGTTCGTCCGCGCCTCCGTTGAGGGGGAGGCGGCTGGTGCTTGGATCGTCGTGTTGATCGCTCGCCATTGGATTGAGATCGAAAAGTGAACTTTTGTTTTTATGGAATCAAGGATTTCCCACGGACGGAGCCAGCTGACGCGACCTGGATCGCGCCAAGATGTTACCTTCCATTGATCTGTTGATGGCGGCGATGGGTGGCTGAGATTGGATCTGGATGCTGTCGCTCCTGAAGCATGTGGATCTCAATGGGTTTGAGGTTGTGGTTGCCGAGCTACCTGCAAGGAAGTCCCGGGGTTGTACCACCGAGGACCCTCCGACGGTCAAGTTAGAGTAGAGATCCGAGCAGAGTAACGGCTTAGTTGAACAAAAATGACTTACTTGAACCGTCTGAAGGAGGGGTTTATATAGCGGTGGCAGCAGGCGAGACAGACGCGAGAATCACGCCGGCCGTTACGCTCCCGACGTCACGCCCGCGTGATGAGCGGGACCTCCCATTAATGGCGAGACAAGCTCATTAATGGGGGATCGTGGTGGCGTGGAACGTGGGATGTGGCCGGCGGAGATCTCGCGCATGGCGAGATTCGCGAGATGGCGGTTACGTCTGCAAGTGGTGCTGTTGGTCGGTCAATGAGACCGAGGAAGATGACCTCGGCGGGAGAGCTCACGGAGGAGCGGGAGAGATGAGGTATCTTGGTTCTACTCGAGCCCGGAGGCGAGCTGAGAGGGCCGAGGAGGTTCGGGCTTGTGATAGTCCGAAGACGAGCTGTGGGGCCGAGGAGGCCAATTGTGCTGTGGGCTCGAAGGTGAGCCGGCGTTTGCTTGTAGGACGGGCGCAGGAGTAGTCTAGTCGGCCATTGTAGGTCCTTTCTTGTGAGCACTGGGTCACGTCATCTGCCACGTGTCCTGATCTGGGAGATCGCCGATATCGAGCATCATCACACCATGACCAATGCCAGTCTGAGATGTGATAACAGCATCAACCCAAATACCCTTTCAACAAATATGATGAAAATCGATAAATTATGCGCTCAAACCCCAAACAGAATTATTTTGCAACTCAATTGGTAAAAACAGCAAGCATGTGAATCAATGACCACTCACAAAAATCAATGTTATGCACTATCCTTATTTTTTATTTTTAAATGTTATAATCTATTAATCTGCACCTCCCAACACCAGCAAATTGAATACTTCTATCTTTTAAACCGTCACCGGAAGATATGGAGGCAAAAGGGGTTAATACCAATTTATAAAATACTAACATAATGACCAAAAAATATGACAGCTTTAGTTACAGATTCATCTCTTCTACTACCCGAAACTCAGCTAAATATACATTAGGGGAAAAATTAGGCAAAATGTCGAGAGTAAATTCATGAAATAGAGCATACTCACCAAAATATACATCACATCTTTGCTTCTAAACTCAGCGCCTCTCCTGCCCCAATCTCAAGTAGCGAAGCTAACAACTTGATCCTAGAGAACCATAAAAACTCAAGCTTTCCATAACAATTTGAGAGAAAACTCAATCAATTCATAAGATAACAGCACAATCACCAAAAAGATCAAATCTTTAGCCCTGAGACACCCCTCTTATTCTTTAAAAAAAAACCACTCAGCTCCTAATTTCGATATTAACCCCCAAAAAAAGGTGAACAGAAAAATTCGAAGAACCAACTGAACCCAGCTCAAAACCAGCATACCAGTCACGGCGAATTCGTGAATAATTGGCGTATTTTTGATCAGCCGATTAAATCTCATCATTGCCGCATGTGCCGAATAATTCGTGAATTTTTGATCAGCCGATTAAATCTCGCCGTTGCCGAACGCGCCAAATTATTCACGAACAATTCCCGAATTATTCGAAAAAACAGCAAATAATTCACAAAATCAAAACCTAGCGTCTTATATATTAATTTCTTGCTTGAAATCTTTTCCGAACACTTGCCGAATCTTCTCTGAATCCCCGCCGATTTTTTCCGAATAGTTCTCCGAATCCGAATTTTCGACCTCGCCGAGTTGTATCCGAATCACGAATTTATGACTATGCATACAGCATATCTTGTTGTTGGGTTTGGACCCTGGGATCCTGATGGAGGTCCTTTTCGGGTCTCCGTCAGATGTTGTCTTCCGTCGATCTCCCGGTGGATTTTGAAGGTGATCTCCTGTTGCGTATAGGTCTCAATGGGTTTTTGGAGGAAGAGGTGAGGTGAGAAAGCTGTTGCCGAGTACCTGCAAAGAAGTCCCGGGGTGGTTTGGTACCACCAAGCACCCTCCGACGCTCAAGTTAGTGATGAGATCTGAGCAGAATAACGGCATAAAAGTGTAAAAAAATGGCTCACTTGACCCCTCTGTGATGGGGGTTTATATAGCCGTGGTGGCAGGCAGCAGCAGGCGCGAGAATCTCGCCGGCAGTTACGCTCCCGACGTCATGCCCGCGTAGAGAGCGGATCGCCCATTAATGGGGATCGTGGTGGCGTGGAACGTGGGATGCTGTTGGCGCAGGATCTGCGCATGACGAGATTCGCGGAGCGGCGGTTACGCCTGTGAGTGGTGGAGTTGGTCGGAGGGCCGAGGAAGACGGCCTCGTCCGGGAGCTCGGGGACGAGCGAGGAGGCCGAGGAGTCTTGGTCCTGTAGCAGCTCGGGGTGAGCTGAGGGCCGAGGAGGCTAATTTGCAGGGGGGCCCGAGGAGGGCCAGCTTGTGCTTGCAAGTCGGGCACAGGACGGCCTGGTCGGCTCCTGTGGGCCCTTTCTTCCGAGTCTTGGGACACGCCATCTGCCACGTGTCATGATCTGAGCAAGATCGCCAATATTGAGCATCATCATTAGCCCCCCACTCTTGTCCCGACCAGCTAGCGGGTCGGGTCAGGAGTGAACTGCCGGGCCGCCCGGAGTAAGCTCCCTCCTAAGGTTTCGTCGGGACGCGTCCCGGGCTGTCAGCTGTCTTTTCTGCCAGCGAATTAGGATGAGATCTCTGCATTTAAGGAAGGTGCGTCGGTTCGTGCATCCTGCCACTGAAGCGACAGTCCGCGTGTCAAGCATCGGTTGGCCGACGCGACGTGTGCAGACCTGTGGCGTCTGATGAGGCGCGGTCCAGTGTGGGAACGACAAGTGGAGCAATCGGTCGTCGAGTTGATTTCGATCACCTAATGTCTTTTGTTGGGGCTTCGGGTCCACTGCGGGGGATGACCGAGCAGGGAAGCTGCTCGGTTGATCTTGGCGATGGCTTTGATCCCTGGCGTTGCGGGTAGGGAAGCTACCTGCCAGGGATAGCCGAGCAGGGAAGCGGCTCGGCTGCCTCTGGGAGGACTTTGATCCTTAGCGTTGGAGGGGTCGTAGGAGGCCTGCTAAGGATAACCGGACAGTGAAGCTACGCGGTTGCCTCTTGGCGAGGGCTTTGATCCCTGGCATCGCGAACAGGGAAGCTACCGGCCGGGGATAGCTGAGCAGGGAAGCCGCTCGGCTGCCTCTAAAGAAGACTTTGATCCTTGTCTCTGTTGGGTAGGAAACTACCCGCTGGGATGCGCCGAGCAGAAAGGGGCTCGGCGGCCTCGTGAAGAGGGCTTCAGATTCTCAGCGTCTGATGGGCAGGAGGATGCCCGCTGGGATGCACCGAGCAAGAAGGATCTCGACGGCCTCGCGATGAGGGCTTCAGACCTTCAGCGTCTGATGGGCATGAGGACGCCCGCTGGGGATGTACCGAGCGGGAAGGAACTCGGTGGTCTCGCGATGAGGGCTTCAGACCATCAGCGTCTGATGGGCAGGAGGATGCCCGCTAGAGATGCGCCGAGCAGGGAGGAACTCGGCGGCCTCGCGGTGAGAGCTTGATATCCTCCGCATCTGATGGGCAGGAGGATGCCCGCTGGGGATGCGCCGAGCAGGAAGGAACTCGGCGGCCTCGTGATGAGGGCTTCAGACCATCAGCGTCTGATGGACAGGAGGATGTCCGCTGGGGGTGCGCCGAGCAAGAAGGAACTCAGTGGCCTCACGATGAGGGCTTGAGATCCTCAGCATCTGATGGGCAGGAGGATGCCCGCTGAGGATGGGCCGAGCAGGAAGGAACTCGGCGGCCTCGCGATGAGGGCTTCAGACCATCAGCGTCGAAGGGGACGTAGGAGGCCTGCTAAGGATGGCCGGGCAGGAAGAAACTCGGCAGCCTCTGTAAGTCCATGCTACCTCTCCCGGTACTTTCGGGAATGCGGAATTTGGTAGAAAACGATTTTCTTAAAGATGGTAACATGGACCTAAAACCCGGATCTTGGTTAAACATCTATCTAACAACCTAACTATGAGTTTTAGCTACTCGGTTAGGGGGTTATACCTTGCTTGTCTTGAACTCCTTCGTCTTCAAAGCTCCGATGGTGGTCCGATGGCTTCTTCTCGTCGTCTCCGTACGCCGAAGATAGATCCACCTGAAAGCTCCAACCTTTAGCTCCTTCTTCGTTCTTTGAAGAAACTAGTTCACTTGGTTTGCTAAACCTAGTGAACTAGAATGAGTAAAGAAGAAATAGAATGGGATTTTATCTATGGTTCTTGATTCTCAACTCATGAGACAAGAGAACCATAGATCAAGAGAGGGAGCAAGAGGTTGAGGGTGAGAGCAAGAGGAGAGCTCAAGAACAAGAGAGAGAATGAGCAAGAAAGAATGAGCAAGTATTTTGTCTCTCACCCTCTCATAATCCAAAGCAATGATAACTCATCATATTAACAAAAGTCTTATGTGATGGTTAGAAGCAACCACAACCATATCATTTCATGCACTCATTTTACACAAATGAGCAAGTAAACAAAAGTCTTTGCCATGAAATGATGGCTATGGTTATCATGATGGTCAACTAGTCAAGCCTAGTCAACCGGTCAACAAGTCAACAAAAGTCAACAAGTCAACAAAAGTCAACAAGTCAACAACCATATCACCATAATACTTAATTAATATAATAGTTAATCGCATATCATATTCTCATTAGGGTTGAGCATAAAGTCAAATAGTCAACGGTCAACTGTCAACAACCCTAATGAGAATCCGCTGCCTCTGCCTCCCTGTCAACTGTGCATACACACCCGCATCCGCGTTCCGAGGAACACGAATGCAAACTGGATAAATCCAATCCCATAAGGTACACTAGGATCTGGCTTAAACCAAAGCCCGCTAGTGTAAACTGTCCGGACACTGTACGTGCACAAGTGCACGGATGTGACCGAACCCTGTCGCAAAACCATGCGACCTGTCGCAATACCATGCGACCTCTACTCTTTTGCCTAAAGGCGAAAAGCTTTCTGTGTGGGACTCTAAAGACTCGACACTACGCTGGCAGTGGGTTTAACCACAGACCGCAAGCGGCACTAGCTGTGCGTAACGGTCCCCAGGTAATGCCGACAAGAAGACGGACGAGGCGAAACCCATCTGAACTCCTACTGAGCCTGAGTGTGACATTCTCCGTACAGTCCGGTCTGTTCGTCTGATACATCGCATGGCGGGCCTAGGGGGCGGTAAACGTCAGTCCCCCAATAGCGGTACAAGTCGTGCCGGAGTGAAGCCCAATACACCCTGAGATAACACTGGAAACCTACCAGTATATCTCGTTTGCCCTGGCCAGGGACTACTCGTGTAATGGCTCTCCTAGACACAGCGCGATGTCAACCCCCAATACCGGGAGAGACGAATCCTGTCTAACCGTCACTGCCTCCAAGTGCTTCGGGACTGCACCCAACCACCACCTGTTTGCACGACTCCTTTGAGCCGTGGTAGGGTAGTGATCAAAGTACAGTGGGAACACACTCGAGGCGGAGTGACAGTGTCAAGTCAGCGGACTAAGCTGTACTCATGTCACCTGGGAACTGATAACTGACGATAGGTATAATACCAACTAGTCAGTTCCCGACGAGTCCTGTCCAGTGTACCCGTAACCTAACGAGCACCCGCATACTATCTCAAGTACGACGTACTGACGGCTGTGGGACAGACCGTCTCCCACACTGGGATGAGAAGCGCATGCGCTGGTCTACTCCGGAGTATCGATGCCCTGTCTCGATAGTCCTGCGACCAGGGACCTGAATAAGGATGTGCTTATAGATTACCCAGCCCCCACTAGTGTGACTGCCATCACAACGCTGGTAATCAAGCAAAGATCCTAAGGGCTCCACTAATGCGTATAAGTGATATACTGAAATAAACACAAGTACACATTGAAGTAGAAACAAACCAAGTAGTATACTACTATTTTGAGCAAGATTGTATATACAAGGTGAATATCCCAAGCATCCATTAAGTAATATACAAACTAGTATGATACAGTAATGGCCTCTAGGGCATATACACTAACAATCTCCCACTTGCACTAAGGCCATGTACTGGCGTATCGAAGACCTATCATCTCGATCAGCCGCTCGAACTGAGTCTGGGGCAGGGCCTTGGTGAATGGATCAGCAGTGTTATCTTCTGAAGCGACTCTCCGAACCTCGATCTCCTGGCGATCTACGATCTCCCTGATCAGGTGATACCGCCTCAAGATGTGCCTGGATCTCTGATGGGACCTGGGTTCCTTCGCTAAAGCTATAGCCCCATTGTTGTCGCAATACAGAGGTATTGGATCAACAATGGACGGAACCACCTGAAGTTCTTTCAAGAACTTCCTCATCCAGACAGCTTCTTTTGCGGCATCAGATGCAGCGATGTATTCCGCTTCCATCGTCGAGTCTGCAACGGTTTCTTGTTTGGAACTCTTCCAACACACCGCCCCTCCATTGAGGGTAAAGACAAAACCCGACATGGACTTGGAATCATCCTTGTCACTCTGGAAGCTGGAGTCAGCAAAGGCCTCGATCTGGAGGTCTTTTCCGCCATACACCAAGAACATCTCCTTAGTCCTTCTCAGGTACTTGAGAATGTTCTTTACCGCTATCCAGTGTTTCTCCCCAGGGTTTGACTGATACCGGCTTACCACACTCAGTGCATAAGCTACATCCGGTCTGGTACACAACATCGCATACATTATAGAGCCTACCGCAGAAGCGTAGGGTATAATAGACATGCGATCCCTCTCTAAATCAGTCTTGGGAGACATCTCTTTGGAGAGGGTGATCCCGTGACAAGCCGGTAGGTTACCGCGCTTGGAATCTTCCATACTGAACCTCTTCAGTATGGTGTCGATGTACCTGGACTGCGAAAGTCCTAATATCCTCTTGGATCTGTCACGGTAGATCCGGATACCCAGAATGTACGAGGCATCACCCAGGTCTTTCATGGAGAACCTGTGTGACAAGAACCCCTAGACAGATTGTAGCATAGGAATGTCATTTCCTATTAAGAGAATGTCATCCACGTATAAAACGAGGAATACTACAGTTCTCGCTACAAATCTACTATAGATGCATGGTTCATCTGGATTTTTGATAAAGCCAAATTCTTTGACCGTCTCATCAAAGCAGATGTTCCAACTCCGCGATGTCTGCTTTAGTCCATAGATGGACTTAAGCAACTTGCACACCTTTCCGCTGCTCCCACTCTGAATGAAACCCTCTGGCTGGTCCATATAGACACACTCCTCTAAATTTCCATTTAGAAAAGCTGTCTTTACGTCCATTTGCCAGATCTCATAATCGTGGAAGGCAGCAATGGCAAGAAGGATCCGAATGGATTTCAGCATGGCTACTGGAGAAAAGGTTTCGTCGTAGTCCAAGCCAGGTCTTTGACGAAAACCCTTTGCTACCAGCCTAGCTTTATAGGTCTCAACCTGTCCATCTACACCAATCTTCCTTTTGAAGATCCACTTGCATCCTACGGGTTTTACCCCGTCTGGAGCAATGTCCAACGTCCATACCTTGTTGGTGTACATGGACTCCATTTCGGTCCGCATTGCATCCAGCCATTTCACTGAGTCAACGCTCTGAACGGCCTGCTGGAAGCTAGTAGGCTCATCATAATCTATGATGCAATCCTCTCTATCCCCGTCTACGAGAAAACCGTAGTATCTCTCGGGCGGATGAGTCTGCCTACTACTCCTGCGGAGCGGCGTAGGAATGTCCTGTTCTTCCGAACCCTCTGGTTCCACTAAACTTTCAGTAATAGTCCGTGGTTCTGGAATTTCTTCCAGTTCTACTGCGCTCCCACTTATTTCTTTTTCTATGAACTGGTATTCTAGAAAGTGGGCATGACGAGAAACAAGAACTTTTTGTTCCTCTTCACAGTAGAAGAAATATCCCTTGGAATTCTTTGGATATCCCACAAACTTGCACAGTACTGAGCGTGCCTCGAGCTTGTCCGCATGCTGCTTTTTGACAAAAGCTGGACTTCCCCATATCTTAATGTGATTAAGATGGGGTCTCTTCCCACACCACATCTCAAATGGCGTAGTAGGCACAGTCTTAGTGGGAACACGGTTCAAAAGGTATGCGGCTGATTCTAGCGCATATCCCCAGAATGATCGCGGCAACTCAGCGTTACTCATCATGGACCGCACCATATCCAATAGGGTGCGGTTCCGTCTCTTCGATACACCGTTATGTTGCGGGGTGTATGGAGGAGTAAGCTGAGAGAGAATTCCATTCTCTTTTAAATAGTCCAGGAACTCGGCACTTAAGTATTCTCCACCTCGATCCAATCTTAGAATCTTAATACTTTTGCCGGTCTGTTTCTCCACTTCATTCTTATACTCCTGGAATTTTCCAAAGGCCTCGGACTTATGTTTCATTAAGAAGACATAACCGTACCTTGAGAAGTCATCCGTAAAAGTAATGAAGTAAGAATGTCCGCTTCGGGCATGTGTAGACATTGGACCGCACACGTCACTGTGTATGAGTCCTAAGAGCTCGCTCGCTCTTACTCCATGTCCAGTAAACGGAGTCTTTGTCATCTTTCCTTTGAGACAGGATTGACAAGTGGCATACGACTGATATTCGAACGCATTCAAATACCCTTCTGTATGTAACTTCGTCAACCTTCTCTCATTGATGTGACCCAATCTACAATGCCATAAGAAAGTCTGATTTATTTCTGGAGACTTTCTTTTGTGTGTATTCTGGACATTAAAAATCTGTGGTTGGTTTAACACGTATATACCATTACTCAAAGTACCTGACCCAATCAAAACTTGATTAAGGTGAATGTTTACAACATTGCTTACAAACGCAAATTCATAACCTTCTTTAGAAACTAAAGATACAGAAATGATATTACAAGTTGCGTTGGGTACAAAAAAGCAATTACGCAAAACCAAAACATGTCCATCTGACATTCCCAGGTGATAGTCCCCCACGGCTTTAGCATCCATGCTAGCTCCGTTCGCAACTCTGAGGGTCATATCACCTGCCTTCAAAACCCTACGGTTTCTCAACGCCTGCAAAGAATTACAGATATGAGATCCTGATCCGGTATCCAATACCCAGGAAGTAGAGTTTATTGAAAGACAGTTTTCAATAACATACACACCTGAAGCTGAAGCTGCAACCTGCTTCAATTCCTGTGTTCTGGCCTTCCAGGCCCTGCAATCATTCTTCCAGTGTCCTCTCTTATGACAATAGAAGCATTCTTCCTTATCCACAAGCTTCCCCGCTATCTTTGTTGCTTTACCTTTTCCCTTCGTATCCACTTTACTGACACCGCCCCTTGGTTTGGCGGGGGCCTTCTTCTTCTTTCCCTTGGCTTTCGCCTTGGACCTAGAAGAAGATGATCCTCCTACAAACAAAGTGGATGTTTCCTTACCTTTCTGTAGGGTGCCCTCTGCGCTCCTCAGCATGTTGAGGAGCTCTGATAGTTCAACCTCTTTTTCTTGTAGGTTGAAGTTCAGTATAAACTGGGCGTAAGTGGAAGGAAGGGACTGGAGAACTATATCCGTATATAGCTCACTCTCCAATGTGATCCCTAGGTCAGCGAGCTCCTCAATGTAGCCGATCATCTTTAGCACGTGCTCGGCTACTGATGATCCGACGGCCATTCTTGTCGAAAATAACTTTTTCGACGCTTCGTATCTTGCGATACGTGATTGCTCTCCATACAGTTCTTTTGTATGGAGCAATATGGACTCCATGTCCATATTCTCATGCCTCCTCTGATGTTCGTTGTCCATCGAGGCAAGCAGGAGGCATTTGGCCTTCGCGCTATCAATCTCCCAAGTCTTACGGATTTCCTTATCCGCGACGCTGGAAGTTGGACCAGGGACAGGGGGAGCTTTGGTGGTAAGAAGATACCCCAGCTTGTCATAAGTGATTGCTATCTTGACATTCCTGAGCCAATCTTTGTAGTTTGGCCATGTCAGTTTGTTTTTATCTAGGAGTAACTTAAGTCCAGTCATGTTGATTGGTCGCTGCAATTAGGAGAGAGAAGAAGAAACACTCAGCATGATGCTCTTGCAAGTTTAGAGTGGTTTTTAGTTTGTCTAAACAGGATGGCTCCCACTGTTTCTCGAATCCCTCCTCAAACCATAAAGGAAGAATTAGTCAGGATCAATCCCACCGTACAATACTTGCTTAACCGTTCAGCCAGGCCGGTGTCGGTACTTCGAGGGAGGTTTTCCAACGCTTTTGCGAAGTTCCTTAATTAAAGAACCTCTTTTCCCTGGGGGCGTAGCCCCGCTAACACCTTTCTAGGCACCTACTAGGTTTATAGCATTGATCGTTAAGTGAGAAATTTCCCGAGGAGTAGCATATACTCACAGTAGGATCGGGATCCAAATATCATTGCGTGACGAAACTGAAGGAATCCTACCAGAATCATCACACTCCAAATGGTATGCAAATCTAGCAAGTTTCAGTACTTATGAAACTCCCGATGTGGATTTTTGCCCCATGCTCTTATGACCTTGACTTTGGCCAAAATATCATAAGTCACATGTCAAGTTCTACCCGTCATTATCCAGGTTAATTTGGATCCATCCGTACCTACCCTTGACTTTGGCCAAAATGGCAGTACGACTGTCCCAAACCAACGCATCTATCTATGCTACACATGAACACCCAATAGCTATCAATCACTGTGCCTTGACTTTGGCCAACATACACAGCTTGAATACTATTGACTATTCATGCGAAACGACGGAGGGCTACGGATGGTTTTGGCAAAACCGTGAACGTAGTGAACTTGATTTGGTCGATGGAACGAGATAGCTTTTAAAAGGAGTGGCTCAAGCTCCGCATTTAAAAGTTGTTTTTGAAAAGAACCGAGTGGTTTTTCGAAAGTGTTCCAACGACTTTAACTTGGTTTATTATCTTGCATTAGTTCTTTTAATGCGTGATATTCTTGCATTAGTTCTTTTAATGCGTCCCATCATTTAATCCTACCATTGCAGAAAACAACCAAAATATGACGTACGCTTATGCCATTCGCATTCGCCACGGGGCCCCGTCATTACCCGTTAGGTTACTTAACTAACGACAGAGCGGGGGCTGGGCTAGCGCGTCTGTAAAACATAAGCAACGCCTAAATAATATCATATATAGATATACTGCAATGATAAACATTTCAGATCACAGATAAATACATTGGATATACTAGCAATCTGTAATTTGTACGAGCCTGTAACAAAAACAGATAACACGGTCGCGGTGAATAGCCAAAACCCCACCCAAGACCCCTACGGGTGCGGCAAACTACCCTCCAAGTACCCGAAGCGTAGCAACCTCCCTCATCTCCATGAGTAGGCCACTCGACACTTCGGCATACCCGGTAGTTTGTGTACCCCCTCCATGGGTCTATCCTAGGAGCAAAAACAGTAAAAAGAAATTATACAATGACGGCTACAACCCCTTCCCGGTTGTGCGGCCATACAAATAATTATTACATCAATTTACAAATTTACATGAATTGCAAGAAAAGAAAACTCTCGTCTCACAACCCCCGGCTATTCACCCGCGACAATCCAACATATTTATATACACATTCCAGCACATTACAGATCACAGATTTGTATAACCCCCACTAATCGACATATAGCGATTAGTAGACGTTCAATACAAATATCACATTACAGAAAAACCCGTTAGCTCAAGTCTTTTAGAAGTTCGATCAAAAATACGGATTTTCGGGACCCCAAAATAAAATTTTCGTTCTGGAAAATCTGGGTTGAAAATACATATACTAAAAATCCCAAAATACCCCAATTAGCAAACTGCAAAAAATAAAACCCATGACCGAGTCAACTCGGCCGCGGTTCCGCGGCGGGAGCGTGCTCCCGCCGCGGAACCGCGGCGCTTTGATCGAGTCATGGGCCCAAATTTTTGCAGTTTCTTTAAAAAAGCCTGAGTCGATTTTTGGTGTATATTAAAAAAGTTTTCCAGCACTTTTAAAATCGACAGAAAGTTTAAAATTCCGGGGTTCGTTTCGGGACTTTTTCGTTGATCGATCTTCTAGTTACTTGCTAACATGTTAGATAGAGTTTAACTAGGCTCTGATACCACTGTAAGTCCATGCTACCTCTCCCGGTACTTTCGGGAATGCGGAATTTGGTAGAAAACGATTTTCTTAAAGATGGTAACATGGACCTAAAACCCGGATCTTGGTTAAACATCTATCTAACAACCTAACTATGAGTTTTAGCTACTCGGTTAGGGGGTTATACCTTGCTTGTCTTGAACTCCTTCGTCTTCAAAGCTCCGATGGTGGTCCGATGGCTTCTTCTCGTCGTCTCCGTACGCCGAAGATAGATCCACCTGAAAGCTCCAACCTTTAGCTCCTTCTTCGTTCTTTGAAGAAACTAGTTCACTTGGTTTGCTAAACCTAGTGAACTAGAATGAGTAGAGAAGAAATAGAATGGGATTTTATCTATGGTTCTTGATTCTCAACTCATGAGACAAGAGAACCATAGATCAAGAGAGGGAGCAAGAGGTTGAGGGTGAGAGCAAGAGGAGAGCTCAAGAACAAGAGAGAGAATGAGCAAGAAAGAATGAGCAAGTATTTTGTCTCTCACCCTCTCATAATCCAAAGCAATGATAACTCATCATATTAACAAAAGTCTTATGTGATGGTTAGAAGCAACCACAACCATATCATTTCATGTACTCATTTTACACAAATGAGCAAGTAAACAAAAGTCTTTGCCATGAAATGATGGCTATGGTTATCATGATGGTCAACTAGTCAAGCCTAGTCAACCGGTCAACAAGTCAACAAAAGTCAACAAGTCAACAAAGTCAACAAGTCAACAAAAGTCAACAAGTCAACAACCATATCACCATAATACTTAATTAATATAATAGTTAATCACATATCATATTCTCATTAGGGTTGAGCATAAAGTCAAATAGTCAACGGTCAACTGTCAACAACCCTAATGAGAATCCGCTGCCTCTGCCTCCCTGTCAACTGTGCATACACACCCGCATCCGCGTTCCGAGGAACACGAATGCAAACTGGATAAATCCAATCCCATAAGGTACACTAGGATCTGGCTTAAACCAAAGCCCGCTAGTGTAAACTGTCCGGACACTGTACGTGCACAAGTGCACGGATGTGACCGAACCCTGTCGCAAAACCATGCGACCTGTCGCAATACCATGCGACCTCTACTCTTTTGCCTAAAGGCGAAAAGCTTTCTGTGTGGGACTCTAAAGACTCGACACTACGCTGGCAGTGGGTTTAACCACAGACCGCAAGCGGCACTAGCTGTGCGTAACGGTCCCCAGGTAATGCCGACAAGAAGACGGACGAGGCGAAACCCATCTGAACTCCTACTGAGCCTGAGTGTGACATTCTCCGTACAGTCCGGTCTGTTCGTCTGATACATCGCATGGCGGGCCTAGGGGGCGGTAAACGTCAGTCCCCCAATAGCGGTACAAGTCGTGCCGGAGTGAAGCCCAATACACCCTGAGATAACACTGGAAACCTACCAGTATATCTCGTTTGCCCTGGCCAGGGACTACTCGTGTAATGGCTCTCCTAGACACAGCGCGATGTCAACCCCCAATACCGGGAGAGACGAATCCTGTCTAACCGTCACTGCCTCCAAGTGCTTCGGGACTGCACCCAACCACCACCTGTTTGCACGACTCCTTTGAGCCGTGGTAGGGTAGTGATCAAAGTACAGTGGGAACACACTCGAGGCGGAGTGACAGTGTCAAGTCAGCGGACTAAGCTGTACTCATGTCACCTGGGAACTGATAACTGACGATAGGTATAATACCAACTAGTCAGTTCCCGACGAGTCCTGTCCAGTGTACCCGTAACCTAACGAGCACCCGCATACTATCTCAAGTACGACGTACTGACGGCTGTGGGACAGACCGTCTCCCACACTGGGATGAGAAGCGCATGCGCTGGTCTACTCCGGAGTATCGATGCCCTGTCTCGATAGTCCTGCGACCAGGGACCTGAATAAGGATGTGCTTATAGATTACCCAGCCCCCACTAGTGTGACTGCCATCACAACGCTGGTAATCAAGCAAAGATCCTAAGGGCTCCACTAATGCGTATAAGTGATATACTGAAATAAACACAAGTACACATTGAAGTAGAAACAAACCAAGTAGCATACTACTATTTTGAGCAAGATTGTATATACAAGGTGAATATCCCAAGCATCCATTAAGTAATATACAAACTAGTATGATACAGTAATGGCCTCTAGGGCATATACACTAACAGCCTCACGATGAGGGCTTGAGATCCTCAGCATCTGATGGGCAGGAGGATGCCCGCTGAGGATGCGCCGAGCAGGAAGGAACTCGGCGGCCTCGCGATGAGGGCTTCAGACCATCAGCGTCTGATGGGCAGAAGGATGTCTGCTGGGGATGCACCGAGCAGGGAGGAACTCGGCGGCCTCGCAATGAGGGCTTCAGACCATCAGCGTCTGATGGGCAGGAGGATGCCCGCTGGGGATGCGCCGAGCAGGAAGGAACTCGGCGGCCTCACGGTGGGTGCTTGATCCCTGGCATTGTGGGGTAGGGAAGCTACCAGCCAGAGATAGTCGAGCAGGATAGCTGCTCGGTGCCTCTTGACGAGGGCTTTGATTCTTAACGCTGGAGGGGCCGTGAGAGGCCTGCGAAGGATAGCCGAGCAGCACTGGAGGGGCCGTTTGAGGCCTGTGAAGGATGGCCGAGCAGGGTAGCTGCTCGGTGCCTCTTGGCGAGGGGTTTCTGATTCCTGGCGTTGCGGTAGGGAAGCAACCCGTCATGGATAGCCGAGCGAGGGATCCTCGGGCTCGACTACCTCTGGGAGGGCTTTCTGATCCCTAGCGTTGCGGTAAGGAAGCTACCCGTCAGGGATAGCCGAGCGAGGGATCCTCGGGCTCGACTGCCTCTGGGAGGACTTTTGATCCTTCAGGACGGGGACCGAGCAGGGTTACTGCCCAGTGCCTCTTGGCGAGGACTTTGATCCCTGTCGGTTGTGGTAGGAAGCTACCAGCCGGGGATAGCCGAGCAAGGACCCGACTGCCTCTGGGAGGACTTTGGTTCTTGGCGCGGGAAGAGCTATAGGGTTGTAAGAAGCCTACCAAGGACCCTTGGCCGGGCAGGGTTACTGCCCGGTGCCTCTTGGCGAGGGCTTTTGTCCTGAAGGATAGCCGAGCGAGGGATCCTCGGGCTCGACTGCCTTTAGGAGGGCTTTCTGATCCCTGGCGTTGCGGTAGGGAAGCTACCCGCCTGGGATAGCCGAGCGAGGGATCCTCGGGCTCGACTGCCTCTAGGAGGACTTTCTGATCCCTGGCGTTGCGGTAGGGAAGCTACCGGCCAGGGAT
This sequence comes from Agapanthus africanus, assembly GCA_030015575.1. NCBI lineage: Eukaryota > Viridiplantae > Streptophyta > Magnoliopsida > Asparagales > Amaryllidaceae > Agapanthus > Agapanthus africanus. Next base: position 13,033,456 of record CM057339.1, read on the forward strand.
AACCGAGCGAGGGATCCTCGGGCTCGACTGCCTCTGGGAGGGCTTTCTGATCCCTGGCGTTACGGTAGGGAAGCTACCGGCCAGGGATAGCCGAGCGAGGGATCCTCGGGCTCGACTGCCTCTGGGAGGGCTTTCTGATCCCTGGCGTTGCGGTAGGGAAGCTACCCGCCAGGGATAGCCGAGCGAGGGATCCTCGGGTTCGACTGCCTCTGGGAGGAATTTCTGATCCCTGGCGTTGTGGTAGGGAAGCTACCAGCCAGGGATAGCCGAGCGAGGGATCCTCGGACTCGACTGCCTCTGGGAGGGCTTTCTGATCCCTAGCGTTGCAGTAGGGAAGCTACCGGCCAGGGATAGCCAAGCGAGGGATACTCGGGCTCGACTACCTCTGGGAGGGCTTTCTAATCCCTGGCGTTGCGGTAGGGAAGCTACCCGCCAGGGATAGCTGAGCGAGAGATCCTCGGGCTCGACTGCCTCTGGCAGGACTTTCTGATCCCTGGCGTTGCGGTAGGGAAGCTACCCGCCAGGGATAGCCGAGCAGGGTAGCTGCTAGGCCGCCTCTTAGTGAGGGCTTAGATCCTTGGGCGAGGTGGCCCTCGAGCCGCCGTGGCGAGCCCTCTCTGTGTGACCCCGTCAAGGGAGAGGGTGTCGGTCTATTCGGCTGGCGAGGGCGTTGATGGCGTTCGCCGGAGGAGGTTCACCCGCGCCTCCGGTGAGAGGGAGGCGGCGGCTGGTATCTGGATCTTAAGGGTAACCGCTTGCTATGTGGATGGAGATCGGAAGGCCAACTTTGTTTTTTGTGGAGTTTCGTTTCCCACAGACGGCGTCAGCTGATGGAGGTCCTTTTCGGGTCTCTGTCAGATGTTGTCTTCCATCGATCTCCCGGTGGATTTTGTAGGTGATCTCCTGTTGCGTGTGGGTCTCAATGGGTTTTTGGAGGAAGAGGTGAGGTGAGAAAACTGTTGCCGAGCACCTGCAAAGAAGTCTCGGGGTGGTTTGGTACCACCAAGGACCCTCCGACGCTCAAGTTAGCGATGAGATCTGAGCAGAGTAACGGCATAAAAGTGTAAAAAAAAATGGCTCACTTGACCTCTCTGTGATGAGGGTTTATATAGCATTGGTGGCAGGCAGCAGCAGGCGCGAGAATCTCGCCGGCAGTTACGCTCCCGACGTCACGCCCGCGTAGAGAGCGGATCGCCCATTAATGGGGATCGTGATGGCGTGGAACGTAGGATGCTGTTAGCGCAGGATCTGCGCATGACGAGATTCGCGGAGCGGCGGTTACGCCTGTGAGTGGTGGAGTTGGTCGGAGGGCCGAGGAAGACGGCCTCAGCCGGGAGCTCGGGGACGAGCGAGGAGGCCGAGGAGTCTTGGTCCTGTAGCAGTTCGGGGCGAGCTGAGGGCCGAGGAGGCTAATTTATAGGGGGCCCCGAAGAGGACCAGCTTGTGCTTGCAGGTCGGGTACAGGGCCGCCTGGTCGGCCCCTGTGGACCCTTTCTTCTGAGTCTTGGGACATGTCATCTGCCACGTGTCATAATCTGAGCGAGATCGTCAATATTGAGCAGCATCAGATCCTAATCCACTTGGGAACCCTAACGGGCTTGAGCCAATCAAGATCCCAACTCAAAATCGCTAAAAAAATCTCGGATTTTGGCGGCATCTGAGGCATCGAAAAGCGCCATCAAGGTGTCACCACCCGCCCATTTATCTTGGGGTGATTATGGGTTCGCGGGTTCGGGTTTCGGGTTTGGATCCGCATTGATTTGGCTCCGACCCGGGAAAATCGTCGGCTAGACCGGCTGATCTGATGTACGATTTGGTTTCAGACGCGTAGTTATGATGACGTGTGGGCCATGGGAAGGGGATCTTTTGCAGTCAGGTGCTTCTAAATATATAGATTTGTGTTAAACACAACTTTACTTCTTTCTCATTATAATTTACGGTTTTCTTCTATATTGAAGATCTAAAACTTTGCCTGGTGATTGGCAAGTTAGATTAGAGATCAGTATTGCAATAATTACACCGATAGGATATAATATCTCCCGTCGAAAAGAGGAGAAAAAGACGACAAAATATCAAACGCTTGAAAAATTAATCTGGTATTTGTCTCGTTTGCAACAAAATATATTTTGTTTGCCTGCTTTACAAGTCTGTAATAAAATATGTATCGTTTTGCAAAAATGCTGGAGGCGCTTGAATGCTTGTGGATCGGATAAAGATATGCATCCTTTGATTTTAGTTAATTCGAAGCACCCACTAGCACACCCTTGGGCCCACACCCAATTTCAGATGAAATGAAACTGGGTCCATCTTGTAAACGGTGTGGAAACCATAATAGACCCGCTCCACGAGAACCACGGGTTAAGCACATCCAGCACGTGTTTCTATGAAACCCACTCCAACAGCCCATGCTGCGCCACGTGTCCTGTCACGCCCTTTTGAAATTAAAATATTTTGAAATGCACGTACATTCCAAAATTAAATTCCAATAGATTTTGATTCCATATTGTTTATTTGGATAATTGAAATAAGAAAAGAAAAATTTTGGTAACAAGATACATATTTAGATAATTGAAATCAGGACAACATTAAAGCAAGCGAATGATGGAAAACGAGAAATTGATGTAATGATGTATTATTTCAAGAGAGAGAGAGAGAGTGTTTTGGATTAGAAAAATTGAGCCTTTCAAAATTTTATAATCCGAGGGATTAAGGATATTTTGGAGTCTTTTTCCAATGGAATTTTTCATTAAAAATTTGCCCAAACAACCGATTTCTTGGATTGACCTGGTCCAATAGAAAAAAGTAATCTATGCTTTTTTCATTGGAATATGGGTATCCAAATACGACCATGTTTTGATAGTTAAGGTTAAAGCGCATATGATCGATTTAAGAATTTAAATATTTTGGAACGCATATGCCTTCCAAAAGTTAAATTCCAATGAGTTTTTGTACTATAATGCATGTTTGGATGGTTCGGATAAGGATGGCATTATAAGTGTGAGAGATTGATGTAATTCCTATATTTCTCGTTTCAGCTTCGATGCAACATTTTTAGCTCAGAATTCGTCTCTTTGGCTTCTGGACCTATTATTTGTACTTAGATAGAAGAGTCAATATCACTTATTTATATACAATTGGGGTAGGAATGAGTGATATATAATGCAATAAACCATGATGAACAAATATCCCCAAGCTTACGCTTTGCTCGCTCTCGAGCAAAGTCAAGTTATTCTAAAAGAAAAGGAAAAGCCCTATCTCACTTTCGTAGACGTCACGGTTGCACTTAGCATGCGCAACAAGCTGTTAAATCCCTTGGTTGTCCTAGAGGATGAGTGTTGTCTCGTGGGGGTTTTCAGCGGATTGCACCCACAAAATTCCAACTCAAGCTGGTTTGTATGGTTTACTTTCAACCCTGGCCCTAACGTTTAGTTTCAAGAATTAAAAACGCTATATCCTCAAGTTACAAACTTTCATCCCTATTTTTCACTCCTTACATCACCTAATATAAGTTCCTATACACCTTTGTATCCGGGGGAGATAATATCCATTAGCCTCAAGAATGAAGAATCAAAACCATCAATGTCTCCATTTTATTTAATTAAGTCTTGTAAACAACACCTTTCAGTGCAATCACTCCTACTTGTTTAGACCCGAATCAACCGATTACTCGATGTATTTAGATCTTTTATTATAGGTTTTTATTAGGATTCCTTAGTTTCCTTCTAGCGATCATCGGTCAATGACTCTCAAACCAGTTGGTTTTAGGGCACCGACCTATTCATTAGAGTAACTAAAGTTTCCAAAAGATTTGTTTTATATGTGTGAGTTGTGAGGGTCACTCTTCAGTGGTTTTTCGGGCGCTTCACCAACAGTCAAGACCACCTGCCCTGCGTTCTTTTGCTCTTTTTAGCATATATTTTTTTTTATAATCTTGGTAGGAGACATATGAAGCCTTTTATCTAGTTCCCAATAATCCAAGACAGCTCATGGTGTAAAATAAAGGTATATATTCGCTACACTTAGATTCCAGAAGGTTATATTTCAGGTTTTCAATTTCTAAATTTAAAAACTAGTTATTTCTAACCTATCAATATAAACCCAACCTTCAGAATTTGAATCTAAATTTACCTTATTAGTTAACTTGACTTCAAAACCTTTTTCTAGTTTTTCGAAAAAATTTCAATTTCTCCGGGTTTGTTTTTTAATTTTTTTTTATAGGTTTTCTATGCAATGCAAAAAATTTAAACGTGATGCGATACAGAATAAAATGTACAAAAAAAAGGAAAATTGCGAAATAAAAAGAAAAAGGGAAAGGGAAACATGTTGCAATGCAAAAAATAAATGTGCAAATGCAAGAATAGATGCATGTACCTCCAAACCTATCATAAGAAGTGTTCTCACTGTTGATATGCCATTTCAATCGATTCGGGTTAGTTTTGGATACTGTATATATGGTACGTAAAAGTAGCTCAAAATATCACCAGGTTATGCGACGGGCTTCAAAATGATTTTACAAATTTTCAAAACATTTTTACGAAAATTTTCAGGCAACATGGCGCAAAAAAATAGGGCTGATTCTGTCCTCATGCGCGTCATGAACAGTAAATTGATATACCTTTATGTATTGTTTGATTTTATATCATTAAAATCCCAAAATAAAATTTTTGGAATTTGGAAAAATCAGTTTACGGGTGCACGTGATTTCAAAAGATTTTCGCAGATTTTAGAAGCAATATTTTATTAAAAATTGGTTTTTTAAACAAAAGATTTTCAAAAATCTAAAACATTTTCAAAAATTGCGATCGGTGGCATACATGCGGACGCAGGTCTACCGCATGCGTGCTCCAGCGTTTTATTTGATCTTCAAGGCACTTAAAATCAGCAAGAAAATCATCGAGGTGTGGATATCGAAGTATGAATACCCCCATGTTCGCTAGGCATGACAACTGCGTTCTTGTTATAGTCTTGATCACGATCGCCACCTGCGGTTTTTCTTTAGGCCCGCCGGACATCTTGAATACAGAAGGTCGTGTTGTTTGTTCGGTATTTCCCTTTGCAAGCGCACTTTGACTCGTCGGTAGTTGTTCCCTATTTTCTCTGTCACAGATAAACAAATAGAATAATGATATGCAGTGCGGTATCAGATCCAATAAAAAACGCATGAAAGATATTAGCTACAAATAACTTACCGGTCTAACGGCCGGAGAAATGATTTATCGCTACCTATATTGGTCTAAGATTATATGCATAATAACAAAGATTATAGATGTAAATGCATGCAAGGATAATAAAAAGGAGGTTTTTCAAAGGAAGAGAAAAAGCAGGTTTTTCAAAGGAAACGTCTTGTTGCACCTTTTCCGGATCCGTCACTTGTGTTGAGCACTCTCTTGAATCTTGCTTTTTAGAATATAAGAGATCTCTCTAGAATTCGGGATAAAGAGAAATAAGAGGGTTTGAAACCCTATTTATAGCATTTGGAGTCAAATAACTGAAAATCTGACGAGACTGTTTCAGATGAACGGTTCAGTAGCTCAACTAATTCATCAATTTCCTAGCAAAAATTGCTGACGAATAGGTCTCCATCCGTTGGGTTACCAAATGCATGGACAACTATTGGACTAATTTGTTGAATAGTGTTCAAAATATTGTTAAATTTGTTGAAATGAGAGCTCTAAGTATTTATGAACGAATGGACAGCTACGGAAAAATCTTCTCTATAAAGGCTTGTAGAGAATTTCTCTACAAGCTCCTTACAAGCTCTTGAATGGGCTTTAAGATTCGTGCAAGGGAGGAGGGCATGAATCTCAAAGCTTATCCATAGGCTTGCAAGGGGTTTGTAGAGAAATTTTTTTTACAAGCCCTTATAGAAAAGTTTTTTCCACAACTACCACTTCAAAAGTTAGTTTTAAAAACGAAAAAAACAATTTTTTAGCTCAAAAGACTGTTGTGGTTGCCCATGCACCCAGCTCAGGGAGAACTACTGGTTTAAAATTTGTTTTTATAGACATTTTAACAATATGATTTGTTTTAAAACAATTTTTTATTGTTACAAGTTTTCATGCTGACACTTGCTACCCTGAAAATCTTTTAGAAAATCTCAAAATCATTTTTAAGTGGGTTTTAGGCCTAAAAATACTAACGGTTCTCCATGAGTTGGATGACCCAACAAATGGATAAATGCTACTTGGAAATTTCATTAAAACAGCCTAGCAAATTCATATAAATCCCCAAGAATGTTCAAAAATAGGGGATTCACTCGCTTTCTCATAAAATGGGTTTTTGACACTCAAAACGATTTTTAAAACCAGAAAAACTCTCATTTCCCATACTACGTGATTTAATCGAGTTTGGCGTATCAACAGTTATGCCCATTGGGAAGAAATGCCCAAAATAGAAAAGTTGAACTATGGCATTCGCTTAATATTAGTAATTTTTCTGATTTTATATTATTTGTAAAGTCGCTCCCCAATGAATTAGTCATACCATGCATACTCTGCACTAGTCATCATACCATGTATATATGTTGAATATCTTCCTTGAATTTTGAAAAATATATAGCATGCGTTTCTAGTTTGAATTGTGCATCAATATTCCTGTGTATGTACATGATTTTTGGTCAATGGTTACAGAATATAATGCTTGTATAATTTGCTTCCTCAAACTGTGAGGAGGTATGGAAAAAGAGGAAGAAGAGGAACAAGCATTTCAAATCCTCAAATCTGCTCCTGCCTGCATTATGTTCAGGCCCAAAGCTTGCCGCGGCTTTTTGGACTTGAACTCAACCAAGTTAAGAATTAATTAATACATAAATGAAATGATTGATCATGAGAGGCACATATACTAGCGCTTCCTCATGGATCACTTAGAAGTATCAAGCGAATTTTGTGTGGGTGGGTGGGTGGGTGGCGGGGGGGGGGGGATCCCTTCTTTTCTTTAACACCAATGTCATGTGGCTCAGCCTGTTTATATATCTTGTATCTGGAGATTTCAACAAGGCTTTGGGTATTTCAACAAGGTGTGGATGATCCCACATGTTGCTATCCTTCCATATTGTACAATAATCAAGCATCTCCGATATGAATTCTTAAATATACATTGTGTGATGTTATTTTCCTTGTTTTTGTTCATTTATGTATTTACTCTAGCTAAATCTCTTATACATTGTTTGTTCACCTGCACTAGACATTTGTGGTACTCGTGGATCTGCAGCCTAGCTTAGAACTGTACTGCTTGGAATTGGTTGCTAATCTCCACCATATATAATGGCTTAACTAATTAGTTAAACGGTGCTCCTGTTTTTAACTTGTATTTTTACTTGTACAGTTGGAACACTAGTCATGAAGTTAATTTGCATGACATTTTCACTTGTAACTTTCTATTAGAAGGAGAGGGTTTTGTTTGGAATGGTACGAGATTCCATGAAATATGAGTCGTCGTCAGAGATCAGAGCGCACCATCCATGATTTCGAGACGCAATGGAATCTGCAGAGAGTCTGGAAGTGAAGACGTGAGAGGATGCTGAGGATGAGATCTGAAGGAAGAGTGGCCACCATGCTTAGGGATGTTCAAATATTTTGGAGGCAAATGTGATTAGGTTTTCCAATATTTTAGCGTGCATGGAATCAGCACAATCTAAGTAACTAACTGTATATTTGTAAATCTATTTGAATCTAATATCTATTCAATCTTCTGAAAAATATTCATATATATATATATATATATATATATATATATATAATCAAGTATTTATAAAATGATAGCCACAAAGCAGAATCTAAGAAACATAACTTGCAATATATCCATCTGTTCACAAGATCAGCCTGCAATGCCACGTGACTACGATTTCATGATATCATGATTTTTCTGTGGTTTTGAGACTAAACCCTAAAAATTGTAACCAAGGCTTGTTTGGCAACCAATATGGAGTTTCCCAAACCATGGTTTCCAAAAGTTTTGAGAGCTTGAAATCTCATGATTTTAAACTCCATAACAGCTTAAGGTTTGAAAAGTTCCAAACCGTTCAAAACTTACTTTTAGGTGGAACCTTGATTTCAAGACTATACCGCCAAATGACCCTAAACTTTGCAAAATCCCATTTATACGAAAACCGCGGTTTGCAAACATGAACTTCAACAAAACCAAGGTTTCAGAAACTTTGTACCAAACTAGGCCTTTAACAGATCTGCTGATACACAGTCCATTCTGCAACTTGAGTTGTCGTAGCTCAATAGAGTTGGTGGTTGACCAAACACGAGAGAAATTCGCTAAATCATTAATCATGCTTATTCACTCATGATCAGATCAAAAGATGAAATGAAAGTAACCTAACCACTAATTTAAGGAGACTGGAAAAAAATCAACATTCATCCCATCTCTGCAAAATTCTTCTAACATGAGAAAATTCTTTGGAAAACTTTAGTGCATTTCTGAAATTTTATCCAAATTACCAGTAATCAAAGAGTTCAAGAAATCAAGCTAATCTATACAATGTCAATGTACCGAAACAACAATACAAAGCCTAAAACAACAGGAAGCCAGCTCCATCGTTTAAAACTTTCTCCAAGGGCAGAATATATCTCTGCTACAAGGGGGGATGACTGCATCGTAGTGGTAAAGTTCCTTACTTTAGATCAAAAGGTCACCGGATCATATGTGCTGGCATCTGACTAGGATCTAATACTATAAATGATACTTAATTGTCATGGTTTTTCACTAAACTACCTTAAACTTATTTCATAAAAGCAAGCTTCCTTAAAGTACAGCACTTAAGGGTACTTCAGTGAAAATACCTTTCAAAACCAAAGTTTAAGAGAGTTTACAGCAATAAAAAAATTTAAGGCAGTTTAGCAAGGAACAACGGTAGTTAAGGGTAGTTAAGTATCATTTTGCCCTCACACGGACTCAATGTGAGCCGCCTCCACATCCAAAGGCTTCTTATACCACTGCAACAAAAGAGAAGAGCAAACAACACTTACTGATGACACGGCCATGCATGCCCCTGCAAGCCATGGTGGTAACCTAATCCTTGCAAATGGATACAAGACTCCAGCAGCAATCGGAACTCCAAGAACATTGTATCCTAGAGCCCATACGTAATTCAAACGAATTCTCGATAGGGTCTTTTTCGAAAGATCGATGGCAGTTACCACATCCTCAAGGTTGCTCTTCATAAGGACTATGTCTGCAGCTTCGATCGCGACGTCGGTGCCCGCGCCAATCGCCATGCCAACGTCAGCTGCTGCAAGTGCTGGGGAGTCGTTGATGCCGTCCCCTACCATAGCTACAGTCAACCCTTTCTTCTGCATTGAGTAACATAATAGTTCGAAATTATTTATCTTATTAAAAACTAAACCATAACCTAAGCCATGGAAAAATTTCATAACTGTTTGTCATAATTAAGTTTAAATTTCAGTAAATATCATTTTGATAGCTTTTCAGATATATACGTCAAACGTTTGTAAATTACATATATAAACCATGAATTTGATTAATAATATTTTTTTGGAAATCATTACTATCTATAAGTTACAGATACTTATAAGTTTCATCGGGAGGGGGGGGGGGGATTGTACCATGAGGATCCTATTATGATATTATCAGTAACTTAATGAGGATGATAAGGGTTTATGTGCTACTGCGGATTTTTCCCTTCTAGGATGTTTTTCTCCCAAAAAAATTCAGTTTTTTTTGTTATCTACGGTTAACAAACATTAAGGTATTTATCTACAAATTAAGTTCATCGGACAATTAATATTGTCGATTTCCTGATAGAGCTAAATGGAAGAAGAGAATTCATGTTAGGAAAAAGGCTTGTTATTGGTGTTGTTGTACACTTGTATCATGGCATCCTATAGACAAACTGAACTATTATCTGAATCATGGAACTTGGAGAACTTATTAATGGAAATAGTTTCATGCCAAAACTAGAATTATGCTTAGTTAAAATTTACCTGCAAATCTTTAATTTTTTTGGCTTTCCCAGCTGGGTCCGTCTCAGCAAATACTTCACTTATCCCAATCTCCTTTGCTATTGCATTGGCAGTCGCCCAGTTATCACCAGTAACCATAATGCTCAAGATTCCCATAGAATTCAGAAAAGAGATTACACGGCCCGCCTCAGGCTTCAACGGATCAGAAACTGCGAATGCTCCAGAAATTAACCCATCAACAGCAATCAAAACACAAGTCCTGGCGCTTCGCTCCATGCCTGACATGTAATTTTCAACTTCAGGGTTCAATGGGACTTGGAAGGAAAGCATGAGCCTCTTGTTTCCTACCAAAACATGCTTCTCTCCAACTTTAGCACTGACCCCAGTACCAGGGTGCACTTCAAAATCCCTTGCTTCTATTGTGTGTTCATTAGGAGATCCGTACTTCTGGTGGAGCTTCTTCATGTACTCCACTATGGCCTTTGCTAATGGGTGCTCACTATTAGCCTGAGAAGGGAAAAAGATCAGAGACTAATGATGTATTCAAAGAGATTATCGAAAGGTTGCCAGTTAGTGGTGCAAGTGCTAGATACATGAAATACTTACACGGTGTAGAGGAGACGAAAATGGAAGGTTGACCGGTCTTTCCAATATAGTTATTTCTAAATTGTTTCTTTTCTAATTTAGTTGTTTCCATATTTTAGGTTACTTTATTAGAGTTTATTTCCAAATAATTGAGTTGAATATTATTAGAGTTCTTTTCTAATTAATAAAAAAAATCTCTTTCTTCTTCTCCACCTTTTCTTCCTTCCACCTAAAATTAATTCTAGTTTTGATTTCTACATGGTATCAGAGTGTTGTTGATAGAAAACAGATCTGGATATTTTTTTTTCTTTCTTTTGCATCTTAAACAAAGATTCAACTACATATTCCATCCTAGCCACAAACCAAACAAATCTTCATTCGTTTTTTTAATCTTCAGGCATGTTATGAAGATTAGATCTTTTCTTCATGTCAAGCTTGGCATAGACTCAGGTTGAATAATTCAACCTAGCATTACTCAAGGTTTCTTGTTAGATTCATCCTGCGACGATATCATCGTCAATGTCCGATGTGGAGGTTTTATCAGGTGGATCCATGCTCTCGGGGGAGAATTTCTATGGTAATCCCAATATCCAAATTACCTCCATGAAGCTTGACGAGAACAACTACCACAATTGGTCTAATGCAGCTCTTCTTTACATCACAGGGCGTGGGAAGAAAGGTTACTTAACTGGAAAGAACAAGGAACCAAAGGAGGAGGATTCCTCTTATGATAGGTGGGATCAAGAGAACTCGATGGTGATGTCATGGCTTCTCAGGTTAATGTCTCCCCAAATTCGAAAAGTTGTTCGGTACTACAAAACAACTAATGAAATTTGGAAGAAGCTGGAGAAGTCCTATGCGAAGAAGCGTAATGTGGCTCGAGCGAGTCTATCGTCTCAAGCAAGAAGCGAACAATCTCAGACAGGGAGAGTTATATGTAGCGACTTACTACTCTACTTTACAAGGATTATAGGAAGAACTTGATCACTATTCCAACATTGAGTGCAAGGTCGAGGATCATGAGATGCATCTCAAACAAGTGGAGGAAGGTAGAATTTTTGAAGTTCTTGTTGGCCTTAATCCTAACTTTGAGGCTATCAAAGTTCGAGTCTTAGATTCTCAACTCCCTAATTTGGGCTAAGTGTTTGAAGCAGTTCAAATAAAGTCAGGTCGGCATAAGGAGATAAGCGTTGAGAAGATGATTGAAAACAAACCCTCATATGATCAATCGGCATTACTTTCCTCATCACAAAGAGGAAAATGAGGTAAGAAGTTTCCTAACGAAGGAAGAATTATTTCTGAATGCTCACACTGCAAGAAACCGAGACGTACATAAGCAAAGTGTTGGGTCAAATATTTGTATCTAAAGCATACGAAATCGGAGGGGAACAACTTGCCCAAAGGAAATTCTGCTAAATCTACTCTCATTTCGATTCGTCATCTTTGGGACAATCTGCTGTCCTAAGTGCCTCTAATGAGTCCATCTCCACAGGAGAAATCGAGAAGCTCCATCGATTCTTGGCCACACTAGATAGCCCAGCTGCTTCTACGGCCATCTCATGTTCTGGTATCCTTTTTCTAGCCTCTTCTGGTACTCCCTGGATCATCGATTCATGTGCTACAGATCATATGACAAATATTTCATCATTGTTTTCTACCTATGAGTTAGGTTCTGGACAAGGTAAAGTTAAAGTTGCCGATGGATCCCTTTCTACCATTGCTGGGACGGGAGACATTCGTGTAACTGAAAATCTTACTTTCTCATCTGCACTTCATGTTCCAAAGTTGTCTACGAACCTTCTTTCTGTGAGTAGTTTGACAAAAGTTTTAAATTGTTCAATCACATTTTTTCCTTCACACCGTATTTTTCAGAACCTGAAGACGAGACGAATGATTGGGAGTGGTCATGAGTTTGGCGGACTTTATCTTCTAGATTCTACAATCTCTTTTGCAAATCAGTCATTGAGCCATGCAAATGCGTCGGTTACTAAAGTCATGCTTTGGCATGCCAAGTTGGGTCATCTACCATTTAAATACTTGAAAATTTTGTTTCCAGATCTGTTTGAGTCAATAAATGTTGAGTCTTCAATGTCATAATTGTGAGATATCCAAACAAACAAAAAGCTCTTATCATCCACCAGTTAATAAAATTAATTCCCTTTTTTATTTGGTCCACTCTGATGTTTAGGGTCCTTTTCCGGTAGTGTCTTTGAATGGGCATCGTTACTTTATTACTTTCATTGATCATTATTCGCGATGTACATGAGTTTATTTAATGAAAAGCAGGGACAGAGTACCGCAAATTATCAAGATATTTCATAAGATGGTGGAGACTCGATTCGAAAAAAATTAAGGTGATAAGATTATGATAATGCTAAAGAGTATTTTGAGAGCTCATTAAATTCATTCTTGGAAGATCAAGAAACAATTCATCAAAGTTTATATCCAATAACACCATAACAAAATGGAATAGCATAGAAGAAGAACAGACACTTGATGAAAACTGCTCGAGCATTACTTTTACAACACCTTCCAAAGCGGTATTGGACGGAAGTTGTTTTTACAGCTGCATATGTGATCGGCCGTATGCCTTCCAGAGTGCTTCAAACGACGATTCCAATATCCATCCTAAAACCGGGCCAACCTATTTTTGATCTTCATCCTCGTGTCTTTGGTTGTTTGTGCTTTATTCATGTGAAAGATCATAAAAGAACAAAACTTGATCCCAAAGCCATTAAAGGAATTTTTCTCGGCTACTCTCCAACCCAAAAAGGTTACAAGTGTCTTGATCCAAAGAGCAGTCGGAAGTATGTAACACTTGATGTAACATTTAGTGAGTTTAAGACATATTCCATAGAATCAACTCCTCAAAAGTCTCCACAACCTATCATCGATGTTTCTCCCCTACCAATTCCGTGTGACTCTATTACTGATGATACAACTCCATCGGACAAAGAGCCAATACCATCTAATGACCATTCTCAACTCGATCCCTTGTCTCAGGACAATGAAAGATCAGGTATTGTTTCTTCCTCAATTGATGATATTCATATTCCTATTGCTATTTGAAAGCCAACAAGACATCACATAATTCCAGTAAGATATGCTACACATTCCATATCAACACATTCCACATCACATCCTATTGCAACTTCCATCTCATATGATCGTCTATCACCACATATATGTCCTTTGTTTCTACTTTGTCTACTACTATTGTTCCTTCTAGTTTTTCTGAAGCGGCACAAGATCCCAAATGGCGAAAAGCTATGGAAGAAGAGATGGAAGCTCTCACCAAAAATAAGACTTGGGAGTTAGTAGCACTACCAAAGGGAAAGAAACCTGTTGGCAGTAAGTGGGTGTTTACTATAAAATATAAATCAGATGGCACTTTGGATAGGTACAAAACAAGATTGGTAGCAAGAGGTTTTACACAAACACATGAGATCGGTTACTTGGAAACCTTTGCACCGGTGGCAAAGCTGCACTCTATCAAGATTCTCCTTTCACTTGCTGCTCATCACCTTTGGAAACTCCATCAACTTGATATGAAGAATGCTTTCTTAAATGGTGATCTTCAAGAAGAAGTGTACATGGGTCCACCGTCGGGGATCAACACTAAAGGAAAGGTATGCAGACTCAAGAAAGCATTGTATGGTTTGAAGCAATCTCCAAGAGCTTGGTTCGCTAGACTCAGTGGTGCCATGAAGCAGTATGGATACTATCAAAGTCATGCAGACCACACTTTATTTATAAAGCGAGAAGGAGAGAGAGTGACTATGTTGATAGTCTATGTTGATGACAAGGTTATTACCGGAGATTGGTCTTCAGAAATTCAAGCACTAAAGAAGTACCTTTCCTCTGAATTTGAGATCAATGACCTCAGACAGCTGCGGTATTTTTTGGGGATAGAGGTTGCTAGGTTCAAGGAGGGCATCTTTATTTGTCAAAGAAAGCAAGCTCTAGACTTGTTGCAGGATACTGGAAAATTGGGGTGCAAGCCAGCCAACACCCCAATTGATCCAAATCATCAGCTAAAGTTCTAAAAGTGGGAAGTCTCTAAAAGATGTAGGTCAATATCAGAGACTTGTGGGCAAACTTCTATCTCTCCCCCTTACTCGTCCTGATATCACTTATGCTGTCGGCGTTGTTAGCCAATTTATGCATGCCCCTACAGATGTTCATCTTCAAGCAGTAGAAAGAATTCTTAGATACCTGAAGACTTATCCTGGCAAAGGCTTAATGTTTACAGCCAATCATCATCTTGGTGTTGAGGTCTTTACAGATGCAGATGCAGATTGGACAGGATCGATTGACGATCGACGGTCTACTACTGGCTATTGCTCATTTGTAGCTGGAAATTTGGTAACTTGGAGTAGTAAAAAACAAGGGGTGGTATCTCGTTCGATTGCAGAAGCAATTTAGGGCAATGGCCCTCAGTGTTACTGAAGCTATTTGGATCCGCATCTTGTTGGCACATATAAGATCTGGTTATCTTGCAGATAGCATTTTTAAATAAATGCAGATATACAATAATAGCAATTTACAGAGAAATATGTCCGAAATAGTTTGCGATAAGTTACTGGCACTGCACATGTAATATATGTTCATTAAGTTGGCTATTGTTGTTGAAGTTTGCCCATATCCAATCAAACCATGAGACCAATATGCTCCAGTCGTACATCCATGCATTCCGTTTTAAACAGTTGGATGTTATCCTCTATCTGGTTATATCGAGTTATCAAGTACCATCCACTCTCTGATATAAATTTGTACAATACTCCAAAATAATCAATGGACGAGCAAATAAAAAATAAATTAATCTTCTAAATGCTCACCTCAGCAGCACCAGCCAGTTCACACAACTCCCGTAATGGTATCTTCGAGAATAGCATCGTATGAACTACAGCAGGTTTACCAACAGTCAGAGTTCCAGTCTTATCAAATACAACAATGTTCACCTGTATCAAAAGTTTCAATATTAGAAATTTAGAACAAGAAGAAACTAAAACAGAAGTAGTATAATAACCCGAGAGATCTGGATTTCCTCCTTTGAGTTCTACTAGCAAATAGAAGCAAAATTCTACTTTTTACTTGCCTTATGGGCCTTCTCTAGTGCATTTCCACCCTTGATGAGGACACCTTGAGATGCCCCTTTCCCAGTGGCAACCATGACAGCAGTTGGAGTTGCTAAGCCTAGAGCACAAGGGCAAGCCACCACCAATACCGAAATCCCAAACTGAAGTGCTAGCTCAAACCCATCCATAGCCTTTGGAATCCAACTCCTCGGGTAGAGGTGAGCTTCCCCAAGGATAAACCAGCAAAGCCAGGTGACAAATGCAACAGTTATCACCTGTACAATGTTTATTACAGGATATTAGAGGAATGCAGGAAACCTAAGAGTATCAGTTAACCTTTTTGGATTAAAGGGCTTCAACCGACAAGTCCAAGAAGAATTCTCTTTAATTTATGGCTACTCCATCAATAAGTGGGTGGGTGGGTGTGTTATCTTACAAACTGCAGGTGTCCATCCTTATCAACACTTGTTTGAACACTTGAAAAACTTATCCGACCATATTTACTGAAGAATATGCATCATTTGGCGTCCTTTTGTAGAAAAAGATGTTCTCATTACGATTATTCTATAAACAATCACAATTCTTTAAGTGGCTGTTCCGAAAGGCAGTGAGTCTTTTAAGAACATAAGTTTCTGCGTATGTGCCCTATTAACCGCATTGTGGACAATTACCATGTCAGATACATCTTTTCTGTGGTAAACTACAAAAACATTGCATGTGTGATGTGGACACGAGCCATGGTATGTAATTTAAATATACGCAACTACCAATACTGGAGTTCTACGTATTTATAGACTAAATATATACAGTACTAATTGCTAATCCAAGTTTTGGACTTAATTTTGTTGAAGAAACACCGAAATGGATCAACGTTTTCAGTGCATTCAAAAACTAAAAATTGCGGGTCTCATCTCAAATGCCTGAAGGCTTTAAAACGGATCTAAGCATGGTGGTCAAGGAATAAATTTTGCTCAAGGGTTAGTAATCATTGTTGTAATTTTCTGCATCGCACGAGTCCATCGTTTTTGTAAATTTCCTATTAAATTATTGATATAAGTTCACAAAGTTTCAATCACACCTGAAATTGAAAGTTTACAAATTGAAAGATATAGCTCTTTGCAAAGGGCTTTAAAATGGGACCTGTTTAAATCATTATCGTGAAGTCAGCTAGAGTACATCTGTAAAATCAACAAAAATTCCTTCTTGACCAATAGTTTGTCCTATTCAAATTATGAGACAACATGGGATAATGATCATGGCAGCAATCAAAATTTCCAACGTCAAAATAAATAAGCAAATTCCTTACAGTTGGAACGAAAAATCTTGATATTGTGTCTGCTAGTTTCTGAACAGGTGCCCTTGCAAGTTGAGCAGCTTCAACTAGCTGAACTATCTGGGATAAAGCAGTCTCTGACCCAACATGAGTAGCCTTAATAAGTATAAATCCATTTTCATTCACAGTACCACCAATAACCTATTTACAATTTTCAGGCAAAAGGATGTTTTAGCACACAGAATGTCACCAGAAAGCGATATGGAAAGAAAGCATGATAATAATAGAAGTAACAAACCTTGTCTCCTGGTCTTTTAGCGATAGCTCTTGATTCTCCAGTGATCATACTCTCATTCACATGACTCTGCCCCCTTATAACAATCCCATCAACTGGTACTTTAGATCCTGGCATGATTTTAATTACATCGTTTCTTTGTAGCAACTGAGTGCTAATTTCTTCTTCCGATATTGAATTCCCATCCTCATCCAAATGTAGCAGAAAAGCTGATTCGGGGGCAAGGTCTGTAAGCTTGGCCAAAGAATCTGATGTCTTTCCCTTGGCAACCACCTCCAAGTATTTACCCAAAAGAATGAATGATATTAACATGGCACTGGTTTCGAAAAAATCCTGCCCTTCAAATGAATCAGAGGACAAAGCTTTAATGATGATATACACCGAGTAGAAATAGGCAGCATTGGTTCCCATTGCAACCAAAACATCCATGTTAGAGGAGCCTCTTCTCAATGCATGATAAGCTCCAATGTAGAATCTGAAATAATGAGCACAAACCATGAATAAATAACTCTATGGCATCATTATTAGCATGTACATCAGCTGCATCAAATTTAAAAGAAAGTAAAGAAACAAAAAGAAAAGCATAGGTCATCTTTCAGCAGAAATAAGCTATATGGCTAAACAAGCTCTTAAATTTTTCAGCATAACAATAACATCATTTAACAGGAGTTTGTGGCTTCTTCATCAACGCATACGCCTTTTCCCAACAAGTTAAAGTCAGCTATGGACCATGACTCTAGTCTAGAATGAGAACGATCCACAAAAATATTGATCAAACTTCAAGCCAAGACGTCAACCTGCTGTTTTCTGTTATTTAATTCCATATTTCAACTTTCAAGTTAAGGAAACTACAAGCAATACATGAGATTTCCATAAATACTCGAGACCCTGTTGGCAGCAGGAAAACCTGCCTTGTTCATGCAGTTTAAATTCAGGATAAAGTTCTTTTAGGCTAAAAAAGAGTGTAAAAATGGAGAATGGTAACAAGATGGCATATTGTGAAAAACATCTGAGCAAGTTAAGATACTAAAGAGCTCTACGGAAGCATATTCCCTGCAGTTGTGAAAGCAAAATCTATATCATGGAAAGGGGAGGCAAAATGAAAACAGCGATAGAAAGCATTCATGAAAACTATATTTCAACAATCAAATAAAAAGTATTAATTGTGGCAAGTTTTTTGGTACCATACCTCCAGCCAATTATAAATTGAACTGGCGTGCAAAGGACCCATCTAAGTAGAATTCCCCATGTTAGATTATTGTATAGCTTGTTATTCAACCAGTCCCCATATGGTTCAATCATAGGAAGTACCATAGAGAAGATAAACACAGGAACTGAGAACAGGCAGCTCCAAAGGAACTGGTTCCTGTAGACCCGAGTCTCTTCCTGTTGTTCCATATCTCTGCGCCTTGGAGGAGTATACAAGCTTGCACGATACATACCGGGTCTTTGGCCAGCTTCTTGGATGCATTGAATAAGTGATCTTGGACCAGTAAGATCAGGGTCATAGGTAACAGTGACTTTTGAACCCGCTGTATCCATTTCGACATGATTCACACCTTGGATTGCTTCAAGGGATGACTGGATGAGGGTGGCATCTTTTGCAGAAGTGAGGCCTTCAAGTTTTAGGTGCACCTTGTTCACACCATCTCCGGAGCTAATGAGTTCTGCCCCAAAACCAGCATCTTCAATAGCTTCAATGAGGTCATCAGAATTGAGAATGTTAGAATCATAGTGGATCTTGGCTTCTTCAAGTGCAAGGCCAACAACAGCTTTTTTAACTCCATTAACCATCCCAAGCGCCCGCTCTACAGCTTCAGAACAGCTGGTGCAGGCCATTCCTTTGATTCTAAATCGACATACAGAGATATTTTGATCACGAAATTCATCGACCTGGTAGCCTAAATCCTCAACGGCGTCTTTAATAGCTTTTGCCTGGAGAAATGTTTAGTATGAAAAATTATTTTTCTGTAAGAAATAGAAAATTACATTGGATGTTCTGAAAGATAAAAATCTGAGTAACCGTACAAATAATAATCACTACGTGAGTCTACCATCAAAACCGGGTGTTTGGACGGTCTTGAGAGGCTCCGAGAAATGCTTAAATGGTTTCGAGTTTCTCAAATTTACCGACAGAAAAATATTGGAATTATTTTTTCTCGTAAATGTTGGAGTGTTGGGTGGTGGTGTGGAGTATAAGAAGATGATGCCTTCAGAGCCTTTCTTGCAATTAGTCCATAATGACCCTAGGGGTTGATTATTTGTTAAAAGGAAACAAATGCATTTTTGTAATCAGATGTCAACTAGAAAGCAGGGAAGATTCTATTTGCTTGTCGTGTCCTTGTCCACACATATGGGATGCTCGGACACTTGGACACTCCGCACCATGTCCGACACATTTGAGCCTTGTCCACCCAAATTAGACGTGTCCGATGCTTGTACATAGTGTAGAGGGTTGAGAAAGAAGAATATGGAATATATGTGTGGACAACTTTTGATGAGTTCGAGAATTCAAGAATATTATATATTTCAAATCTCTCTAACGGGCTACATCTAGGATTAAGAGTCCAAATTGATACAATTAATGAGGTTGGGTATATGAGAGTTGGCTCCAACCAAAAAGGATTTATTCTTGTGTATTTTACTTTTAATTTCACATGTGTTTGTGCTCAAAAAGACTTATGATTACGAATAAACGTTAGAGCTTTGGTTTTATTTTCATTGTGCTTATAATATTATATCAGCATGCATTTCTTCTCATGGTTTTTTATATTTTGTTAAATATAGATTATTAAATATATAGATAAATAGTAAAGGAGTGTCCTCGTGTCCTACTTTTTACAAATATGTTGTGTGCATATCCGTGTCCATGCTTTTTAGGACGTCAATATCTTCTTAGCGCTCTATGAATAATTGCCAAAGTTATTGCAACAAAAGTTATCTTACAGACAAGATAAGCTAGCTAGAAGCCTATACAAACTTATAGGTATGTCAGTTATAAGCTCATTGAAAAAGCAAGCAAAACTATAGAATTTCCATGAGATTGAGAAACAATGTCAACAGAACTGCATTCCGCTCTACAAAATTGAAGCATAAACTAAGTGTATGGGCAGATCTTGTAGAACACAGAACAACAAACGTTTAGCCAAAAACAAAACTCCCCATGGAATTCAATATATCCAAGAACACAGCAATCACAAAAAATTTAGGCTTTCAAAGACTTACATCGATGACTTCAGGCCTATATACGACGACAGCCTGGCCTTGAAGCGGTGACACTGCAATGGTATCGATTCCCTCCATATTTCCTATGGCGGATTCGATTGAAACAGCACAAGAAGCGCATTTGATGCCTCCAATTTTGAACATGACCTTCCTGCTATTCTTGTCATCTTTTTTAGAATCTTGTAGCAAATTCCTTCTGTCACTCTCTAAATGTTGCAGCAGCGGCTCTTTAAGAGTACTGTCTTCCCCATTTCGCTCCATTTCCTTTTCTCATAATTTCAAAAAAAGACTGTGTCATCCATACAGCAAGATGAACATAATAAACAGACGCAAACAGCGATATAAAGAATAAATTTTTATGCGGGATAGCTCGCTGCTAAATCATGGACAAAACAGAATCATAAACCCTTGAAATCGACCAGTTAACACTTCTTACTACGATTTTCACAAAAAACAATGGAAAAACAAGCTACGAAGCCATGGGATTTTCTCATAATTTCAACTAAACAAATACCAAACATAACAGAATTTACAGGCGACGAAGCCTCGCTGGCAGATCACTGACGAAATCAGCATCATAAGCCCTTGAAATCAATCAATCATCCAGCTAATTGAGCTTGAGACCCTCGAAAAAGCTACCGAACCCTAAAAAATAGGGAGAAAAAAAGGAGTACCTTTTGAATCTCCGATCGTTGCTAACGAGAAATTAGCTAGGGTTCCGAATTTCGAAGGCGGCTAGGGTTTGAGATCGAGCGAAAGAGAGAGAGAGAGACAAAATGGGAAAAAGAGGAGCGCTGTTTCTCTTCGAAATCAAAAAACTAAAACCAAAATCTCCTCTCTTTTTATAAGGAGCCCAGTGATTCATTCCCTCTTTTGATCGTCTTCCTTCATCAAAATTATATTTAATTTTTTGAATCAACGCGCGACGTCCCTAACCGATGGTTTGAATAAAAGGAGCGTGGTTTACTATGCGGGTGACGCATCTGCCGTCGGATTCGCCTGCGGCTGCCAACGCGTGCGATCTATAGAGGTCGCATAGAAATTTTGTATGCAGTGTGTCGCAGAAAGATTTGAATGTTTGTAGTGGGAAACAACAGGAGAGACGAGATCCTTCAGCTGACTTCTGCCCACCTTTTTCTCCCAAAAAAAAAAGGGATAGAGATGGGTTTGAATCGGGTCGGATCCATGTCGGGCTTGTATTCGGATTTTGGGCTTGGGCCTAGAATCCAAAACAAAAAGAGCAGGGCACCTTGCCCGTCTGAAAAACTATATTAAAAATAAAAGTGAGTTTTACAAAAATTGCAAACCACACACTATTACAACACCATGACATCTGTTCTACACTTATATCTTACTCTATTCGATTTGGATCTTGGTTTAATTACCTTTACATGCCATATATAATTTAAGATGGCATTGTCGCACCATTTGATCACAAATCATAAATATCACTCTAGTGTAAAAGCATTCCACTGCATCTCTGCATTTTGATTTATATCCGCACAAAGCTTCATATAACCCAGTTCAGTTCTTTGCTAAATATTCTCAAGCAACCCGTTTATATTCCTATAGTGCTAACATAATTAAAGCACATTCCTAACCTTTCAGCTTTGAAGCTGCATGTAAATTTAGGTATAGGGTTGTGTGTGTGTGTGTAAACATGCAATGAACCATAAACCTAGCCCATATGATCTCAAAAACGACAAACACAAAAAAATGCCACCTTGCCCTGAGCCAGATTCTACATTTTCTTCAATAGGTTAATATTTATGTCGAAATTTATAATCCTCTCTCCATGCATGAATGCTAAATCCGTACCTATCATCACGAATTTGTTTGTGTGTGACAACAGCAATGCATTATGAGAAAAAAAGAAAAAGGGTGTGGTAAATTGTCAAAAAAACCTGCTGGCCTGCCCAGGAGTTGTCTAAAAACTCTAATTTTTCAAAATTGTCAGAAGAGTACACTGTTCAAAATCTTTATGAGAAAACCTGTCACGCCCCGCTTTTCAAAATACGAAATGCAAGGGATGAATAGGCCAGCCATGCTCCTACGGTCAGCGAATAATCCCGCCGTAGTCACACTTTGGCTTCTACCATTACATGGTAGTCAGTAAACAGTACAAGAGTAAAGAAAATCACAGTTCACAACTTTATTACATTAAAATAAAAGAGTTCAAGATACATTTATATGTATGGAAGAAATAACTAACCAACGAAATAACAATGTGCTTATAGCGAAAAAGAGACGGCACTGATATCGCGGTCTAAACCTCCGCGATCTCGAATGGCAGGTCATGCTTCTTAGCTGGATCTATTTCGTCCTCTGAGCATGCATACTCGGGTCATCAGGGCGACACATATAGAAATAAATATATAATGTGTGTGCATTGTTATTAAACATGAAAGGTGCGGCAGAATACAAAAACTTGAGAATAATGAATATCATTTGAATATGAACGGTGCGATATATGTATCATGTCAGCAAACCAGGCAATGTATATGCCACTACTTATCAGTCACTAAATCAATGAAATCAATTGGTGGAAAGGATGATCGTCTTTAACGAGGGTCTCGTGTATGCCCGAGACTACGGTCCACTGTTGTCTAGGACATAACCCTGCATCTGTATCGTTAGGCCCACAACCTAATGTATATATATGTATCACTGATATCTAATGATCATCTTCTAAGTCACTATAACTCGCTGAATACGAGTTCAATTCCACCTTGATTTTCCCATTCCCCATGTCTCACCAACTATAAGTATAAGATTAATTATATACCAGCACGCGCCAAATTACGGTCTTACCCATTTTCACTGCATTGTTCACTTTCGCTGGTCAATCACTTATCACTGGCGTGCTTGATACAACTAATCCAATACCACCCACGTTCAACAATGTAAGTCAGTCGCTAGGTCTCAATATAAACCGTCACGCCCCACTTCCCAAAATACGGAATACGAGGGGTAGACAAGGCCAGCCATGCTCCTACGGTCAAGGAAATGTCCTGCCGTAGTCACACTTCGGCTTCTAGTTTTTCATGGTAAACAGTAATTGATGCGCAGGTAATGAGAAATGCAGTAACTGAATGAAACAACGTAAAGAACTGACCTGAGGGGGTAACAAACGAATACAACTCTGGATCGCAAGTCGAGGTGTCTGTGGTATACGTCTAATCCTGGTCCAGGCTAAATCTTCTCCTCACACTGAGCATGCATACTCAGGTCGTCAGAGCGACACAATAGCAATATAATATATAAAATTATGTGACAAATCTAACAGTGATAATAGATATATATAGCAGTAAATCAGAATGGTATAGATATGAACATGCAGTAATCAATGCAGCGGAACAGTAAGAGCAGTAGAATGTTATGCCACGTATGTCAACACAGTAAGTATGTATATCGATGATATCATCCCTATCGGTCTCTAAGTCTCACTGTACAGGTCACTAAACCTATCGTCAGTCCAAGTGTGAGAATCAACCACTCGCGAGTGTCCTCCACCCAAGGGTAGAACCCAAGGGCAAGGGACCACGGGCCCAACATGTATATCACGGTAATAATCATGTACCCTGTAAATCTCCATATATCTCCCTAAATATATAAGCCGGCATGGGACTCCCGAGATTCTGTTGAACTCATACTCAAACTACCTCACACCCCGTGGTCTACATCAAACGCTAACCATAACCCTAAATACCAATCGGTCTGTGACAAGTCTGCGCGAGAACTGGAGGTAGGACCTCCATCAAGCACGTCCCGACTAATACCTAAGATAAATGGCAGTGTCTGGTGCCTTATCTGTGACACCCGTGCAAGAGCTTTCATAAGTGTCCCATACCACTTGTAGTCACACGTACACGCGTCTCACAGACGTCGACAATGCAATAGAATAATAAGGGTCACTGATTGTGTACAAGTACGTATCACTTTCACTTATTCACTGATACACGAACACTGACGTACTTGCCACAATCATCCTAATACCTAACACTGGGTAATGCACGTTATCACTAGGTTATCAATGCGGTGACATGTGTATGATATGATGCATAAACAGTATATAAAGCATGTTTAGGATGTCCTGAATCAATAATCTACCACTTGCATAATTTACCATAAATCATACGGTTACAATTTAGTGAAATGATGAACAGGTAATAATTAGTATGTTCAGTTATCTATCCATCGAATTTAGTTTCACACCAATCGGGTTCCAGGATCACTAATTATAGCTATTTCATTTTAAACGTTCACGGCTGGAAATCCGGTTTCAGAATCAGAAATCCGTTTCGTAACGCATTTTAATCCCAGTTGGGATCAGATTTTAGCGACGCTACAGTTGGATGAATTCTAGGGTTTTCAGTAAGGTTTTCAACGCAATAGACGTATCTTCGATCGTGTCTGTACGTCAGGAGATATACATTATTTAATACTATTATGTCAATCCTGATTCTGTTGGGACTGTTATGCGTCCCGATCTTTTAAATTACAGGTTAATTAGCAAATGTTGACAAAACAGGGTGAAACCACTTGTGTTGTCTAGATAACAGATTCACCTATAATAAACAGCGGTGTTCCGTAACTTACGGGTTAAGGAAACAGGGTGGTGCTCATCACGGGACAGCACACAGCAAACAGAGTCGCTCTGGACTGCAGTCCAGAGTCGCACTCCGATCCAAATTTTGTCACAGTTCAAGTACAGAAATAATTTGAAACTTGCATAGGGTCAAATTTCGTCGAGTTGGCCTCGATTTGAGCCCTCGAAAGCATCATTCCAGTATGTATATAATTTATGGTGATTTTTACAGTTTTCAGGTACAGGAAATTTCCAATTTTACAGGCAAACTTGAGGGTAGTTGTTTTAATCTTTAACAGTCGTATTTTCTAATGAAATTCACACACTAGAATCATAAGCTTACGGGCCAACTATACGAGTGAGTGCCATCAATTTAAACGAGAATTCTCATAGGGAACACGCAACGAACAGTTGAGTCGTATAAATTAACAGAAAGTAAAACATGAAATATATATATATGATTATAATTTACAATTAACATAAAGTAGCATGTAGCAAGTAGGGACTTGCCTGGACACGTCTCGGGGATGCACGGCAGCGACGCGGTCTATTGCAATGGCACGACGCGATCACGGCGCAAATACGACAAAGATTAGCCACGGCTCGAGCTTCGCTTGACGGCTCGGTTCAGTGGTTGTTTGCGTGGTTTTTTTTGGGTTTTGTTGTTTTTTGAAGAGAGAGAGAGATAACAGAGAGGGAGAGGGATAGAGTGAGAGAGAGTAGAGGGAAACAGAGAGAGAGTAAGAGAGAGCCAGAGAGATTTAGTGAGAAAGAGAGAGACGGAGTGAGAGAGAAAGAGCACAGAGAGAGAAAAGAAAGGGAGACAGAGAGTGTGAGAGAGAGACACAGAGTGTGAGAGAGATGGGGCTTGGGCTGTGGTGATACCGAAGCGAGGGTGCAGAGGCGACGTGATGGGGAGATCGCCGGCGTTGAGGTGCAGGGGTCGAGTTTGGGTATGCAGGTGAAGGGAATGGGCTCGGTAGTCGAGTGAGTTGGAGCTCGGGTGTGCAGCGAGCTTGGCGGAGGAAGAGAGGAGGAGAAGGGAAGGTGGTGACGTAAAGGAGCTGCGGTGAGAGGGGAGGAAGGTGGTGGTTGGCGAAGCGAGCTCGTCGACGATGATGGGTTCGTCGGGTTGCAGGTGAGGTGGGGATCGGAGTGCAGGGGACTCGGTGAAGTGGAGAAAGGAAGGATGGTGGCTTGGATTTGTGAGAAGGAGTGAGCGAGGGGGAGTACGAGGTGGTTGTCATCGTCGGTGGGATGAACGGAGTTGGGAACTGCAGTGGGTTCGAGAGAGGAGGAGGAAGGAAAGAGAGGAGGGGAGAGAGTGATTGAGAGTTTTGAGAGGAGAGAGAGAGAGGATGAGGGCGACGGGGTTAGAGAGGGGAGCGCGTGGGGTAACGTTCGCGCGAGCGAGGGCGGAGGCGACGGAAGAGGAAACGGTGGCGTGGGTGGGAAAATAGGAAAGAGCCGTTGGGGACGAAGGAGTGGCGAAGCGGTCCGGGTCAGGTTGTAGGCGCGGGCTGGAGTGAGTTGGGCCGGCCAAAGATTTTTAAAATTAGAGAATGAATAAAAAGAAAGGGGGCCGGGCTGGGATTTGGGCCGAGGGATATAAAGAGTAATTGAAAGAAAAGAATTTAAAGGGAGTGGGCTGGGCCAGCCCACCAAATGGTATTGGTTTTTAATTCATGGGCTGAGGGAAAAATTAAAGGAAATTGGATGAGAAATGGGGGAGTGAACGGATGGGCTGGGCTAAATAAAATAAAGAATCATAATAACGAGCTGAGGAAAAGTTTAAAGGAATTAATTAAAATGGAAATGAAATTATGGGCTCGGGCCATAGAAATTTACAATTTGATTTCTAGGCTGGGAAAAATGTGCTTGGGCCGGAGGGGAAGATTTAAATACTTTGGGAGAAAATGGTTTTGGGTTTAATGGAGTTTCTTTAAATAATTAAATGATTAAAATAACAAAATTTATAGTTTGCAGAGAAATACGGATTTAGGCGTATAAAAAGAACCGGGTATTACATAAACGATCACTTTGCGCTGGGTATAAAGCAACACAGAATAAGGTAGAAATGCACTAAACAAATGTTCACTAAATTATGACAGCCGGCGCCATATGACTTGCAAAATTCACCATAAATCACACGTATAAAATCGACTAAAACAATATAAAAGGCGTACGAAGTATACATGATTATCTAAGCGGTAAAATTAGTTTCACGTCAATAGAAATTCAGATTAAGGATTTATCATCATTTTAAATCAGTGATAAGTTGCTGGAATTCCAGTTTCAGAACTGGAAGTTTAACTTCACGCGCTGTTTATTAGGGATTGTGTTTAGATTTAGACGTTGCCCCGATTGAATAAAACCTAGTTCTTTCCGTTAGGTTTCCGACGCATTAAGCGGATCCATGATAGCCTTTTGTACTATGAGATATGTCCTGTTTAGTGTGAAAGTGTAAAAAAACGTCACTGTAGAAACTGCAGAACACGTCGACGACATAAAATACAATCAAAATACCAAACGACAGAAAAACTAAACGAGATCAGAACCATATGTTAGATAACTAAATTATCTACGCGACGATATAAGATTCCGCATATTTTCAGTTTTATGTAAGGATGTACAGGCGTTTAAGTTCAGGTATCAATATGAAAAACTGCAGAAATCAGCCATATACATCGATAAAATAAATTCTGTTAAAAATACCAAACAACGGCATAATTCATTAGAACCAGTCGCATAAGAAATCTAAATAAATTTACCACGTATCTATATAAAGTTCCACACATTTGCGAATTTGAACGATGAGCTGCAGGTGTTTGATTTCAGGTATTCGCAGGGATTTCGGTTCAGGACTACAGTCCAAAGCCACAAATCATTTCATTTACCGCTATCTAAAAGATAGGATATTCAGTAAAAGTCACCATAGATTTTTAGGTCATACAGTCCTCTTCGCAGAGAGCCCAAGAACGCCATGATCGAATTTGTGTACGATTTATTATGAATTAAATGTATAGCATGTTCGGGAAAATTCTGATTTCGCAATGGTTATGGGGGCAACATATTATGGGGGGAAACGATATTAATTTGCAACCAAATTTCTGTACTATATCCGTGAATAGTTGATGGAGGCCTGGATCTCCTTCAAATATTATCTTCCGTTGATCTGCAGCGAGCGTTGATGGATGGCTGAGATTGGGTTTGATGGTTGCCTCTTGATGTGTGTGGATCTCAGTGGGCTTGATTTGGAGTGAAGCCGAGCTACCTGCAAGGAAGTCCCGGGACGACGATCAAATTAGTCGAGCTATTTTGGCAGAGTAGCGACCTATTGGATAATAATTGCCTTACCTGAGTCGTCTGAGAAGGGAGTTTATATAGTGGCGGTCATGGGCTGGCGGGTGCGAGATTTACATCGGCCGTTACTCCTTTGGAGCTACATCTGCGCGAATGGCGCGATCTTCCATTAATGGCGAGATACGCCTGTTAACGGAGGAACGCGATGGCGTGGGACATGGGATCGTGGGGCGGCGGATATCTCGCGCATAGCGAGATTCGCGGGACCATGTCCGGGACGCTGATGATATGCGCTCTGGGTTGGTCGATAAGACCGAGGAAGCTGAGCTCGGCGGGAGGCCCGGAGGCGAGCGGGAAGCTGAGCAAGCTTGGTTCTGTGATAGCCCGGGGGCGAGCTGGGAGGGCTGAGGAAGCTCAGCGTGCGAGGGGGGCTCGGAGGCGAGCCAATGGTTATTTTGAAGACGAGCATAGGAGTGGTCTGGAAGGTCATCGAAGGTCGAGAACATCCTCAGCTCGAAGGCTTAGGGTATGCTTCTAATGTACCATTCTTGCTCCTTTCTCGTAAGCTGTGGGACACGTCATCTGCCACGTGTCGTGATCTAGGGAGTTCTCAGTATTGAGCATCATCATTAGCCCCCCCCACTCTCGTCCCGACCTATTTATGGGTTGGTTCAAGAGTGGTCTGATCGATCACCCGGGCTAAATCCTTATTGAAGATATCATCGGCGCGGATTCTAGGGCAATCAGTCGTATTTTTTTATGACGTCAGCTGATCAGAGAAGAGATCATGCATTAAAGGGGAAGCGTCGATTCGATCATACGTTCGTTAAGGCGCCGGGACACGCGTCCGGCGCTAGTTGGTTGACGTGACGGTCCGCCGGTGTCCTTGGCGCTTGAAGGGACACGTCCAATGCTCTTGAGACACGTGGAGGGTTGGCGGTCGTCAGACGCAGAGCGTCTGTTTTGGCGGGAATCGATCGGCGCCATTGGATGCATTTGCCGACTGCTATAAATAGAGGTGGAACCCCCCCAAGGTCCATACTTCGCTACAATTTCCTCATCGTTGTGTGCGTTAGCTCGGCACTCTTCTCTTTAGGTCGGATTTCTTACGTTCTTCTCTCGGACGTCTCCTTCCTCTGTTCAGGTTAGATGTCTTCCTCTGAGGAGTCTGTTGAGGCAGTAGAGGTTGAGTCTAGGGAGTCTTCTGCCGCTTCTTCCTTTGCTTCTTCCTCATCCTCGTCCGAGTCGGAATCCTCCCGGGAAGTTAAGGTTAGTCATGTTTCCCGGGGCCGTACAGCGGGGACGGTCCCCAAAGCGCGTGTCAGGAGTGTCTGTGACGTGCCTTCCCTCCTGAGGCATGTGAGCGGGCTCACCACAATCCGAGTTCGCTTCCACATTCCCCCCGGCTACTCGCTTCGCTTGGCCAGGGAAGGAGAGAGGGCTGACTAGGTACGGGGCAAGGAGATTGCCTTGTACTTGGAAGCCTTTTAGGCCGGAATGCGTCTGCCCTTCTCCCCCGAGGTGAGTGTGGTGCTGCATTGCTTTCAATTAGCCCCGGGCCAGTTAGTGCCGAACTCGTGGAGGATTCTCCTCAGGTTCATGGTCCGATTGAGACTGCAGGAGATCCCTTTCAGCCTGAACCTTCTCCTTTTCTCTCTGCTACAAAAATCACCCCGGCGCTCGTAGGGACGGGCCTAGCTGGGTATATGTTTCTTTTAGAAAAAATAGAGGAGGGGCGTCCGGTCAGGGGTCGTAGCAGTACCTTCTTCCATTCATGAATGGAAGGAGAAGTTCTTGTTCGTCGGACCACTCGAGGGTGAGGATTGGCCTGTGCCTGTCCAGTGGCACAGGGCCAACTGCCCGCGGGTGAGGGGGTCGTACGATCCCAATGCGGTGGTGGTGTCGGAGTGGGAGCCCGTCCATCGGGCCGATGTGTTGCTGTCCTAGCAGACCCTCGGTTGGGCCGGGCTCAGCCCCGCTCAGTTTGCGGGTAAGTTAGGAGCTTAGGCGACCTGTTTAGACTTGTGTATTCTTCCACTTTTTCTGGCATTACTAAGCCCCTTAGTATTTTCGCTTCTTTGCAGAACCGATGGACCGATCTAAATTCCGGGCTGCCCTGGCCGAGAAGAAAGGGAGGAAGGCCAGAGGCGCCGGCCCGTCATGCCCCGCTGCGAGCCCGGCTCTGTCGGCGGCCGCTCCGGCCAGGCGCTCCAGCACGCCCCTGGCCTCGGAGGCCGGTTGCGCGTAGAGCCGCAAACACGCTCGGGAGCAGGAACCTTGGATTTTGGAGGTGGGAGACGAGGCCGATCCTCCCGCGCCCCTCCTCAAGAGGCACCATAGGACGGTGCCCCGCTCCCCGTCTTTCCCGATCTTCATGGATGAAGGGGATCTTCGCTTTGAGGTGCCTTCGGGGCTTTCTGTCGTCGATAGCCTGCTCTCGGAAATGGAAAGGTCGGCTGGGGGCAAAATCCCTCGGGGGACCCTCAGGGCCCAAATGGCGGCCATAGCCCAGGAGGCCGTGCGGGTCAGTGTCCGCCTCCCGCTCGGGTTTTTATTAAGTACTTTTTGTTGGCAGGATCGGGTTCCTTTTTAACCCCTCCTTTTTTTTTTCTCAGATCCTCTAGTACTACGCTCTCGTTGTCAACATGGGGCACGGGGAAATTGCCCCGGCGATCCAGATCGCTGGCGAGTATACCTCGCGGGAGGAGGGCTTGAGCCAGGAACTGCGTGAGGTGAAGAAGAGGATCGCCATCCTCAAAGACCAAGTGGCAGCCGAGGGTCGGGTGAACGCCGGCTGCCGGAGACCATCGGAGTTTTGATGGAGTCCAACAAGGCCGTTGAGGCCAAGTTGGAGGATACCAGGGTGCTCACCGCCACTCTAAGGAAGACGCGGGACACCTTTAAGAGGGAAAACGAGGTGATGAAGGAAGCGATGAGGCACGCCGACCTCCAGGCTGCGAAGGCGGTGGAGAGCTATAAGACGTCGGATCAATTCTACGCCGACCTCGCCGAAAATTCGACCCTTGTCTGGCATGATGCCCTCGACGCCGTCAAGGCGCTGATGTCGGAGTTTCCCGACGCCAAGCTCCGGCTCGAGTACCCCCTCGAGGGTGAGGTGCAGGGGGATGCCACCGGAAGCGTCGCCCAGGGGAAAGCCCCTGGCAGGGGCGTTGGGGAGAAGGTGATTGTTACGTTTTTGCGTATTCTTAATTTTTTAGTTACCGCAGTCAAGACGGTTTCGCTTGGTAGCTAACCGGTTGAGTACGGGTCGATCCACAGGGAGATGTAATCTTTTTCTTTATATTTTAACGAGTTAAATCCAAATATTTTGAGATTTGTTTTAAGTTCTACTAAAAAGATAAAAGATGATAAAGAGCTTGGTAGGGTTAGGATTAGGTTAGTTCGATTTAGGAATTTCTCACTTCTTTCAAAGCCCTTCTTAATATCGGTGTTAAGGTAATCGGCAACAACGGGGATTAGCACGACTAGGAAGGAACTTACAAGTATAAGCTAGGCTTTCCATGCTTAATTTCTTCCTTTTGGTCCTTATCCGTCCGTTCTTGGCTCTTAGCCCTAACCTCCGGTCAATTCAACCATAACCGGTCTAACTAAGGAATCACCGCTATTATGTAGGATAGGGTATGGTCCCTCATAAAATACAAGAAAAAACCCTAATGGGGCATCACGTGCACACACGTGATCGGGGGTCACGTGCTGACACGTGATGGCTTCCTGAGGGCTCTGAAATGATAAGAATTGAATCATAATCAAATGGGGACACGTGCCCACACGTGATGAGCGTTTAAACCTACTGAAAAGAATTAAAGGTATAATAAAACAACAGGGAAAAACCCCAATGGGGCATCACGTGCCCACACGTGACCAACGGTCACTTGCCGACACGTGATAATTCCTGAGTTCTTTAAAACAACAAAATTAAATTCTGGTTAAATGCTTAATCAGGGGGTCACGTGCCAACACGTGATGGGTTCCTAAAGATCTCTGAATTAATAGAATTAAATTCTAATTAAATGGTCAATCAGTGGGGTCACTTGCTAACACGTGATAGGCTCTTAAACCTTCTGAACTAATAGAATTAAATTCTAATTAAGGAAAATCAAAAACCCTAATATTTCCTTAGATTTTTCCAAACAAAAGATTGCGCTCTGTAAAGTGGAGCACCGTTGGATTAAAAATCCAATGGTGATTAAAAAGTCACCAATTTATTGAAAGATTCTATACAAGGAAAGATTTCCCTGAAATTTACCAGGAATAACAGACAAAATATCTTTTGGATTAAAAATCCAATGGTGCGTAAAATTCACCGAGTGATCTAAAAAATCATGTTAGCTACAAAATCAATTAAAATCTTTCAATGAAAAATTGACTAAACAAACTGATTCTTTTCTTTCTCCTATAAATAGGAGCCAAGAAGAGAAGAGGAAAAAAATGATATACAACAACAGAGAGAAAAAAGAAGAGAATTTAATTCTCCAGAAAAAAGAAGATTTCTTCAGAGAAAAGAAAGAAATCCTAGGTGAGAGATCATCCTATAAGCTCCCATAAAAGAAAAAGAGAATTTAATTCTCAAATTAAGAGTTTAACTCTTCTGAATAAGAACTTAGTTCTTCCTTTGGTTGAAGGTCTGCAGAAGCAGATCTCCCCATAAGTTGAGAATTTAATTCTACTCACCATACTAAGAGGAGACCTAAGTTCAGAGAATTATATTCTCCCACAAAGCACATAGGAATTTAATTCCTCCAACAAAATTAGGGTTTAACCCTATAAAAAATTTAATTCTTCTAAAAACATAGGAATTTAATTCCTCTAAATAAATTAGAGTTCAACCCTACAAAAGAATTTAATTCTTAAACAAGCGACTTAAACTTTTCATGCACGCAAAGGCATCAGTATCCAACCTGATCACGTGTGTCTACGTGACTCCCCTCCTTAGTGATCAAAAGAGAACGAATGAAATTGGGTCACGTGCTCCCACGTGACCCTTGGATAAATTCCTCAAAAAAAGAGAGAACAAAGCAAAGGCAGAACAGACTTTGGGCGCCCTCACGTGTCCCCACGTTACCCCTAACAAATCTTGTTAATATCCAGTGCATGGGTGCCCATCACATGCCCACACGTGATGGTCTTGAAGATTAAAAGTGTTTAACACTTATTTGAATATTCTGATAATAAAATAAAGGAATCTTGGCCCAATCCTAGGGCACCTCACGTGTCCTCACGTGAGTGCCTCATTTTTCTTGTGTTTAACTCTATTTTGAGCATTTCATCCCTAGTGTTTAACACTATTTTAAATGCATCACGTGGGAACACATGATCGCCGGATATGTGCTAGTGTTTAACACTATATCCAAAACAGTCTTAGCCTAAATTGGCTAAGTCTTCCAAAGGCA
Organism: Agapanthus africanus; assembly: GCA_030015575.1. Lineage (NCBI taxonomy): Eukaryota > Viridiplantae > Streptophyta > Magnoliopsida > Asparagales > Amaryllidaceae > Agapanthus > Agapanthus africanus. Next base: position 13,067,143 of record CM057339.1, read on the forward strand.
AGACTCCCCTTTGACTGAACCTCAAACACACTTTTGTCTTCCAAAATTGGTCATCTCACGTGACATTCGAAGTAGAAACCAGAGCCTTTCAGACAACTTTGGTTTAAGGGTACATCTCTCCACACCTCTAATGTATGTCGTTGTAATTCTTCAACGTCTTCAGAGAGGTGGTGGGTCCCAATGGCCAATAACTATCTGGTGCATTTCCAAATCCATGTTTGCATCTGAACTTGGACCGTAATTTCCCTAAACTAAGCAATAGAGCCCAAATGCTCTTTTGTTGGATCTAAATGATCCTGTTAAGTAGATCTTAGTCTAAAATTAGACTAGTTTATCCTTAACAAATATTTAAGTTGATCTTAATCTCAAACGAGATTAACGATCTTTAAATCAATCCAATTACAGATTCCCTAACCAATATTGGTTCAAGGGTACATCTTTTCACTCCTCTACTATATGTCGTTGTAATCCTTCAACGTCTTCAGAGAGGTGATGGGTCCCGACAACCAGACATTCCGCGGACTCTGGGGTCCTTAAACCCATGGACTATGATGTCCTTAACCTCGGACTGTGGGGGTCCTTAAGCCCATGGACTATGATGTCCTTAACCTCGGACTTTGGGGTCCTTAAGCCCATGGACTATGATGTCCTTAAACTTGGACCGCAATGTCCCTAAACTAAACAATAGAGCCCAAATGCTCTTTTGTCGGATCTAAACTTTCCCGTTAAGTTGATCTTAGTCTGAAATTAAACTGACGTATCCTTAACAAACGTTTAAGTTTATCTTAGTCTCAAATGAGACTAACATATCCTTAAACCCAACCCCAAACCCAAATCTAAGAAAATACGGATTTGGACTAATCCACGCCCTATGGGCGACAACATAAATTAGTCTCCGTATACAATCCACGGGCAATCAGAAACAAAACAAATACACACGACACGAAGTGACCATCTGGAGAAGGAGAAAGTGGTTACTGCGATACGGTAGCGTAATTAACTGCAGGGACTTGCGCCTGCAGGGAAGAGCATCCCCACAATCAAAAACCCCTCATAATGAGGGGGAATATGACAAAGTCTGCTACATCGGCCGCATCCGTCTAAACCTCCGATACACGGTGCCATAAATCAACTTGGCAACTTCGGAGAGGTGGACGGATAAAACCAAATAGCATCTTCCCCCAAATTCAGGAAAAACAAACTTACACGGTCTCGTCTCTGTGTTCGGCGGAGAACAGATTCTGGCACGCCCGGTGGGACCTTTTCCTCTTTCCACTCCACATTTCGTATGTCGTGTTTGTGAACGAATCGCGGTTTAATATGGTTGCCCTTGGGTTCGAGATACTAAGATTTGGTTTTGCTCCCGTGCAAAAAAAAGAACATCAATGGCCTCTAAAACTGCAACTCCCATTCCGCCTCAACTGGAGGAGTAACCTACAGGCCCCAAGCGGCCCCCCTGTTCAAGATGCCAGTGGAGCATGTAACTCAGGCCACCACTGGGCTATTCTTCGGGATCATGCTCCCACCGCTGAGCTTCAACGCCCCTGTACCATTGCAAGAAGCTCAGAAGAAGTCGGTCATTGATCGGCTTACCACTACTGCGGCCCCTCTTAACGGGTCGCCCAAACCAAGCGCCTCAGTTTTCAGCAGACTGGGCCAAAGCTCCAACGGGGCCGTGAAGAAGCCTGCAATACCAGAAGGCATTATCCCGAAGCGGATAGCCATTCCTACTCCTGAAGTCACCAAGGCGGCTTCTCCGGCTAAGGGGTCGGTCTTCACAAGACTGGCCGTTTCAGCTCCCACTCTGGGTGAAGTAACCAAGGCCGTTTCCCCTGCACGAAAATCGGCCTTTTCAAGATTGGCCATTCCCTCTCAGCGAGCATCTGTTTTTGACAGGCTAGCACCAACAACAGACTCTATTCAGAACAGGGGGCATGAAGAAGCTCATCCAACAGCGGAGGTGATGCCGGCCGCACGACATGCTCGACGTCACCACAGGCACCGAGTGAGGAAGGCTGGGGGCAATTCCCCTTCCGGACTGACTCCGCCAGCTCCAATGGTAGAAGTAGATGCTGCTGTTCCAACCGGGAACAACTTTAAACTACTTAATAGGGTGCATAGGAATTCGCCAACCGCTGTTCTGGAAAGGTCTCCTCCGCCTGTGGAGAATGCTACAAAGGCAAAGCTCGAACAGCCCTTCAGCGGCTGTCTTCTAAAATTTACAAAATCTAGCATCAAGTCCAAGACTCAGTGATTGATCAAGACTATCTCCGCCGACAGGAAAAGATGAAGGTTTGGCGAGAAGAGGACCACCCTGTCAAGCCAAAGAAGGCGACAGCTAATTGGGTGCCCACTGCAACGGCCCCTTCAATCTCGACTGTTCACAAGAGGAGAAAGCTGGAGAAAATCCCGGTGTCTGCGATGAATCGCAAAAACACTGAATCTAAACGTCCCAAGTCTGGGGGCATGGTGGTGCACACCATCTATATGGTATCCGAAAAAGAGGATAGCCGTATCTCCACATGTCATCGACCGCTTACGCGATCAGTGACTAAGGCTCAGGAGCAACAACAACAAAAGCTCCAAGAAATGCTAACAGCTATGACCGCACTTAAGGGATCGAAAGAAAGCCCGGAGACATCCTCGGAGCAGCGCCGTGAGCAGGAAACTGATGCTGAATTCCTTCGGAGAATGCTTGAGAAGAAGGACAAAGAGGCCGCGGAACAAGCGGCCAATATAAAACAAATAGCCCTTTTATTCTAAGATATGGTGTGCATGATGATCCAGCCGGACCCTCCAGCCGAAGACCCTCCAGTAATAATCGAAGACGACTGAGCGGAGACGTCAAACTCTCTTCCGGCTTGTTCAACAGCCAAAGAGGAGACCTTCTCAAAAGCCGCCCTGAATGATTACATCGCTCAGCAGATACTAGTTCATCAGGCGAATGAAGCGGCTGAGCAAATTATTAAAACTGAACGACCCTATCCGGGTTGATACGACCAAATAAAGTACCCGCCGGGATACACAATCCCCAAATTCCACGTATATAAGGGGACGGGAAATCCGCATCAGTACGTCGCTCAATTTAGAGCCTTGTGCAGCAACACCGGAGGTGACGATAAACTACTGCTTCGCCAATTCGTTGGCAGCTTGTCGGAGACAGCATTCGAGTAGTATTCCGAGCTCCTAAATGACTCTGTCAAGACATTTGCAGAGATGGAGTTGCTATTCACCCAGCGTTTCGCAAGCGCTAGCGAACGCACCCCAATCACGGCATTGATCAATGCCAGGGTGAAGCCTGGAGAGACATGGGTGCAGTATGCGATACGGTGGTGAAATTTGTGGTCGAACTGTGAGCAGCGCGTCGAAGAGGCTCCTGCGGTAGGCATGTTCGTGGATACTTTAGACCCTCAGGCGACCATATCTCAATTCATGATATTCTTTAAGCCAACTACTTTTCAGGCCTTGATTGACAAGTTAGCCCAAATGGATCAGATGGGTCATAGACCATCTCCTTCGAAGCTGGAATCTCAGAATGAAAAAGGGAAAGGGAAAGCGACCTTCGTCGCCAATGCTCAACAGCAGCCCAGTAGTCCGAAACTAACTGATCGCCAAGACGAGAAACGTCGATTTTTTAATGAGAAAATGAAACGTCCTTATTCGTTTCCCCGGGATAAAACAAGGAGATTGTTTGAACTAGTGGTGCGCAACAGGCTCATCAATTTGCCGAATCCAAAACGCCCATTGCAACCCGGTGAGGCTAATAATCCCAATTATTGCCCCTATCACCAAGCAACAGGCCATCCAATTGAAGATTGTTTCGTCTTTAAAGGTTGGATTGAAAATCAATACCAACAGGGAAAATTCGCCCTGTCCGAGAATTGGAAAGTAAGCCCGCCTCAACCGCACGCTCTTAAAAAGGGGGACACACCAGGGGCATCGTGCTCTTTTGTCGAACAAGCTCCATGGGAGGTCGTTCTTTCAGCCAAAACGAAAAGAACGCTAAAAGATCTCCAAACATGCTCGGCGATCAAACGGAAAAGTTTGCTAGAATCCGAGGTCATCGAGGGAATGCAGAAATCGCGCCCGACGCCAAAAATTGGTAGCGATAATCAAAGCGTCCACACCCAGCCGTCAAAGTCTTCGAAGAAGAAGAAAAAGACCAAAAAGCCCGTGAAGCCTGGTGACATGCGCATGGACCTGCAAAAACATATTGACGCGCTGGAAGAATATAACCAGAAGGCGTGGACCCCAGTCACACTCCAAGAATTTCTCAGCCACGTCCTCGAAAACGGAGATGATGACAATGGAGAACTCAGATGAACTTGAGGATTATGTGGCAAGCTGCTATGTGATCTCCCACTCGTTAATAAACGGTGAAAAAGCTCTGGATACAGAGAGACTAGGGACAGATCCTGAGCCGGAACTTCTAGGACCATCAGACGAAATGATTTATGCATTCCTGAACGAAGCTCTTCTGAAAAGCAAAGCTGATCGGGAGTGCGAGATGGCCATATTTGAAAAGGCCAAACGCCGGCGACTGGACGAAAGGGTTGAAACACCCCCACCAGATCAAAGTATATCCGCCGCAAATAAAAGCAAGTTCAAGACAAGGAAAAGGTTCTCCAAATCCATATCGATGGGAATGAAGCTGCCCTCGTTCAGAGGAAATTCTCCTGGCAGTATACATCTCAGTGAAGTGAATATACATCCTAAATTCTGCTTATATCATCAGAAGATTTCACACCCTACTGAAGAATGCAACGCCTTTAAAGATTGGTGGCAAGGGTATACCGCTCACAAGCAACGCTTCAAGAGGATGAAGCGTGAAGCTCGTCGACAGCAGAAAAATGAGACAGACGGACGTGGAAGAGCTGTCGGCAACTGTCACATGGTTAATAACAGGGGATCGCAAGTTCTCACCTTCGGGAGTGATTCTGAAGAAGAAATGGCTCTTGGCCCCCTCTTCAAAGAATCTACCTTAAGAAAAGAGGAAGAACCGAAGAGCTGTGAGAACATTCAACTGCGCAATCGCACATTACCTGAAAAGAATCTCGGACCCGTAAACAAGGGGTCGACCAAAAAGGATAAGGGAAAAGAAAAGGTCCCTGAGGATATCGTCCTCGATGACCAAGCCGTCGAAAAGCTGACAGCCAAGGATCCGCCCAAAAAAAAAACAAGGTGGATTACAACGTATTGGCGCACCTGAGGAAGATACCTTCACAGCTAAGGATTCTCGACGTCCTTCTGCTATCCAAAGAGGCGAGAGATTCTTTGATCAAGGCACTACAAGAGCCCGAGCAATTCCAAGCTTTCCTCGCCGAAGAAAAGATGAAGGATGAGCTGGAAGAAGTGCACACAGCCGATATCACCTTCGGCGATGAAGACCTCCTCCTCGGGAAATGCTAGCATAACCGTCCCCTTTATGTTTCTGGATACTGTCATGATATTAAGATAGGCAAGATCCTGGTTCACAATGGGTCCTCCATCAATCTCCTCAATGTAAGAGTGTTGAAGGAAATCTGCATGAGCGTTCAACACCTCGCTCATGATAAAATCACTATCTCCATGTTCGACTCTCAGTCATTATGGACGCTCGGATCTGTGATACTGACATTATGCTTTGGGCTGCTCGTCACTGACATCAAATTTCACATCATTGACGCTAAGACATGTTACAATGCTTTGCTCGACAGGCCTTAGTTACACGAGTACAACATCATCCCTTCTATACAATATCAGTGTATGAAGTATTTCAAGGATGGTCTCGAGTATACTGTGACAGGGGAGTTGAACCCATTCTCCGTGAATGAAGTCCGAAAGTACGAAGATGCAAAATACTTCTTACCAGATTTCGAAGACACGGAAAGATGTCACAAACCGAAGAACAAAGCTATCACCACTATTCCAGTCTTCGGGAGTGATACCGATGAGGAAGAAGAAATAGTTTATTCGGGGCCGTCCCAATGCAACAAGCCGGGACCGTCCACCCCTATTCTGGTCTTTGGCAGTGACTCAGAAGATGAGGTCAATGCCGTATTTTCTGTACGACCATCGATACAAGCCTTCGCCGGCGATGATCGGAGTTTGAAAATCGCCATGGTTCCGCGAGAACATTACAAAGAGCTCGACGCGCTTGGTACCTATAGTGTGCAAGAACTGCAGACATTCTACGTCCTTCCCAGGAGAAAAGATGAAAAGGCAATCCTCTTTTATCGATTCGCGGAAATCAAAGTGGAGAAAGAAATTTGGCATGGTGGCGATTCTACACTTGATAGGCTTCAGCCCATCCATCTGCCCAGATACTACACAGAAGGATTAAAAAGGACGTTGAGGCACTAAGGCATATCCTTTAAATAGACTGCTCGACAAGCCCAGTTCTACAACAGGATCTGGAACGTCCCAGGAACTCAGCGAAAATTGCCCAACGGGAGAATGGAAACGATCGGGCTTGGTTCAATCCAAGAAACGGGAACGATTCCATGACTGCTACGTTATACATGTGTAATACCCAGTCCCTTTTATACTAAAATCTGCATTTTGTCACTCTAGAATCCTATTTACTTTTATTTATAATTTTGATGATTTTATTTATGATTTTATCTATTCTTATATAATTAATTATTTATGTTAAAGTACCCTTTATTCTTATTTGGAAAATTTTTCCCTTTCAACCATTTCCTCTATTTACTCAAAACTAAACCCAAAATCTATTTCTCAGCCCAAATCTATTTTCTTTTTATAAACCCCAAGCCTATTCCTTATCTCATTTTTATCCTTTCATTCTTCATTCATAGGCCGGCCCATCAATACTCAGCCATTCCTTTGTTTTATAAATTTAATCTTTTATCCCCGGCCCGGCCCTCATCCTTTCCATCACAATTCTTTTATTTTCCTCAACCCAAAATCTTTCATCCGAGCCCACTCCTTTTTATTTTTCATCCATTTTCCCTTTCAATCTTTCCAGCAACCCAGCCCTTTACTTTAAACCTAATTCCCTTATTATTCTTAAAACCCTCGGCCCATGGGAATTCTCCCATTAAATTGAACCTTTAAACAGATTCTCCCTGGCCCGGCCCGTGTCTTCCTCTTCTTTTATTTTGTTTTCTTTGCAGGCCCAGCCTAGCTCAGCCCGGCCCCCTCTCTTTTTTTGCTTAGTTTGTTGTTTTCCCTTTTTTTTTTAAATACGCCGGCCCAGCCCGCTCCCGCGTCCCTCTCTCCAAGCCCACACTCGCTCCCTCAACCCGACCCGCTTAGCTCCTGTATATCTTCCTCTAACGGCTCTCTCCCCTTCGCGCGCGATCCGCACCCTCCTCCGTCGCCCTCGCTCGCGCGAGCGTTACCCACGACGCGCGCGTTTTCCCCCACGACCCTCTCCCCTCTACCACTACTCCCTCGCTCGCTGTCATTCCCTCCTCAAACTCTCCTGTAACTTTTTCCCGCCGTCGACGACGACGACTAGGACCCCGGTCACGTCTCCCAACTCCCAACTCCCAATCTCACTGATCCCACAGCCCCAAGCCTCCCTCCACCATGAACGCACCACCTTGTTTTCCGTCTTCATCGACCCAACAATTTCACAACCAACCCTAATCTCCCCCTCTACCTCCTACTCTCTTCTCGAGCTCCACTCCAACCGCCGATGACCCACCCATTACTACCTTCCGGCTACCGCGAAGCTCCTTACTTCACCACCCTCATCAACACTACATCACCGAATTCCGCCCATCCCTACCGACACTGCACTTGACTCAATAGCCGCGTCCCTCACCGAGCGACATCTCCTTGTTCACCTCACCTTCTCTTTGCCGGCCACTCAGTGCGTCGCCCATCACCAACGAGCCACCTCGTGCCCAGCATCGTACCCACCTCCACACCAGCACGATGCCACCTTGGGCCCAGCGCTGTATCCACCTCCACACCAGCATGATGCCACCTCGTGCCCAGCACTGTGCCCACCTCCACATTAGCACCGTGCCATCTCATGCCCAATACCATGCCTACCTCTACACCAGAACCGAGCCACCCTGTGCCCTGCATCCATGCCACGCCGTGTCCATTCCTGTATCGCGCCGTATTGTAGACAATCTAGCTGTAGCCATAACTGTGCCATTTCGTTGTCGTGGTCGTCAATTCGACTTAAGCCCCACCATCAAGAGCTGTGACCACCGCCGACACCCCGACGATGTCCCGAGCCCCCACTGACCGAGAGCAGACCCGAGCTCACCCGGAGCCGTTACCGTCGCGGTGCTAGCTCGTCGCGCGCCCGTACTGTTCCCCGCTGCTGTGCACCTCCAGGCAAGTTTTTACTTGCTTACATGCTATTTACTTATGGTACAATCACTAAATACATAGATTATAAAGTTGCAAATTTAAACTGATTATGTGCCATAACCTGCTCGACGTGTGTTCCCAAAGGGAAACCTTTCCCAATTTGGCGGAACTAAATAGTTTTGATTGGCCCGTATGGCTTTGAACTTAGTGTATGAATTTCGTTGGATAATTTGATCGTTAACGACTAAAACAACTACCCCCAAGTTTAATCGTAAAACTGTAATTTTATTGCACCTGAAAATCGTTAAATTCACCATAAATCATATACATAGTAGAATGGTGCGTGTGAGGGCTCAAATCGAATCCGACTCGATGAACTTTAATCCTATACCAGTTTCCAGACATTTCTGTATTTAAACTGTGATGATATTCGGATCGGAGTGCGACTCTGGACTGCAGTCCAGAGCGACTCCAGTCGTTGGTTGCTGTTCCGTAATGGGTACCACAGGATTTCCTTAACTCGTAGGTTGCGGAACTCTTCTGTTTATTGTAGGTAAACCTGTTATATAGACAACACAATTGATTTCATTCTGTTTCGTCACCATTTGTTAATTATTCTATAATTTAAAAGATCGGGACGCATAACAGTCCCGACAGAATCAGAACTGACATATTAGGGTTAAACATTGTATATCTCCCGACGTGCAGATGATATTGAAGATCCGTCTGTTGCGTTGAAAACCTTACTGAAAACCCTAAAATTCATCCAACTGTAGCATCGCTAAATTCTGATCCCAACTGGGGTTAAAATACGTTACGAAACGGACTTCTGATTCTGAAATCGGATTTCCAGACGCGAGCGCTTAAAATGAAATGGTTATAGTTAATGATCCTGAAACCCGATTGGCTTGAAACAAAATTCTATGGATGGATAACTGAACATACTAATTACTACCTGTTTATCGTTTCGCTAAATTATAAATGTACGTTTCATGATAAATCGTGCAAGTGATAGACTATTGTTTTATGACACCTTAATTGTGCTTCTTATACTGTTCATGCATCACATCATACCCATATCATTGTAGTGATAACCTAGTGATATCGTGCATTCACCCAGTGTTAGATTTTAGTGATGATTGTGGCAAGTACGTCAGTGTTCGTGTATCCGTGATTAAGTGAAAGTGATACGTACTTGTACACAATCAGTGACCCTATTGTTCTATTGCATTGTCGACGTCTGTGGGATGCGTGTACATGTGACTTTAAGTGGTATGGGACACTTATGGAAGCGCTTGCACGGGTGTCACAGATAAGGCATCCGACACTGCCATTTATCTTAGGTATTGGTCGGGACGTGCTTGATGGAGGTCCTGCCTCCAGTTCTCGCGCAGACTTGTCACGGATCGATTAGTATTTAGGGTGATGGTTAGCGTTTGATGTAGACCACGGGGTGTGGGGTAGTTTAAGTGTGAGTTCAACAGAATCTCGGGAGTCCCATGCCGGCTTATATATTTAGGGAGTTATATGGAGTTTTACAGGGTATGTGATATATACACCGTGATATTCTCGTTACATGTTGGGCCCGTGGTCCCTTGCCCTTGGGTTCTACCCTTGGGTGGAGGACACTCGCGAGTGGTTGACTCTCACACTTGGACTGACGATAGGCTTAGTGACCTGTACAGTGAGACTTAGAGACTGATAGGGATACTGGCATTTATATTCCTTATATACTGTGTTGACATACGTGACATATCGTTATACTGCTTTACTGTTCCGCTGCGTTGATTACTGCACATTCATATACATGCTTTCATTGATTTACTGTGATTCATATCCATTACCACTGTTAGGACTGTCACTTGATTTTATATATATTATATTGCTATTGTGTCGCTCTGACGACCTGAGTATGCATGCTCAGTGTGAGGAGAAGATTTAGCCTGGATCAGAACTAGACGTGCATCATAGACTTCTGGACTTGCCACTCCGAGTTACATTCGTTTGTTCACTTCAGGTCAGTTTATATTATTGTATCTTTCAGTTACTGCATTTCTCATTACCTGCGCATCGTTTACTGTTTACCATGATAAACTAGAAGCCGAAGTGTGACTACGGCAGGACATTTCCTTGACCGTAGGAGCATGGCTGGCCTTGTCTACCCCTCGTATTCCGTATTTTGGGAAGCGGGGCGTGACAACATGACTTTGATGAAGAAGGAAATGCTCTGTTAGAAAACGCTAACCCTGAACCAAAACGAGGTCTCGCCTTCAAAATGCCAAGTCTTTCGTTTGAAGAACAGATGGACAAGCTAATAAGGGAAGCAAGTCAGAAGGTCCGGGATGACCATAACCGCGAAATGGCCATTTACGAAAAAACCAGGACGCAACGTCTCCTTCAGCAGGCCGTGGAGAATGACAATGCTCTTCATCTCCAGCCCGTCATACAAAAGACCCGGCACAGAGGCAAAAATAAACCAAAGAACAGGAAAAACGTTCGACAGCAGCGTAGCGGGTCTGAGAAGCCACGCGATCGAGAATCGAGCAGCCGGGATCCGTCTCTTATAAAGAAAATGGGTGGAGCATATTATTTTCCCCAAGATAAGACAAGGAAGATATTCGACCTCGTCGTAAAATATCGGATGATTACACTCCCGGAGTCCAAGCACCCCGAGCAAGCAGACGAGGTCTCTCATCCAGACTATTGCTCCTATCACCGAGCAATAGGACATCCTCTCAAAGACTGCTTCACCTTCAAGAACTAGGTCGAAGACCAATATTAACAAGGAAGGTTCGCTCTATCCAACAGTTGGAGGATAAGTCCGCCATGGAAGCATGAATCAAAAGCCACTTATGCGATGAGAGTAGAACCAGATCAACATCGGTCTTGGAAACGATCTTGTACCTGTCGCGCGATAACGCTGTCAGAAGAAGAACCCATGAATATGGTTGACCTTTCTTGGTGTTTCGAAAACAATGAAGATGAGTTGATCTCAGAATTTCCACCGGCGCCAAAAGAGCTGGAAGATGGGATACATACTACTGCAGATGACCTCAGAAAAATCGACTTAGGAACGGCAAACGACCCACGGCCGACGCTCGTCAGTGAACTGTTGTCTGAAGAAAAGGAGGCTATGCTTAAAGACGTGCTCATGCAGTATAAAGATTGCTTCGCATGGAACTATTCCGAGATGCCAGGACTAGATCTGGAGATTGCTGTGCACAAATTGGTGATATCTCCGGACGTCAAGCCGATCAAATAAGCACCGAGAAGAATGCGGCTCGAGCTTGATATGAGCATCAACGCTGAGATCAAGAAGCTAATCGACTCCGGCTTCATCCAAGAAGTTCAATACCCTGACTGGATTGCCAACATCATCCCAGTGATGAAGACAAATGGGACGGTGCGCATATGTGTGTACTTTCGGGATCTCAACAAAGCTTGCCCGAAGGACGACTTTCCAGTACCGGTCACTGAGCTGATGATAGATAATACGTCCACTCATGAAGTTTTCTCCTTCATGGACGGTTCATCAGGATACAATCAGATAAGGATGCATCCCGAGGACCAGAAGCATATAACTTTCCGGACCCCTTTGGGCATATTCTGCTACAAGGTGATGCCTTTCGGTCTAAAGAACGCCGGTGCCACCTATCGGAGGGCCATGATGAAGATTTTCGATGACCTCATACATGAAATCATCGAATGCTATATCAACGACCTCGTAGTTAAAAGCAAATCATACGAGGAACATTTAGAGCATCTGAAGATCGTGTTTCAGCGCCTTCGGAAATACAACTTGAAGATGAACCCTCTTAAATGCGCGTTCGGAGTTTCCTCAGGCAAGTTCCTAAGATTCGTCTTCCGACACCGAGGCATCGAGATAGACCCGTCGAAGATCAAAGCGATCATGGAAATGCCTCCGCCAAGAACTCTCAAGCAATTGCGGTCTCTCCAAGGAAGCTCGCGTATATCCGGCGATTTATAGCCAACCTCTCCGGAAAATGCCGCCCCTACAGTCACTTGATGAAGAAGGGAACCCCGTTCCTCTGGGATCGCAAATGCCATGGCGCACTAGATGAAATCAAGCAATACCTATAGAATCCTCCGGTGCTGACTGCTCCAGTCAAGGGAAAGCCCCTCATTCTGTATACAACTGCCTTTGGAAGTTCTTTAGGCGCGTTGTGGGCACAAGAGAACGACCAAGGGAAGGAGAGAGCCCTCTACTACTCGAGTCGAGTTCTTCTGGAGGCAGAAAACAATTACACCCCCATTGAAAAATACTGCCTGGCGTTGATCTTCGCGATAACGAAGCTCAGACACTATGCGTTGGCACACGAGGTCCATCTTATATCAAAGGTGGACCCCTTCAAATATTTGATGTCAAAGGCCATATTAACGGGACGTCTCGCTAAATGGGCCTTGCTCTTGATGGAGTTCTCGATAACTTATCATCCCCTCAAGGCAGTGAAAGGTCAGGCCATCGCCGACTTACTCACTGAGCATCCGATACCTGCCGACTCTCCCTTGAACTGCGAATTGCCAGACGAACACGCGTTTGACACGATCGACGGGGAGAGAAGAGAGAATGATACCCGTTGGAAACTCTACTTCGATGGAGCATCTTCCATGAAGAAGCGCAAACAAGCCACCCCCATAATCAAATCCGGGGTGGGCCTCATCTTCATGACTCCACAAGGAGGGATAATGCACTTTGCCTTCTCCTTAACAGAGCCGAGGACGAATAATGAAGCCGAATATGAAGCTTTGATAGCAGGTCTTGAGATCGCTGTCGACATAGGAATTGAAAACCTCCTTATATACGGAGACTCCTAGCTGGTCGTTAGTCAAGTAAATGGCAACTATCAAATGTACAAACCAGAGTTGGTAAAGTACAGTGAGAGAGTGCAGGAACTGCTGACTCAAATCCCTGCCTATGCCCTGGAAAACATACCGTGTGCGGAAAATAGCAAGGCGGATGCATTAGCCAAGCTCGCTAAAGAATTGGCTGACGAGAACCTCGATGACGTGAGGATCATTATGCAAAGCTGTCGGATTCTTGCACCGGCAGAAATGTCTCTAGAGTCGTCCGAAGAAAAAGGAGTGACCGAGCAAGCGACCCTACAAATAAAAGACCAGGAAAAGATTAAGGATTGGAGAGAAGTCTTTATAGACCACTTCAAATCCCGTCGAATGCCTGAAGATGCGTCCTCAAGACATCAGCTCATGAAACGAGCTCTATCTTTTGCCTTCGTCAATGATACTCTGTATAAGAGATCATTTGATTCTCTATGGCTAAGATTCCTAGGGCCTGAAGAGGCAAGGAGAGTCGTCCAAGAAACTCATGACGGACTCTGCGGTTCTCACCAAGCTGGGCCGAAGATGAAACTGAAGATCCAAGGATGGGCTACTATTGGCCCACAATGATCCAAGACTGCCTCGAATACGCGAAACAGTGCCACTCGTGCCAGATTCACGGGGACTTTATCCATCAGCATCCAAATCCACTACATCCAATGGTGGCTAACTGGCCGTTCGAAATGTGGGGAACCGACACAATCGGTCCCATCGAGCCAGCATCGTCCAGAGGACATTGGTTCTTACTGGCAACAACCGATTACTTCTCCAAGTGAGCAGAAGCAGTACCACTAAAAGAAGTGAAGACGGAGAATATCCTTCATTTCTTCAAGACACACGTCATTTATCAGTTCGGCACTTCGCGACAGATTATCTCCGATAACGGGCCAGCCTATAGAAGCCACAAAATCAGCCGCTTCGTACAATATCATAATATAGATTGGAGATACTCTTCGGTCTATAATTCTCGAGCTAACGGTATAGCTGAGGCTTTCAACAAGACCTTGAGGAAGATCGTGAAAAAGACGGTGTCTCGAAATAAGAAGGACTGGCACGAGAGACTACATGAAGCTCTCTGGGCGTATCGAACTACGTTCAAAACGGACACAAACACAACGCCGTATGCATTGGTATTCGGCACAAAAGCGGTACTCCCTCTCGAGATAGAGTTACCCTCTCTACGAGTAGCGGTTCACTACGAGCTAATAGACGAAAAAATGCCCACCTTCGGTTTGAGGAGCTGGATGCCCTCAACGATGCTCGGCTCATGGCGCAACAAAACCTGGAGGTTTATAAAGCAAAGATGATGCGCTCATACGAGAGATTGACTAGGCCGAGAACATTCCGCTAAGGCGAACTCGTGCTAGTGGTCAAAAGACCTATGATCCCCAATCGTGCCAAACGGGAGAAATTCGAGCCGAACTATGAAGGCCCGTATATCATAGATAAAGTTTACCAGGGTGGAGCCTATCTACTCATGGACATGCATGGCGAAAGACCTTTCAGGCCAATAAACAGTCGATTCCTAAAAAAATATTACGCCTGGCGAGTTACAGCCTAGGTTAACGATAGATGACGACGCCTATGTCCGCTCGCTATCTTCCTAAGCCCAGACTCTATAAGTAGTAGCCAGCTACGGACCGAAACGTCCCTAAACTAACGATGGACCGAAACGTCCTAAAACTAACAACGGACCGAAACGTTCTTAAACTAACGATGGACCACTATGTCCTAAAACTAGCTATTGACCGAGACGTCTATAAACTACTACGGACCGCAGCATCCCAAGGCTGACACAAAAGAAAGAAAGAAAGAAAGAAAACGGTATGTCCATAAGCGAGATGGGCACGGATGAAAACCCGAAAGGGCTCCGTGAGTAAAAACAGCAGGGCTACCGGCGAGTTTTGTGAAAACCCGAAAGGGCGCAATCTCGTTAAAAAGACACTTGCAAGGTCCTCTCGACCTTGTGAGGAGAAACCACCTGCGTGAGATCCTTACGACTCACATGGGAGCAACACACTTAGGGATCCCCACGATTCCTAAGGAGAAATTACACTTGCGAGATCTTCACGGCTCGTAAGGAGAACCCTCTTATGAGACCCTCATAGCTCATAAGATTCAAAAGCCTTAAGCTACAGGGATCTGAACCTGTTCTTAAGCCATCACAACCCATTGACTGCCCTACAAGCGGTTCAATATTGACCCTTGCATACAATCTACGGACACGAATAAACATTTCCCTATCAAAGTCCCATCAGAGACTGGGGATATGCTCACACGGTGAACAACCCTTATAAGCCCTCTCGACTTATAAGGAGAAAACACTCTTGTAAGATCCTTACAACTTATAAGAGACCATACACTTAAGAATCCTCACGATTCTTAAGGAGAAAACGCACCTAAGAGATTCTCACGACTCGTAAAGAGAAATACATTCATGAGACCCTTACGGCTTATGAAGTTAAAAGCCTTAGCCGACAGGATCTTAACCCTGTTTGCTAAGCCACCTTTGTTCAAACCGACAAAGGCAAATGATGATTCGCTCCTGGCAATATCCCAGTTATAGCGATGCTGATGCCTAAATCGGTATCAGATCCCAAGCCCGCAGCAAGGCAAATGCATATGAAATAGCCGAAATGACTGAGCAACTAAATAAGCAAGTAAAAATATTTGCATGCAAAATAGTCGAAATGGTTGGGCAAATCGTAATAAAAAGCAGCGAGTAAATAAAACAAAATATCTGAAATGATTGGGCACCGTGAAAAATAGCCGAAATGATTGGGCAATCGCGACTTTCGCGATATAAAAGCTGAAATGATAGAGCATCGCGGAAAGAAAAATATATAAAATGAAACTTTTTGCTCTACAGGTGAGATCACATCGATCCCTGTATACAATCCAGGGGCACAAACAAAGAGAGAACCATACTTTCCTACCAGGCTCCATCAGAAAAATAAGCCAAATCTCGACGGTTCACAGACATCCTGAAGATCATCTCAACATTCGTCTCATTACAACAGACGCAACATCAGCAAATCGGAGCCGCGGCAAAGTTCCCAGTTCCATGACTCGGCGATGCACAGACAACCGAGAGTCAACCCCTCCTAGTCCCGTGGAACACGGCTAATGTCAATCCTGACCCCGTGGGAAGTGTCCAGAGCAGATCCTGGTCCCGTAGAACACGGCTAGTGTCAATCCTGACCCCGTGTGAAACACCCAGAGCACCTCCTGGTCCCGTGGAACATGGATAATGTCAATCCTGACCCGTGGTAAGCATCCAAAGCAAATCGTGGTCCCGTAGAACACAGCTAATGTCAATCCTGACCCCGTGGGAAACGCCCAGAGCAAATCCTGGTCCCGTAAAACACGGCTAATGTCAATCCTGACCCCGTGGTAAACGCCCAGAGCAAATCCTGGTCCCGTGGAACACGGCTAATGTCAATCTTGACCCCATGGGAAACGCCCAGAGCAAATCCTGTTCCCGTAGAACACGGCTAATGTCAATCCTGACCCCGTGGGAAACGCCCAGAGCACCTCCTGGACCCGTGGAACACGATTAATGTCAATCCTAATCCCGTGGGAAACGCCCAGAGCACCCTCTGACTCTGTGAAATGTGGATAAGGTCAACCCCCGACTCCGTGAAATGCGGATAAGGTCAACCCCCTGACTCCGTGAAATGCGGATAAAGTCAACCCCCTGACTCCGTGAAATGCGGATAAAGTCAACCCCTGACCCCGTGAAATGTGGATAAGGTCAACCCCTGACCCCGTGAAATGCGGATAAGGTCAACCCCTGACCCCGTGAAATGCGGATAAGGTCAACCCCCTGACCCCGTGAAATGCGGATAAGGTCAACCCCCTGACCCCGTGAAATGCGGATAAGGTCAACCCCTGACTCCGTGAAATGCGGATAAGGTCAACCCCCTGACCCCGTGAAATACGGATAAGGTCAACCCCTGACTCCGTGAAATGCGGATAAAGTCAACCCTCGACTTCCCCGTCAAAGCAATTCTTTGATTCGAAAGCAAGTCAACTCATCAATCACTTACGGGTCCTCTCAACTTGTAAGGAGAAAATTCTCTTATGAGATCCTTACGACTCTCAAAAGAAAACGCACTTAGGAATCCTCACGATTCCTAAGGAGAAAATATACTTACGGGATCCTCTCGACTTGTAGGAAGAAAATTCTTTATGAGACCCTCACGGCTCATAAAGTTGAAAAGTCTTGGGTGGCAGATCCTAACCCTGTCTCCCAAGCCATCATTGCCTCGCAGAGAGGTCAAGGTAGGTTTTCTACAGGCCACACTCTCCGACAAGAAAGGAAACAATCACTTACGGGTTCTCTCGACTCGTAAGAAAGAAAATTCTCTTCTGAGATCCTTACGACTCTCAAGAGAAAACACACTTAGGAATCCTCACAATTCCTAAGGAGAAATTACACTTACGAGATCCTCACGACTCGTAAGGAGAAATACCTTTATGAGACCCTCACCGCTCATAAGGTTGGAAAGCCTTAGGAGGGAGATCTGAACCTGACTCCTAATCCATCACTGTCCTATAAGGAGATCGAAATAAACTATCCACAAAATGCATTTACTAAAAGGGACACACCACCATGAAGCAAAATATGTCTTTTATTCATGAATCAAAATGAATACAAAGCATAACTTATGAAAGAATAAAAAAAATACTCTCATTCAGGAGTATGTACAAAAGAAGAATAAAAAAGTATACAATTCTTCAAGCCGGCGGACGATTTAATAGATTTGCCAGTTTATCCTTTTTCCGCTGGGCATCGGCTTCATGATTCATTATCGCTAAGAGACGGGCCTCCGCTTGAGACTGTTGGGCCTGGTACGAGGCAAGCCAACTTTCAAGCTCCTTTTCGGTAATTTTATGAGCTTCGACCATTTCGCGAGTGAAAATGACGGTTTTATCAATGGCTACCACCTCCCTGATAGCTTCTTGAAGCACCCGCCAAAGTTCATACGCCCGAATGGTCTTGACCGTAAGATTAGCTTGAAGTTCCCCCAGCGCAGTTGAAGCCAGCTTCCTCTGAAAATTTTCGGCTGAGTCTCTTCTCGCATGACAACATATTTGCGGCGCACCGTTAGATTAACCCCCGCAAGCTCGCCTTTGCAGCCACAACCTCTGAAGGAAGACGCGAGCACTCAAGGCTATGTAATCAAGCCTCCACCCGACGACAAAACTCAACCCAGACTTGCACCAATGTTTCGCTATGGTAAGCAGCAAGAAAGGGGAGAGAACTGTTGGTTTCGGCGGCAAATTCTTCGGCCGTGATCAAACTACCAGCACGAAGGTCTTCGATCAGAGCTGACAAAGAGTGAAGGCTTAGCTTTGCCATCCGTTCTGAGGCACGTAGAGCATATGGACTGGGCGGCATGACGATGCGAGATTTCAGCGTGGTAAGAACTGGCAAAACTGTTAAGATTCATAAAAAGAAATCAGCGAGACTTGCAAGCAAAGAGCAGGTGGAACAACATCGAAACTTTACTTACCCACAGTCATGCAAGAAGGGTCTGAAAGATCAGTATCGGTAGTTTGATCAGTATCGTTATATGAAATAATAATAATAATAATGCCGTGAGAAGAAGGCAACCTGGGCTTTGCTTCGTCAAGAATCTCAACTTCGTCATCGGCTTCGTCATCGGCTTCCAGAACTGCAGAATACATCAGTATCGTTATATGAAATAATAATAATGCCGTGAGAAGAAGGCAAATAACACTAACCTTGCCCGGAAGATAGCACGATGCGTTGAGGGGATATTGCCTGCGGAGCGGCCATCTCTAGCAAACGCTGAAAGGATTTTCTGGGAGACAGATCAGCGATAGACGCCGCCAACCTGGGCAATTCTGAAAAGACAGAAAGGTTCAGATAATAGAGAGATTATTAAAATAAAATAAAGAAGGCTACCTTCGATGCTCCTCCCACTCTGAACTGGAGGGATAGCAGTTTCGGCGGCCTCCTCCATGCCCCCAGGCACATCATCGGGGACATGGGCCGGTATAACAACTTCCAATTGAGGAGCAGTGGCTACCACTGCAGGCTCCAATGAAAGGACGGTGGTCTCGACTACCTGTCCCATAGTCTCCGGGCCGTCTCCAGAAAGATCCATTGAATCCGCGGCCAATGAAGATGCCTCCTCCGGGAGAGCAAGCACCGGGGGAACGGAAATCACCAATGGGAGCTCCATGGCAGGAAGAACAGCTGTATAGACCCCCTCCACACTTACTAGTGTCTCATCGAGGATATTTACATAGTCCATAGTTAAGGCGCGACTCGAACTCAGATCCTCTGCTATTGCTGAAGTCCCTGCAAAGTTTTGACGAAGATAAGAATATATATATATAAAGCAGTGCAAAATACTACAAAAAGATATATAAGTATACCAATGCGCAGAAGAGCTTCTAGTAAGGCTTTTTCAAGCCGACGTTCCTTCTTGAGGAGGTATGCTCGCCGGGGTTCAAGGGTAGACTCGTGGCCGCCAGTCCACAACGACATCGCATCTTCGGCATCGGCCGAGATAGGCTGCTTAAGGGCTATCTTGCCTCCCTCTTCCAAAGGGCCTATAAATATCCACCGTATCGATGGAGGATCTTCGTAGAAGATGACGGCAGGATAAGGCCTCTTCGGGACCCTTACATTCTTAGTTTCATACTGGGAGCGTCTTATAGCCTCAGCCAATTGTGCGGCTTCCTCTGCAAATAAACTCGGAAAAAGAAGAACATCATCCGGCTCTTGCATAGCTAGTGGTTCATCTTAAAAGATAGGCTCTGATTCCACTAAAAAGTCGAGCAGATTGGTGACCGTCTTCCTTCGCCTCTTTGACCCAGAACTAACACCAGAAGACGATCGCTTCTTTCCCCTCGGTGCTTTGGTGCGACATTGACCCACTTCGCCTCCAGTATCCTCTCTCGGCGGTGCTACCGATGACGACACTGCCATTGCTGACGCCGCAGCTGAGGAAACTGCTACTGGCGCCTTATCAGAGGCCCTTCCCTGAGCTCTAGTGTGCATCGGCATCCCAACTGTCGGAGTCAAGTCTACATTCGCCGCCTCAGGAATAAGTATGGTACCAGTATCCCTCAAAGGAGGGTGAACCATTGTCCGCGGTCGCGGCGGGACTCCTGTAGCCTGGAGCGGGGCGGGAGCTCTAAGCCCAAAAATTATCCTCCTCTCCTTAGCAATGATTGGACTAACCCGGTGGCGATACCAACCCGTGAAAGCCCCCACGCACCTCGGAATGTAGTCGGTCTCGGGGATCATGAAATGAGAACCAGTGTTCAGCCTCATGAAATGATGGGTGGCGTCACGAACAGTTTCCAAAGAAGGGCTGGGCTCCACTGTGAATGCCTCGAAGGGGACACCCTGATCATATCCCAGTTGCCGGGCAAAGCGGTATGGATTGTACCGCATGAAAAGAGCCGCATCGTTTTGACAGAACACCAGATAACTGGGTCTAATCGAATACAAGTGCATGGCTTGCTTGGGCTTCAAGGAGGGTGCTCCCTCTTTCGATAAATCAAACAACTGTTGAATAGGTCCCGAGGGAGCAGAGAGGATTCGATCATTAAATACCATTCCACCTTCGTTGGCATACGGATTGAGCAGCACTCGAAGAGCCCCTAATTGAGTCGGGTCAGGAGCAGAAGCGTCCACCAACCTCATGAGCCGCGGAAAGGTATAGGCATCATAAAAGCTAGGTCTCTGATGCACGGCAAATGCCCCTAGCACGTGCATCTCAATCCATGAAGTAAAGTAATGAAGAGAGAAACTCACTACGTTCATGCCTGGGGTTGAGGTATTAGCTGCAGTGCTTAGCCCATGGTACAGATGTGACAGCCCTGCAATGCCCATGGCTAGTCGCGTCCCTTCGGCGGTGTGATGAACAGGGTAAATGACCGAGGCTCTCATGAATCGATGGTGCGTTGGAACCACAAACCAATTGAGCCAAACGCTGATAAGCCGACGAAGAAAGTTTCTTCATCCATGCCCGCAGCTGCAATCGACTCAAAAGGTACAGCAGACAAGATTGGGATATAAAACTGAGGCAGATCTTCTTCTCTGGCCGGTAGCTTATTTAAACCAAACCCGAAGGGGTCATTGATATTTGCGAATTTCGGAGTCGCCTTAAATAGAAAATCTCCATGAAGGAAGCAGGCGATAAAGCTTTTAAAAGTAACGCCCTGTTCTTCTGATTCCGTGAACAGCTTCTCAAAGAAACCCAGGGTCTTGATTAGACTCGGGTACTTGTGGCGGACGGCATTTTCAGTCAACAAGCCATCAAGCGAAGCGGGCACAGTCTCGAAGGCATACTCATCAGAGGGCAACAATTCTTCGTACGGCGCTCCCCTGATCGGTAAACCCGAGATCTCGCGAAACTTTTCCAAAGAGATCGAAACTTCGCGGTCCCCTAACAAGAAAGTATTGGTGGGAAGATTCCACTGATTTAGGAAAGCTCTGACCCACCACACATGGGGAGATTGATAATGGAAGACGGATGCATACACCGCCCGGTAAAGCCCGACCCTCTGCAGTCGCGCACGATGAGCGGACAAGATGTAATGAGCCCAGAGAAGGTAGCCCGTGGGATGGCGAGGGGTAAGCCCTATCTTGTAAACTTGTTCCCAAGGCTGGGCTTCACCTTGGCAGATATGACGCCCCAAGATGTCTATGGCCGGCACAAGCTGATTTGGTATCCCAGTTGTCGATGGTTCGAGCCGGCCGGTAGGGGTCCAATTTGCCACCTCTACAGTAAAAGCAGTCCGCGGACGGTCCATCGTCAAGAATGGGCGGATAGGCTCTGTTGGTACCTTGCAAAGAAAGCTTCGACGACCGTGGATGATATGACCATACCAGGTCCCCCATAAAAGTAAATTGGTGCAATCAAGGTCGTGAGCTCTAATCATAGCCATCACCTCTTTGTTAGATGGTGACTGAGGAAAGGCAGCCTCCGAGCGGGAGAAAGGGAAGTATGGAACAGAAGCCATTATTCCTGAAATAAAGGAAAGGAAACTGTTAGTGAAGCCCACACGTTCGTGTGTGTGTGTGTGTGTGTGTAAGAAGACAGTGGAAGAAAGCGACAAACAACTTATTTTATGGGACCATTGGTTACAAAACACATGGGCCCCACAAAATCAATATGGCGGCTCACTAATAATGAGGCTAGGCAATCATCATGAAAACAAAAGGAAGATTCTTAATAAATTCAAATGACTCTACACATTCCCCCAAGGAGAAAACCCATTACAGGAATTCTGTGCAAATCAAGAAGTATCTCTACAAGAACAACTCAGGATGAAAAATCCCAAGAAGTCTTCTTTTAAGAACTAAGTTCTTTAGAGAAATTAAATTCCTTTTGAACAGAGGAATTGAATTCCCAGAAAAGAAAATTCAGAGCTAAGCTCTTTGAAATGGAATTAAATTCCTGAGGGAGGACAAGTATCATCATCAATCCCCTAAGATCAGAGAAACCCTAACAAAAGGGGTTTATTATTTAAAGATTGGACATTTTTTTAAAGAACTTGGAAAGATGGGTTTTTGTTAAAGGGAAAAAACCCTTGGTGTAGACTTAAAATCCAAAGAAAATTTCTACAAGAAGTTTCTCGGCCATTCAAGATCCTTACCTAAAAAAGGAAATCTTTTGTTGATAGAGTTAAACTATGAAAATTTTAAGAACAAAGAACTGAGCTCTGCGGAAGAGAATTAAATTTTCAAAGGAAAATGAACAAGGAAGAAGATGAAAGAGTGGGGTAGCTTCTGAAGGGACCCCTACATTTATAGGATGTGATGGGAAACGGTTCATCTACCCCCTTCCCTAGGCAAATCCAACGGCCACAAAAGTTACAGCGTTGCACTCACATGCAAACACGTGAGAACAACGCTGTGGGGGCATTTGTTCCCTTATAAAATACAAGGGAAAACCGCAATGGGGCATCACGTGCACACACGTGATCGGGGGTCACGTGCTGACACGTGATGGCTTCCTGAGGGCTCTGAAATGATAAGAATTGAATCCTAATCAAATAGGGTCACGTGCCCACACGTGATGGGCCTTTAAACCCACTGAAAAGAATTAAAGGTATAATAAAACAACAGGGAAAAAACCTAACGGGGCATCACGTTCCCACACGTGACCAAAGGTCACGTGCTGACACGTGATAATTCCTGAGTTCTTTAAAACAACAGAATTAAATTCTGGTTAAATACTTAATCAGGGGGTCACGTGCCAACACGTGATGGGTTCCTAAAGATCTCTGAATTAATAGAATTAAATTCTAATTAAATGGTCAATCAGTGGGGTCACGTGCTAACACGTGATAGGCTCTTAAACCCTCTGAACTAATAGAATTAAATTCTAATTAAGGAAAATCAAAAACCCTAATATTTCTTTAGATTTTTCCAAACAAAAAATTGCGCTCCGTAAAATGGAGCACCGTTGGATTAAAAATCCAATGGTGATTAAAAAGTCACCAATTTATAGAAAAAATCTATACAAGGAAAGATTTTCCTGAAATTTGCCAGAAATAACAGGCAAAATATCTTTTGATTAAAAATCCAATGGTGAGTAAAATTCACTGAGTGATCTAAAAAAATCATGTTGGTTACAAAATCAATTAAAATCTTTTAATGAAAGAATGACTAAGCAAACTGATTCTTTTCTTTCTCCTATAAATAGGAGCCAAGAAGAGAAGAGGAAAAAAAGACATACAACAACAGAAAGAAAAAAGAAGAGAATTTAATTCTCTAGAGAGAAAGAAGATTTCTTCAGAGAAAAGAAAGAAATCATAGATGAGAGATCATCCTATAAGCTTCCACAAAAGAAAAAGAGAATTTAATTCTCAAATCAAGAGTTTAACTCTTCTGAATAAGAACTTAGCTCTTCCTTTGGTTCAAGGTCTGCAGAAGCAGATCTCCCCATAAGTTGAGAATTTAATTCTCATCGGGGAGATTCTACCATGCAGATCTAAAACCTAAGAGAAGACCTAAGTTCAGAGAATTATATTCTCCCACAAAGCACATAGGAATTTAATTCCTCCAACAAAATTAGGGTTTAACCCTATAAAAGAATTTAATTCTTCCAAAAACATAGGAATTTAATTCCTCTAAATAAATTAGAGTTCAACCCTACAAAAGAATTTAATTCTTAAACAAGCGACTTAAACTTTTCATGCACGTAAAAGCATCAGTATCCAACCTGATCACGTGTGTCCACGTGACTCCCCTCCCCAGTGATCAAAAGAGAATGAATGAAATTGGGTCACGTTCTCCCACGTGACCCTTAGATAAATTCCTCAAAAAAAAAAGAGAACAAAGCGAAGGCAGAACAAACTTTGGGAGCCCTCACGTGTCCCTACGTGACACCTAACAAATCTTGTTAATATCCAGTGCATGGGTGCCCATCACGTGCCCACACGTGATGGCCTTGAAGACTAAAAGTGTTAAACACTTATTTGAATATTCTGAGAATAAAATAAAGGAAACTTGGCCTAATCCTAGGGCGCCTCACGTGTCCTCACGTGAGTGCCTCATTTTTCTAGTGTTTAACACTATTTTGAGCATTTCATCCCTGGTGTTTAACATTATTTTAAATGCGTCACGTGGGAACACGTGATCGCCAGATATGTGCTAGTGTTTAACACTATATCCAAAACAGTCTTAGCCCAAATTGGTTAAGTCTTCCAGAGACAAGACTCCCCTTTAACAGAACCTCAAACACACTTTTGTCTTCCAAAATTGGTCATCTCATGTGACATTCAAAGTAGAAACCAGAGCCTTTCAAACAACTTTGGTTCAAGGGTACATCTCTCCACACCTCTAATGCATGTCGTTGTAATTTTTCAACGTCTTCAGAGAGGTGGTGGGTCCCAATGGCCAATAACTATATGGCGCATTTCCAAATCCATGTTTGCATCTGAACTTGGACCGCAATGTCCCTAAACTAAACAACAAAGCCCAAATGCTCTTTTGTTGGATCTAAATAATCTTGTTAAGTAGATCTTAGTCTAAAATTAGACTAATGTATCCTTAACAAACATTTAAGTTGATTTTAATCTCAAACGAGATTAACGATCTTTAAATCAATCCAATTACAGATTCCTTAACCAATATCGGTTCAAGTGTACATCTTTTCACTCCTCTGATATATGTCGTTGTAATCCTTCAACGTCTTCAAAGAGGTACGGGTCCCGACAACCAGACATTCCGCGGACTGTGGGGTCCTTAAACCCATAGACTATGATGTCCTTAAGCTCGGACTGTGGGGACTTTAAGCCCATGGACTATGATGTCCTTAAACTCGGACTGTGGGGTCCTTAAGCCCATGGACTATGATGTCCTTAACCTTGGACTGGGGTGTCTTTAAACTCATGGACTATAACGTCCATAACCTTGGACCGCAATGTCCCTAAACTAAATAATAGAGCCCAATTGCTCTTTTTTCGGATCTAAACGATCCCGTTAAGTTGATCTTAGTCTGAAATTAGACTAACGTATCCTTAACAAACATTTATGTTGATCTTAGTCTCAAATAAGATTAACACATCCTTAAACCCAGCCCCAAACCCAAATCTAAGAAAATACGGATTTGGACTAATACACGCCCTACGGGCGACAACATAAATTAGTCTCCGTATACAATCCACGGGCAATCAGTATGAGTCTCTTGTTCCTGATGCTTCTCTGAGGTCTCTGGATTTTCTTTTGGCCCAGTGAGTGCGGCCATTTGCATCAACATTTCCTGGAGTTTCTGTTGTTGCTCCTGGGTTTTTGTTACGGATCGCGTAAGCGGACGATGACCCGTAGAGATAAGACTATCCTCTTTCCCAGATGCCATATAAACAGTGTGGACCACCATGCCCCTAGACTTGGGGCGTTTGGGTTCAATGGTCTTGCAATTCGTCGCAGACTCAGGGATTTTCTCCGGCCTTCTTCTCTTGTGGGCGGTCGAAGTTGATGGGGCCGTTGCAGTAGGCACCCAAGTAGCTGTCGCCTTCTGTAGATTAACAGGGTGGTCCTCTTCTTGTCAAACCTTCATCTTTTTCTGTCGGCGGGGATAGTCATGATCTATCACGGAGTCCTGGAACTGTCGCCAAACTTTATAAATTTTAGAGGACAGCCGTTGAGGGGGCTGTTCCGGCTTCGTCTTTGTGATCTTTTCAACAGGCGGCGGAGACTTTTTTAGAACGGCAGTTGGCGATTTTCTGCGCACCCTGTTTAACGGTTCAAAACTATTCCCAGTTGGAACAGTAGCATCGATTTCCACCGTTGGAGCCGGCGGAGTTAGTCTAGAAGGAGAGTTGCCCCCAGCCTTCCTTACTCGGCGCCAGTGGCGACGTCGAGCGTGTCGAGCCGTTGGGATTATCTCGGCTGTAGGAGTGACTTCCTTATGCCCCCTGCTTTGAGGAGAGGCTGTTATTGGCGCTAGCCGGTCGAAGACTGACGTCCGTTGAGAGGGGATAGTTAGTCTTGCGAAAGCCGACTTTCGAACAGGGGAAGCAGCCTTAATGACTTCACATGGAGTAGTAGCTGAAACGGCCAGTCTTGTGAAGACCGACCCTTTAGCAAGAGAAGCTGCCTTGACGACTTCAGGAGCAGGAATGGCTATCCACTTCGGGATGGCCGCTTCAGGTATTGCGGGCTTGTTAGCGTTCTGGCCCAGTCTGTTGAAAACTGAGACATTGGATTTGGGCGACCCGTTGAGAGGGATCGCAGTAGTGGTAAGTCGATCAAAGACCGACTTCTTGGGAGCTTCTTGTGATGGTACAGGAGCGCTGAAGCTCGTTGGCGGGAGCATGGTCCCGAAGAACAATCCAGTGGTGGCCTGAGTGACATGTTCCACCGGCATAGCGAAGATGGAGGCCGCTTGGGGCCCGTAAGTCACTCCTCCGGACGGGACGGAGCGAGAGTTGCTGTTGCAGTTAGTGCAGGTTGAAGCCATTGATCTTCTGTTTTCTGCACGGAGTAAGACACCAAATCTTAGTACCTCGAATCCAAGGGTAACCATATCAAACCGCGATTCGTTCGTGAACACAACACACGAAGTGTGGAGTGGAAAGAGGAAAAGGTCCCACCGGGCATGCCAGAATCTGTTCCCTGCCGAAAACCGGAGAAGACAAACGTCTTGCCTGAATTTCGGGGCAGATGCTAATTAGTGCTATCCGTCCACCTCTCCGAAGATGCCAAGTTGATTTATGGCACCACGTATCGAAGGTTTAAACGGATAGGGAAAATGTAGCAGACTTCGTCAGATTCCCCCTCATTGAGGGGTTTTTGATTGTGGGGACGCTCTTCCCTGTAGGCGCAAGCCCCTGCAGTTAATTACGCTACCGAATCGCAGTAAAAACTTTCTCCTTCTCCAGATGGTCACTTCGTATCGTGGATATTTGTTTTGTTTTTGGTTGCCCGTGGATTGTATACGGAGACTAATTTATGTTGTCGCCCATAGGGCGTGGATTAGTCCAAATCCGTATATTCTTAGATTTGGGTTTGGGGGTTGGGTTTAAGGATACGTTAGCCTCATTTGGGACTAAGATCAACTTAAACGTATGTTAAGGATACGTTAGTCTAATTTTTAGACTAAGATCAACTTAACAGGATCGTTTAGATCCAACAAAAGAGCATTTGAACTCAATTGTTTAGTTTAGGGGCATTGCGGTCGATTGTTAGTTTAAGGACATCTCAATCCAATGTTAGTTTAAGGACATCTCGGTCCAATGTTAGTTTAAGGACATCTCGGTCCATGGGTTTTAAGGGACCCCACAGTCCGAGCTTAAGGACATCATAGTCCGTGAGTTTAAAGACCTCACAGTCAAGGTTAAGGACATCATATTCCGTGAGTTTAAAGACCTCACAGTCAAGGTTAAGGGCATCATAGTCCGTGAGTTTAAAGACCTCACAGTCAAGGTTAAGGACATCATAGTCCGTGAGTTTAAGGACCCCACAGTCAAGGTTAAAGACGTCATAGTCTATAAAATGTATGGTTGTCGGGATCCGTCACCTCTCTGAAGACGTTGAAAGATTACAACGACAAATATCAGAGGGGTTCAGAGATGCACCCTTGAACCAAAGTTGATTGGAAGATCTATAGTCCAATTTGGAACTAAGATCGAGCACATTGGCTCAGTTAAATCTGAATTGGGGACTTATGGCCAACTTGGGCTAAGTCCAATTAAATTTGAAATGTTGACCCTTTGTTGAGCTATTGGACATTTGTCTGAGTTCAGCCCCTCATTATTTAGCAATGCTGAACAAGAGCTTGAGGGCTCTGATAACACTTTGTCTTTGGCTGAGCATTAAACATTATAGCTCTGGATTTTAAGGCTCATTTGAAGAAGGAATTTGCCTCTGGAAAACTTAGCCAATTTAGGCTAGGCCGGTTTTAAAGTAGTGTTAAACACTAGAGGACATCTGGTGGTCATGTGTCCTCACGTGATGTATTTAAAACAGTGTTAAACACTGGAGACGAAATGCTTAAAATAGTGTTAAACACTAGGAAGGAAGGGGGCACGTGGGGGCACGTGAGGGCACCCAAAGGTGGGGCCAGACCTCCTTTATTTTATTCTCAAATCTGCAAATAAGTGTTAAACACTTTTAGTTTTCACGGCCATCATGTGTGGGCACGTGATAGGTACTCATGTATTGATTTATTAGAGTGTTTATTAGGGGTCACGTGAAGACACGTGAGAGCGCCCAAAGCCAATACCGCCTTTGCTTTTGTCCCCTTTGTTTTTGGAAGTCACGTGGGAGCACGTGAGGCATTGCCTTCAAGCTTTTTCTTTTTCATTTTGAGGGATCTGTTTAGGGGTCACATGGGGGCACGTGACCTAGTTTTGTTCTTTCTTTTCTGATCATTGAGGATGGGGAGTCACGTGTCACCACGTGACCAAGTTCTGTTTTTTCTTTTCTGCTCATTGAGAATGGGGTCACAAACCCACCATTGCCGGTCCCAAGTCCGGATGAGAAAGGGTGAGGGTTGTGGTAGGCTTGTGACAGCCAACATCAAACTTTGTCACATTCTATGACATGAACCATAATAAGAATATCGTTGGGGCGTCCCCTACTCAGCGACGCGCTATATCGGATCCCGGGTGTAGTGTTAAATATGCAAGGGCTTCTCGGTCGTCGTCCAGATGCGGCGCGCTACATCGGACCCCGGGTGTAGTGAAAAATAAGCAAGGGTCGTCGTCCAGAGACGGCGCACTACATCGGACCCCGGGTGTAGTGACAAATAAGCAAGGGTCGTCATCCAGAGACGGTGCGCTACATCGGACCCCGGGTGTAGTGACAAATAAGCAAGGGTTTCATAGGATCCGTCTAGCTTCCTGGAACATAGGTTCCCTTACGGGTAGACTAATAGAATTAGTGGAGGTGATGATTAGGAGGAGAGTTGGTATTATGTGTTTGCAAGAAACTAAGTGGGTAGGTGAAAAGAGTAGAGTCATAGAGCCTTGGGGTTATAAGCTTTGGTATACGGGTAGAGATAAAAATCGTAATAGGGTAGGCATAATCATAGATAGACGGTTGCTCGAGTATGTAGTTGAGATTAGGAGAAAAGGTGATAGAATTTTACTGGTTAAGGTTATTCTAGGTAGAGAGATCCTTAATGTTATTAGTGCTTATGCACCACAGATAGGTCTTGATGACGCTAGTAAGCGTCTATTCTGGGAGGATTTAGACGAGGTGGTGCAAAGTATACCTAGTGGAGAAAAGTTATTTATTGGTGGTGATCTTAATGGACATGTAGGTACTAGTCGTAGTGGGTTTGATACTATCCATGGAGGTTTTGGTTTCGGACAAAGAAATGAAGTAGGTGACTCGATTCTAGATTTTGCTTTATCTTATGGCTTGATCTTAGCAAACACCTGGTTTAGGAAAAGAGAGTCCCACCTTATCACTTTTAGGAGCGGATCAAGTGCTAGTCAAATAGACTTTTTTCTGACGAGAAGAATAGATAGAGGTTGTTGCATCGACTGTAAGGTAGTGCCGGGTGAGAGTGTAACCACTCAACATAGACTTTTAGTTCTAGATTTTCGATTTAGAAGAGAACCTAGGAAGATTAGACGTAAGGTAGAGCCTAAAATTAAATGGTGGCGATTGAAAGAAGGTAACCAAAAGGCTTTTATAGATCGTGTAGTACAAGAAGCGGATTGGCAGTCGGAAGATGATCCAGACAAAACATGGAACAAAATGGCTAGTTGTATCAAGAAAGTAGCTAGAGATCTACTTGGTGAGTCGAGAGGTGGTGCTCCACCATCTAAGGACATATCATGGTGGAATGAAGATGTAAAGGCTGCTATTAAAATTAAAAGGGATTCTTATAAAGATTTGAAGAAAAGTAGAGATGTGGAAAGATTTGAGAAGTACAAAATGGCTAAAAAGGAAGTTAAGAAAGCTGTTCGGGAAGCTAAATCTAAGGTCTACAAGGAGGTGTATGAGAAACTAGACACTAAAGAGGCTGCAAATGATATATACCGGATTGCTCGAATGCGGGAAAGGAAGACTAGAGACTTATGTGCGGTCAAGTGTGTCAAAAATGAAAATCAGAAGGTTTTAGTTCGAGATGAGGATATCAAGGAAAGATGGAGAGATTATTTTGACAAATTGTTCAATGAGAGTTTTACTAAGAATTTGGATGGACTTGTCATTCAATCTCAAGATATAAATCGTGATTTCATGCGTAAAATAAGACTTCCTGAGGTTAAAGAAGCTTTGAACAGAATGGGTTTAAGAAAAGCGGTTGGTCCTGACGGGATTCTTATCGAGATTTGGAGATGCCTAGGAGAAATAGGCGTTAAATGGCTGACAGATCTGTTTAATAAGATTTGGCAGACAAAAAAGATGCCAAATGAATGGAGAAAAAGTATCCTTGTACCTATCTACAAGAATAAGGGTGACATTCAAAGTTGCTCAAACTACCGTGGAATAAAACTGATGTGTCACACCATGAAACTTTGGGAGAGAGTGATTGAACACAGGCTAAGGAAGGATATTAAGATAACAGAGAACCAATTTGGGTTCATGCATGGACGATCAACGACAGAGGCGATTCATTTGCTTCGTCAACTTGTCGAGCACTTTCGAGAGAGGGGAAGAGATTTGCATATGATATTTATTGATTTAGAAAAAGCGTACGATAAGGTACCTAGAGAGGTATTATAGGGGACAATGATAAAGAAGGGGGTCCCCGTCAAGTATATTGACATAATCAAGGATATGTACGACGGAGTAGTGGCAAATGTCAGAACTTGCGGCGGCTTAACAAGTGATTTTCCGATTACTATTGGTTTACATCAAGGATCTGCATTAAGTCCATTCCTGTTTACCATCGTGATGGATGAGCTTACTAGAACTATCCAAGATGAGGTCCCTTGGTGTATGCTATTCGCTGATGATATTGTTCTAGTAAATGAGACGAAAGCAGGGGTTAATGCCAAATTGGAATTATGGAAGCAAACATTGGAATCTCGGGGATTCAGATTGAGCTGGTCCAAGACAGCATATATGCACTGCAAATTTAGTAGCCAGAGAAATCAAAACCATATTGGTATAACATTGGAAGGGCAAGAGATATCACCGAGCGACCAGTTTAGATATCTAGGTTCCATCATCCAAAGGAATGGGGAGATCGATAGTGATGTTAATCAAAGGATCCAAGCTGGTTGGTTGAAATGGAGGAGGGCAATAGGGATTTTGTGTGATCGTAACTTTCCATTAAAATTGAAAGGGAAGTTTTATCGGAGCGCTATTCGGCCTGCCTTATTATATGGTACAGAATGCTGGGCTCCTAAGAAGCATCATACACAGAAGATGCACGTAGCGGAGATGCGCATGCTTCGTTGGATGTGCGGTAACACTAGAAAAGATAAGGTGCGAAATGAGGATATTCGTGCAAAAGTTGGTGTAGCACCCGTGGAGGAGAAGATGCGAGAAAACCGGCTAAGATGGTTTGGTCACGTGCGACGCAGACCTATGGAAGCACCGGTTCGACGAATAGATACTCTCGATATGGGTAATGGCAAAAGGGCAAAAGGGAGACCGAAGAAAACATGGATGGAGGTGATACGAAACGATATGGTTGCCAAAGGAATCAATGAAAGTATATTGTTCGATAGAAGTGAGTGGAGACAGAGGATCCATGTGCTGGACCCGGCGTGATTCTCATGTTGGTTCATGTAGCCTACCCCATATGCTTGGGATAAAAGGCTCAGTTGTTGTTGTTGTTGTTGTTGAGAATGGGGGTCACGTGTTACCACGTGATCAAGTTCTGTACGTGCATGGAGAGCTTTCAAGTCTCTTTGTTTTAAGAATTAAATTCTTTGGTAGGGTTAAACCCTAATTCTGTTTTGAGTAATTAAATTCCTATGTATATGGAAGAATTAAATTCTTATGTAGGGTTAAACCCTAGTTTTATTTGGAGGAATTGAATTCCTATGAGTTTGGGAGAATTAAATTCTCACATAGGGTTAAATCCTAGTTTCATTTGGAGGAATCAAATTCCTACGAATTTGGGGGAATTAAATTCCTTAAACTCAATTCTTCCTCTAAGTTTTGTATCTGCATGGCAGAATCTCCCCGGTGAGAATTAAATTCTCAACTTGTGAGGAGATCTGCTTTTGCAGATCTTCAACTAAAGGAAGAACTAAGTTCTTATTCAGACTTAAATTGAGAATTAAATTCTCTTTTTGTTTTATGGAGATTAGATCTCTTTCTCCTTTCTCACCCAGGGTTTCTTTTTTCCTGAAAAGATCTTCTTTTCTTTCTTGAGAATTAAATTCTCCTCTCTTTTTTCTCTCTTTGTTGTTGTTTTTCTCTCAAAAATCCAAGATCCCTTCTCTTCTCTTCTTGGCTCCTATTTATAGGAGAAAGAAAGGAATCAATTTGTTTAGTCAATGTTTCATTGAAAGATTTTGGTTGTTTTTGTAACTAACATGATCTTTTAGATCACTCAGTGAATTTTATTCACCATTGGATTTTTAATCCAAAAGATATTCTGTTTGTTATTCTTGGTGAATTTCAGGGAAATTTTTCCTTGTATAAAATCTTTCCATAAATTGGTGATTTATAATCACTATTGGATTTTTAATCTAATGGTGCTCCACTTTACAGAGCATAATCCTTTTTTTGTTTGGAAAGATTTAAAGAAATACTTTCCCAGTTAGGGTCTTTGATTTCCCTTAATTAGAATTTAATTCTATTTAGCTCAGAAGGCTTTTAAAGCCCATCCCGTGTTGGCACGCGATCCCAATGTTTGATCATTGAAATAAAATTTAATTCTATTGGTTAAAGAGTTAAGGTGCCTGTCACGTGTTGGCACGTGACTCTCTTAATTAAACATTTTATTCGGAATTTAATTCTGCCTTTTAGCAGAACTAAGGAATCATCACGTACACGTGACCCTTGGTCACGTGTGAGCACGTGATGCCCCATTAGGGGTTTTCCTTAGTGTCTTATTATACTTTATTAATCCATTTCAGTGGGTTTAAAGGTCCATCACGTGTGGGCACGTGACTCCATTAATTGATTGTTGGATTAGAATTTAATTTTATTAATTAAAGAGCTTAGAATCCCATCACGTGTTGACACGTGACCCCCTTGATTAACATTTTAAACAGAATTAAATTCTGCTATTTTAAAGAGTTAAGGAATCATCACGTGTGATCACATGACCCTTGGTCACATGTAGACACGTGATGCCTCATTGGGATCTTTCTTTGTCGTTTTATCATGCCTTTTAATTCCTTCAGTGGTTTCTTTAAAGGCTCATCATGTGTGGGCACGTGACTCCCCTAATTGCTTGCTTGATTAGAATTTTACTTCTATAATAACAGAGTCCCAGGAAACCATCACGTGTCAACACGTGACCCTTGGTCACATGTGAGCACGTGATACCCCAGTGGGGTATTTCCTGATATTTTATCAGGGAACAAATGCCCCCACAGCGTTGTTCTCACGTGTTTGCACATGAATGCAATGCTGTCACCTTTGCGACCGTTGGATCTGTCTAGGGAGCACGGGAGATGAACCGTTTCCCATCATATCCTTATAAATGCAGGAGTCCTTTCAGAGGCGCCTCTACTTTCCATCTTCTTCCTTGCTTGTCCTTCCTCTGAGAATTTAATTCTCTTTCCCAGAGCTTAGTTCTCTGATTCAAAAATTTTCCAGAGTTTAACTCTCTCAACAAAGATTTCCCTTTTTTCAGGTGAGAATCTCGAACGGCTGAGGAACTCCTTGTAGAAATTTGGATTTCAAATCCACACCAAGGTTTTTTTTTTTCCTTTTAACAAGAACCCATTTTTTTAAAGTTCTTTTAAAAAGAAAACTACTCAATCTTTAAATAATAAACCTCTTAGGGCTTCTCTGATCTTCAAGGATCGATGGTGATGCTTGTCTTCTCTCTGGAATTTAATTCCATTCCAAAGAGCTTTAGCTCCGAAAATGTTTTTCTGGGAATTTAATTCCCCTATTCAAAAGGAATTTAATTCCTCTAAAGAACTTAATTCTTCACAGAGAACTTCTTGGGACTTTCTTGCCCTGAGTTATTTTTGCAGAGATCATTCTCGATTTGCGCAGAGTTCTAGCAGTGGGCTTTCTCCTTTAATCGCACAAATTTGAATTTGTTGGTCATTTAACAGAACTTGTTTTCCCAAGAATTTGTTTACATCTCAATGTCTGACTCTCCTCATTACTAATCTTTCGCCGATGTTTCTTTTTAGGCATTATGGTTGTTCATCTATATAGTCTGAACAAATTTATCTCCTATGAAGATATTCGCGTACAGGGCCGTTGTCAGAACCCAGAGTTTACCGATGCCCAATGTGCGAAGATTATGGATCGTCTGTATGCACACAACGGTCGACTACTTCCTCGCCGTTCTGCTTTATTGAAAATAGTAGTGGGAGCAATTTGGAAAGCACTTCCTGGGTTTTACGAAGCCATGCCGCTTAATGCGCTGGATGATGTTGAAGATAAGGTGCATTCAGTGTATCTGTCGGGCTTGATCTTGAAGAAGCGGCGAGATAAGCTCGTTGATATTCTGCATCAAAGTTTCCAACAGGCAACGATAATCGCCTCTTATCAAAGGGAGGAGAACATTGGCGAGGATCTCGACACTTGTGATCACGAGAGGATGCATACGAGAATGATCAGAAAGGCCAGAAAGATTCTAGACGGCCTCACTTTTGAATTTCTCAATCCGTGTCCTGGATTTGACGTCCTACCTTTTTAAATATTTCCTCTTATTTTGTATGACTTTTAAAGTATGAATGATAAGCTTTTCCTTTCCTTTTGTGTTCGCGTGCTTTCTTTATGCCATTTTGTCAAATCGTTGTTGCTGCTCACGTGTTTGGCATTATTGGGGATTTCAATCTCACATCGGCACCCACTCACGTGCTATTCACGTGCGATACTGTTTTACTTTTCAGTGCATGTCAAGGTTGGTGCTCACGTGCTCTGCACGTGAGACCCTATTGATGGGGTTGTTTAATTTCCCATGCAATCTTTTCTGTGTATGACATTGAATGCAGAGAGGGGCTTTGGAAATAGTCCCACCTCTTTGATTTCCAATGCCTTTCCTTTTTCTGGGCCTTGGAAATAGTTCCATCATGCAATATTTTCCGTGCACAGCATTTAATGCTCCCCTTTATAACCTGAAGTCATAGTTTTCTTTCTCTCTTCACAGAGAGATCCATTTACAACTTAGGGTGATTTATCTCGAGGAAACAACTAAGTGCTATGGCTTGCAACCACCCCCATGCTCGTCGACAACCATGGGAGGTACCCGTTGAGGAGATGATTCCTCGTTTTGCTGCGCGACTGGTGGATCCCCTTCTCACTGATGCCGAAT
Source organism: Agapanthus africanus (assembly GCA_030015575.1). Classification (NCBI taxonomy): domain Eukaryota; kingdom Viridiplantae; phylum Streptophyta; class Magnoliopsida; order Asparagales; family Amaryllidaceae; genus Agapanthus; species Agapanthus africanus. The sequence continues at coordinate 13,103,139 of CM057339.1, forward strand.
GTGACGCGGTGACGTATGAACTCCTGATCCGTAAGGGATCCCCTCTTCCAATGGGATCCATTTGGCTCCGGATGATTCTTCTTGTCGTGCTCGCTGACATCCCCCCTCACCCAGCAGAGATGACCCTGGGGGTCCTTGATGCGGTCGAAGACAAGATCGAGTGTTTTTATGAGGCGTGCCTAATTACTCAGGCTCTGAAAGACTACTCGGTTCATCTGTTGGGCCAGATAAGAGCCCGACGGGCTATTATGTCTGCCTTTGCGGATGAACATGGCGTTAATCGGTGGGGAGCCACTCCTCGTGAAAATCGTCGTTTCGATGTGGTGGAGAGGGCAGAGAGGGAGTTAGAAAATTTTGTATTTTGTTTTGCTAACCCTTGTGCCATTGATCCTTTATTTGGTGACCTTTTCTCGGTAGCGTAGTATTTTTAAATCAATGTACTCTTTTTATCATTGGCTGTTGCATGTTTTTTGTTGAATTTTCATGTTTGTTAGATACTCGTACGTGCGTCTTGCTTGCGTAAATGAGCTTTATATTTTTCCATGGGACTTTTCTTTAATTGTGAGCACTATCGTTATGTTGCATGCACACCAGTGCTTTGGGTATCATTTCTTTTTAAACATTCATACAGTTGCAAACGCATGCTTGATGGGCTATACATCGAGACTTTCCTTGTTGCCTCCTATATCAGGTAATTTGCGCGTATTTTAGATCGAGTATTGTCGTCAAACGGAGGCTTGTTTATATAGCCTTGAGTGTACACGTCTTCCTTCGGAGGTTGTGGCTGCAAAGGCGAGCTTAAGGGGAGTGATTGAGCGGTTCGCTGCGAACATGATATCATGCGAGAAGAGGCTCAGCCATAAGTTTTCGGAGAGGGAGTTGGCTTCCAAAGCGCTGAGGGAGCTTCAAGCCAGCCTTACGGCCAAGACCACTCAGACATATGAACTTTGGCGGGTGCTTCAAGAAGCTATCAGGGAGGTGGTAGCCATTGATAAAGCCGTCATTTTCACCCGCGAGATGGTCGAAGCCCACGAGGTTACCGAAAAAGAGCTTGAAAGTCGGCTTGCTTCATACCAGGCCCGACAGGCTCAAGCGGAGGCCCGTCTTCTGACGATAATAAATCATGAAGCCGAGGCCCAGCGGAAAAAGGAAGAACTGGCAAGCCTATTGAATCATCCGCCGGCTTGAAGAATTGTATATTTTTTCTTTTTATTCTTGTTTTGTTCATACTCCTGAATGAGAGTATTTTTTTTGATTCTTTCATAAATTGTACTTTGTATTCATTTTGATTCATGAATAAAAGACATATTTTGCTTCATGATGGTGTGTCCCTTTTAGTAAGCGCATTTTGTGGATAATCTATTTTGATTTCCTCGTAGGACAGCGATGGCTTAGGAGTCAGGGTTAAGATCTGCCTCCTAAGACTTTTCAACTTTATGAGCCGTGAGGGTCTCATGAAGACTTTTCTCCCTACGAGTCGAGAGGATCTCGTAGGTGTATTTTCTCCTTAGGAATCGTGACAATTCCCAAGTGTGCTTTCTCTTGAGAGTCATAAGGATCTCAGAAGAGAATTTTCCCTCTTACAAGTCGAGAGGACCCGTAAGTGGTTGTTTCCCTTCTTGTCGAGATTCGACTTTGGAGAGTGTGGTCCATGAATAGTATGCAAGAGTCCATTTTGGACCGACTTGCAGGGCCCCAGTGCTTAGGAAACAGGTTTTTTAATCCCCATTGCCTAAGGCTTTTCCTTATGAGTCGAGACGAATCGAGAAGTTCTCGCAAAGACATTAATTTCCTTACGAGTCGAGAAGTTCTCGTAAGAATGTCCTAACGTGACAGTTAACCTCTGCTCTTTATGACAGAGGTCCGTTAGGGTCTGTGGTATTAAGGTTTTTCCTGTCGTACCAAGGTTTTTCCTGTCGTACCGTCGCGTTGACTGATGTATCCTTCGATAGGCAATCTTGCTTTTCGAGTAGCCTTGCGACTGTCGTGTCTCTGATCCCTTCGGGGGCTGGACAGGACGTCTTCAAGCAATCTTCCTAGGCAGTTTGACCGTCGGAAGAGCAAGCGTTAGGAATTTTGCCATGCCGTTTTTTACTTGAGGTTAGGCTCAGTTTGGGGAGCCCCGATGAGTCATGACCATTCCGCGCTGGTGTGGGATGATCTCCGATAGTCTTTCAGGTTTTATATGAGTTGCCGTCAAGACCCTGAAACTAGGAATTTGGCCTTTGCTTAGTTTTCCGGCATTGCGTCTGCTGTATCGAGACGAATGTCGCGGTTGTCTCTAGGTTGCTGGTGAACCGTCGAGGTTTGGAACTAGGGATTTTGCCGTGGCTCCGTTGTTTTATTGTCGCGTCTGAATCCTGCTGGAGGAAGAACGCTGTGGTGACATCTCGTCTGCTGTATCGAGACGAATGTCGAGGTGGTGACCACTCCGCGCTGGTGTGGGATGATCTCTGATAGTCTTTCAGGTTTTATATGAGTTGCCGTCAAGACCCTGAAGCTAGGAATTTGGCCTTTGCTTCATTTGCTGGCATTGCGTCTGCTGTATCGAGACGAATGTCGCGGTTGTCTCTAGGTTGTTGGTGAACCGTCGAGGCTTGGAACTAGGGACTTTGCCGTGGCTCCGTCATTTGATTGTCGCGTCTGAGTCCTGCTGGAGGAAGAACGCTGGGGTGACATCTCGTCTGCTGTATCGAGACGAACGTTGAGGTAGTGACCACTCCGCGCTGGTGCGGGATGATCTCCGATAGTCTTTTAGGTTTTATATGAGTTGCCGTCAAGATCCTGAAGCTAGGAATTTGGCCTTTGCTTCGTTTTCTTTGGCGTGTCCGAATCCTGTTGGAGGAAGGACGCTGTAGTGATATCTTGTCAGCTGTATCGAGACGAATGCTGAGGTGGAGCTGGGATTTTGCCATCACTCCTTTTTTTTGATCGTGAGGTCTTTTGTTGACGTTGCATTTGCCTCTTGTTGGACTGCGAAGGAACGCTGTTGTCGACAATGCGTCTGCTGTAACGAGACGAATGCTAGGTGGAGCTGGGATTTTGCCATCACTCCGCTTTGTTTCGACCGTGAGGTGTTTCGTTGAAGTTGCATCTGCATCCTGCTAGACTGCGAAGGAACGCTGTTGTCGACATTGCGTCTGTTGTAACGAGATGAATGCTGAAGTAGAGCTGGGATTTTGCCATCACTCAACTTTGTTTCGACCGTGAGGTCTTTCGTTGACGTTGCATCTGCCTCCTGCTGGACTGCGAAGGAACGCCGTTGTTGACATTAAGTCTGGTGTAATGAGACGAATGCTGAGATGGAGTTGGGATTTTGCCGTCACTCCGCTTTGTTTTGACCATGAGGTCTTTCGTTGACGTTATATCTGCCTCCTACTGGACTACGAAGGAACGCCGTTGTTGACATTGCGTCTGCTGTAACGAGACGAATGCTGAGGTGGTCTCCAGGCTATCTGTGAACCGTTGAGATTTGGTTTCTTCTTCTGATGAAGCCTGGGGAGGAAAGGTGTGATTCCCTCTTTGTTTGCGCCTCTGGATTGTATACAGGGATTGATGTGATATCAACTGTAGGGCAAAAGTTTCATTTTTTTAATTTCTTTCCGCGATGCTCTATCATTTCAGCTTTTATATCGCAAAGGTCGCGATTGCCCAATCATTTCGGCTATTTTTCGCGGTGCCCAATCATTTTGGCTATTTGTTTTATTTTTACTCGCTGCTTTTTATTGCGAGTTGCCCAATCATTTCGGCTATTTTGCATGCATACATTTTTACTTGCCGATTTTGTTGCAAGTTGCCCTATCATTTCGGCTATTTCGTATGCACGTGTAACTTGCTAGCTTTTTTGCTGCAAGCTTGGAATTAAACATTGATTTCGGCATCAGCACCGCTGCAACTGGGATATTGCCAGGAGCGAATCATCATCTGCCTCTGTCGATGACGAACAAAGGTGACTTAGTAAACAGGGTTAAGATCCTGTCGACTAAGGCTTTTGACTTCATGAGCCGTAAGGGTCTCATAAAGGTATTTCTCCCTACAAGTCGTGAGGATCTTATAGGTGCATTTTCTCCTTAGGAATCGTGAGGACTCCTAAGTGTATGGCTTCTCGTAAGTCGTAAGGATCTTACAAGAGTATTTTCTCCTTCTAAGTCGAGAGGACTTACTAGGGCTGTTCACCGTGTAGACATATCCCTAGTCACGGATGGGAATTTGTCAGGGAAGTGTTTATTCGCGCCCGTGGATTGTATATAAGGGTCCATACTGAACCACTTGTAGGGCAGCATTGGAGCTTGTGATGGCTACTTAAGAACGGGTTCAGATCCCTGTAGCTTAAGGCTTTTGAATCTTATGAGCCGTGAGGGTCTCATAAGAGGGTTCTCCTTACGAGTCATGAGGATCTTATAAGTGTAATTTCTCCTTAGAAATCGTGGGGATTCCCAAGTGTGTCGCTCCTTTGTGAGTCGTAAGGATCTCACGCGGGTATTTTCTCCTTACAAGCTCGAGAGGACCTTACGAGTGTCTTTTAACGAGATTGCTCCCTTTCGAGTTTTCACAAAACTCGTCGGTAGCCCTGCTGTTTTTACTCACGGAGCCCTTTCGGGTTTTCATCCGTGCCCATCTCGCTTATGGACATACCGTTTTTTTTTGTTGTTGTTTTTTTTTGTTTTTTTTGTTACGTCGTCAGCCTTGGGATGCTGCGGTCCATAGTAGTTTATCGACGTCTCGGACAACAGCCAGTTTTAGGATATAGTGGTCCATTGTTAGTTTAAAGACGTTTCGGTCAACAGCCAGTTTTAGGACATAGTGGTCCATTGTTAGTTTAACGACGTTCCGGTCTGTCGTTGCCGTATTCGAGGCAAATTTCTAGTTTACGCACTTTTCGGTCCATGGGGCTTTTTCTATGAATGAGCACGATGCCCCCGGCATGTCTATCTTTTTCGGATCATGTGGTTGTGGCGGGTTCATCTTCCAGTTTTCAGACAACGCGAATTTGCCCAATTGGTATTGGTCCTCAACCCAGCCTTTGAAGACAGAGCAATCTTCGATTGGATGGCTTACTGCTTGGTGGTAAGGGCAGTAATTAGGATTGTTGACATCGCCTGGCTGCAACGGACGTTTTGGATCCGGCAGATTGATGAGTCTGTTGCGCACTGCCAGCTCAAACCGTTTCCTCGTTTTATCCCGGGGAAACGAGTAAGGACGTCCCAGTCTCTCCTCGAGGGATGGGCGTGGACGCACGTTGTTTTGGCGAACAACCGGTTTTAAGTTGCTCGGCTGTTGTTGAGTATTGGCGACGAAGGTTGCTTTCCCCTTCCCTTTTTCGTTTCGAGGCTCCGACTTCGAAGGAGATGGTCTATGACCTATCTGATCCATTTGAGACAGTTTGTCAATCAAGGCCTGGAAGGTGGTCAGCTTGAAGAACATCATAAATTGGGAGATGGTCGCTTGAAGGTCAAGAGGGCCCACGAACATGCCCACCGTGGGTGCTTTTTCGATGCGCTGCTCACATTTTGACCATAAGTTCCGCCACCTTATTGCGTATTGCACCCACGTTTCGCCTGGTTTTACCCTGGCGTTAATCAATACGGTGATCGGGGTGCGCTCACTAGCGCTCACAAACCTCTGTGTAAAGATCAACTCCATTTCTGCAAACGTCTTAACGGAGTCATTCGGGAGCTTAGAGTACCATTCGAATGTCGTCTCCGACAAGCTACTGACGAACTGGCGAAGTAGCAGTTTATCGTCACCTCCCATGTTGCCACATAGAGCCCTGAACTGGGCGACATGCTGATGCGGATTTCCCGTCCCCTTATATACATGGAATTTAGGGATCGTATATCCCGGCGGGTACCTTATTTGGTCATACCATCCTGGATATGGTTGCCCAGTTTTAAAATTTTGGCCGGCCACTTCATTCGCCTGGTGAGCTCGTATTTGCTGAGCAATGTAATCATCCAGAGCGGCCTTGGAGATGGTCTCCTCCTTGGCTGCTGAAAGAGCCGGAGGAGGGTTCGATGTCTCCCATCTGTCGTCTTCAGTGATAATCGGGGGGTCTTCAGCTGGAGGTTCCGGCTATAACATCATCCCGGCCATGTCTTGGAACAAAAGAGCTATTCGTTTTATCTTGGCCGCTTGTTCCGCGGCCTCTTTTTCTTTCCTCTCAAGCATTCTTCGGAGGAATTCAGTATCAGTCTCTTAATCCTAACGCTTCTCTGAGGTCTCTGGATTTTCTTTCGGCCCAGTGAGTGCGGCCATTTGCGTCAACATTTCCTGGAGCTTCTGTTGTTGCTCCTAGGCTTTTGTTACGGATCGCGTAAGCGGTCGATGACCCGTAGAGATACGGCTATCCTCTTTCCTGGATGCCATAAAAACAGTGTGGACCACCATGCCCCTAGACTTAGGGCATTTGGGTTCAATGGTCTTGCGATTCGTCACACACTCAGGGATTTTCTCCGGTCTTCTTCTCTTGTGGATGGTCGAAGTTGATGGGGCCGTTGCAGTGGGCACCCAAGTAGCCGTCGCCTTCTGTGGCTTAACAGGGTGATCCTCTTCTTGTCGAACCTTCATCTTTTTCTGTCGGCGGGGATAGTCTTGATCTATCACGGAGTCCTGGAACTGTCGCCAAACTTTATAAATTTTAGAGGACAGCCGTTGAGGGAGCTGTTCCGGCTTCGCCTTTGTGATCTTTTCAGCAGGCGGAGGAGACTTTTTTAGTACGACAGTTGGCGAATTTCTGTGCACCCTTTTTAGCGGTTCAAAACTGTTCCTAGTTGGAACAGCAGCATCTATTTCCACCGTTGAAGCCGGCGGAGTCAGTCCAGAAGGAGAGTTGCCCCTAGCCTTCCTTACTCGGCGCCAGTGGCGACGTCGAGCGTGTCAAGCCGTTTGGATTATCTCAGCCATAGGCGTGACTTCCTCATGCCCCCTGCTTTGAGGAGAAGCTGTTATTGGCGCTAGCCGGTCGAAGACTGACGTCCGTTGAGAGGGATAGTCAGTCTTGCGAAGGTCGTCTTTCGAACAGGGGAAGCAGCCTTCGTGACTTCACGTGGAGTAGTAGGTGAAACGACCAGTCTTGTGAAGACCGACCCTTTAGCAGGAGAAGCTGCCTTGATGACTTCAGGAGCAGGAATGGCTATCCGCTTCGGGATGGCCGCTTCAGGTATTGCGGGCTTGTTAGCGTTCTGGCCCAGTCTGTTGAAAACTGAGACATTAGATTTAGGCGACCGTTGAGAGGGGTCGCGGTAGTGGTAAGTCGATCAAAGACCGACATCTTGGGAGCTTCTTGTGATGGTACAGGAGCGCTGAAGCTCGTTGGCGGGAGCATGGTCCCGAAGAACAATCCAGTGGTGGCCTGAGTGACATGTTCCACCGGCATAGCGAAGATGGAGGCCGCTTGGGGCCCGTAAGTCACTCCTCTGGACGGGACGGAGTGAGAGTTGCAGTTGCAGTTAGTGCAGGTTGAAGCCATTGATCTTCTGTTTTCTTCACGGAGCAAGACACCAAATCTTAGTACCTCGAACCTAAGGGCAACTATATCAAACCGCGATTCGTTCGCGAACACGACACACGAAGTGTGGAGTGGAAAGAGAAAAAGGTCCCACCAGGCGTGCCAGAATCTGTTCCCTGCCGAAAACCGGAGAAGACAAACGTCTTGCATGAATTTCGGGGCAGATGCTAATTGGTGCTATCCGTCCACCTCTCCGAAGATGCCAAGTTGATTTATGGCACCACATATCGAAGGTTTAAACGGATGGGGAAAATGTAGCAGACTTCGTCAGATTCCCCCTCATTGAGGGGTTTTTGATTGTGGGGACGCTCTTCCCTGCAGGCGCAAGCCCCTGCAGTTAATTATGCTACCGAATCGCGGTAACAACTTTCTCCTTCTCCAGATGGTCACTTCGTGTCGTGGACGTTTGTTTTGTTTTTGGTTGCCCGTGGATTGTATACGGAGACTAATTTATGTTGTTGCCCGTGGGGCGTGGATTAGTCCAAATCCGTATATTCTTAGATTTGGGTTTGGGGGTTGGGTTTAAGGATACGTTAGCCTCATTTGGGACTAAGATCAACTTAAACTTATGTTAAGGATACGTTAGTCTAATTTTTAGACTAAGATCAACTTAACAGGATCGTTTAGATCCAACAAAACAGCATTTGAACTCAATTGTTTAGTTTAGGGACATTGCGGTCGATTGTTAGTTTAAGGATATCTCAGTCCAATATTAGTTTAAAGACATCTCGGTCTAATGTTAGTTTAAGGACATCTCGGTCCATGGGTTTTAAGGGACCCCTAGTCCAAGGTTAAGGACATCATAGTTCGTGGGTTTAAAGACCTCACAGTCAAGGTTAAGGACGTCATAGTCCGTGAGTTTAAAGACCTCACAGTCAAGGTTAAGGACATCATAGTCCGTGAGTTTAAAGACCTCACAGTCAAGATTAAGGACATCATAGTCCATGGGTTTAAGGACCCTACAGTCCAGTTTAAAGACATCATAGTCTATGAAATGTATGGTTGTCGGGACCCGTCACCTCTCTGAAGACGTTGATGGATTACAACGACAAATATCAGAGGGGTTCAGAGATGTACCCTTGAACCAAAGTTGATTGGAAGATCTATAGTCCAATTTGGAACTAAGATCAATTAATTAGATTATGAGCACATTGGCTCAGTTAAATCTGAATTGAGGACTTATGGCCAATTTGGGCTAAGTCCAATTAAGTTTGAAATGTTGACCCTTTGTTGGGCTATTGGACATTTGTCTGGGTTCAGCCCCTCATTATTTAGCAAAGCTAAACAAGAACTTGAGGGCTCTGATAATACTTTTTCTTTGGCTGAGCATTAAACATTATAGCTCTGAATTTTAAAGCTCATTTGAAGAGGAAATTTGCCTCTGGAAAACTTAGCCAATTTAGGCTAGGCCGGTTTTAAAGTAGTGTTAAACACTAGAGGACATCTGGTGATCACGTGTCCTCACGTGATGTATTTAAAACAGTGTTAAACACTGGAGACGAAATGCTTAAAATAGTGTTAAAAACTAGGAAGGAAGGGGTCAAGTGGGGGCACGTGAGGGCACCCAAAGTAGGGCCAGATCTCCTTTATTTTATTCTCAAATCTGCAAATAAGTGTTAAACACTTTTAGTTTTCACGGCCATCACGTGTGGGCACGTGATAGGTACTCATGCATTGATTTATTAGAGTGTTTATTAGGGGTCACGTGAAGACACGTGAGAGTGCCTAAAGCCAATACTGCCTTTGCTTTTGTCCCTTTTGTTTTTTGAAGTCGCGTGGGAGCACGTGAGGCTTTGCCTCCAAGCTTTTTCTTTTTCATTTTGGGGGATCTGTTTAGGGGTCACATGACCTAGTTTTGTTCTTTCTTTTCTGATCATTGAGGATAAGGGGTCACGTGTCACCATGTGACCAAGTTCTGTTTTTTCTTTTCTACTCATTGAGAATGGGGGTCATGTGTTACCACGTGATCAAGTTCTTTACGTGCATGGAGAGCTTTCAAGTCTCTTTGTTTTAAGAATTAAATTCTTTGGTAGGGTTAAACCGTAATTCTGTTTTGAGGAATTAAATTCCTATGCATATGGAAGAATTAAATTTTTATGTAGGGTTAAACCCTAGTTTTATTTGGAGGAATTGAATTCCTATGAGTTTGGGAGAATTAAATTCTCATATAGGGTTAAACCTTAGTTTCATTTGGAGGAATCAAATTCCTACGAATTTGGGAGAATTAAATTCCTTAAACTCAATTCTCCCTCTAAGTTTTGGATCTGCATGGCAGAATCTCCCAGATGAGAATTAAATTCTCAACTTGTGGGGAGATCTGCTTCTGCAGATCTTCAACCAAAGCAAGAACTAAGTTCTTATTCAGACTTAAATTTATAATTAAATTCTCTTTTTGTTTTATGGAACTTAGATCTCTTTCCCCTTTCTCACCTAGGGTTTCTTTTTTCTTGAAAAGATCTTCTTTTCTTTCTTGAGAATTAAATTCTCCTCTCCTTTTTCTCTCTGTTGTTGTTTTTCTCTCAAAAATCCAAGATCCATTCTCTTCTCTTCTTGGCTCCTATTTATAGGAGAAAGAAAGGAATCGATTTGTTTAGTCAATCTTTCACTGAAAGATTTTGGTTGTTTTTGTAACTAACATGATCTTTTAGATCACTCAGTGAATTTTATTCACCATTGGATTTTTAATCCAAAAGATATTCTGTTTGTTATTCTTGGTGAATTTCAGGGAAATTTTTCCTTGTATAAAATCTTTCCATAAATTGGTGATTTAAACCATTGGATTTTTAATCCAACGGTGCTCCACTTTACAGAGCATAATCCTTTTTTTTGTTTGGAAAGATTTAAAGAAATACTTTCCCAGTTAGGGTCTTTGATTTCTCTTAATTAGAATTTAATTCTATTTAGCTCAGAAGGCTTTTAAAGCCCATCCCGTGTTGGCACGTGATCCCTATATTTGATCGTTGAAATAAAATTTAATTGTATCAGTTAAAGAGTTAAGGTGCCTATCACGTGTTGGCATGTGACTCTCTTGATTAAACATTTTATTCGGAATTTAATTCTGCCTTTTAGCAGAACTAAGGAATCATCACGTGTCAGCTCATGACCCTTGGTCACGTGGGGGTTTTCCTTAGTGTCTTATTATACTTTATTAATCCATTTCAGTGGGTTTAAAGGTCCATCACGTGTGGGCATGTGACTCCATTAATTGATTGATTGATTAGAATTTAATTCTATTAATTAAAGAGCTCAGGATCCCATCACGTGTTGACACGTGACCCCCTTGATTAACATTTTAAACAGAATTAAATTCTGCTGTTTTAAAGAGATATGGAATCATCACGTGTCATCACGTGACCCTTGGTCACGTGGAGACAAGTAATGCCTTATTGGAATCTTTCTTTGTCGTTTTATCATGCCTTTTAATTCCTTCAGTGGTTTCTTTAAAGGCTCATTACGTGTGGGCACGTGACTCCCCTAGTTGCTTGCTTAATTAGAATTTTGCTTCTATAATAACAGAGTCCTAAGAAACCATCACGTGTCAGCACGTGATCCTTGGTCACGTGTGAGCATGTGATACCCCATTGGGGTATTTCCTGATATTTTATCAGGGAACAAGGGGGCCATCTTTTCAGGGCTTCTCCATGTTGCTTTTATCTTCTGTTTTGTATTCTTGGTTTCTCAGAATCTCTTCAGTTCTCTTCCAGATATTCAGCAGTGCAAAATGATGTGGACTTTTGCCTTGAACTCCGCATTGAAGTCTTGGATCTTGTACTGCCCTTGTGCTTTGTGCTTTGAAGTGACCAACGATTTGCCATTTTGTCCCTTGAACTGGTAGGCGGCATCATACGGATGGTTAGCGGAGATCAGTATTCATCTGTTGTTGGTCGTAGTCCCGCATTTGTTGCGACTTTTCATGAATTTCACTGTAAAGAGCTGAGAATCTGTAACCTGCAATTATTCAGCATACACGGATTAAAAGTACCTACCTATATGCAATGTGATTAAGAATGGGCGGTATAAAAATGCAAAAATCTGATATGAACAAATACCCCCAAACTTATCTTTTGCCCATCCCGAGTAAAGCCAATTTTATTCTCAAAAAGTCCTAACCTTACTTTCACAGGGTACGCAATTGCACTGAGCTTGTGCGACAAGCCGTTAAACCTCTAGGTGTCCCTAATAGGAGGAGTGTTGTCTCATGAGGGTTTTCAACGGATACTACCCACAAAATCCCGTCAAGTTAGTTTCATAAGTTAATATCGATTCTACTCTTACAGTTTAGTATCTACATTAGAACTTCTATCATCTTAAGTTAGAAACATTCAACCCTTATTGTTCACACCTCCTATCTATTTATCCTCAAATCCTATACGTTCCAAAAAAAAGTTTAGAAAGATATTGGTATCTCCTGAGTTTTCCTTCTAAAAGTGCGATCTCAAATCAGGGATTTTTATCAACTTTACAGAAAGCATAAGTCGTATTTTTTATTTCTTTCTCTCCTCCAAACATCGATTGTATACCCCTACGTGTGTGTTAATTTTCACCCTTACATTTAAGAATTCAATTCAAGTTATAGTACCCTTGTCCATCTTCCAAAATACTTTTTAGTTAGTGAATTCTAGATGAAATTGCTCACACATCCTTCATGTGACCGTTAATACTTCTTGATATACTAAACGACCGATTACAAAATGTGCTTGAGCATTTAGGCGTAATTCATCGTCTTGGAACACCTGAGGCTTAGCAGTGACTCCTAAACCAGTTGGTCTAAGGCACTAGGTGATAAAGCACCCTCGCTATATATTCTTTTTATGCTGCCTTAAGTAATTACAAAACCGGTGTTCATTTTTTTTCTTCTTTTTTCCCCACTTATACTTTTATTTTATTTTCCTTCATACTAAGGCTTTTAGACAAAAGTATTTCTAGGTATCCTCTACTATCTCAAGTTTCAAGGTGCGTGTAAGTGCGATTTGTAGGATATATACTTTCTGAATTTGGACTCAAGAATATAAACTATTTTTCAGACTTATCCTTCAGTAAAGCTTCAATACTTTCCCTTCATCTTGACTTAACTCAAGAACTGAACTCAATATCACCTACTTCTAAAAAAAGAACTGTAAGGACGTATACTTGCCAAAGTTAAACAGAATGAGGGTTATTTTTAGGGTTTTCAATTCCTAAGCCAAGGATTTAGTTATTTCTAACGTATCAACTAAACCTTCAGAATGAAAATCTCAGTTACCCTATTAGCTAACTTGACGACAAAATTTTTATATTTTTGTAAAAATTTTCGATTTTTATGGGTTTTTAAATATGTATGCAAAATATACATATGAATGCGAAGGTAGAAAGCTTACCGAGCACACCCCCAAACTTAAACTTGACAGTGCCCTCACTGTCAGGCTACACCAAGAGGGTCAAAATTGTCGGCGCTCCCTAAAAGAAAATTTTATACAAAAAGCAAACCAAAAAATATATACACAAAAAAAGGTCCCCCCAAACTTAAGTGAAACAGTGTTTCCACTGTTTAAGCGTTAAAGTTCAGAGTTAGGGAGGAGAGAACAGTATCAAGTTATACAAGGCCTTACACAGGCCAAAAATTAGCACCAACCATTCAAAAATCTTATCGGGATAAGGCCCGGGTTGGTGAAAGAATACGGGGAGGAAAGAAATGGAGAATACGTGAGACTGTATGGGGATAGAAATGATATACGGTCTCGGTGGAGGAGGAGAATTGCGGAAGGGAGAAGAAGTGGAATACGAACTTGAGGGTGAAAATGGAGTGATTAAATTAGCATAATTTGTAATGACCGATGTATAAAAAGTGATTGTGCTAATCTATCAACCCGTCGAGAAATGGAGTCAAATCCCTCAAGATTCGTGAGAAAACATGGGTACGCCGAACTTGGTAGAGCAGATACTGAAAATGAAAGTGATACGGTTTCTTGCAAGGTCAGAACGATGGAAAGGATGGAAGGGAGTGATTGAGGAAGGGTAACAGTTAAAGTTTCAGGAGGGTGTACACAGTCAGTGGAAGGGACAGGATGGATTGAAAAATCCGACTCATCAAGCAAAACTGGTTCATCTTCAATACTATCCTCAAAATTCTCCTCAAAGATCAGCTAATCCATGCAATTATCATTAATATCTAGACGCATATGAAGTTCAGGAAAAACATTTAATGACCCGGGATGATGAATTGGAGAGAAAAACTCAGTCAAATCTGCGGGTTCATCATCTTAAATATTCCCAGTGTCAATATCCTTAATCAAGTGAAAATTAATTTTCTCAGACACCTCAACAAAAGCATGGATATCAATCAATTCAGGTTCTAGAGTGGAGGTGTAGAGGTCAAAATGATTGGTGATGGTTTCACTCGAAAGGGACCCTTCACAATCAGGTAAATCAAACACTACAAAGTCGCACAACTCATTCAACGTTCTATCTTCAACTGGTGGATCATTTGGGACACTTGATAGATATTCAAAATCGGAGTTGTGGGATTCAATTGGGGATGGGTAGGTCTGATTTGGAAGGGTGCACAGCTTACTCTCTCCACTCAAATTCTCAATCTGTCCAACCGCCTCATCATACATTGGAAAATTTGGAGCTAGTTAAAAACTAGCTACCGGGTCACTAGGTTGTATGAGGGCGGCCATGAACGCATTCAAATCCATCATCTGTTGGCATGACGCTACCCTAAAGTCTTCCAACGATTGTTCCAGACCAGACATGGGTTGTGACGGGGTTTCAGTAAAAGATTCAAAGTTGTTTGGATACGTAAAACTCCTAAAAGGCTGTTCAGAAGCAATATCTAGGGAAGGTGTAAAAGTCGGGTAGGAGGGATAGGAATTGAATGGTTGGACATGAGTAGGATCAACATTTGGATAAGAAGATGGATGGAATTGTTGATCCAAAGAATTCGCAGTGATGAAAGGAGTGAAAGATTGGTTACGAGGTTGTTCAATACGTTCAGTAAGAGACATAAGTCTTGGGGTTACAACTGGAGTCTTAAAAGGGGTATCAACATAAGAAGGTGGGGTAGGTTTAAATGGTCGATACAAAGTGGATTGCGGAGTCCAATTGGTTGTCATAGACGCGTCTATCTTATCTTTCAAAGAAATTTTGGGCATGGATGGATCGTTCGAGATTTGGCCAAAGCAAGAACCGTAAGAAGTAATGTCTGGTTGTAGGTACCAAAGTTCGGTAAGAGTTTTGCGAGGTGGGGTACCCATTGTTTGGAAGAGTGAAAAGGTAGGAAGGGAGGGAAGTAGTATATTTTTATTTTTTTAAAAAAAATTGTTTGTTATGGGAGTTTTAAAAATTGTTTGTTTGGAAGAATACGGAATTATGAGACTAAACTTTTTATAAGCACAATCACAATCACAAAATGCATAAACACACCTAGAGCTAGGGTCTTCAAAGTCCACTAGACTGCTCCTAACTGTTCCAAAATGACAAGTTGTGAGATAACCCTCAAATCGTCTCTTCACTGCCAATTGTGGCCAGGTAAGCACAAATGAAGAAAGAAGGGTTCCGCTCACGAATCACCGTGAGACGGGCCTTTTAAAATTATCTTTCTCACTTGTCTAGCGTAGGCACCACAAAATCAAGTTTAGATAAACGATTGAATGCGCACAATCTTCCTCCGTCCTATTAAGCACGGCAGTCCTTAGTTGGCTGAGTCTAGATATTTTTTAATTAAGCTCAAGAGTAATGCATATACTTTTAGTGATTTTTGGGGTCTTAGGAAGGGTGACGAAATCCCCACCCAATCTAAATTGGTGTTATAGCCCCATAAAGTCCGTATTATTTATGCAAAACAGTAACAAACAAAAATCTTAAAATACTTTCCAAATTTTATTAGAATCCTGCATAAAAACAGTTTATTGGAGAGGAGAAGAAAATTTGTGCAAAGAATGCTGCAGAAAAATATGGTTCAGTAGAGTTCGGAGGAGGGAAGAAGATAATTGGAATACTCACAGAGAAAATTGGTTGCTGACGTCACCCTTTGACCGCAGTTCCGCGGTCAAACTTGCGCTTATGCCGCGGTTCCGCGGCAGTTCAGAAGGTTGACTGCTTCAATTTCGTTCTCTGTGCTGAGTTAGTTCTTCTCTTCCTGTTCAGAGCCCCTGAATCTTGATTTATTCACTGAGTTTGCTCCAGAACTAAACTAGACCTTCTTCCTATCCTGCACACTTGCACAAAAACTAATCAAAAATAACAAGATGATTTTTTCTGTTTTGTTTTAAAAATTTTCAATTTTGATAATTTTTAATTTTTTTAATTAACCCGAAATTACACAAATAAATAAACTACCGTCTCCCCGGTAACGGCGCCATTTGATTGTTACATTTTTGCGTATTCTTAATTTTTTAATTACCACAATCAAGACGGTTTCGCTTGGTAGCTAGCCCGTTGAGCACGGGTCGATCCACAGGGAGATGTAATCTTTTTCTTTATGTTTTAACGAGTTAAATCCAAATATTTCGATATTTGTTTTAAGTTCTACTAAAGAGATAAAAGATGATAAAGAGCTTGTTAGGGTAAGGATTAGGTTGGTTCAAATTAGGAATTTCTCACTTCTATCAAAGCCCTTCTTAATATCGGTGTTAAGGTAATCGGCAACAACGGGGATTAGCACAACTAGGAAGGAACTTACAAGTATAAGCTAGGCTTTCTATGCTTAGTTTCTTCCTTTTGGTCCTCGATAGGTACTTCCGATGGCTGTCGACGAGCATGGGGGCGGTTGCAGGCCATGGCACTTGGTTGTTTTCTCAAAGTAAATCAGACCAAAGTGAGAATAGATTTCTCTGTAGAAAAATAGGCTATGGCCTTAGGAATATAAAGAGGAGCATTAAATGCTACGCACGGAGAATATTGCATGGCGGAACTATTTCCGAGGCCCAAAAAAGGGAAAGCATTGGAAATCAAGGAGATGGAACTGTTTCTAAGGCTCCTTTTCAGCATCTAATGTTGTACACAGAAAATATGGCATGAAAAATTAAATAGCCCTATAAAAGGCCCCCCACGTGTGGAGCACGTGAGCACCATGCTTGGTGTGTACTGGAAAGTGAAATAGTGCCCTACACGCTAAACACATCAGCAGCAACAATAGCAAAAATGACAAAATCCCACAAAAAGGCATGCAAACACAGAAGGGCACGATAAAACTTATCACTCATACTTTAAAAGTTCATACAAAATAAAAAGAAACGATTGCAACGGCAAGACCTCGGACGCGGGACACGGATTGAGAAACTCAAACGTAGCTTTGTCCAAGATCCTCCAAGCATTTCGAACCATCCGAGTATGTTTTCTCTCGCGGTCACAAGCGTCGGGGTCCTCACGAATGTCTTCTACCCTCCGATAGGCAGCAAGTATGGCCGACTGCTGAAAAGCCTGGTGCAAGAGATCAATGAGGTTGTCTCGCCTCCTCTTCGAGATTAGGCTCATCAGGTACACCGAATGTACCTTATCCTCGGCGGCGTCCAATGCCCTGAGCGGCACGCCGGTGCAGAAGAGAGGGAGCGCCTCCTAGATCGCTAGCACGATGAGTCTCAGAAGGGAAGAGCGGCGAGGGAGTAGCCGACCATTGTACTCATCGAAGTGGCTCATGATCTCAGCACATTGAGCGTTGGTGAACTCCTGGTTCTGGCTGAGGCCCAGTGCACGGATATTCCTGTAAGAAATGATCTCATCAAGATCATACAAATGGGCATCCATGATACCTGAAATAACGATCATGGAAATTCATTACAAACTTCTTCCTCCCGGTTGAGAAAGAGAACTCAGGGCAAAGAAAACCCATAAAGTCTCCATGAGAACAACTTAGTTCTTCATAGGAATTAAATCCCTTTTTAAAAGGGGAATTAAATTCCCAAAAACTTTTTTTTGGGATGGAGTTAAATTCCAAGGATTTGAACCGTCACCATTATCTCCCTAAAGATCATATGAACCCTAAGAGATCTACTGTTCGAAGATTAAATGGTTTTCTATTTTTTGTTGATGAACTTGAAGAAAATGGGTTCATGTTAAAAGGGTAAAACCCTTAAGGTGGATTTAAAATCCAGAGAATTTTATGTATAAATGTTCTTCGTTCGCTCAAGATGATTATCTGAGGAAAAGGAATCGGTCAACAGAGTTAAACTCTGGAAAATTATTGGAACAGAGAACTAAGCTCTGGAAAGGAGAATTAAATTCTCAGAAAGAAAAGTATGCAAGGAGGAAGATGAGCAAAAGTGGAGGCTCTTCTGAAAGGACATGGGCATTTATAGGATGGGATAGAAAACGTTTCATCTACCCTACTCACAAAGCAGATCCGACGGTCATAAAAGTGCAGACACGTGAGAACAATGCTGTGGGGCATTTGTTCCCTGATTAAAAATCAGGAAAAGATTGAGAAGAGGCATCACGTGCTCACACGTGACCAGTGGTCACGTGTTGGCACGTGATGGTCAAGCAGCGGCACAGAGCATATTTGTTCTCTAATTAAAATATAAGATGAAGCTTCAGAAGAGGCATCACGTGCTCACACGTGACCAGTGGTCACGTGTTGGCACGTGATGGTTAAGCAACGGCCAGAGAACAGAGCGCAGAAGAAGAGAAGCCCATTCCAGGGGTCACGTGCCTACACGTGACCAGGGGTCACGTGGCCATACGTGACCGGCTTTAAAAGCCTTATTCTTTGACAGAATTAAATTCTGAGGGAAGATCTTTCAAATCTTTCCAAGATGAAAAAGGATTATCTGAAACCGTTGGATTAAGAATCTGAAGGTGATTAAATATCATCAATTTATGGAGAAATCTTGGACTTGGTAAGATTTCCTCCTAAACCTAACCGAAATAACAAAGGGATATCTTTGGATTTAAAATCCAACGGTGAATAAAATTCACCTCATAATCTAAAGGCCCAGATTTATAATGAAGATAAATCAAATTTCTTAATGAACAAATCAAATCTTTCAATGAAAGATTTACCAAACAGATTGATTCTTTTCCTTCTCCTATAAATAGGAGTCAAGAAAAGAAGAAGGGGGATCTTTTCTTTTGATACAGAGAGAGAGAGATATATATAGAGCTTTTGATTCTCTGCAAAAGGAAAACCTTAGGTAAGAAAAGAAAAGGGAGGCTTCAAAGGAGAATTTAATTCTCAAAAGAGTTTAACTCTTATAAAAAGAAAGGAACTTAGTTCTTTCTCTGGTTGAGGATCTGCAAAGTGCACATCTCCCCATGAACTGAGAATTTAATTTTCATTGGGTTGAGATCCTGCCATGCAGATCTAAAACACAGAGGAGGAACTGAGTTTTGAGATTTATTTCTCACAGAATTACAGGAATTTAATTCCTTTAAGATAAAATTAGGGTTTAACCTTAGGAATTTAATTCCTTCAGAATGGACAGAACTAGGGTTTAACCCTAATCGAGAACCTAATTCTCTCAAAATCACAGGAATTTAATTCCTCTAAAGTTTATTTTTAGGGTTTAACCCTATGAAGAATTTAATTCTTAAAAAAGATGAACAGATCTTTAAAACATGCAAAGAACCAGAGTCACGTGCTACCACGTGACCCCTGCAAAGATCCACAGAAAAGAACTTTGAAGCAACACCTCACGTGTTACCACGTGACTCCTGCAAAGATCCATAAAAAAGAACTTTGAGGCAATGCCTCACGTGCCCCACGTGGTCTCTAAAGCACACAAAGAAAAAGGCAAAAGAAACAGAAAAGAGCTCTAGGGCGCCCTCACGTGTCAACACGTGACCCCTAATGAGCATTCTAACAGACCAGAGCATGGACTTCCATCACGTGCTCACACGTGATGGACGTCAGAATTAAAAGCGTTAAACACTTACTTGCAGAATGAAATAAGGGAAGCAGGGCGCTCTCACGTGCTACCACGTGACCCCTTGGCTGAAGCTCTAACAGACAAACAATTAAATTCCTATCACGTGACAGCACGTGATGTTCCAAAGTATTCAATACTTTTGACAGAACAAAATAAGGGGAATCAGGGCACTCTCACGTGTCCACACGTGACCCCTCTCTCCTTAGTGTTTAACACTAATCTGGAGATTTTTGTCCCCAGTGTTTAACACTGAT
The DNA here is from genome assembly GCA_030015575.1 of Agapanthus africanus. Classification (NCBI taxonomy): domain Eukaryota; kingdom Viridiplantae; phylum Streptophyta; class Magnoliopsida; order Asparagales; family Amaryllidaceae; genus Agapanthus; species Agapanthus africanus. The sequence continues at coordinate 13,122,746 of CM057339.1, forward strand.
TTTCTTTGTGTTTAACACTAATTGGAAAACTCTATTTGCAGTGTTTAACACTGATTTGCTTAGTGTTTAACACTAATTTGAAAACTCTGTTTCCAGTGTTCAACACTGATTATCTTTTAGTGTTTAACACTAACTTGTTAATCTTATTCCCAGTGTTCAACACTGTTGGTCTCTAGTATTTAACACTAGCTTTAGCCCAATTGGCTAAGTTTCCAGAGGCAAAGCTTCTCCTTCAATGAACCAACAGAGGGCCAATATCCCAAACATGATTGGACTTAGCCCAAGCTGGCCATAAGTCCTCAATTCAAACTTAACTGGGCCAATGGGCTCATAATATAATAATTGATCTTAGTTTCCAAATTGGACTACAGATCACTTAATCTACCTTGGTTTAAGGGTACATCTCTTCACTCCTTTGATACTTGGCGTTGTAATTCCTTAACGTCTTCAAAGAGGTGACGGGTCCCGATGACCACACATTGATATGGACTGTGGGGTCCTTAAACTCATAGACTATGAGGTCCTTAACCTTGACCGTGATGTCTTAAAACTAACAACGGACTATGACGTCCTTAACCTTGACCGTGATTTCTTAAAACTAACAACGGACTATGACGTCCTTAACCTTGACCGTGATGTCTTAAAACTAACGCCGGACTGTGGGGTCTGTAAACTCATGGACTATGAGGTCCTTAACCTTGACCGTGATGTCTTAAAACTAACAACGGACTATGACGTCCTTAATCTTGACCGCAACGTCTTAAAACTAACATTGGACCGCAATTTCCTTCAACTACCTATTGACCGTAATGTCACTAAACTAAACAACAGGGCTCCCTTAACCGCTCTCTTGTTGGATCTAAACGATCCCGTTGAGTTGATCTTAGTCTGAAAACTAGACTAACGTATCCTTAACAAACGTTTAAGTTGATCTTAGTCTCAAATGAGGCTAACGTATCCTTAAACACAACCCCAAACCCAAATCTAAGAAAGATACGGATTTGGACTAGTCCACGCCCTACGGGCGACGACATAACTCAGTCTCCGTATACAATCCACAGGCAACCAAACGCAAAATAAACACACACGACACGAAGTGATCATCTAGAGAAGAAGAAAATTGTTACCGCAATGCGGTAGAATAATTAACTGCAGGGGCTTGCACCTGCAGGGAAGAGCGTCCCCACAATCAAAAACCCCTCAAGCGAGGGGGAATCTGACGAAGTCTGCTACATCGGACGCATCCGTTTAAACCTTCGATACATGGTGTCATAAATCAACTTTGCATCTTCGGAGAGGTAGACGGATAGCACCAATTAGCATCTGCCCCGAATCTCAGGCAAGACGTCCCTGCGTCGCGCCGTCTTTCGGAGGGGAACAGATTCCGGCACACCCGGTGGGACCTTTTCCTCTTTCCACTCCACACTTCGTGTGTCGTGATTCGCGAACCAATCGCGGTTCGCTAATGGTTGCCCTTGGGTTTCGAAGTACTAAAATTTGGTGTTTCGTTTGCTGCAGAAAGCAAAAGGATCAATGGCTGGCAACTGCTCGAACTGCTCCAACTGCAAATGCAACCGACACTCCACCTCACCTAGAGGTGTAGCCTATGGACCGCAAGCTGCTTCCCTATTTACTATGACTGTGGAACAAGTGACTCAAGCTACCACCGGTCTGTTCTTTGGGACCATGCTCTCGCCGGTGAACGTTAACATCCCAGTGCCCATACCGGAAGCTTCAAAGAAGTCGGTCTTTGATCGACTTACTACTCCCACGGCCCCTCTCAACGGGTCGTCCAACTCCTCGGTCTTCACCAGACTGAGCCTGAACTCCAAAGGGCCCGCCAAAAAAGCCTATGGTACCTGAGAAGGCCATCCCGAAAAAGACAGCTGCTCCCGAAGTCGTCAAGGCGGCTTCTCCTCCCAGAGGGTCGGTCTTTGCGAGACTGACTACCCCCATTCCCGCTCCCGCTCAGAAATCTGTTTTTGACCAGATGGACGTAGCTTCTCAACGAACGTCAGTCTTCAAGAGGCTGACACCGGCAGCAGCCCCTCCCCAGAACAGGGAGCAAGACGAAGCCGTCGCTGAATCAATCCCAACAACCCGTCATGCCTGACGTCGCCACTGGCGCCGGATAAGGAAGACTGGGGGCAATTCCCCCTCCGGGCTAAAGCCACCAGCTCCAACGGTGGAAATTGAGGCTGCTGTTCCAACCGGGAACAGCTTTGAGCTGCTAAACAGGGTACGCAGAAATTCGCCAACTGCGATTCTCAAAAGATCCCATCCACCTGCGGAGAATGTTACAGAAACAAAGCCGGAGCAGCCTCCTCAACGGCTGTCCTCCAAAATTTATAAAGTCTGGCGGAAGGTTCAAGACTCAGTAATCGACCAAGATCACTCTCGCCGGCAGAAGAGGGTGAAGGTTCAGGAAGAAAAGAACCGTCATGTCGAACAACAAAGGATGACAACCGCTTGGGTGCTCGCTGCAACGGCTCCCTCCACGTCGACTACTCAAAAGAGAAGAAGGCCGGAGAAAGTCCCCACTCCTGCAGAAAATGTCAAGGACAATAAGCCTAAACGCCCTAAGTCTGGGGGCATGATGGTGCATACGGTATACATGACGTCGGGAAAGGAGGACAGCCGTGCATCCATAGGTCATAGACCGCTTACACGGTCAGTGACCAAAGCTCAGGAGCAGCAGCAGAAGCTCCAAGAAATGATGAATGCGATGGCCGCACTCACTGGGCCAAAAGAAACCCCCAAAGCGTCCTCGGACCAACACCAGGAGCAAGAAACTGACGCTGAATTCCTTCGTAGGATATTGGAGAAGAAGGATAAAGAGGCTGCCGAACAAGCAGCCAATATACAACGAATAGCCCTTCTGTTTCAGGATATGGTGGGTATGATGATCCAACAAGATCCTCCTGCTGAAGACCCTCCGATCATTATTGAGGACGATAGAGGGGAGACATCAAATCCATCTCCGGCTCTTTCAACAGCCAAGGAGGAGACAATCTCCAGAGCTGACCTGGACGGATATATAGCTCAACAGATACGGGTTCACCAGGCAACTGAGGCAGCCGGTCAAGTTGTCAGGACGGGAAGACCATATCCGAGCTGGTATGATCAGATCAAGTACCCGCCGGGCTATACAATACCGAAATTCCATATCTATAAGGGGACTGGCAATCCCCATCAACATGTTTCCCAGTTCAGGGCTCTTTGTGGCAATACCGGCGGTGATGATAAATTGTTGCTTCGCCAGTTCGTCGGTAGCTTATCAGAAACAACATTCGAATGGTATTCTGAACTCCCGAACGATTCCATCAAGACGTTCGCTGAAATGGAGTTGCTATTCACTCAGCGATTCGCGAGCGCCAGCGAACGTACCCCGATAACGACATTGATTAATGCCAGGGTGAAACCAGACGAGACGTGGGTCCAGTACGCTATACGTTGGCGAAACTTGTGGTCGAAATGCGAACAACGCATTGAGGAAGCGCCTGCGGTGGGCATGTTCGTGGGTACACTAGATCCTCATGCAACTATCTCACAGTTCATGATGTTCTTTAAACCAACCACGTTCCAGGCTCCGATCGACAAGTTGGCCCAGATGGACCAGATGGGTCACAGACCGCCTCCCCCGAAGCCGGAACCTCGGAGTGACAAGGGTAAAGGGAAGGCAGCCTTCGTTGCGAACGCTCAGCAGCAACCCAGTGCCCCAAAGCTGGCGGATCAACTAGAAGAAAGACGGCGGTATTATAATGAGAAAATGAAGCGCCCCTACTCATTCCCGCGTGATAAGACGAAAAGGCTATTTGAGCTGGCGGTACGCAACAGGCTTATCAACTTGCCAAATCCAAGGCGACCGCCGCAACCCAGTGAGGTGAATAACCCCAACTACTGCCCTTACCATCAAACGGTAAGCCATCCGATTGAGGATTGCTTCGTCTTCAAAGGATGGATTGATGATCAATACCTACAGGGCAAGTTTGTGCTGTCTGAGAAGTGGAAGGTGAACCCGCCACAACCCAACACTCCCAAGAAGACGGACACACCGGGGGCAACTTGTTCTTTCATTGAAGAAGCTCCATGGGAAATCGTGCTTTCAGCAAAAACCAAAAGAATGCTGAATGAGCTCCAGACGTGCCCGGCGATCAGGTAGAAGAACCTACTGGAATCCCAGGTCATTGAAGGGATGCTGAAGCCACGCCCATCGCCAAAGATCGGTAGTGATGGCCCAAGTACTCACACCCAGCCGTCGAAATCTTCAAAGAAGAAGAAGAAGAAATCCAAAAAGCCCGTGAAGCCTGGCGACAAGCGCACGGAGTTGCAGAAACAGATTGACGCGCTGGAGGAGTACAATCAAAAGGCGCGGACTCCCATCACGCTCCAAGAGTTCCTCAACCACGTCTTTCAAGAGGAAGATAATGGAGAAAGCTCGTCGGATGAATCCGAGGGATATGCGGCGAGCTGTCATATGATCTCCCACTCGTTTACGGACGATGAAAAAACTCCTGGCACTGAGAAACTGGGGGCACAGCCTGAACCAGAACTTGTATGGCTTACAGACGAAATGATCGACGCCTTTCTAGACGAGATTCTTCTGAAAAGTAAAGCTGACCGGGAGCGTGAAATGACCACATCAGAAGGAGCCAAAGGCAGACGACTAAACGAAAGAGTCGAAGCACTCCCGCCAGATCAAAAGACATCCGATGTTAATAAAAACATATTCAAGACGAGGAAAAGGTTTGCCAAAGCCATATCAATGGGAATGAAGCTACCACCCTCGGAAGAAAACACGCTCAATAGGGCGGAGAGGCACCCTAATTACTGCTCATATCATCAGAAGATTTCATACCCCACTGAGGAGTGCGACGCTTTTAAGATATGGTGGCAGGGATATGTTGCTCACCGGCAACATTTTAAGCGGATGAAACGCGGAACTCGTCGGGAGCAGAAAAGTACAACCGAAGGGCACAAAAGAACTACCGGTAACTGTTACATGGTCAACGCCGGAGGATCACAAGTTCTCACCTTTAAGAGCGACTCTGATGAGGAAATGGCTCTGGGCCCTCTCTTTAAAGAATCCATCTTAGGGAAAGAGGATGAACCAAAGGCCTACGAAAACATTCAGCTGCGCAATCGCACGCTTCCCGAAAAGAACCTCGGACCCGCAACTAGAAAAGATAAGGGAAAGGAAAAGGTCGCTGAGGACATCACCTTAGATGACCAAGTCATGAAAGAGCTGACTGCCAAAGACCCGTCCAAGAAGAGTAAGGTGGACTACAATATCCTAGCGCACCTAAGGAAGCTACCTTCGCAGCTCAGCATTCTAGATGCCCTCTTATTATCAAAAGAAGCGAGAGATTCATTAATCAAGGTGCTACAAGAGCCCGAACAATTCCAAGCCTTCCTCACCGAACAGAGGATGAAGGATGAACTGGAAGAAGTACACATAGCCGATGTCACGTTCGTTGATGAAGACCTTCTCCTTGGGACGTGCGACCACAACCGTCCCCTATACGTCTCTGGATATTGCCACGATATTAAGATAGGCAAAATCCTAGTTGATAATGGATCCTCCGTCAATCTCCTTAATGTTCGGGTGTTGAAGGAAATCTGCATGAGCGTTCAACACCTCGCTCGTGATAAAATTACCATCTCCGGTTTTGACTCCCAGTCTTCACGGACTCTCGGATCTGTAATACTAACGTTACGCTTCGGACTGCTCGTCACAGACATTAAGTTTCACGTCATTGACGCCAAGACCTGATGTAATACCCAGGCCCTTTTATACCAAAATCTGTATTTTGTTACACTAGAATTCTATTTATTCTTATTTATAATTTTATTTATTTTATTTATAAATTTATTTATTTTATTTCCCATTTTTCTTTTATCAATAAAACCTAAACCCTATTATATCCTATATTTTCCTTATCCTCAGCCCATTACTTTATTTTTATAAACTTAATATCTTTTATTAAAACCGGCCCACTCCTTTCTCATCCAATTTTTCTTTAATAATTCCCTCAGCTCAAACCTTCGGCCCTGCCCATCTCACCTGAGCCCATCCCCTATGTTTTATAAAAAAAAAAAGAATTCATTTTATTTTATTCCCTGGCCCAACTCGTCCCCGGCCCGTTTCTTCCTTTTCCCATTTAAATTTATTTTTCTTTTCCTTGTACTGGCCCGGCCCACTCTCCCCTCACCCGCGCCCGCTACCCGACTCGGCCCGCTACCCTTTCTTCCCCAACGGCTCTCCTATTCTCCCGCCCACGCCATTGATTCCTCGATCCGCTTCCTCCGCCCATGCCCACATCGCAGCGCGCGTTTCCCCATGACCCGCTCCCCAACGCTTCGCACCTCCTCTCTCCTTCACCCCCATCACTTTCCCTCATTCCTCACTCTCTCAACCCACCACGAAACCACTGCACACCCCATCACCGTAACCGAGCTCCTCTAACCACCATCGTCGTTGGCAGCAACCGCCATCACCGACCACCTCATCCCTTCATCCACCCCCTCCCTCGCCGGCATACTCTTCATCACCGGAGTTTCGAGCTCGAAACGACCCCCTGCACACCCAAGCTCGAACCCCGCACCCTTCACCGGCGCCCACGACGCCGACGAACCCCCACCTGCACCGACTACCTCATCACCTCATTCGGTCGTCGGCGCCTCCAGCCTCCAGCCACCATCCGAGAACCCATATCCTTCTTCCCAAACCCTTCACCACCGAGCCTCACCCTCGCAGCCCGACCTCGTCATCATCGTCGACGCCCCTGCAACTCTTCTCTCTGTGTGTGTCTCTCTCACTACCTCTTCCCCTCCCTTCTTCTCACTCCCCTCTTCCAAGCTCTCTCTCCCTGCTTCTCCCTCTCTCTGATTCTCTCTCATCTCTCTCTCTGCGCTTGTCTCTCTCTCTCTCTAACTCTCTCTGATCTCTCTCTCTTTACTCCCCTCTCTCTGGTTTTTCTCTATCTCTCACTCTCACTCTAACTCTCTAACTCTTTATCTCACACTCTCACTGGTCTCTCTCTCTCTCTCTCTCTCTCTCTCTCTAAAATCTCTCCCTTCCTCTACCTCTCCCTCTCAAACCCTAGACGGTGAATTCGTCTTCCCGCTACACCACTGCCCTCTATATCAACTACCAACAGCGAGCCCCAATATCCACGAGCCTCGGCTGCATCCTACCCGACCCAAGCTTACCCGAGACTCGTCGCGTGTTTGCTACTCCGTGCCGGGACGTGTCACTACTGCCTTAGCTGCCGCGCCATCAGTTCACCGTGTCCAGGCAAGTATTTTACTTGCTTACATGCTATATACTCAAGTTACAATATTTAATTACATAGATCATGAAGTTACAATTTTAGATCAATTGTGTGCCATACCTGTTCGACATGTGTTCCCAATGAAATTACTCACCTAATTTGACGGAACTCAATTGTATAATCTGGCCCGTATGACTTTGAATGTAGTGTGTGAATTTCGTTGGATAATATGACCGTTAATGACCAAAATGACTACCCCCAAGTTTACTAGTAAAACTGGAATTTTATTGTACCTGAAAACCGTTAAAATCACCATAAATTATATACATATTGGAATGATGCGTTCGAGGGCTCAAATCGAAGCCAACTCGACGAACTTTAACCCTATAGTAGTTTCCAGATATTCCTGTACTTAAACTGTGACGATATTTGGATCGGAGTGCGACTCTGGACTGCAGTCCAGAGCGATTCCAGTGTTGTTTACTGTCCCGTAATGAACACCACCATGTTTCCTTAACTCGTAGGTTGCAGAACTCTGCTGTTATTTATAGGAGAATGTGTTGGCTAGACAACACAAGTGGTTTCATCCTATTTCGTTATCGTTTGTTATTTAATCTGTAATTTAATAGATGTGGACGTATAACAGTCCAGAACAGATTCTGAGATGACATATTAATGTTAAACAGTGTATAACTTCTGACGTGCAGATGAGATTGAAGATCCGTCTATTGTGTTGAATACCTTACTGAAAACCCTAGATTTCATCCAACTTTAGAATCGCTAAAATCAGATCCCAATTAGGATTAAACTGCGTTGCGAAACGGACTTCCGATTCTGAAACCGGATTTCCAGCCGCGGACGTTTAAAATGAAATGGCCATAATTAATGATCCTGGAAACCGATTGGCATGAAACTAAATTCGATGGATAGATAACTGAACATACTAATTATTACATGTTCATCGTTTCACTAAATGGTAACCGTATGATTTATGATAAATTATGTAAGTGGTAGATTATCGATTCATGACATCCTAATCATGCTTTATATACTGTTTACGCATCATATCATACACCTGTCATTGCATTGATAACCTAGTGATAACGTGCATTACCCAGTGTTAGGTATTAGTGATGATTGTGGCAAGTACGTTAGTGTTCGTATATCAGTAAATAAGTGAAAGTGATACGTACTTGTACACAATCAGTGAACCTTATTATTCTATTGCATTGTCGACGTCTGTGAGACGCGTGTAAGTGTGACTATAAGTGGTATGGGACACTTATGGAAGCTCTTGCACGGGTGTCACAGATAAGGCACCAGACACTGTCATTTATCTTAGGTATTAGTCGGGACGTGCTTGATGGAGGTCCTGCCCCCAAATCTCGTGCAGACTTGTCACAGACCGATTGGTATTTAGGGTTATGGTTAGTGTTTGATGTAGACCACGGGGTGTGGGGTAGTTTAAGTGTGAGTTCAACAGAATCTCGAGAGTCCCATGCCGGCTTATATATTTAGGGAGATATATGGAGATTTACAGGGTACGTGATTATTACCGTGATATACATGTTGAGCCCGTGGTCCCTTGCCCTTGGGTTCTACCCTTGGGTGGAGGACACTCGCGAGTGGTTGATTCTCACACTTGGACTGACGATAGGTTTAGTGACCTGTACAGTGAGACTTAGAGACTGAGAGGGATGATGGCATCGATATATACATACTGTGTTGACATACGTGGCATATCATTCTACTGCTTTTACTGTTTCGCTGCATTGATTACTGCACGTTCATACCCATACTGCCATTGATCTACTGTTATATATATATTTATTATCACTGTTAGAATTGTCTCATGATTTTATATATATTATATTGCTATTGTATCGCTCTGACGACCAGTGTATGCATGTTCAGTGTGAGGAGAAGATTTAGCCTGGACCAGGACTAGACGTACATCACGGACATCTTGATTTACCATCCAGGGTTATACCCATTTGTTTCCCATCAGGTCAGTTCTTTACATTGTTTTGTTTCAGTTACTGCATTTCTCATTACCTGCGTGTTATTTACTGATTACCAGTTAAAACTAGAAGCCGAAGTGTGACTACGGCAGGACATTTCCTTGACCGTAGGAGCAAGGCTGGCCTTGTCAACCCCTCGTATTCCGTATTTTGGGAAGCGGGGCGTGACACCTGCTACAACGCCTTGCTCGGTCGTCCTTGGTTACACGAGTACAACATCATCCATTCTACGCAACATCAGTGTATGAAGTATTTCAAGGATGGTCTCGAGTACACCGTGACAGGCGAGCTGAACCCATTCTCCGTGAACGAAGTCCGCAAGTACGAAGATGCAAAGCACTTTTTGCCAGATTTCGAGGATACAGAAAGGTGTCGCAAACCGGAGAACAAAGCCGCCGCCGCCATCCCTGTTTTCGGGAGCGATACCGAAGAAGAAGAAGAGATAGTTTACGCTGGGCCGTCTCGGCGCAGCAACTCGGGACCGTCCGCCCCCATATTGATCTTCAGAAGCGACTCGGAAGACGAGGTTAATGCTGTGTTCTCCAGTCGGCCGTCAATACGAGCATCCCCTAGTGATGATCAGAGTTTTCAAATCACCATGATTCCGCGGGAGCACTACAAAGACCTTGACACGCTTGAAGCTTACAATGTGCAAGACCTGCAGACGTTTTACGTCCCTCCCAGACGAAAAGGCGAAAAGGCGATCCTATTCTACCGGTCCACGGAAACAAGAGTAGAGAAAGAAATCTGGCACGGCGCGGACCCTACACTTGACAGGCTCCAACCCATCCGTTTGCCCAGATATTACACAAACGGACTAAAAAGGCTATTGAAGCGCCAAGGGGTACCCTTAAAACAGACTATTCGACAAGCTCGGTTCTACAACAGGATTTGGGATGTCCCTGGGACTCAGCGCAGGTTGCCCAACGGGAGAATGGAGACGCTTGGGCTTGGATATGTGAGATCCGAGAAACGGGAACGATTCCATGGTAGCTACGTCATATATAACTTTGATGAAGAAGAGGACGCCCTGTCAGAAAATGCCGCTCCCGCACCGAAGCAAGATCCTGCCATCAAAATGCCGAGTCCGTCATTTGAAGAACAAATGGACAAGCTTATCAGGAAAGCATGTCAAAAAGCTCAGGACGACCATAATCGCGAAATGTCCATCTATGAGAAAGCCAGGATGCAACGTCTCTTTCAACAGGCTGCAAAAGACGAAAATGCTCCTCCCCGTCAACCTGCTGTGCAAAAGGCCTGACGCAGAGGCAGAAATAAGTCAAAAAGCGGAAAAGGAGGTCGACAACGACAACGCAGGATCAGAGAGTCGTGTGATCAGGTATTGCGCGGTTCGGATTTGTCCCTTATGAAGAAGATGAGTCAGGCATACTCTTTTCCTCAGAATAAAACACGGAAGATACTTGACCTCGCTTTAAAACATCGAATGATTACACTTCCGGAGTCTAGACATCCTGAGCAAGTTAACGAGGTCTCTCATCCGGGCTATTGCTCTTATCACCGAGCCATAGGACACCCTATCGAAGACTGCTTCACCTTCAAGAACTGGATTGAAGATCAGTATCAGCTCGGCAAGTTCGCTCTATCTAACAGCTGGAGGGTAACGCCGCCACAAAAGCACGAACCCAAAGCCACAAGAGCAGAACCGGATCCACATCGGGCCTGGAAGCGAGTTCGTACTTGTCATATGATAACAATATCAAAAAGGGAGCCCGAGGATATGGATGACCTTCCTTGGTGCTTCGAAAATAATGACTACGAGGTAATCTCAGAATTTCCACCAGCACCGAAAGAGATGGAGGATGGAATACATACTACTGCAGATAACCTCAAGAAGATTGAGTTGGGGACGGCGGACGACCCGCGACCGACATTTGTCAGCGAGCTGCTATCTGAAGAAAGGGTGGCCGCGTTAAAAGACGTGCTTATACAGCATAGAGATTGCTTCGCATGGAACTATTTCGAAATGCCGAGACTAGATCCATAAATAGCTGTCCATAAATTGGCTGCGTTAAAAGACGTGCTTTTCTTTCTTTTGAATTAAATCAAGAGTTTTGCTCTTCCTTTTCAAAAACTAAATAGTTTTTCACCACAAAACCCACAAAGGGGAGCTCAGATCTTCCAATAGATCTCAAAAAGGGGAGATTTTTAAATCTCGCCCCCTTTCTCCAAGATCCGGTCAACCGACAGGAAGAAGAAAGAAACCCATCTCTAAAGACCCCTCTTTAGGGAAGATCCAGGGCTCAAGGGGAGAAGCCCCTTCATCAGCTTCAAAAATATCTTAGGAGTTTAACTCCTTAAATACACACACACACACACACACACACACACACAAAATAATAAATATTTCTTTCTGGGAGTGTTTCCTGATTTAAAATCAGGAAAGCTTCTGTGGAAAGCTTCTATGGAAAGCTTCAAAAGGGGGTCACGTGCTCACACATGACTAGTGGTCACGTGTTGGCACGTGACACCTAAAAACGTCGTTAAGGCAAGTTCAATTCCCTGACTGCGAAGAAGGAAAAGAAAAGCTTCAAGGAGAGTCGCGTGCTCCCACGTGACCAGGGTCACGTGTTGGCACGTGACGTTTAAATACAAGCGTCAAAGGCACGTCGGGTAACTGACCAAGTCAAGAAAAAGGCTTCAGAAGAAGTCACGTGCTCCCACGTGACCAGAGTCACGTGTTGACACGTGACGTTCAAGACAGCAGACCCGTTCTCCCGTTGAACCAAAGAAAGAGAGTTCAAACAAGGGTCACGTGCTCACACGTGACCAGGGGTCACGTGGTAGCACGTGATGTTTAAGCAGCAATCAGAAGACGCAGCGCAGAAGGCTCATTCCAAAGGGGGTCACGTGCTCACACGTGACCATGGGTCACGTGGTCCCACGTGACCGGCTTTCAAAGCCCATTTTTGACGACAGAATTAAATTCTGAAGGAAATTCGAATCTTTTCAAAGGAAAGTAATTATTTGGGACCAATCAAATTAAAGATTCAGAGATGATTAAATATCATCTATCTATGGAAAATCTCGGGTTTGGAAAGATTTTCCCCTTAAATCTAACCAAAATAACAAAGGAGAATCTCTGGATTTAAGATCCAATGGTGAATAAAATTCACCTAATAATCCAAAGGCCCAAAATGAATGATGGACGCAAATCAAATCTCTCAATGAAGATTCACAAAAGACTGATTGATTCGGCTGCTTCTCCTATAAATAGGAGCCAAGGGACACAAAAAAAGATATATACATGCGCAGAGAAGAAAAGAGAAAAGGAGAAAAGCTTTGATACTTCGAAAAGACTCAGATCTTCTGCAAAAAACCCTAGGTAAGAAAGGGAAGGCATTTTGAAAGAAGCAGAATTTAATTCTCAACAGAGTTTAACTCTGATAATATAAAAGCAGAAGAACTTATTTCTTCTCTCTTTGATAGAGGATCTGCAAAGTGCACATCTCCCCTTAAGGTTGAGAATTTAATTCTCAATGGGTTGAGATCCTGCCATGCAGATCCAAAACATAGAGAAGAAGTGCAAACTTGAGAATTTAATTCTCACAGAACTATAGGAATTTAATTCCTCCAAAATAAAAGTGGGGCTAGACCCTGTATCATGGGAATTTAATTCCTTCAAAACAAAAAAAAAAGAGAAACAGGGTTTAACCCTAATTAAAGAACTTAGTTCTGTTGAAACAACGATCATCATTTCCTCAAAAATTTTATTAGGGTTCAACCCTATTCAGCCCTTCACATAAACGGGGAATTTAACTCCCGCAGAAAATTCAGAGTTAAACTCTATTCCAGAATACAAGTCTTCAAAAGAAAGAAGGATTTAATTCCTCTGAAATTAAAAAGTCTCCGGAATTTAATTCCTGAAAAAAGGAGTAACAAATCCTCTGAAAAAACCACATTAAGGCAGGGTCACGTGTCACCACGTGACCCCCCCTCAAAAGCCCTACAGAAAACCCCTTTGAGGCAGCACCCCACGTGACCCACGTGACTTTCAGCAGAAGCCTTAACGCATAGGCATTTGAATGCCCATCACGTGCTGACACGTGATGCTATCAAAAGATGCAGTAATTTCAGCAGAACAAATGGAGGAAGGGCGCTCTCACGTGCTGCCACGTGACCCCTCTTGTCTTAGTGTTTAACACTAAATTGAAACTCTCGCACTCAGTGTTAAAATATTGTTGGGCCTTAGTGTTCAACACTAATTAAAAAGCTTTATCTGCAGTGTTCAACACTGATTACCTTAGTGTTTAAATACTAATCTGAGATCTTCATTTGCAGTGTTCAACACTGATCTGTTTTAGTGTTTAACACTAATTTGAGAAGCCTTATTGCTGGTGTTTAACACCAATTATTTCTTAGTGTTAAACACTAACTTGTTAACCGCATTCCCAGTGTTCAACACTGATTGCTCTATAGTGTTTAACACTAGGCTTTGGCCCAATTGGCTAAATGGATAGAGGCAAAGCCTCTCCTTCAATGGATCAGCAAAAAGTCAATGTTTCAAACCCGACTGGACTTAGCCCAAGCTGGCCATAAGTCCTCAATTTGTGATTAACTGGGCTAATGGGCTCATAACATAATTAATCAGTCTCGACCCCAAATTGGGTCAGGGACTATTAAATCCATTCCGGTTCTAGGGTACATCTCTTCACTCCTTTGAAACTTGGCATTGTAATCCCTCAATGTCTTCAAAGAGGTGACGGGTCCCGACGGCCACTCATGATATGGACTGTGGGGTCCTTAAACCCATGCCTAATGCAAAATTCCTGGTTACGTGGAACACGGATAATGTCACTCTTTGACCCCGTGGGAAACGTCCAGAGCGGATCCTGGTCCTCGCAGAGCACGGCAGTGAACCCGTGTGAAGCATCCAGAGCGGAGCCTGGTCCTCGCCAAGCACGGCAGTGAACCCGTGTGAAGCATCCAGAGCAAATACCGGACTGTGGGGTCCTTAAACCCATGGACTACGACGTCCTTAACCTTGACCGAGATGTCTTAAAACTAACAATGGACCGCAATGTCCTTAAACTACCCACGGACCGCAACGTCCTTAAACTACCCATGGACCGAAATGTCCCTAAACTACCCACGGACCGCAACGTCCTTAAACTACCCATGGACCGCAACGTCCCTAAACTAGAACAATAGGGCCCTCCATATGCTCTTTTGTCGGATCTAAACGGTCCCGTTTAAGTTGATCTTAGCCTCAAAGATGGCTAACGCGTCCTTAAACCCTCAAACATACTGGACTACGAATCCCCCAAATTAACTCCGGCTCAAGGGTACATCTCTGAACTCCTCTGACATCTGTCGTTGTAATCCTTCAACGTCGTCAGAGAGGTGATGAGTCCCGATGGCCATACATACGATGGACCACTACGTCCCTAAACTGGAACATTAGAGTCCAAACACTCTTCTGTCGGATCTAAACGATCCCGTTAAGTTGATCTTAGTCACAAAGTTAGACTAACGTATCCTTAACAAACGTTTGAGTTGATCTTAGCCTCAAGTATGGCTGACGTATCCTCAAACCAAACCCCCCAAACCCAAATCTAAGATAATACGGATTTGGAATAGTCCACGCCCTACGGGCGACGACATAACTCAGTCTCCGTAAACAATCCACGGGCAACAAAACAAACACCCACGACACGAAGTGACCATCTGGAGAAGGAGAAAGTTGTTACCGCAACGCGGTAGCGTAATTAACTGCAGGGGCTTGCGCCTGCAGGGAAGAGCGTCCCCACAATCAAAAACCCCTCAAATGAGGGGGAATCTGACGAAGTCTGCTACATCGGACGCATCCGTCTAAACCTTCGATACATGGTGCCATAAATCAACTTGGCATCTTCGGAGAGGTGGACGGATAGCACCAATTAGCATCTGCCCCGAATCTCAGGCAAGACGCGGTGTCGCGCCGTCTTTCGGAGGGGAACAGATTCTGGCACGCCCGGTGGGACCTCTTCCTCTTTCCACTCCACACTTCGTGTGTCGTGATTCGCGAACCAATCGCGGTTCGCTAATAGTTGCCCTTGGGTCTCAAGGTACTGAGAATTGGCATCTTGCTTATTGCAGAAAGCAAAGGATCGATGGCTTTCATCCCTGCGAAATCCTCCAACTGCTCAGACGGCAACTGCAGCCGACGCTCTGCCTCGCCAGGAGGTATAGCCTATGGACCCCAAGCTGCTTCGCTGTTCACAATGCCGATGGAACAGGTCACCCGCGCCACCACAGGATTGTTTTTTGGGACCATGATCCCGCCGACAAACTTTACCGTTCCAGTGCTGGCGAAGGAAACTCTCAAGAAGTCGGTCTTTGATCGTCTTACCCCTACCGCGGCTCCTCTCAACGAGTCGCCCAACGTCAACGCCTCGGTCTTCTCTAGACTGGGCCAGAAATCATGCGAGCTCATTACGGGGCCTACAATCTCAAAGAAGACTGCTTCTAAGAAAGTGAACGCTCCCATACCCGAAATCGCCAAGGCAACCTCTCCAGCCAAAAAGTCGGTCTTTACAAGATTGACGGCTCCGGCCTTTGCTCCCGCTTCCCAGAGGACATCGGTCTTCGATAGGTTAACGCCAACAACAACCCCCCATCCACACAGGGGGCATGAAGAAACCATTCTTACCGCTGACCCTGCACCGTCCGCTCGACACTCTCGACGTCGCCATTGGCGCCGAGTGAGGAAGGCTGGGGGCAACTCTCCCTCCGGATTGACCCCACCAGCCCCGGTGGCCGAAGTTAATGCCGCTGTTCCGACTGGGAACAGTTTTGAAATGCTAAATAAGGTGCGAAGGAATTCCCCTACGGCAGTACTGAAGAAATCTCCTCCCTTACTAAAAAAGGTGGTGGAAACAAAACCCGAACAGCCTCGATCTCCTCAACGGCTGTCTTCCAAAATTTATAAGGTTTGGCGACAAGCCCGAGATTCGATCATCGATCCAAACTTCTCCCGCCAGCACAAGAAACTGAAAATCCAACCTGAAGCTGGTCACCAGGCTAAACCCCAAAAGGCTGTTGATCAACTGACTCATAAAAGGAGGAGGCCAGAGAGGACCCCACAGCATGCAACGACGGCTAAAAACACTAGGCCTAGACGCCCTAAGTCTGGGGGCATGATGGTCCACACTGTATACATGGCCTCTGGAAAGGAGGAGGGCCGCACTTCTACAGGCCATCGACCACTAACCCGATCCGTAACAAAATCCCAGGAGCAGCAACAAAAGCTCCAAGAAATGATGAATGCTATGGCCGCGCTCACCGGGCCAAAGGAAAGCCCAGAAGCGTCCTCAGACGCACGCCGGGAGGAAGAAACCGACGCTGAATTCCTTCGCCGAACACTGGAGAAAAGGGACAAAGAGGCGGCTGAACAAGCGGCCAACATACAACGGATGGGCCTTCTCTTTCAAGATGTGATAGGAATGATGATCCAGCAAGACTTACCAGCTGAAGATCCTCCGATTATTCTGGAGGACGACCGAGGAGAGACGTCAAATCCACCTCCAGCCCTCTCGACGGCCAAGGAAGAGACGATCTCTAAGGCTGACTTGGCTGACTACATAGCCCAGCAAATCCGAGTTCATCGCGCAACTGAGGCAGCTGGTCAGACCGTGAAAACCGGGCGGCCGTATCCGAGCTGGTACGATCAAATCAAATACCCGCAAGGCTATACGATACCGAAATTCCATGTGTATAAGGGGACCGGCAATCCCCATCAACATGTCGCCCAGTTTCGGGCCCTATGCGGTAACACCGGCGGTGACGATAAATTGTTGCTTCGCCAATTCGTGGGCAGCTTGTCAGAAACAGCGTTCGAATGGTATTCAGAACTCCCGAACGATTCCATCAAAACGTTCGCTGAAATGGAGTTGTTGTTCACTCAGCGATTTGCAAGTGCCAGCGAACGCACTCCAATAACTGCACTTATTAACGCCAGGGTAAAACCGGGTGAAACCTGGGTCCAGTACGCTATACGCTGGCGGAACTTGTGGTCGAGATGTGAGCAGCGCATCGAGGAAGCACCTGCGGTGGGCATGTTCGTGGGAACTCTAGACCCTCACGCAACTATCTCCCAGTTTATGATGTTCTTTAAGCCAACCACATTCCAGGCTCTGATCGACAAGTTAGCTCAGATGGACCAGATGGGTCATAGACCACCTACACCGAAGTCGGAACCTCGGAATGACAAGGGTAAAGGAAGGGCAACCTTTGTCGCGAATGCCCAACAGCAACCTAACGCCCCGAAATCGACGGATCAACTGGAGGAAAGACGCCGGTACTATAATGAGAAAATGAAGCGTCCCTACTCGTTCCCACAAGACAAGACGAAGCGGTTATTCGAGTTGGCAATACGCAACAGACTTATAAACCTACCAAATCCAAGGCGACCACCACACCCCACCGAGGTGAATGACTCCAACTACTGCCCTTACCATCAAACGGTAAGTCATCCGATTGAAGATTGCTTTGTCTTCAAAGGATGGATCGAAGATCAATACCTCCAGGGGAAATTTGTACTGTCCGAAAAGTGGAAGGTGAACCCACCACAACCACATACTCCTAAGAAGGCCGATACACCGGGGGCAACCTGCTCCTTTATCGAAGAAGCTCCATGGGAGGTCGTGCTATCAACTAAAACCAAAAGAATGCTGAGAGACCTTCATGCGTGCCCTGCGATCGAATGGAAGGACCCCCTTGAGCCTCAAATTATCAAAGGAATGTTGAAGCCCCGCCCAATTATAAAGACTAACGATAAGAGCCGAAATACTCACGTCCAACCGTCAAAATCTTCGAAGAAAAAGAAGAAGAAATCCAAGAAGTCCGTGAAGCTTGGAAACGAGCACACGAACTTACAGAAGCAAATAGACGCGCTGGAAGAATACAATCAAAAGGCGCGAACTCCTGTCACACTGCAAGAGTTCCTCAACCATATCTTTCAAGAGGAAGATGAGGGGGAGAGCTCGTCGGATGAATCCGAAGGATACGTGGCGAGTTGTAACGTAATCTCCCACTCGTTTACCGATGATGGGAAAACTCCCGGCACCAAGAAGATGGAGGCAGAGCCTGTACCAGAGTGTCCATGGCCAACGGACGAAATGATCGACGCTTTTCTAGACAAGATTCGTCTAAAATGTAAAGCGGACCAGGAGCGTAAAATGACCACGCCGGAAAGAGCCAAATACGGACGACTGGACGGAAGAGTGGAGTTACCCCTGCCAGAACAAAAGGCATCCGAAGTGGACAAGAAAATATTCAAGACAAGGAAAAGGTTCGCCAAAGCCATGCCAATGGGAATGATGCTACCACCTTCGGAAGCAAACACACACGATGGGGTAGAGACGCACCCTGACTATTGCACATATCATCGGAAAATCTCACATCCCACGGAGGAGTGCGACGCCTTTAAGATATGGTGGCAAGGATATGTTGTTCGTCAGCAACATTTTAAGCGCATGAAACGCAAGAGCCGTCAGGAGCGAAGAGGTACTGTCGGAGGACATAACAAGACTACTGGCAACTGTTACATGGTTGACGCCAGAGGGTCACAAGTTCTCACCTTCGGGAGCGACTCTGATGAAGAAATGGCTCTGGGCCCTCTCTTTACAGAATCCGTTCTAGGAAAAAAGGAGGAATCAGAGGCTTGCGAGAACATCCAGCTGCGCAACCGCACGCTCCCGGAGAAGAATCTCGGTCCCGTCGGCCGAAAAGATAAGGGAAAGGAAAAGGTCATTGAAGATATCACTTTAGATGACCGGGTCATAAAAGAGCTAACTAACAAAGACCCTCCCAAAAAGGGTAAGGTGGACTATAACATCCTCGCGCACTTAAGGAAACTACCCTCTCAGCTTAGCATTCTTGATGCCCTTCTATTATCAAAAGAAGCGCGAGACTCACTCATTAAAGCGTTGCAAGAACCTGAACAATTCCAGGCCGTTCTCGCCACTGAAAGGATGAAGGATGAACTGGAGGAAGTGCATACAGCCGATGTCACTTTCGGTGATGAAGACCTTCTCCTCGGGACGTGCGACCACAACCGTCCCCTATATGTCTCTGGATACTGCCATGACATCAAGATAGGTAAGATCTTAGTGGATAATGGATCCTCCGTCAACCTCCTTAATGTTCGGGTGTTGAAGGAAATCTGCATGAGTGTGCAACACCTCGCTCGTGACAAAATTACTATCTCCTGTTTCGACTCTCAATCGTCACGGACTCTCGGATCTGTAATACTGACGTTACGCTTCGGACTTCTCGTCACAGACATCAAATTCCATGTCATTGACGCCAAGACCTGCTACAACGCCTTGCTCGGCCGTCCCTGGCTACACGAGTACAACATCATCCCTTCTACACAACATCAGTGTATGAAATACTTCAAGGATGGTTTCGAGTACACTGTAACAGGCGAGTTAAACCCGTTTTCTGTGAATGAAGTCCGCAAATACGAAGATGCGAAATACTTTTTGCCAGATTTCGAGGATACAGAAAGGTGTCGCGACCCGAAGAACAAAACCGCCGCCACCATTCCCGTTTTTGGGAGCGATACCGAAGAAGAGGAGGAAATAGTGTATACGGGGCCATCCCAACGCAACAACCTGGGGGCACCCACCCCCATACCGGTCTTCGGGAGTGATTCGGAGGACGAGGTTAACGTCGTGTTCTCCAATCGGCTGTCAATACAGGCACCCCTTTGCGATGACCATAGTCTGCAAATCACCATGGTACCGCCAAGAACCCTCAAACAGTTGCGGTCTCTCCAAGGGAAGCTCGCATACATCCGGCGATTTATCGCAAATCTTTCAGGCAAATGCTGCCCCTACAGTCACCTGATGAAGAAGGGAACCCCATTCGTCTGGGATCAAAAATGCCAAGGCGCACTAGACGAGATCAAGCAGTACCTGCAGAACCCGCCGGTATTAGCTGCGCCGGTCAAGGGAAAACCCCTCATTCTTTATACAACCGCCCTCGAAGGTTCCTTGGGCGCATTATGGGCACAAGAGAATGACCAGGGGAAAGAAAGAGCACTTTACTACTTAAGTCGAGTGCTACTGGGGGCAGAAAGCAATTACTCGCCCATTGAAAAGCATTGCTTGGCATTAATCTTTGCAGTAACGAAGCTCAGGCACTATGCGTTGGCGCATGAAGTCCGTCTCATTTCAAAGGTGGATCCCCTTAAATACCTGATGTCAAAGGCTATATTGACGGGACGACTCGCTAAATGGGCCCTACTCTTGATGGAGTTTTCGATAACATATCAACCCCTCAAGGCAGTAAAGGGTCAGGCCATTGCCGACTTCCTCGCTGAGCACCCGACACCGGCCGACTCTCCTCTAAACTGTGATTTGCCGGACGAGCATGCATTTGATGCAATTGGCGGTGGAAGCACACGATGGGAACTCTATTTCGATGGAGCGTCCTCCACAAAGAAACAGAAACAGGGTAACCCGATCATCAAATCGGGGATAGGCCTTATCTTTGTAACTCCACAAGGAGGGATAATGCGCTTCGCCTTCTCCTTAACAGAGTCAAGGACAAACAATGAAGCCGAATACGAAGCTCTGATAGCAGGCCTTGAAATCGCCATCAACATGGGAATTGAAGACCTCCACATATACGGGGATTCTCAGCTGGTCGTTAGCCAAATAAATGGTGACTACCAAACATGCAAACCAGAATTGGTGAAATATGGCGTAAAGGTGCGACAACTGTTGGCCCAGATCCCCTCCTATATTCTAGAGAACATACCGCGCGCGGAAAACAGCAAAGCAGACGCGTTGGCCAAACTCGCTAAAGAACTGGCTGACGAGAACCTCGATGACGTCAGAATCGTGGTACAAAGCCGTCGAGTGCTCGCCCCGGCAGAAATACCTCCGGAATTATATAAAGAAAAGGGAGCGATTCAGCAAGCGACCCTACAAATAAAAGACCGTGAGAAGGCTGAGGACTGGAGGGAAGTCTTCATAGACTACTTTAAGTCCCACCGAATGCCCGAAGAGGCGTCCTCAAGGCATCAGCTTATGAAACGAGCTCTATCCTTCGCTTTCGTCAACGATACCCTGTACAAGAGATCGTTTGATTTTCTATGGCTGAGATGCTTGGGACCTGACGAAGCGGAACGAGTCGTTCGAGAAGTTCACGACGGACTTTGCGGTTCTCACCAAGCAGGCCCAAAGATGAAGTTAAAAATTAAGCGGATGGGTTACTACTGGCCCACGATGATCCAGGACTGCCTCGAGTATGCAAAGCAATGCCACTCATGCCAGATCCATGGAGACTTCATCCACCAACATCCGAATCCACTACACCCAACGGTGGCCAGCTGGCCATTCGAAATGTGGGGGACTGACATAGTCGGCCCCATAGAGCCGGCATCAGCCCGGGGACATCGTTTTATCCTGGCGACAACTGATTACTTCTCCAAATGGGCAGAAGCGGTACCACTGAGGGAAGTGAAGACGGAGAACATTCTCCATTTCTTCAAAACACACGTCATCTATCGGTTCGGAACCCCGCGACGGATTATCTCCGATAATGGGCCGGCCTACCGAAGCCATAAGATTAGCCGCTTCGCACAGCAGCACAATATAGACTGGAGATATTCTTCAGTTTACAACCCACGAGCTAACGGTCTGGCCGAGGCTTTCAATAAGACCTTGACGAAGATCATGAAAAAGACCGTCTCCAGGAATAAGAGAGACTGGCACGAAAGGCTGCAAGAAGCCCTCTGGGCTTATCGAACTACATTCAAGACGGCCACGAACACAACGCCGTACGCGTTGGTATTTGGGACGGAAGCAGTTCTCCCCCTCGAGATAGAGTTACCCTCTCTACGAGTAGCAGTCCACCACGAGCTGACGAACGAAGAAAATGCTCACCTTCGGCTTGAGGAGCTTGACGCCCTCGATGAAACCCGGCTCATAGCGCAACAACATCTAGAAGCCTACAAAGCAAAGATGACGCGCTCTTACGAAAGATTGACCAGGCCGAGGACATTCCGCCCAGGCGAACTCGTACTAGTGGTCAAAAGACCTATGATCCCCAATCGCGCCAAGCGGGGAAAATTTGAGCCAAACTATGAAGGCCCGTACATCATAGACAAGGTCTACCAGGGTGGAGCCTACCTACTCATGGACATGCACGGTGAAAGGCCTTTCAGGCCAGTAAACGGCCGCTTCTTGAAGAAATACCATGCTTAATAAGCTGCAGCCTAGGTCAATGTTGGATGACGACGACTATGTCCGCTCGCTATCTTCCTAAGCTCAGACTTTACAAGCAGCAGCCGGCCTTCCTATATCGACGGACCGAAACGTCCTTAAACTATCGTCGGACCGAAACGTCCTTAAACTATCGTCGGACCGAAACGTCCTTAAACTAACAGCGGACCGAAACGTCCCTAAACTAATGCCGGACCGAAACGTCCTTAAACTAACAACGGACCGAAACGTCCTTAAACTAACAGCGGACCGAAACGTCCTTAAACTATCGACGGACCGAAACGTCCCTAAACTACCACCGCAACGTCCTTAGGTTGACGAGATGGGTAAAAAAAAAAAAAAAAAAAAAAAAAAAAAAAAAAACGGTATGTCCATAAGCAAAATGGGCACGGATGAAAACCCGAAAAGGGCTCCGTGAGTAAAAACAGCAGGGCTGCCGGCAAGTGTTCGTGAAAACCCGAAAGGGCGCGACCTTGTAAAAAAAAAGAGAAGAGTAAAAATGATATAAATAAAAAAAACGGTATGTCCATAAGCAAAATGGGCACGGATGAAAACCCGAAAAGGGCTCCGTGAGTAAAAACAGCAGGACTACCGGCGAGTGTTTGTGAAAACCCGAAAGGGCGCAACCTCGTTAAAGGACACTTACAGAGTCCTCTCGACCCTGTAAGGAGAAACCACCTGCGTGAGATCCTTACGACTCACAAAGGAGCAGCACACTTAGGGATCCTCACGATTCCTGAGGAGAAAATACACTTACGAGATCCTCACGACTCGTAAGGAGAATTCTCTTATGGGACCCTCACGGCTCATGAGATTTGAAAGTCTTAAGTTACAGAAACCTGAACCTGTTCTTAAGCAAATCCCCCACAACCTCCGATATTGCCCTACAAGAGGCTCAATACTGACCCTTGTATACAATCCACGGGCGCGAATAAACATTTCCCCAGCAAAGTCCAACCCTTGTAGGTCCTCTCGACCCATAAGGAGAAAACCCTCTTGTAGGATCCTTACGACTTACAGAGGAACATACACTTAGGAATCCTCACGACCCCTAAGGAGAAAAGACACCTGCAAGATCCTCACGACTTGTAGGGAGAAATACCTTTGTGAGACCTCTACGGCTCATGAAGTCAAAAGCCTTGGTTAACAGGACCCTTAACCCTGTTTGCTGAGCCACCTTTGTTCATTATCGACAAAGGCAAATGATGATTCGCTCCTGGCAACATTCCAGTTGTAGCGGTACTGATGCCGAGATCAGTGCTTAAAATCCAGGCTTGTAACGAAAAGCTAGCAAGCCACACATGCCTACAAAATAGCCGAAATGATGGGGCAACTTGCAATAAAAAGCAGCAAGTAGAAATGAAGGCATGAAAAATAGCCGAAATGATGGGGCAACTCGCAATAAAGAGCAGCGAGCAGAAAATAAATAAATAGCCGAAATGATCGGGCACCGCGAAAAATAGCCGAAATGATTGGGCAGTCGCGACTTTCGCGATATAAAAGCTGAAATGATAGAGCATCGCGGAAAAAGAAATAAAATAAAAATAAAATTTATGCCCTACAGGTGATATTCCATCGCACCCTGTACACAATCCAAGGGCGTAAACAAAGAAGGGATCATACTTCTCCCCCAGGGTTCATCAGAAGAAGAATCCAAGTCTCGACGGGTCACAAGCGACAACCCACAGTTCCATGACTCGGTGATGTACACGTCACCAGGAGTCAAACCTCCATCCCGTGAAATGCGGATACAATCAACAAAATTCCTAGTCACGTGGAACGCGGATAACGTCACTCTTTGACCCCGTGGAAAACGTCCAGAGCGGATCCTGGTCCTCGCAGAGCATGGCAGTGAACCCATGCGAAGCATCCAGAGCGGAGCCTAGTCCTCGCCTAACGCGGCAATGAACCCGTGTGAAGCATCTAGTGCAAACTTCCTGGTTACGTGAAAAGCGGATAACGTCACTCTTTGACCCCGTGGAAAACGTCCAGAGCGGATCCTGGTCCTCGCAGAACATGGCAGTGAACCCATGCGAAGCATCCAGAGCGGAGCCTAGTCCTCGCCTAACGCGGCAATGAACCCGTGTGAAGCATCTAGTGCAAACTTCCTGGTTACGTGAAAAGCGGATAACGTCACTCTTTGACCCCGTGGAAAACGTCCAGAGCGGATCCTGGTCCTCGCAGAGCATGGCAGTGAACCCATGCGAAGCATCCAGAGCGGAGCCTAGTCCTCGCCTAACGCGGCAGTGAACCCGTGTGAAGCATCTAGTGCAAACTTCCTGGTTACGTGAAAAGCGGATAACGTCACTCTTTGACCCCGTGGAAAACGTCCAGAGCGGATCCTGGTCCTCGCAGAGCATGGCAGTGAACCCATGCGAAGCATCCAGAGCGGAGCCTAGTCCTCGCCTAACGCGGCAGTGAACCCGTGTGAAGCATCTAGTGCAAACTTCCTGGTTACGTGAAAAGCGGATAACGTCACTCTTTGACCCCGTGGAAAACGTCCAGAGCGGATCCTGGTCCTCGCAGAGCATGGCAGTGAACCCATGCGAAGCATCCAGAGCGGAGCCTAGTCCTCGCCTAACGCGGCAATGAATCCGTGTGAAGCATCTAGTGCAAACTTCCTGGTTACGTGAAAAGCGGATAACGTCACTCTTTGACCCCGTGGAAAACGTCCAGAACGGATCCTGGTCCTCGCAGAGCATGGCAGTGAACCCATGCGAAGCATCCAGAGCGGAGCCTAGTCCTCGCCTAACGCGGCAGTGAACCCGTGTGAAGCATCTAGTGCAAACTTCCTGGTTACGTGGAAAGCGGATAACGTCACTCTTTGACCCCGTGGAAAACGTCCAGAGCGGATCCTGGTCCTCGCAGAGCATGGCAGTGAACCCATGCGAAGCATCCAGAGCGGAGCCTAGTCCTCGCCTAACGCGGCAGTGAACCCGTGTGAAGCATCTAGTGCAAACTTCCTGGTTACGTGAAAAGCGGATAACGTCACTCTTTGACCCCGTGGAAAACGTCCAGAGCGGATCCTGGTCCTCGCAGAGCATGGCAGTGAGCCCATGTGAAGCATCCAGAGCGGAGCCTAGTCCTCGCCTAACGCGGCAGTGAACCCGTGTGAAGCATCTAGTGCAAACTTCCTGGTTACGTGGAAAGCGGATAACGTCACTCTTTGACCCCGTGGAAAACGTCCAGAGCGGAGCCTGGTCCTCGCAGAGCACGGCAATGAACCCGTGTGAAGCATCCAGAGCAAACACCGGACTGTGGAGTCCTTAAAATCCACGGACTATGACGTCCTTAACCTCGACCGTGATGTCTTAAAACTAACGATCAACCACCACGATTCCCTACGGATTTTGCCTTGGTTTAAGGGTACATCTCTTCACTCCTTTGATACCCGGCGTTGTAATTCTTCAACGTCTTCAAAGAGGTGACGGGTCCCTGTAACCAAACATCGGACTGTGGAGTCCCTAAATCCACGGACTATGAGGTCCTTAACCTTGACCGTGATGTCTTAAAACTAACATCGGACTGTGGAGTCCCTAAATCCACGGACTATGAGGTCCTTAACCTTGACCGTGATGTCTTAAAACTAACATCGGACTGTGGAGTCCCTAAATCCACGGACTATGAGGTCCTTAACCTTGACCGTGATGTCTTAAAACTAACACCGGACTGTGGAGTCCTTAAAATCCACGGACTATGACGTCCTTAACCTCGACCGTGATGTCTTAAAACTAACGATCAACCACCACGATTCCCTACGGATTTTGCCTTGGTTTAAGGGTACATCTCTTCACTCCTTTGATACCCGGCGTTGTAATTCTTCAACGTCTTCAAAGAGGTGACGGGTCCCTGTAACCAAACATCGGACTGTGGAGTCCCTAAATCCACGGACTATGAGGTCCTTAACCTTGACCGTGATGTCTTAAAACTAACATCGGACTGTGGAGTCCCTAAATCCACGGACTATGAGGTCCTTAACCTTGACCGTGATGTCTTAAAACTAACATCGGACTGTGGAGTCCTTAAACCCACGGACTATGAGGTCCTTAACCTTGACCGTGATGTCTTAAAACTAACATCGGACTGTGGAGTCCCTAAATCCACGGACTATGAGGTCCTTAACCTTGACCGTGATGTCTTAAAACTAACATCGGACTGTGGAGTCTTTAAACCCACGGACTATGAGGTCCTTAACCTTGACCGTGACGTCTTTAAACTACGATACCTGGAGAGATCCCTAACCCCGTGAAATACGGAAAAAGGTGATCACACCCGACACTTGCAGGCCCTCACGACCTGTAAGGAAGAAAAACTCTCTTGAGATCCTTACGACTTTCAGGGGAAAACCCGCTTAAAGATCTTCACGATCTTTAAGAGGAACTCACATCTATGGGATCCTTTCGACCTATAGGGAGAAAGACTCCTTATGAGATCCTCGCGGCTCGTAAAAAGCAAAAGTCTCAGGAAGCAGATCCTGACCCTGAATCCTAGGCCACGGCCGTCTTGCAAGAAGACTAAGATAGATTATCCGCAGAATGCATTCAATGAAAAAGGGACACATCATCAAGAGGAAAATTGTATCTTTTATTCATAAACCAAAATGGATACAAAGTACATTTCAAAACAAAAAAAATACTCTCATCCACGAGTATGTACAAGAAGGAGAAAAGATACAAGTCTTTAAGCCGGCGGGTGGTGCAATAATTTCACCAGCTCGTCATTCTGTTGTTGAGCTATGGCTTCGTGACGCAAGATCTCCATAAGACGCGACTCCGCCTGAGCTTGCTGGGCCTGATATGAAGCGAGCCGGGCTTCAAGCTCCTTTTCAGTGGCCTTGTGAGCCTCAACTCTCTCGCGAGTAAACGTGGCGGCTTTATCAAGAGCCACCACCTCTTTGATGGACTCCTGAAGCACCCGCCACAACTCATATTGGCCCTGGCTGTGAGATTGGCTCATCATATGAATGAGCTTTCCGTTGCCAGCACTAATCGGTCTGAAACAAGTTCATATCACCTGAGAGATAAAATTCAAGGCGTTGATTCGCACACAATATGACAACAGTATTGGTAATTGAAGAAAGTTTTCACAAAAAGGAACACAAAGTTTATTCATGCAAGCGGAAACATACACACGAGTACCAAGCCTACATAGAAGTTCAAAATAAAGCATGCAAAAAGGGGAGACCAAGTTATAAAAAAAAAGGGGGGGAATGTCCCACTCTAACGGGAAAGATCGCCAAACACAGGATCAATGGCACAAGGGTTAGTGAAGCAAAGGACAAAATTCTCCATCTCTCTCTCCGCTTCCTCCAGCACATCGAAGCGACGGTTCTCACGAGGAGTCGCTCCCCATCGATTGGCGCCGTGTTCGTCCGCGAAAGCGGACATAATAGCTCGCCGGGCCTTGATCTGGCCCAGCAGATGGATTGAGCAATCCTTCAAAGCCTGAGTGATCAGGCACGCTTCATGAAAACCCTCGAGCTTCTCTTCCGCCGCGTCAAGCATCGCCAGGGTCATCTCTGCTGGGTGAGGGGGGATGTCGGCAAGCACGGCCGTGAGGATCATCCGGAGCCAGAGAGAACCCATCGGGAGAGGAGACCCCCTGCGGATCGAGAGTTCATGTATGGCTGAGTCGCATTCGTTGTCGGTAAGGAGGGGATCCACCAACCGAGCGGCAAAGCGAGGGATCATCTCCTCGACAGGCACTTCCCATGGCTGTCGACGAGCGTGTGGGCGGTTACAGGCCATAGCGTTCAGATACTCCTCAAATTAAATCACGTCGATATGGGAATGAGTTTCTCTGTGAAGAGAAAATGGGCTATGACCTCAAGAATATAAAGAAGTGCATTAATTGCTATGCGCGGAAAATCTTGCATGCGAAAGATGTTTCCAAGGCCCAAAAAGGGAAAGGCATCGAAAATCAAGGAGAAATAACTATTTCCAAGGCTCCTTTTATGCATCTGATAATGCGCGCTAAAAATGCGGCATGGAAAGTTTTGTGAACAGTCCCATCAGAAGATCTCACGTGTAGAACACGTGAGACCCAAACCTAATGTGCGTTTAAAGGAAAGAATATGGAGTGATACCCTGCATATTAAAGTACAAACGACAATAGTGACAGAATAATAAGATTTCAGAGGAAAAGTATGCGAACACACAGAGACATAACAAAGCTTATCATCCAGACTGCAAGAAGGCGATACAAAATAAAAGAAAAACTTTTACAATGGTAAGGCTTCAGACACGGGGCACGGGTTGAGAAACTCGGAATTGACTTTATTCAAGATCTTCCAAGCATTTCGGACCTCCCGAGTATGCTTTCTCTCACGGTCACAGGCATCGGGGTCTCCGCGGATGTCCTCTTCCCTCCGGTAGGCGCCCAGTATAGCTGATTGCTGAAAAATTTGATGAAGGAGATCAATGAGATCATCCCGCCTTCTCTTGGAAATCAAGCCCATAAGGTACACCGAATGCACCTTATCCTCAGCAATGTCCAAGTCCCCGAGCGGTATGCCGGCACAAAAGAGAGGAAGTGCCTCCCGGATCGCCAGCACGATCAGCCTCAGAAGAGAAGAGCGACGGGGAAGTAGCCGATGATTGTACTCGTCGAAGCGGCCCATGATCTCGGCACACTGAGCATTAGTGAACTCCTGGTTCTGACTGCGGCCCAGCGCACGAATATTCCCGTACGAGATGATCTCGTCAAGACGATACAGATGGGCATCCATAATACCTGAAATAAAAGTCACGAGAATTATTACAAAATCCCCATTGCATTAATGGCAGAAGAATCGCCTCGAGCCGAGAGACCCCAGAGATGCTCTGTGTGAAGAAATCGAGTTCTTCATTGGAATTTAATTCCTTATTAAGGAAAGGGAATTAAATTCCCAGAAACATTTTGAATGGAATTAAATTCCATGGGTTTGAACCACCATCACCGTCTCCTTAAGGGATCATCTGAACCCTAAGTGATCTACTACGGGAAGTCAAGTGGTCTCATATTTTGGTTAAAATACTTGGAGAAAAATGAGTTCTTCGGGAAACCCTCGATCTGGATTTTAAATCCAGAGAGGTCTGTCAAAACAAAGGTGCTTCGACTACCATTACCTGAGGAAAAAGGGCCCTTTTCGAACAGAGTTAAACTCTGGAAAATCTTAAAACAGAGAACTAAGCTCTGAAAGCGAGAATTAAATTCTCAACGAAAAAGTTCTCAGAAGAAGAAGATGAGCAGAGTGAAGGCTCCTATGAAGAGACAGCGGTATTTATAGAAAACAGTGGAAACGCTTCGTCTCCCCAGATCCCTAGATGAATCCAACGGTCGCAAGAGATGACAGCGTTGCACTCACGTGCTGACACGTGAGACCAACGCTGTGGGGGCATTTGTTTCCTGATTTAAAATCAGGAAAGCTTCTGTGGAAAGCTTCTATGGAAAGCTTCAAAAGGGGGTCACGTGCTCACACATGACTAGTGGTCACGTGTTGGCACGTGACACCTAAAAACGTCGTTAAGGCAAGTTCAATTCCCTGACTGCGAAGAAGGAAAAGAAAAGCTTCAAGGAGAGTCGCGTGCTCCCACGTGACCAGGGTCACGTGTTGGCACGTGACGTTTAAATACAAGCGTCAAAGGCACGTCGGGTAACTGACCAAGTCAAGAAAAAGGCTTCAGAAGAAGTCACGTGCTCCCACGTGACCAGAGTCACGTGTTGACACGTGACGTTCAAGACAGCAGACCCGTTCTCCCGTTGAACCAAAGAAAGAGAGTTCAAACAAGGGTCACGTGCTCACACGTGACCAGGGGTCACGTGGTAGCACGTGATGTTTAAGCAGCAATCAGAAGACGCAGCGCAGAAGGCTCATTCCAAAGGGGGTCACGTGCTCACACGTGACCATGGGTCACGTGGTCCCACGTGACCGGCTTTCAAAGCCCATTTTTGACGACAGAATTAAATTCTGAAGGAAATTCGAATCTTTTCAAAGGAAAGTAATTATTTGGGACCAATCAAATTAAAGATTCAGAGATGATTAAATATCATCTATCTATGGAAAATCTCGGGTTTGGAAAGATTTTCCCCTTAAATCTAACCAAAATAACAAAGGAGAATCTCTGGATTTAAGATCCAATGGTGAATAAAATTCACCTAATAATCCAAAGGCCCAAAATGAATGATGGACGCAAATCAAATCTCTCAATGAAGATTCACAAAAGACTGATTGATTCGGCTGCTTCTCCTATAAATAGGAGCCAAGGGACACAAAAAAAGATATATACATGCGCAGAGAAGAAAAGAGAAAAGGAGAAAAGCTTTGATACTTCGAAAAGACTCAGATCTTCTGCAAAAAACCCTAGGTAAGAAAGGGAAGGCATTTTGAAAGAAGCAGAATTTAATTCTCAACAGAGTTTAACTCTGATAATATAAAAGCAGAAGAACTTATTTCTTCTCTCTTTGATAGAGGATCTGCAAAGTGCACATCTCCCCTTAAGGTTGAGAATTTAATTCTCAATGGGTTGAGATCCTGCCATGCAGATCCAAAACATAGAGAAGAAGTGCAAACTTGAGAATTTAATTCTCACAGAACTATAGGAATTTAATTCCTCCAAAATAAAAGTGGGGCTAGACCCTGTATCATGGGAATTTAATTCCTTCAAAACAAAAAAAAAAGAGAAACAGGGTTTAACCCTAATTAAAGAACTTAGTTCTGTTGAAACAACGATCATCATTTCCTCAAAAATTTTATTAGGGTTCAACCCTATTCAGCCCTTCACATAAACGGGGAATTTAACTCCCGCAGAAAATTCAGAGTTAAACTCTATTCCAGAATACAAGTCTTCAAAAGAAAGAAGGATTTAATTCCTCTGAAATTAAAAAGTCTCCGGAATTTAATTCCTGAAAAAAGGAGTAACAAATCCTCTGAAAAAACCACATTAAGGCAGGGTCACGTGTCACCACGTGACCCCCCCTCAAAAGCCCTACAGAAAACCCCTTTGAGGCAGCACCCCACGTGACCCACGTGACTTTCAGCAGAAGCCTTAACGCATAGGCATTTGAATGCCCATCACGTGCTGACACGTGATGCTATCAAAAGATGCAGTAATTTCAGCAGAACAAATGGAGGAAGGGCGCTCTCACGTGCTGCCACGTGACCCCTCTTGTCTTAGTGTTTAACACTAAATTGAAACTCTCGCACTCAGTGTTAAAATATTGTTGGGCCTTAGTGTTCAACACTAATTAAAAAGCTTTATCTGCAGTGTTCAACACTGATTACCTTAGTGTTTAAATACTAATCTGAGATCTTCATTTGCAGTGTTCAACACTGATCTGTTTTAGTGTTTAACACTAATTTGAGAAGCCTTATTGCTGGTGTTTAACACCAATTATTTCTTAGTGTTAAACACTAACTTGTTAACCGCATTCCCAGTGTTCAACACTGATTGCTCTATAGTGTTTAACACTAGGCTTTGGCCCAATTGGCTAAATGGATAGAGGCAAAGCCTCTCCTTCAATGGATCAGCAAAAAGTCAATGTTTCAAACCCGACTGGACTTAGCCCAAGCTGGCCATAAGTCCTCAATTTGTGATTAACTGGGCTAATGGGCTCATAACATAATTAATCAGTCTCGACCCCAAATTGGGTCAGGGACTATTAAATCCATTCCGGTTCTAGGGTACATCTCTTCACTCCTTTGAAACTTGGCATTGTAATCCCTCAATGTCTTCAAAGAGGTGACGGGTCCCGACGGCCACTCATGATATGGACTGTGGGGTCCTTAAACCCATGCCTAATGCAAAATTCCTGGTTACGTGGAACACGGATAATGTCACTCTTTGACCCCGTGGGAAACGTCCAGAGCGGATCCTGGTCCTCGCAGAGCACGGCAGTGAACCCGTGTGAAGCATCCAGAGCGGAGCCTGGTCCTCGCCAAGCACGGCAGTGAACCCGTGTGAAGCATCCAGAGCAAATACCGGACTGTGGGGTCCTTAAACCCATGGACTACGACGTCCTTAACCTTGACCGAGATGTCTTAAAACTAACAATGGACCGCAATGTCCTTAAACTACCCACGGACCGCAACGTCCTTAAACTACCCATGGACCGAAATGTCCCTAAACTACCCACGGACCGCAACGTCCTTAAACTACCCATGGACCGCAACGTCCCTAAACTAGAACAATAGGGCCCTCCATATGCTCTTTTGTCGGATCTAAACGGTCCCGTTTAAGTTGATCTTAGCCTCAAAGATGGCTAACGCGTCCTTAAACCCTCAAACATACTGGACTACGAATCCCCCAAATTAACTCCGGCTCAAGGGTACATCTCTGAACTCCTCTGACATCTGTCGTTGTAATCCTTCAACGTCGTCAGAGAGGTGATGAGTCCCGATGGCCATACATACGATGGACCACTACGTCCCTAAACTGGAACATTAGAGTCCAAACACTCTTCTGTCGGATCTAAACGATCCCGTTAAGTTGATCTTAGTCACAAAGTTAGACTAACGTATCCTTAACAAACGTTTGAGTTGATCTTAGCCTCAAGTATGGCTGACGTATCCTCAAACCAAACCCCCCAAACCCAAATCTAAGATAATACGGATTTGGACTAGTCCACGCCCTACGGGCGACGACATAACTCAGTCTCCGTAAACAATCCACGGGCAACAAAACAAACACCCACGACACGAAGTGACCATCTGGAGAAGGAGAAAGTTGTTACCGCAACGCGGTAGCGTAATTAACTGCAGGGGCTTGCGCCTGCAGGGAAGAGCGTCCCCACAATCAAAAACCCCTCAAATGAGGGGGAATCTGACGAAGTCTGCTACATCGGACGCATCCGTCTAAACCTTCGATACATGGTGCCATAAATCAACTTGGCATCTTCGGAGAGGTGGACGGATAGCACCAATTAGCATCTGCCCCGAATCTCAGGCAAGACGCGGTGTCGCGCCGTCTTTCGGAGGGGAACAGGGAGTACAACTCCCAGTGCAGGGACCAACTCCCTTAAAGCGCGAGCGTCCGAGCGCCCACGTGCCTGGCACGTGAGGCGCGAGCTTCCGAGCTCCCAAACGCCTGGCACGTGAGGCGCTGGCGCTTCCTCCCACGCATCCTTTGGATGCCCTTTCCCTTATACACACACACACACTCTACAACACTGTCCCCCGTTAGAAAAAATTTCTAACGGGGCGCTGCCCCGCACCCCGCAAGGGGGCTACTACCCCCTTAACCCCAGCCCACTATCCGGGTAGCGAGACCCCCGTGAAAACTCTGCGGGCCCCTCGATGTATCCAAAACCCCTTCAAAGCACAACACTGCACATTGAGTTCGCATGACCTGTTTGACCCGTCAATCGGAGGTTCTCTCGCTCCAATGGCGATGGATAATTAACGGAAGCTAAGTCCGCGGCTGCCGGAGATTTGGATCCCCACAATCAATAAACCCCAGCTTATCGTAGGCAGGGGGAATCTGTAATACGCCTGAGAAGCGCGCGCATTCCCATTTCAATGGGGGTGACGAAAAACACCCTACAAATTCTGGCACGCCCGGTGGGACCTATCTCTCCTCCCATATTTCGGGTTAAACGTTCATGCAAACTCAATCAATATACATATCGATTGCTTCTACTGAAATCATGCCTTTTTGTGCAGGGGTTAACAATTTTCAATTGCCATCTTCGAACGCAAATCGGTATTTGAACGACTTTCCTTGGCCCCAGCTGGGGGCAAGGCCATCGACATCGACAAAGTAATAAGGCATCTCAGGCAAGCTCCAGCGGTTCCCCTGACAACTGCTCAATCGGGTATCTTCTCTAAGCTCCCCGTCAGCTGACCACCATGTCATTAAACTGGGAACAATCGACCTTTAAGTCGTTAAACTGGAGATGTAAAAAAATGTGTGTAAATAAAGAAAGAAAAAAGGAATGTGTAAATAAATAAATAAAAAGAAAAGCCGAAATTATGGAGCAACTCGCAATAAAAATCAGCGAGTAATATAAAGATGAAAAATAAAACCGAAATGATAGGGCAACCGCGAATAAAAGCCGAAATGATAGGGCAATCGCGACCTTCGCGATAAGGAAAGCTGAAATGATAGAGCAGTCGCGGTAAAACAAAAAAAATAACAAAAAAACAAAACAACGGCAAATGATGAGTCGCTCCTGGTACCTTATTCCAGTGCAGCGATACAGACGCCAACAAAAATCCAATTTCCCAAAATTCTTCTAGCCCTACGGCTTGTCCCCAAATTGACTACCGTATATAATCCACGGGCTCAAATAATTCTCAGCATACCCATGCCTCACCGCAATCACCAGTCCAGCGGTTGATCTCCGCCCTTGGAATTATGCTCCAGTGGGAAGACCCACTCATGTATCCTCACGATACATGAGGAGAACAAACCTTCGTGGGATCCTTACAACTCACAAAGAAAAACATACTTAGGAGTCCTCACGACTCTTAAGGGGAAAATACACATACGAGATCCTTTCGACTCGTAAGGAGAAAATGCTTTTATGGGACCCTTACGGCTCATAAAATTGAAAAGTCTTAGGTGATAGAGACCTAAACCTGTCTCCTAAGCCATCGCTTCCCATACCCCAACGGCGAATGATGAGTCGCTCATGGTACCATATTCCAGTGCAGCGATGCAGACGTCAACCAAATTCCAAATCCCATACCCCAACGGCGAATGATGAGTCGCTCCTGGTACCATATTCCAGTGCAGCGATGCAGACGCCAACCAAATTCCAAATCCCATACCCCAACAGCGAATGATGAGTCACTCCTGGTACCATATTCCAGTGCAGCGATGCAGACGCCAACAAAGTCCCGAAATTTTTCCGGCCCTACGGTCTGGATCATACATCCTACAAAACCGTATACAATCCACGGGCGTAAAACAATCCCAATCTCTCCCAAGTCCTACCGGTGAGACCACATTCAAAGTCCCACAAAAAAATGGTATGTCCACAAGAAAAATAGGCACGGATGAAAACCGAAAGGGCTCCATGAGTAAAAACGGCAGGATTGCCGGCGAGTTTGTGAAAACCCGAAAGGGCGCAAACTCGTAAAAAAGAGATGAAATGCACTCGCAAAGTCCTCTCAACTTTGTGAGGAGAAAATTCCCGCGTGAGATCCTTACGACTCACAAAGGAGCAACACACTTAGGAGCCCCCACGACTCCTAAGGAGAAAACACACCTACGAGATCCTTTCGACTCGTAGGGAGAAAATGCTTTTATGGGACCCTTAAGACCCATAAAATTGAAAAGCCTTAAGTGATAGGGATCTAAACCTGTCTCCTAAGCCACCAATCCTCAAATCCACTCATGGCAAATGATAATTCGCTCCTAGTACTATATTCCAGTATAGCGATGCTGATGTCAACCCAAATCAAATCAAACCAACAACCTATGCGGCGGAATCATGCTTCGTCCCAGAATTTACCCCATGTCGAAATCATGCTTCGCCTCGGGATATCTACCTTCCATGTCGGAATTATGCTTCGGTTCAGAATCAACCAGCGACCTCCTCGTCGGAATTAAGCTCCGTCTCGGAATCAAGTCCCGTCTCGGAATCAAGTCAACCAACAAGCTCTGCGCCGGAATCATGCTTCGTCTCAGAGTGTACCCCGCGTCGAAATCAACCTTCGCCTCGTTATATCTACCTTCCCTGTCGGAATTATGCTTCGGCTCGGAATCAACCAGCGACCTCCTAGTCGGAATTAAGCTCCGCCTCGGAATCAAGTCAACCAGCAAGCTCTGCGTCGAAATCATACTTCGTCTCAGAATGTACCCCGTGTCGAAATCAAGTTTCGCCTCGGAGTATCTGCTTTCCCCATCGAAATTATGCTTCTCCTGGGAATCAACCTCTGCATCGAAATTATGCTCCGGTCAGAATGTCTGGCACTCTTTGGAATTATGCTCCGACCCTAGGAATCATGCTCCGCTCTTCGAAATGATGCTCTGATCCCTGGAATCATGCTCCGCTCTTCGGAATGATGCTCCGATCCCTGGAGTCATGCTCCGCTCTTCGGAATGATGCTCCGATCCCCGGAATCATGCTCCGCTCTTCGGAATGATGCTCCGATCCCCGGAGTCATGCTCCGCTTTTCGGAATGATGCTCCGATCTCTGGAGTCATGCTCCTATCTTCGGAATGATGCTCCGATCCCTGGAGTCATGCTCCGCCCTTCGGAATGATGCTCCGATCCCTGTAATCATGCTCCATTCTTCGGAATGATTCTTCGATCCCTGAAATCATGCTCCGCTCTTCGGAATGATACTCCGATCCCTGGAATCATGCTCCGCCCATCGGAACAATACTCCGATCCCAAGAATCATGCTCCGCTCTTCAGGAATGATGCCCCGATCCCGAAATTATGCTCCAACCCTCAGAATTATGCTCCGACTCTTCGGAATGATACTCCGACTCTGGAATTATGCCCCGCAAATCGGAATGATGCTCCGATCCCCAGGAATCATGCTCCCCGAGGGATTCTCCGACCCCGGAATGATGTTCCACCTCGAAGTTCAGCTTCAAGGTCCATCAATTTCATGCACACAACTCAAATGTGCGGTGTGCATTTATTGATGGGGGGCACTTTGTTGGGGTCAAAATTTGCACCCCGGTTGACCAAGTCAAGGTCAACCCCAAGCCAGGTGGGCTCAAACCCAAGTCAAGCGGGCCCATGCCTAAGTCGAGCCCGAGGCCGGCCTCCCCCATGCCGAAATAAAAACCATGTAATAAATATTTTTTATGTAATTTTTTTATGCATGAATGTAAGCAAAAAGGGTATAAAGCCAAATTTTTGTAAGCCCATGGCTTATGTGCAAAAAGAAATATCACATGAAACATGAGATGAGCAAAATATCATTTTGTAAAGCCCAAGGGGCTATATGTAAATGTGTAAGCCTATATATGACAACATGATGATGAATAAAAGATACACTTTTCATTCTCTAAAACTCTAGGGTTTTTGTGCCTCCTTCTCTTTCCTCAAGGTTCTAAAACCTTCATCTTTCTTTTAAATTAAATCAAGAGTTTTGCTCTTCCTTTTCAAAAACTAAATAGTTTTTCACCACAAAACCCACAAAAGGGAGCTCAAATCTTCCATTAGATCTCAAAAAGGGGAGATTTTTAAATCTCCCCCCTTTCTCCAAGATCCGGCTAACCGACAGGAAGAAGAAGGAGACCCATCTCCAAAAACCCCACTTTAAGGAAGATCCAGGGCTCAAGGGGAGAAGCCCCTTCATCAGCTTCAAAAATATCTTAGGAGTTTAACTCCTCAAATATATATACAAAATAATAAGTATTTCTTTCTGGGAGTATAACTCCCAGTGCAGGGACCAAGTCCCTTAAAGCGCGAGCACCCCAGCGCCCACGTGCGTGGCACGTGAGGCGCTAGCGCCCAAAGCACGAGCACCCGAGAGTCTACGTGCGTGGCACGTGAGGCGCTAGCGCTCAAAGCGCTAGCGCAAGAGCTCCCACGTGCCTGGCGCGTGAGGCGATAGTGCCAGCGTCTACGTGCCGCGCACGTAAGGCACTGGCGCTTCCTCCCACGCATCCTTTGGATGCCTTTTCCCTTATACACACACATACACACACACACACATACTCCACAACACTGTCCCCCGTTAGAAAAAATTTCTAACGGGGCGCTGCCCCGCACCTCGTAAGGGGGCTGCTAGCCCCCTTAACCCCCAGCCCGCTATCCGGGTAGCGGGACCCCCGTAAAAACTCTGCGGGGCCCCCGATGTATCCAAAACCCTTTCAAAGCACAACATTGCACATTAAGTTCGCATGACCCGTTTGACCCGTCAATCGGAGGTTCTCTCGCTCTAAAGGCGAGGGGTAATTAACAGCAGCTTAGTCCGCGGCTGCCGGAGATTCGGATTCCCACAATCAATAAACCCCAGCCTACCCTAGGCAGGGGGAATCTGTAATGCGTCTGACAAGCGCGCGCGCATTCCCATCTCAATAGGGTGACGAAAGATACCCTACAGCTCGGTTGCCTCTTGGCGAAGGCCTTGATCCTTAGCGTAGATGGGTAAGAAGTTACCCACTAACGAGGACCGAGCAGTGAAGCTGCTCGGTTGCCTCTTGACGAGGGCTTCGATCCTTGGTGTCGGTGGGTAGTGAACAACCAGCCATGGATGGACCGAGCATGGTTGCTGCCCGGCTGCCTCTTAGCGAGGGCTTTGATCCTTAGTATATATGGGTAAGAAGTTACCCACTAAGGATGGACCGAGCAGTTAAGCTGATCGGTTGCCTCTTGACGAGGGCTTCGATCCTTGGTGTCGGTGGGTAGTGAACTGCTGGCCATGAATGGACCGAGCAGGGCAGCTGCTCGGTTGCTTCTTGGCGAGGGCTTTGATCCTTAGCGTAGATGGGTAGTAAACTACCAGCCAAGGATGGAAAGAGCAGTGAAACTGCTCGGTGTCCTCTTGATGAGGGCTTTGATCCTTGGCGTCGGTGGGCAGTAAACTACTAGCCAAGGATAGACCGAGCAGGGAAGCTGCTCGGTTTCCTCTTGACGAGGGCTTTGATCCTCGGCGTCGGTAGGTAGTAAACTACTAGCCAAGGATGGACCGAGCAGGGAAGCTGCTCGGTTGCCTCTTGACGAGGGCTTCGATACTGGCGTCGGTGGGTAGTAAACTACCAGCCAAGGATGGACCGAGCAGGGAAGCTGCTCGGTTGCCTCTTGACGAGGGTTTCGATCCTTAGCATATACGGGTAAGGAGTTACCCACTAAAGATGGACCGAGAAGGGAAGCTGCTCGTTTTCCTCTTGACGAGGGCGTCGATCCTTGGCATTGGTGGGTAGTAAACTACCAGCCAAGGATGGACCGAGCAGGGAAGCTGCTCGGTATTGCGAGGCGTTGCCCGACCTTCCTGGATGTGTAAATATCGGGAAGAGCGACCGTCGTGGGCGGAACGTGGTAAAAACGCATAGGTGAGGCGAGGCGTTCCAAAATCCGTGTTGTGCCGACTTTGATTTGCTGAGAGATACAGGATGCCCGCCACATGGCGGTACGGTATTTGAAGAATTGAGCGAATCCCTGGATTCGCAACCATGCGCGCGGCAATTTGGACTTTTGGTGATGCCCTTCGGCCTCAAAAACGCCGGGGCTACATACCAACGCTTAGTCAACTGGATGTTCAAGCCTCAGATCAGCAGGAACATGGAGCTGAGTAGCTCGTGGCCTGCCGAAATATCGACGAGCTGATCTATCCGAGGGAGGGGATAGTTGTCCTTCGGGCATGCCTTGTTGAGGTCAGTGAAGTCGACGCACATGCGCCACTTCCCGCTTGTCTTTTTAACCATGACCACATTCGCCAACCACTTCGAGTAAGCCACGTTCAGAATGAAGTTGGCTGCGAGCAGCCTGTCAACCTTGTCCTCGATCTCTTTTTGCTTTATTGGGGCGAAGCTTCGTTTCTTCTGCCTAATGGGTCGGACCGCCAGGTCGACCCCAAGTTTATATGATATTATTTTGGGGTCGATCCCAGGAATGTCGGCGGGCGCCTAGGCGAACACGTCTGAGTTTCTTCTGAGGAAGTGGACCAGGTCGTCACGCCGAGCCCCCGTTAAGAGTGACCCGATTTGGACGGTTTGTTCGTCGTCCCCTTCGACATGTGTTAGCGGCTCCACCGGGGCTCCTCGGATTTCTTTGTGCTCGTCCCGAGTATCCAAAGACCCTCCGAAATCATCTGTACTTTCAAGGTCATCGTTTCTATCTTAGGGTATAGATGTCGCTGTGAAGCAAACCTTCGCGGTTTGCTGGTTCCCGTAGGCCCGACCTATCCCACCTTGGTCGAGTGGAAACTTGATTGCCAGGTGGTAGGTCGATATCTGGGCCTGGAGGGAATTGAGTGTCGGGCGTCCTAGGAGGATATTGTAGGCCGATGGAATTCTGGCGACGATGAACTCCACCTGCACGGTACGCATGCGGCCTGCCTCCCCGATGTTAAGCAGGAGGGTGACCACCCCTTCTGCCGGGATGGAGTGGTTGGTGAATCCTGACAGGATGTGGGCGGTCGGCCTAAGGTCCGATGGGGTAATCCCCATACGCAGGAAGCAGTCATAGAAGAGGATGTCTGCCGAGCTTCCCAAGTTGACCAATATCCTTTGAACCTCGTAGCGATGGACCCGTGCTGTAATCACTAGGTGGTCTTTGTGGGGCAAGGATATCCCATGGAGGTCCTCGTCAGTAAAGGTGATGGGCTCGGCTGCTTTAGCCCTCTTCGTGGGCCGGCTGCTTGTCCCTTTGACCGGCAGGAGGCGTCGGATCTCACCGGCTCTAGACGCACCTCCCGATGATACGGCCATGATTTAGCCGATCGTCAACTCGCCGGGAAGGGGTGGTGCTCTTGCTCTCGGTCGGCTTGTCGCTTGTCCTGCAAGTATCTTGCCAAGTGTCCCGAGCGAATCAACTCCTCAATGTAATCTCGGAGCTGTTTGCAGTTCTCGGTGGGGTGTCCCTGTGATTTGTGGAAGGCGCAATAGGGGCCTCGCGTCCGTTTGGCCTCCTTATTGCTGACCGGGGGGGTTTGAAGAATCTCTCGCCCTTCGCTTCCTCCGACAGCTCTGTCTGGGAGATGTTGAGCGGGGTATACTCCTGAAACTTCGGGGAGTACGGCTTTGGCCGTTCAATCTTCTTTTTCTCTTCTTTTGATCGGCCTGGTCGGTCCGGGGTAGGTTCGCATTTACCTCGGACTCAAGCTGGATCTCTCGTTCAGTCCAAGCTTTTACCTAGGCCATGGTCTTAGGTTGCACCAATGCAAAGGAGCGGAGCCACTCATTGTGCCTAAGACCCGACCTAAGGGCCGTGATGACTGTCTCGTCCCGGTGCTCTGGGACCTCAAGAAGAGCGTTGTAGAAGCGGGTGACGTATTCTTTGAAGGATTCCTTATCCCCGCTCTTTATGGTGAAGAGATGATCGACGGTCCGCTTCTGCCGTCTGTTCCCGACGAAATGGCCGAGGAACTGGGTGGCCAACTCATCGAAGGTAGAGTTGGAGCATGTCGTGAGTCCTCAGAACCGGTCTCGTCCAGAGCGGATGAGAGTGGCGGGGAACGCACGACATTGTGCGGCGTCGGAGTTGTTCTGGAAGCCCATCCCTGCTGTGAACGCGTCCAAGTGGTCTTTCGGATCTGACTTTCCGTCGAAGAGGGATACCTTCGGGGGCTTGTTCCTGGAGGAGACGTGGACAGCGAGCATCTCTTCAGTGAAGGGCCTCGTAAGCGAGTCGGCAGCATAACTAGCCCTGTTGCTTGAAGGACGACTCTCCCGATGTATACCCTCGATTTTATTTTCGAGGGCATCGAGTCGGTCATGGTATCCGGAGGATTCGGCATACTCGGATTTATAGCCCCTGCTGCTGGCGACCTGTGCCTGGCCGCGGTTCCAGTTCCGTTCTATGAGGTTCCTCAGCTCCCTAGGCGAGATTCTCCTCGAGCTGCCGTGGTGAGTCCCGTCCACGCGAACTTGTCGAGGGAGAGGGCGCCGGCCATGCCTGGGAGTAGGCGAGCTGACCGACATCTCCTCGAAGAGACATGAGCGTGATGGGCCTCAGGGTGGGGCGCTCTTTCATAAGACCTCGGCGTCGAGCTGTGAGGTGCCCACCGGATCATTGAATTGGTCGCCACGGGGGATCTGTGGTCGCCGGAGATAGCGTGGCAGTGCTCGGATGTGCCGGCGCGGACAGTGTCTTCTCTCCCTATGTGTCACTCCCAAGGCGGTGGAGTGGCCACTTGGGGAGCTTGTCCCGCCGTTTGGACATGGACAAGCGCATCCACGACGGACGCGAGCCGATCTATTCGCGTAGACAGTGCGTGAATGGTGTTCGGGGGGGAGGAGATCCATCGCCCCCGTTGTGAGGAGGGCGGCGGCTAGTGCTGGGATCGTCGCGGTGATCACTCGCCATAACTCCGAGATCGGAAGATTAACTTTCGTTGAGTGGAATTTTCGAATTTCCCATAGACGGCGCCAACTGATGGAGGCCTGGATCTCCTTCAGATGTTGTCTTCCATTGATCTGTAGCGAGCGTTGATGGATGACCGAGATTGGGTTTGATGGTTGCCTCTTGATGCATGTGGATCTCAGTGGGCTTAATTTGGAGTAAAGCCAAGCTACCTGCAAGGAAGTCCCGAGGTGGTTGTACCACCGTAGACCCTCCGATGATCAAGTTAGTCCAGGTATTTTGGCAGGGTAGCGGCCTATTGGATAATAATTGCCTTACCCAAGTCATCTGAGAAGGGAGTTTATATAGTGTCGGCTATGGGCTGGCGGGTGCGAGATTTATGCCGGCCGTTATGCCCTTGGAGCCACGTCTGCGC
Organism: Agapanthus africanus; assembly: GCA_030015575.1. Taxonomy (NCBI): domain Eukaryota; kingdom Viridiplantae; phylum Streptophyta; class Magnoliopsida; order Asparagales; family Amaryllidaceae; genus Agapanthus; species Agapanthus africanus. Next base: position 13,165,602 of record CM057339.1, read on the forward strand.
GAATGTCGCGATCCTCCATTAATGGTGAGATACGCCTGTTAACGGGGGAACGCGATGGCGCGGGACACGGGATCGTGGGGCGGTGGATATCTCGCGCATGGTGAGATTCGCGGGGCCATGTCCGGGACACTGATGATCTGCGCTCTTGGTCGGTTGATAAGACCGAGGAAGCTGAGCTCAGCGGGAGGCCGAGCAAGCCTGGTTTTATGATAGCTCGGGGGCGAGCTGGGAGGGCTGAGGAAGCTCAGCGTGCGAGAGGGCTCGGAGGCGAGCCAATGGTTATTTGGAAGACGAGCATAGGAGTGGTCTGGAAGGTCATCGAAGGTCGAGAACATTCTCGGGTCAAAGGCCCGGGATATGCTTCCAATGTACCGTTCTTGCTCTTTTCTCGTAAGTTGTGGGACACGTCATCTGCCACATGTCATGATCTGGGGAGTTCTCAGTATTGAGCATCATCAATAGTAAAACAGTAAAATGGTTCAACAAACACAAGTTCCGCCGATTTTAATTAGATTATGGCTTAAGGTTATTACTGAACACCTTGGGTAAACATTCGGTTATCGATGGAAGTACATGTTTGCTTTAGCCAAACGAAAAATACGGATCGAAATCTGCACTCCCGAGGATTTTCCTAAGGAAAAAGCTTAAAGGCTTTCCTTTTAATGGGTCACCCTCCTCTAATTCCTACTTGGGTCCCAAAATATGTTCTTAAATCTTCAAAAGCTCTTGGATTTGATTCTTAAATAAAAAGTCTCTGCTCTTTTTTGGTGTCTGGATCTTGATGAAAACACAGCTCTCTTTCCCCTTTTTTTTATTTAAATGGATTTGGCAGAGGATTGATTTACTTTTGAAAAGGAGAAAGCTTTCGTTGATTTTTTTAGGAAAAGAAAAACATGAAGAAGCAAAGAGGGAGAGGGATGCGGCTCAAAACCCTAGAATTTTTAAGAAATCAAAATTGTTGTTTATTTCTTCATGGGAGCCTTATATAGGCTTTTCACTGTACATTTAGGCCTCGTGGGCTTTACAATTTTGGTTTTTTTTCTTCCCATGTCCATGTGCTTATTTATTTTTACACATAAACCATGGGTTGTATAATTATTTGGCTTCTTTGCCCATTTCCCTTACATTTATTCCTAAAAATTACATTAAATTTATTTTTTTACATAATTCTTTTCTTTTTTTCTTCGATGGACGATCGGCTTTGCTTGGGTTTCAGGCGATTTGGGCATGGACCCGGTTGCTTGGAATCGAACCCGGGTTAGTCGAACCCGGGACCACTTGGACGTTGACCAACTTGTTGGCCTTGACTTTGACTTTTTAACCTGATTTTAATTTTGGCAAATGGATGTAAATTTTGACCCAACAGTCACTGCCCAAAAGGAACAGAACAGAATATGTTACCAAAGTTTCTTGCCAAGGTATCATCTATAATCGATTTCAACTCCCTTAGCTTAACTAAATGGAGCGAAATTATGTGTTTCCATCGAGAGATTAGGAAAACCTTTTTTATAAATGAATAAACCATGAATGATACCTCCATGATTCAAGAATAAAATCTGTGATATAAATCATGAAGTAATAAAATCTGTGATATAAATCATGAAGTTTGCTAAGCATGTAGGTCTATGTAAATGTATGTATTATTATACATATCTTACCAAAATTTCCCTTCAATTCTCATATCTAATATCTTAACATGATTACCAATCACATCTTAATATATGTGAGTCTGTAAATGGTTCTAGAATCGTTGTGTTTGACAAGATTGAGGGCAACATATTACATGCCCATTAAAATTGTAGCTAATCTATGTTTGTGAAGATAGAGGATTCAAATTTGTTGCATCAGACTAATATAGTTATTGCTTGAAATATATTGAGCCTGTACATCTGCTTTCAACATCTCCATGTGACATTCAGCTGAGAAATTATGGTCAAATGAGGGAGAGGGATGCGGCTCAAAACCCTAGAATTTTTAAGAAATCAAAATTGTTGTTTATTTCTTCATGGGAGCCTTATATAGGCTTTTCACTGTATATTTAGGCCTCGTGGGCTTTACAATTTTGGTTTTTTTTCTTCCCATGACCATGTGCTTATTTATTTTTACACATAAACCATGGATTGTATAATTATTTGGCTTCTTTGCCCATTTCCTTTACATTTATTCCTAAAAATTACATTAAATTTATTTTTTTACATAATTCTTTTCTTTTTTTCTTCGATGGACGATCGGCTTTGCTTGGGTTTCAGGCGATTTGGGCATGGACCCGGTTGTTTGGAATCGAACCCGGGTTAGTCGAACCCGGGACCACTTGGACGTTGACCAACTTGTTGGCCTTGACTTTGACTTTTTAACCTGATTTTAATTTTGGCAAATGGATGTAAATTTTGACCCAACAGTCACTGCCCAAAAGGAACAGAACAGAATATGTTACCAAAGTTTCTTGCCCAGGTATCATCTATAATCGATTTCAACTCTCTTAGCTTAACTAAATGGAGCGAAATTATGTGTTTCCATCGAGAGATTAGGAAAACCTTTTTTATAAATGAATAAACCATGAATGATACCTCCATGATTCAAGAATAAAATCTGTGATATAAATCATGAAGTAATAAAATCTGTGATATAAATCATGAAGTTTGCTAAGCATGTAGGTCTATGTAAATGTATGTATTATTATACATATCTTACCAAAATTTCCATTCAATTCTCATATCTAATATCTTAACATGATTACCAATCACATCTTAATATATGTGAGTCTGTAAATGGTTTTAGAATCGCTGTGTTTGACAAGATTGAGGCAACATATTACATGCCCATTAAAATTATAGCTAATCTATGTTTGTGAAGATAGAGGATTCAAATTTGTTGCATCAGATTAATATAGTTATTGCTTGAAATATATTGAGCCTGTACATCTGCTTTCAACATCTCCATGTGACATTCAGCTGAGAAATTATGGTCAAATGAGGTGATAGAAACAAGATGACACTGGACAGGATTGAAGGGCGACTGCTAAATGTGTGTGATGCACAGGACTGAAGATGCACGAAAATATTAACAGGAAACTTTAGTTGAACTCGGATAACTTATAGATGCAATCCTATCTAATTGATCAACACAAAAGATCCAAAATCGTTAATCTGTGAGAAATAAACATAAAACTATAAGCATTGTAATAATAATCACAAATGAATGTCAGAAATTGGCATTGAAGGTAATCCGAAGATTATAAATAAAATGTGCAATCGTTGTAAAGGATCATGTTATCATCAGTGTCACACGATCCTCGGTTTCAATTATTTACTTCAAAACTTTATTTAAACGAATTCATAAGTTATTGATGACGTTTCCAAGTGTTTATGTCTTGAGTACAGTATGCATGATATATCAAATATTCAAGCAAGATTGCCTACAATGTGATACGCACTCAAAACGGTGATATGACATGACGACTTGACGCAAGAGATAAAGTGATGCAAGTTTAATCAAGATTCAATGACGTCTCAACGTAACGATTCAAGAGAATGAGGATTATCGAAGAACCAAGATGAAGATAGAAATTATAAGTGTTATATATATGTTTAGTGATGATCTTATAAGGTTAGAATTCTCATCCCAACTTGTTTTTAATGCTCAAGACGTCTCATTCTCTTTTAGAGACGTCTAATCTATCCGTTGGAATTCAAACTGCTAAATTTCAGAAACAGATATTCATTCAAGTCAAAACACATATGTCTAAGACGTCTACCTGTATCACAATTTTTTGAACCCCAGACGTCTCCTACAGACGTCTGCAACACAAATTCCCAAAATATCAAATACTGGATAAACTTTAGAGACGACTCTACAGGCGTCTGATGAATAATTTTTTGTTCTCCAGACGTCGTCTGATGAAGGAATTCGTCTAATGGCCGATGTCTCCTACAGACGTCTGCACGGGCAGTTTTTGGCAGTTAATTCAAATTTGAATTTTGAATCGAAAGGATATTTCCGCCGTTTTCAGTTCAAACCGTCTCCAATGGTCATTTAACTATTTTATGACAGTTTTTAGGACTTATGAGCAATGGGAAAAACTTCTCACTTGATCCTTATATAAACCCATGAGATCTCACGCTTTCAATTAGCTATTCATTGCAAATCTATTGAAAAATCTTCTTATTCTTCTCGTGTTTAACTTGTCCAAATCTTTTTCATTTCCTCCAGAGCCAAAACTTGATACAATCTCTCAAATCAATTCTTGTGCAACACCAAAAAAAATCCATTTTTGGATTTATTTCATCTATTCCATGACCGGAACAAAGAGGGATACACGTTATACCACGATTTTGAATCAGAAGAGAGATTTCAAGAAATGGTAGATCTATTCACTCTATCAATAACCGAGCCGGATCTGGTGTATCATAGGGGATTTGCCTTTTCTATTGATTCCTACGGATTGGATCAAAAAAAATTCTTGAATGAGGCATTCAACTCCAGAGATGAATCGTTAACTATATAACTTCTACGTGATACCAACACAGTAATAAGCCCTAGTCGGGCTCCATTCCATAAGATGGCATTATGGTTCACTACACAAATTCAATAATGGTTTACGATCTAATTATATTTATATATATCTAGTTATTGTAAATTTCTTTGGCTAATGTTTATAATAGCATGAAAGACAAGTGAAGGTTTTCACTTGCCTTCGATCGCTGATATAGAAGCGACACCACGTGCGAAATTCGTCTCGACACATGAGACGATGCGATACTGGACACGGTGCGTGACGCGAGCGCGGCGCAAGATAAACTTGCCTAGACCGATCACGAAACGGATATGTACAGTACGTCCGACGTCGGCAAAATGTCGCGACGCACGCACGGCACACGGGACAAGTCCAAGCGATGCGAGAGGGTGATCACGCAGGTAAGGCAAGTCGTCTGGGTCGTCAGGATCGTCGGTGTCAAGCTCGGCTCCGGCGAACTATGAAAATACGGAAATCAAGAATTTAAAGAGAAAGAAAAGAAAGAAAGGAGGAAGAAGAAGAAGAGAAAGGATTCTCAAAGGTTTGGGAGATGGTTAGGTTGTGTGGTTGCACAGGTGGGAGGTCGCCGGCAAGGGATCGCCGGCAAGAACGACGGCAAGGTAGGATAGGGTTCTTGGTTGCAGGGAATGGGCTCGGGTGCTCGGGTTTGTGCAGGAAAAAGGATCGGGAAGGAAGAAGATGTGAGAAGAGGTGGTGTGGTGATGATGAAGACGGGGTACGGTCGTCGACAAGGTCTCCGGCGAGGTCGGGTGTGCAGGGTTTCTTGGGCTCACGGTTGCGGGGTTTGGGTGTGGAGGTATGGGTCGGTATGGAGTGAAGGAAGAAGGAGAGGGAGGAGAAAGGAATGGTGATGAAGTGAGGTGGATCGAAGGTGAGGTCGACGATGATGGTTGGCGACGAGGGTGTTAGCCAAGGGTGATGGGTTCTGTGGATTCTCGTTGCTGGGAAGAGAAAAGAGGAGAGTGGAGAAGAAGGTGGCCGTGAGGGCGAGGGGTCTCCGGCGGCGAGGGCGACGGCGAGGCGTCGCGGGCGTGGGTGCGCGAGGAGGCAGCGAAGGAGTGAGGAAGAAGGAGAGAAGATGGGTTCGTGGAAAAAAAGGTTTTAAAAATATAACAGGGATTTAAATAAATAGAGAGAGAGATTGCTCAGAAAGAAAGGAAAGAGAGGGGAGAGAGATAGAGAGAGGAGAGAGAGAAAGTAAGCGAGAGAAGAGAAAGAGGAGGAGGAGAAAGAAAATTGGATTTTAATGGGAAGAGAGAGAGAGAAAGGGAAGAGACAGGGAGTTGGGGCCCAGTAATCAGTGAAAAAGAGAGAGAGTTTGTTATTAGGTTTTGATTTTTAAGTTCAAAAGATTCGTTTAGTTAAATAAATTTTAACCGTTGAATTTAAAATTACAGATATTATATTAATTAAAATTGGTTTTTCTGGTAAATACAAATTTAGTCCAAAACACGTCCATGTCGGGTCTAAAAATTCAGTTTTAAAATATGAAAAATATACATGTCAACCAAAATTAGAATCGGATATCCGGGTAACTAAAATGCATACCCCCAAGAACGGATGCACGTACGTACGCGTAACCATCCAAACAAGTCCGTTTCACTAAACGGGACAAGAACAAGATGTGCGGATACTACCACAGGGTTAGGGGTATCATGCAGGCCATGCAATGTATTTTTAAAATATTTCACATGACTTAAAATGTTATATTGTAAAAATGCAAATGTCAGATAAATGCCAGTATGCAGTATACATGAATGTGCATAAGTCTACGTAACAAGTCTGGATAAATCATAAACATGAATCAAGACAGATTTCAAGCAAACGGGTCGGGTCGAATGCTAATACAAATGTCAGATATATTATTTGCACCCAAAACACAGTAAATCAGGAAAATACCATAATTAAAGAAATACGTGAACTGGAATTGGTATAAATGAACTAGGGTGTTACATTATACCCAACTACAAAAGAATCAAACCCGATTAACCTATATCATATGTCTCTGATACCAAAGAAACCCTGTCACGCCCCGCTTCCCAGAGTACGCTAAGATCGGCACGTGACAGAGCCAACCATGTTGCCTGTGGCTAGGAAATATCCCTCCACTGTCACATTACGGCTGTTTAGAGATATCAAGAACAGTAGAAATAAAATAAACTATCTAGTACATGTCCATGAGTCAGAATAAACGAGTCAAGAAATAATATGCGGAAGCAATAGATCCAATAAACAATAATAATCTGGAATATACGTCCCAAATACGGGCTCACGTCAAGAATGAGAATGCTGAAAGAAAACTAAACTAAAATACTAACAGGTCCTCACTGCTCGGCATGTTCACTGAAATACTCATGATCGGTTAGCTGCAAAGGTAGAGGATCTGGGCCATGCAAAACCCAGACGTCAGTGCGTCATAATATCAACAATAATATACTTAGGAGATAACAAGATATGCATGCATGAGTATGAACGGTAATAAAAGTATAACAGTAACACGAATAAGGAATAGTAAAGAGTATAAGCATATGCGACGTGTGGTGAGTAATCTGAACTAAATATTGGGTTAACTACTCTCAAGTCTTTGAAATCAATTTAGTGAATCGTCGATATAACTCAATAGTATCTCGTGCGTACCCGGGACCACGGTCCAGACTCTCAGGGCTGAATCCGAGACGTGCCGCTAAGCACAAAAAGGAAACATGTACAGACGAATGATGTCAGCAACATCATTCCGGGACTGGCCTACCCCCAAAAACTGATCAGTAGAAGAGTAGAACTGTTGAGTTAAAAGTCAGGTTTCATCATTGATTTCCCCTTATCCCCAAGTTATGTATTCAAGCCAGGTATTGATAAATCTGAAACTAATTCCAACACAGGATCAAGCAGGAATAGGTTTGTCTATACAGACAACAGGATATGTCCATCGGGACAACATGTCAGGATTGTCGGCATTAGAAACAGAATCAGGTAACATGTCAAGCAGTGATATATCAGGTCAAGTCAGGTAGTGGTGTATCAGGTCATGTCAAGTAGTGGTGTATCAAGTCATGTCAAGTAGTGCACATGTATCAAGCGGGTGCTCATAATCAAACTGTAGCAAGTATTGAATCACGGAAAAGGTTCGGATGCACAATGTCTATCAGGGATCACATCTACAACTCCATGACTACGTATGATGCACATTATCAAGCATGGTGCACTAATACAACAGTAACATGAAATAATATAGTTTCGGCGTGCAACTAGATATGTAATAAACCGTACGGATACAGACGGATACTATAAAACTGTAAATCGGTAAAATTTGCTGAATATTAAAACACAAGAACTATTATTCATCAAATAGATATTGATATAATAATATTAACATGGATAACATATTCAAACCGATTAATAACTATAAAAGTGGTATTGATTAACCATGCACAAGAAAGTTCCGTTCAGAAATTCAGCGTCATCCTGATTTGTAAAATAGCTTAAAAATAACAAACGTTCTCCAAAAGAGACGTGTCTTATACCAAAACAAAGATAATCCAATAAGGTTTTCATTTTTATAAGTATAAGTATCTCAGGTTGTTCCTACAAAAAAATATGAACATTCGAAATTGAAAGTTTGCTGCTGGAATTTCCGTGGACAGCAGTTTAGAGATATTTTCATTTGCATTTTAAGTTATTTAAACAATTTATTTTGCAAGTAAATATTTCATAGAGTTATAGTATTCTGAGTTAGCTTCGTAACGAACTAAAGAAAGTATACTAATAATTTTTCTATGATTTATAATGAATTTTATAAGGTAAGGTGTACAGTAAATTTCAGATTTGTCGTATCCGCTTTGCAACGACGTTTCATGTGTAAACTATAATATTTTCAAACTATATTTTGTATAAAATTATAAAATGCAGATTATAAACTAATTAAGTATAATAATAAGAAATATTAAGATGATATATATTTTAAATGATATGGATGCAAACGGGTATCCGAAAATGGTAAAACTTTAATATGGATGTACACTGCGATCAACATGTGATATTTTTATTCATATGGATGCAAAATATGATACATAGCATGTAGCAAGATGAATTAGCATGCGACTTGATATGTAAATAGTGATATGGATGCACACGGATGTCCGAAGACAGTAAAACAGTAAAATGGTAATGTGGGAAGCATAATTAAACAATAAGTAATGTTATTATTCACATGTGTGCAATATATTGTAGTATAGCATGTAGCAAGATTAACTTGCATGCAACTAGATATGAAATAAATTGTACGGATGCAAATGGACGTCGTAAAACAGTAAAATGATAACATAGGATGTACAATACACTAAACATTAAATATTATTATTAATATGGATGTAAAATATATTATAGCATGTAGCAAGATAAACTTGCCTCGATCGAATCATGCGACGGATACGCACGGCACGTCCGACGTCGGTAAATCGTCGCAACGCACACGCGGCACGCGGGACGGATCCAGATAAGGCAAGAGAGTGATAACACAGGCAAGGTACGTTTACTGGATCACTCGGATCGTCAGCGACGAGCACGGTTCCAGCGGTGATCATCGGAATCAAGAAACAAGATCAAGAAAAAGAAAAAAGAAAGAAAAAGAAGAAGTAAGAAGAAGAGACTGTGTATTAAATAAGGAAAGAAAAAAATTATATATATATATATATATATATATATATATGCAGAGGAGAGAGAGAGAAAGGGGTTGTTAGTTTGTTAGGAAATTAGTTTAGATTTAAATTTTAAAAAAAACCTTTTATTAGTTAACTAAATTTTAATTTGTATCCGTTTATAAAATTAATATTATATAAATAAAATTTGATATTCTGGTAAATACAAATATAGTCCAAAACATGCCCGGGTCCGGTCTAAAATTCAGTTTTAAAATACGAAAAATATACATGTCGACCAAAATTAAAGTTGGATATCCGGGTAACGAAAAATGCATACCCCAAGAACGGATGCACGCACGTGCACGTAGCTATCCAAACAATTCCGTTTCACTGAACGGGACGAGAACAAGATGCGCGGATGCTACCACAGGGTTAGTGGTATGATGCAGGTCATGCAATATATTTTTAAAATATTTTTATGTGGATTAAATGTTATATTAAAATGCAGATGCTAGATAATATGCTAGTATGCAAATGAAAGTGCACGAGTCCACGTATCAGGTCAGGATAAATTATAAACATGAATCAAGACTGGTTTCAAGTATGTGGGTCGGGTCGGATGCTAATACAAATGTCAAAATACTATTCGCACCCAAAACACAGTAAATCGGGAAAATACTATAAATAAAGAAATACATGAACTAGAACTGGTATAAATGAACTAGGGTGTTACATTATACCCAATTACATAAATATTTCGTCCTCGAAATTCCAAGAACAAGAAAAGATAAACAATCAAGAAACTACAAGAATAAGTATGGAAACTTCTGTCGAATTTCATATTCTCGTTCTCAAGCCGATTCTCCATGCGAGCGATTCCCCCAAGAAACAAGTACGAGAGAGATAACCTTGTTCTTAAAGACCTTTTCTCTTCGATCAACAGTCGACATCGGTCGTTCCTCAAAGGTCAAATCCTTTCTTACAGTCAGCTTCGAATGATCCAGCACGTGTGTTTCATCTCGAACATACTTACGGAGTTGAGATACATGAAACACGTCATGAACATTCGCCAAAGATCGTGGTAAAGCCAATCGATAAGCCACTTTTCTAACACGCTCCAAAATTTCGAAAGGCCCCACGAATCGAGAACTAAGCTTTCCTCGACTCCCAAAACGAATCACTACTCTAGTCGGTGATATCTTCAAAAATACCAGATTACCAACAACGAACTCTAGAGATCCTCTCGAAGTGTCGGCCCAACTCTTCTGCCGATCTTGTGCTGCCTTCATGTGATTCCGGATAGTATTAACCTTCTCTACTGTTTGCACGATCAAATGCGGTCCCAACAATTTTCGTTCTCCAACATCGTCCCAACAGACAGGTGAACGACACTTGAGACCATACAATGCTTTGAATGGAGCCATCTGAATAGTCGCCTGAAAATTGTTGTTGTACGAAAACTCCACCAAGTGTAGATCCTTCCACAAACCCTTGAAGTCTAACATGCAAGCTCTCAACATGTATTCAAGAGTTTGGATCGTTCTCTCCGACTGATCATCTTTCTGAGGATGTTAAGCTGTGCTAAACTTTAATCGCGTCCCCAAATTTTCCTGTAAACTTCTCCAGAAATAAATACGTTAAGCGTAAATAAGCAATATATCAAATGCACAAGAAATGACAAGAGATATAACGTAAACATCAATTTTTATTAAAATTCCTCTTTACAATACATTGCTTTGAAAAGGAAAGTACAATGATATAAAGCAATGCCTAATCAATGGCATATGAAATGAAATGTAAGTACAAGAAAAAGTTAGAAGTCCGGCTGTTTAGTGAACTAGTCCATGCCCTCCTGGCTAGGCTTGATCTCGAGAGAGTCCAGTCCTCCTGACGAATATTCCAAAGAAAGAAAAGACAGGAATGTCGTCAGCGAACCAGCGCTCGATAAATCCCAAAAGAAAGACAGGAAATAGCAAGTATAGAGAATTGAACTGTTAAGGTGTACATGTATAAGATTGTTATTCTAACGTAGTTGTTTGTAGTTTGGTACGGAAGGTATCAGTGTATACGAGAGAAGTCCATCTTACCCCGTGGGCTATATTAACATGTAGTACAAGGTCCCGTCAAAACCCACGGGACAACGACACGAGAGTTCATGTAGGTGTCTTTTAGTAATCATCTTGTGCTACTTTTAATACATTTCGCACCAATCTACCCATTTAACCCCATGTAATGTTTTATATAGATTATAATTATCAGACTTGCCGAGACCATAGATACAATTTGTTCATATAATTAGGTTCAGGATGTAAACAAACAGTCATGTAATCAAGTCAAGTTATAGCCATGGTTCGGTCAAGTCAAGTCATGTTTGCATGTTGATATTGTTATGATATTCAGGTTCAGGTTTAAGTACACATGTTAGAGTTTGGATTCATGTTTCAATCGGATTCTGATTTGAGTTGAATTCAAGTTTGATTTAGACTCAAACTTGAGTTAAACACTTAGAACTGATTTAAATCTTGAATTATGTTCGGCGGTTATCAATAACTGCTGCACATGGACGGTAGGATTTGTGTTTTTTCCCCAAGACAATTACCATTGATAACACCGTTAAGTTTTTCTACCTTAAATAGGCAAGCACTCACTTTCTCCGGCTCTCTAAAACTCAAGAGAATTGATCCCGCTTAAACCTATATTTATTAAGTCCTTAAATATAATTTTATATACCAAGGGGGTTTTATGAAAAGTATTTTTAATATAATTTCAAAATAATCTCGAGAAATTATTTATATTATTTAGAGTTTCCATGGATGTGTATTTTAAGAATTGAGATATTTTAGTGATAATTACCTTAACTTGAATAGTTCATGGTATTTTACTGTAAACTTGTCTTGTATTGATATCTTGATAGTATTTTGATGAAAATTGTAATTCTTTTATTTTTAAAAATATAAGGTTATTATATTTTGAAAATATATGAATTTGTAATATTTATATAATTATTAAAAAAATTAATTTTGATTATTAAGTAGAAAATTTCGTTTTTCTTAAAAATCGTATTAAAACCTTTCGAGACCGAATACTCCGTGAGGTGGTCTGCATCTCGCTCTACTAGCATAAGGATGTGCGGTAATCTGCACCATCCAATGGCGGGTCCCCTAAAAAGAGTTATAGAGACTTATTTGCAAAGGGTTTTGAAATACAATTCAGAAGAAATCCGTTTTTATAGTAGATGGTATTTTAATGAAATATATTGTATCCGCCACAAAAATAGGTGCGAAGAGAATCGTATTATGGAATCATGTATCTATGTTAAGGGTAGGTCATTATCTCGTGAAGTTTTCTAAAAGTATATTTCAATAAAGAAAATAAGATGACGTGTATAAACTTCATGGTATTTAAACGAAAAAATCAATTTAAAGTTGTTTTACATGAAAATTTAGATGGAATTTGATTCTAAATAACTACAAGTTAAAAGTTCAAGTGATGTATACAAATTGGACTTAACAAAATATTAAAGATAAGTAGTTTTCTAGGTTTTAGTAAAAGTTGCCCGTAGTAACTTCACTTCAACATATATTTTGAGAAGGAATATTCAAAGAAGAATGTGAGGAATTGAGAGGGACTTACGAGTGAAATAGTTTAAGGAGAGGTAAAAGAAGAGTGGGTTGTCATCGTGGTGTCGCGGAGTCGCCGGAATAGCGTCGATTTCTCACCGGAAGTTGGTCGTTGGCTAACTCCTCTTCTATTCCACTTGTACTTGAGAAAATTGAGAGTTTTGGCTTGAATTTTCAGAATAAGAAAAGGCTAGGGTATGGGATAGTATTTATAGTGTGGAATTAGGGTTTTGGAATAAAAAATATGACTTAAAATGCATTAAAAATGTGATAAATGGGGAATTGAGGGGTCTCTATTTGATTGCAAAGTAATCAAAACAGAGGCTACGTCGCAGTAGTGCAAGACTTTACCAATGTTCTACAAGTTGTTTCTTGCTGTTCTTAAACAAAAATCAACTTTTAAATAGTACTCAGATTTGTATAAATAACTGACTAAATAATATTTTACAAAGCATTAAAATCCCCAATTCTTCTCTACTAACTCTCAAAATATACTAGAAAATATTGACCCCTACGCAGCCCACCTATACCATAATACAATGGTTAGAAAAAAATAGACTTTAGATGTCTTATACCCTTTATTGCAAATCTAAAAAGATTTAAATATATTTAATTTACGGAAAAATATCAATAAAAGATATTTAAGCACCACAATAGATTTCACGCAAGTTGGTCGGGTCGGATAACCGCATTTATCATTGAAACAAATCACAACCCAAATAATAAATAAACAAAATATAAAAATATACTGATTAATATTATAAGATCGTACTTACAATTAATATATGGGTTTTTTCTATATACAACAGCTAAAGGTTAGCTGATTCTAAATACAACCTCTAAAATATTCTATTTCTAAAAGCTACTTCTAAACTTTAAAGTTAATCAAATAGGACCCTTTGTTAAGTTAATTTGGGTTCATAAATCGGGTCAGATTTCGGTAGATATTACTTTCATGACCCTTCTCTCGACTAATTGAACAAAATTATGTTTGTTTTCAAATATGATTTGATTAAACTACAAACCCAAAAAGAAAAAAAAACACATGCATGCATCTACCATCAATAAAGCTTGTGGCTCCAAAACAGGTGTTGGTCCTTGCAACTTGGGCATGCCAACAGGGACTCATCCTAATGGGGGCACACGGTTTTCTCTCAATGGTCAAAAATCTAAGAGCTCTATTGGTCTCCTTACAATTGCTAGCTTTTTGGTTCGAGTGATTTAGGATCGAACGCCACCGCGTGTCACTCCGCCCCCGATGGGGGTTGATGATTACAATCGGCACCGTGTATCCCGGTTTGTAGAGGAGGACGCGGACTATTTATACTAGTGATTGCTTAAATGGTTTATTTTCAATTGTGTTTGAAAAAGTACTAGGAAAAAAGAGGGATATGTCATATGGCTGACATCCAACGTAACTCGTAATAATTTATAGGATGGTCCCATCAGTGAAGTATTGTATTGATGATATATGGTTATAAGGATATATGGTTTATAGGCCGCTAACTTTTATGACTAGCATATAACTAAAGATCATTCCAATATCGAAATGATATCCTTATGATTGTAATGGTATCTCCCCGTACCCCACCCCAAGTGCTCCCTCATTTAATGCAAACAATTTTTGAAAAAAATGCGTGTTAAAATAGTCAATCATCGGCTCTTTCGATGATAAAATGTGACAAAAACTTAAACAGTCGTAACAAATCCGAAACCTATATATGTAAATTGTAGAACTTGAGGTATTTCTTTTACAAGAATATAACTAGCTTCTCAAGTTTTCTCAAAGGTTTTTGCTAGAAAAAATTACTTTTTGTTCATTTATTACCAATATAAAAGCAGATGCTTGTTTAGAATTTCAGAATCAAAAGAAAAAAAAAGTAGTTTTGGATACAAGAACGGAGGAGAAAAAATTCAAAGTGTTTTAATAAAATTATCTTCAAAATTTATGTTTTCCATGGACTTTCCACCCACTTGGATGTAAGAAAAAACTGGTCGCTTGCTTATCAAATCCTACACGGCAAGCAAGCAATTCCCATACATTAGTTTCATGTTCCCAAAGATAAAAATCAGGAGAGAAAGTTCAATTTATTTTTACTCTTTCCACTTCCTTTACTTTCTCTTTTCCAAACAAGCCAACAAGAGTAATAAATTTATACAAAAATAAAGTTGCAGAACAATATGCTTAAATCACAAAATTTACTTTTATTTTTTTCATATTGTATTGATTTAATCACATGCATCATGTGTCGAAACGTCAACAAACATTAATATATCCATAATATGCGGGCAATGAAAGATTGTTTTTTGATTTTTGGGACTCTTAATGAAACCCAGATGGGCTACAATCCACACTTTGTTTTGGGACTTGGAGACAGGCTTTGAAATCCATGGCCCGATTATTTTATCTCAAGCCCAAAACGCACCCCAATATTTTCCCCACAAACGCCTCTCCTTTTCTTCTCTCAGATCTACAGAAAAGACCTCCATTTCCAAAACCCTAGCCCCGCCACCGCCGCCGCCGCGAATCGCCTCCTCCTCCTCCTCAGTCGATCCCTTCCGCTCGCTCGCCATCTCCTTAGCTCTCCTCCTCCGCTTCCAATCCTCCCCTTATTCGCTCCAAAGCTCCGCCTTTTCTCCTCCTCCTCCTCATCGGATCCCCCTCCAGCATCATCCGACCCGCCAAAGCGCCGCGTCGAGCCGATCTTCTTCGCCCGCAGAACCGCCGCCAATCTCGAAGACGCCGGCGAGAAATCCACGGACGAGATCAAGGAGAAGCCGGCGTCGGAAGACGACGACGATCAAGGCTACGAGTCAGATCTCGAGGCGATGCCTGCCACCGATGCTCAAAAACCCATAAAAAAGAAGAGAGTCCCCAAGCCACGGAAAACGAGGGGAGGCCCCAAAGGACCCAAGTATGCCAAGCAAATGAAAGGAAGGATGAGAGGAATGTCTTGTGGAGGAGGCACTCGCATTTGTTTCGGCAAGTACGGTCTCCGAGCGCTCGAACCCTCATGGATTACTGCCAGACAGGTCGAGGCGGGGCGGAAAGCGATGGTGCGCTATGCGCGTGGTGGTGGAAAAGTCTGGGTGCGCTTGCTCCCCGACAAACCGGTTACTAAACGGCCTACGGAGGTGCGTATGGGTCGCGGGAAGGGCGCTGTCGCTTTTCAGGTATCCGTTGTTAAACCTGGTCGAATATTGTATGAAATCGGAGGGGTGTCGGAAGCTGTAGCCAGGACAGCTATTGCAGTAGCCGCGGGCAAAATGCCTATACGAACGAAATTTGTTGTTTCGGGATAGAGCTTTCTGCCTAGCATCAGCTATGGGTTTGGTACGCTGAAATTTTCTCGTCATTCTCAAATGGAAATGCTATTTTGGGGTTTTGAGCAACAATTTGCTTGTGTTGGCGGGGATTAGGTGTTTTCTGGTTTGTTATGCATCGAATCATAAAAGAATGGGTTATTGGGGATGAAGACGATCATTTTGTCCCCTCATTTGTTGCATCGAAATAACAAGATTTAAATAAAAATGATATGATCCAGCCTTCCCTTTTGAATGGAGCATATAGTAGTAGAAGATCGCGAGAATTGATGTGTATTCGAGTTATTTGATGTGTATTCGAAACATAGGAGCCGGTAATTCACGGATATGTTCATATTATCGATGTAGGGACGGATTTAACCAACACAATGGGTCAATTGCCCCTAGCAATATTTTTTATACAATACCCCTATTGGTTGTATTAAAATCCCTAGATTTGTTGTCCTTGTAAAATTACGAACTTGGAAGCTCCCATGGTTGAGATTACAATTGTCAAAGTGAATGAAATGTACTTTGTTTCAGAATACTAGTACTCTTTTGCACTTTTTTCGCTCAAATCATTTGTCCCTTTAGAATATCAAGAAGCATGTTTTACTCTATGCTTCTATTACCATTAAACCGTAGATATGGAGTTCCAAATCTAACCCTAAATAATATAGTTAACAAAGATTCATAAGGTTACATTAGGAATTTCACGCACATGCCATTATACTCTTCTCAATAAATGTGCCTGAGGAAAAAAGACTATTATTGTGAGATGAACGTAGTAATTAATATTGATTCTTCTTTGCGCAAATATCATCTATTCTTAGTTTCTAATTCTCATAAAGTATTTCAATTAAAGATTACTTCTCATAAAGTATTTTAAACCCACCGTTGCCGGTCCCAAGTCCGGATGAGAGAGGGTGAGGGTTGTGGTAGGCTTGTGACAGCCAACGTAAAACTTTGTCACATTCTATGACATGAACCATAATAAGAATATCGTTGGGGCGTTCCCTACTCAGCGACGCGCTACATCGGATCCCGGGTGTAGTGTTAAATATGCAAGGGCTTGGTCGTCGTCCAGATGCGGCGCGCTATATCGGACCCCGGGTGTAGTGACAAATAAGCAAGGGTCGTCGTCCAGAGACGGCGCGCTACATCGGACCCCGGGTGTAGTGACAAATAAGCAAGGGTCGTCGTCTACAGACGGCGCGCTATATCGGACCCCGGGTGTAGTGACAAATAAGCAAGGGTCGTCGTCCAGAGACGGCGCGCTACATCGGACCCCGGGTGTAGTGACAAATAAGCAAGGGTTTCATAGGATCCGTCTAGCTTCCTGGAACATAGGTTCCCTTACGGGTAGACTAATAGAATAAGTGGAGGTGATGATTAGGAGGAGAGTTGGTATTATGTGTTTGCAAGAAACTAAGTGGGTAGGTGAAAAGAGTAGAGTCATAGAGCATTGGGGTTATAAGCTTTGGTATACGGGTAGAGATAAAAATCGTAATGGGGTAGGTATAATCATAGATAGACGGTTACTTGAGGATGTAGTTGAGATTAGGAGAAAAGGTGATAGAATTTTACTGGTTAAGCTTATTCTAGGTGGAGAGATCTTTAATGTTATTAGTGCTTATGCACCACAGATAGGTCTTGATGACGCTAGTAAGCGTCTATTCTGGGAGGATTTAGACGAGGTGGTGCAAAGTATACCTAGTGGAGAGAAGTTATTTATTGGTGGTGATCTTAATGGACATGTAGGTACTAGTCGTAGTGGGTTTGATACTATCCATGGAGGTTTTGGTTTCGGACAAAGGAATGAAGTAGGTGACTCGATTCTAGATTTTGCTTTATCTTATGACTTGATCTTAGCAAACACCTGGTTTAGGAAAAGAGAGTCCCACCTTATCACTTTTAGGAGCGGATCAAATGCTAGTCAAATAGACTTTTTTCTGACGAGAAGAATAGATAGAGCTTGTTGTATCGACTGTAAGGTAGTGCCAGGTGAGAGTGTAACTACTCAACATAGACTTTTAGTTCTAGATTTTCGATTTAGAAGAGAACCTAGGAAAATTAAACGTAAGGTAGAGCCTAAAATTAAATGGTGGCGATTGAAAGAAGGTAATCAAAAGGCTTTTATAGATCGTGTAGTACAAGAAGCGGATTGGCAGTCGGAAGATGATCCAGACAAAACATGGAACAAAATGGCTAGTTGTATCAAGAAAGTAGCTAGAGATCTACTTGGTGAGTCGAGAGGTGGTGCTCCACCATCAAAGGACATATCATGGTGGAATGAAGATGTAAAGGCTGCTATTAAAATTAAAAGAGATTCTTATAAAGATTTGAAGAAAAGTAGAGATGTGGAGAGATTTGAGAAGTACAAAATGGCTAAAAAGGAAGTTAAGAAAGCTGTTCGGGAAGCTAAATCTAAGGTCTACAAGGAGGTGTACGAGAAATTAGACACTAAAGAGGCTGCAAATGATATATACCGGATTGCTCGAATGCGGGAAAGGAAGACTAGAGACTTATGTGCGGTGAAGTGTGTCAAAAATGAAAATCAGAAGGTTTTAGTTCGAGATGAGAATATCAAGGAAAGATGGAGAGATTATTTTGACAAATTGTTCAATGAGAGCTTTACTAAGAATTTGGATGGACTTGCCATTCAATCTCAAGATATAAATCGTGATTTCATGCGTAAAATAAGACTTGCTGAGGTTAAAGAAGTTTTGAACAGAATGGGTTTAAGAAAAGCGGTTGGTCCTGACGGGATTCCTATCGAGATTTGGAGATGCTTAGGAGAAATAGGCGTTAAATGGCTGACAGATCTGTTTAATAAGATTTGGCAGACAAAAAAGATGCCAAATGAATGGAGGAAAAGTATCCTTGTACCTATCTACAAAAATAAGGGTGACATTCAAAGTTGCTCAAACTACCGTGGAATAAAACTAATGTGTCACACTATGAAACTTTGGGAGAGAGTGATTGAACACAGGCTAAGGAAGGATATTAAGATAACAGAGAACCAATTTGGGTTCATGCCTGGACGATCGACGACAGAGGCGACTCATTTGCTTCGTCAACTTGTCGAGCGCTTTCGAGAGAGGAGAAGAGATTTGCATATGATATTTATTGATTTAGAAAAAGCGTACGACAAGGTACCTAGAGAGGTATTATGGGGGACAATGATGAAAAAGGGGGTCCCCGTCAAGTATATTGACATAATCAAGGATATGTACGACGGAGTAGTGGCAAATGTCAGAACTTGCGGTGGCTTAACAAGTGATTTTCCGATTACTATTGGTTTACATCAAGGATCTGCATTAAGACCTTTCCTGTTTACCATCGTGATGGATGAGCTTACTAGAACTATCCAAGATGAGGTCCCTTGGTGTATGCTATTCGCTGATGATATTGTTCTAGTAAATGAGACGAAAGCAGGGGTTAATGCCAAATTGGAATTATGGAGACAAACATTGGAATCTCGGGGATTCAGATTGAGCAGGTCCAAGACAGCATATATGCACTGCAAATTCAGTAGCCAGAGAAGTCAAAACCATATTGGTATAACATTGGAAGGGCAAGAGATATCACCGAGCGACCAGTTTAGATATCTAGGTTCCATCATCCAAAGGAATGGGGAGATCGATAGTGATGTTAATCAAAGGATCCAAGCTGGTTGGTTGAAATGGAGGAGTGCAACAGGGATTTTGTGTGATCGTAACTTTCCGTTAAAATTGAAAGGGAAGTTTTATCGGAGCGCTATTCGGCCTGCCTTATTATATGGTACAGAATGCTGGGCTCCTAAGAAGCATCATACACAGAAGATGCACGTAGCGGAGATGCGCATGCTTCGTTGGATGTGCGGTAACACTAGAAAAGACAAGGTGCGAAATGAGGATATTCGTGCAAAAGTTGGTGTAGCACCCGTGGAGGAGAAGATGCGGGAAAACCGGCTTAGATGGTTTGGTCATGTGCGACGCAGACCTATGGAAGCACCGGTTCGACGAATAGATACTCTCGATATGGGTAATGGCAAAAGGGCAAAAGGGAGACCGAAGAAAACATGGATGGAGGTGATACGAAACGATATGGTTGCCAAAGGACTCAATGAAAGTATATTGTTCGATAGAAGTGAGTGGAGACAGAGGATTCATGTGCTGGACCCGGCGTGATTCTCATGTTGGTTCATGTAGCCTACCCCATATGCTTGGGATAAAAGGCTCAGTTGTTGTTGTTGTTGTATTACTTCTCTCTTTTCATAGTGTATTTAAATAAACATAAACGCTCATTTAAGTTTCGAATGATGATTCAAAACTCCAAAGGACATACAAAACTCTTTGCAAAAGTAGCATGTTTTTGGATACGGATACTAGATACCATATGATTCACATTCACAGATTTATAATTTTCCGAAAACCTAGGATATTTGATGCATTTAGAACAATTAATTAAATATTCATTTAACTTATATACATAATATATAAATAGCAAAACAAAAATTTAAACTATGAGAATAATGGAGGACAAATTCCCTATAAGGGAGTATGACATTTAAAAAGTCAACGCTGTCTTTGTTTTTACGGTCAACATCATTCATCATGATCTCCATTGTTTGATCCTTTTAACCCATTGACCTCGTGATGAATAATTGTTCTCTACCCAAACACCATTAATCTTACACCTACTAAATCAATGGGTTAAAAGTATTCAAATCACTTGAACTTTGGTGTGTGTATGTTTTAGACGATGAAGGTCAAGACGGAAAGTGTCGATTGTCGGAAAACACGACTTAGTGTTGACTTTTTGTGACTGACTTAGAGAGATTCCTTTATAGGCCTTTATCCTCAATTATTCTCCTATGACTATTCTAAGGTGTTCAAACATGGTTATAATAGACACATAATAATAAAAGCTATCATTTTAGCAAATTATACCGAGATTATAATAAATTTTCCAGCAAACAACAATATACTGATGTCGACGTTATTTGTGCATGTTCTATACATTTAGAATACAATATAAATTTCAGGACGTGTCAAAAAAAAAACCCTTAACTAGTCACCTCAAAAATGAATCCTTGCAACATAGATTGTACGTACATGCTAAGAGCCCGAACATGACAATGGTATGATAATTTATTAATATGATATAATGACACTGCAGCAACGGTTGTCATTGATCAAGAAGGAAATCTGAAAAGAACTCGAGTTATGGCGTCATGCGGGAATTAAGATAGTTGAATTTTGCTAAAATAGTTTCATTAACTCCCGAGTTATTATAAATACTAGTAGATGACACTATGATACGAGTATAGTAGCATAGCTGAAACGGATCAAAATTATAGATTTTACATTGCACATAATCCCTTGTGCTGTAGAAATTGTTCAGCTGGCGAGTGATGAGTTCTTTTATATGGAGTTATGGACTGTAAGAAGTGGGATGATATGATTAAAGAAGTTACAGAGCAAGGGTATTTGAAGGATACGAAAGAGTGTGAGGGGATTCTTGAGGACATAGACATGCTGCTACCAGGTAATTGGATGTGAAATTAATTTTAGACGTTTCAAAGATTTTAGCTATATATTTCATCTTGGGTCATTGGATCTGTTTCTTCCAGTTTCAACATTTTGTATTTGTTGGGTACTTGATCAGTTTGATAACTTGTCTTGAATTAAGATGGGAAGAACACCCATTTAGTGTTTTTGATGAACTTGAGTTTTGGCCACCCAAGTTGGATACCAGTATCATAGATTGTTTCCGTTGGAAAATTTTCTCCTTTGGTTCGTTATGCTTTAAAAGAATTGATGATAACCAGGGCTTAAGGCAATATATCATTGTAACAGGATTTTAAGATCAGCAATGTCAAGCGGGTATCTGCAATAACAAATATCCTGTAGCGAAGATAGAAACTATGAGTAAGCAAAAAATAGCCTAAAATTCCCGTGGCTCGGCTCTTTTATGGCAATCTCAGATATCTCATGGATGTTAGTAAACAAGAAAGATGATAGGATGAGCAGACAACTAGACGTAGAGAATCACCTAATTGTGTCATATAGTAAGAGCTGTAATCAGGAACCATTCATAGACTGCTTTTTTAAATGTCTAGATTAATCCTCACTAAAGCTTGTTAGTTTAAGTTGTAAAGTCAGGTCAAGAAAGGCTGTAAGCTAAAGCTTGATGTAAACAATCAAGCTCAAGTTGTGTAAGCTAAAGCTTGATGTAAACAATCAAGCTCAAGTTGTGTAAGCTAAAGCTTATGAATTAAATTATTCAAGCAGTTTGACGATCAAATGGTTTTGAAATGTGCTGAGCTAATGGAAGCAAAGCGGCCACCTGGAGATGAGGAAATTGCTGAACAAGACAGGAATTCAGAATCAGATGATCCGCCTGGCGAGGGATCGATATTGATGTGATAGTCATGTGTCTTAATGGTTCCTGGTGGTGTTTTTTTGGCACCCAAAGAACACAGGTCAAACTATCAGTAACTGAAGCAGCTAGGGCTCACAAGACATGCTTACCGTTGACTGTGGGAAGTAGTTGGAAAACGATATTGCACAGGTATAGATGAGCTTACAAGCACCACCGGGAGGTATGCTGAATTTTATGCCCTAAATGCAGTCTAGTCTTGATAAATGAATTCGTGCTCCAAAATTGTGTCTTTATGCTTGACCAGATTATTCTTCTCTTATGTCTCAATCAATTATATTTCTTCACGGCAAGTTTGAAGCAGTAAGAAATGGGTAGATCATTGGTTGATTTGTAGATTTTCACAATTTTTTATAGGACCCCAGAACCTTTTTTTTTTAATAGATAAACTGTGTTTCCGTCACAGTACCCCATACCTTGCTGGACCTAATATCACATTTATCAATCACCATACAATGGAGGACAGCGACTGCCCTCCTTATTATGCCTTTTTGGTGCTCTCTGTGATTGAAATGACCCATAATCTGGCTTCCTGCATGATAAGGATCTATGTTTCAGTCGAATGCTAACATCCTGGTTGTTGATTTTTTTTATTTCTTCCTTCTTTTGACAGAAGAGCTGGGCACAGAAGTACCCATCTCATGCATTTATGTCGAGGGAAGAAGGGAATATTTGAGAAGTGTCCAGGATGCCACAGGAAAAAGGAAGGGGCTTTAGCTAACAGGGACCATATCATCAAGATCTAATTCTCGGGAAGACCATAGAACTATATAAACCTTTTTACACAGTCCAAAAGCTATGTTCAGATTGTTTATTCTATGATTATAAATTTATAGGCGGCTCAATAGGTCAGACAAAATATATAGAATTTGCGTAGAGTAATTACCTGAACCAAGTAATATCAGATAGAGAACTATCTGGTTGTTGGTTTGTATTGTCATGAACATAGTTTTCTTGACTTATAAAACTATACAGTCCCCCCCCCCCCTCTCCAAAAAAAACAAAAACAAAAACAAACTATCGATTTGTTCCTGCTATGGGTTGCACAGGTGTGCAAAAAAGTAATATATACTTTAATAAAATAAGCATCTCCTGGGATGTTTCCAATTACAGTTTAATTGTGATCCATGTTGTGTGTCCTAAACATGATACATGTCTGAAAGTAAGATGCCTAAGAGCATAATCCGAGCATGATCAGCAGATCGAGATGCACGTTTTGTAACCTCTTAGGAGTCAGGGCCATAGGCCATTTAAGTTTCAAGTTACATTAATTGCCTGCTGATGTTGTGACAGCAAGGAAACAACAGGAAAAAGAGAGCCGAAGAAACGCCTACATAATACTGCCTTTTCCTCCCATGCTTGTGCCTTCTTCATATTTCCGTCCTCGCCCAGGGATAAAAAAAGAAGCCAATTATATATTTTCCCTTAAGATGTTTTTTTGTGGGAGTGTTATATATGCATAATATAATATCATGTTTTATACTAATATTTAGAGGCCTATAGAATTGTTATTTACAATGCCTATTTAAAGCTTGAGTTGTTTCGAATTCTTGTTATATTGTTCATGTTTATGAAGGCATCTATGTTGGTTACCTTCGAACGGTTTTTATTTATCACATCCTTTAGTTAAAACATTTTTAGTGTATTATGTTATTCATCATTATGGGGGTCATTACGTTAAGTTGATCAGTTGATCTTGAACGCTGAACCTTCCTATGCCGGTGAATCAATACTACTATTTTTATTTTCATAATATTAACTTTTATACTTTTTGATGAAATTTACTTTTAGGGTAGTAAAATATAGAATATCGATACTTTTCATATACACGAATGTTTAACGTAGTGAAACGCAACTTATAAATTTAGTTAGAACTTTGAGGGATTAAAATTGATTAAATAAAAATAAATTTGCTTTACAAGTTTCCATTTAATTTGTAGATCTCAAACCTACCCAACAGTAAGTAACTCGACACCAACAAGCCAACCCCAAAAAAGAGAACGCTTGATGCCAGGTTTCAAAAACAGCCAAAAAGCTTATGACCAATCTTATACTAGTTGATTTTTTTTTGTTGTGTGCATTGTGAACAAGCTCTATAAATATTCCACTCTTATAGTATTTTCCATATTTTTACTTGGTTCCAACATAAATTCTGCTTATGTATCTACACTTTATTTATTTATTCTTGTATGTTGTTTACAGAACTTTAACTTTGTCCATACAATTAATGATAATTCATTTGATCTCAACTCAAGTCATGCTTCCACCAGATGCAATTGAGCTATATCGCCAGCTGAGTGCAGGGACTGAACCTGATAAATTTATATGGGAGCCTAAGTAGCTTGCACACACAGTTTGCAAATCATGCACAAATGCTTCATCGAACTGTGATAACTAAAATTGGGTTGATCTTTCATTGAAGTATGCTATGCTCTTATAACTGCATAAGAATGAAGAGATAGACGACGCTTACAAAATCTTTGATGAGATTTCCTTAGAGAATCTTTATTTATTGGAATCCTATTATTTCAGGACATGTTTGGAATGGATTTCCAATGGAAAGCTTGTGGTCATTTTTTAAAGTTCAGGAATTAACTACACTCCTGCACTGTAGCACTGTGCAGCTGGATTGTGTCAGGGAATAACCCAATGGCTTCAGAGGGCAAGTCTAATGTTTAAATTCATTAATGTCATCTTTTCTTACCTTGTAATTCTTGTATCAATCATGTTACCTTTTAGTTTGTCTATAATGTAGTTACCATAACAAAGATTAGCAAAAATGGTTCTGAGAGGGATAAACTTTGTTTAATGGCTTTACCTTGTAGCTTGATGCAGTTGTTATACAGCATGAAAGATGATTCATAACTATATGGAAAGAATAAAAACCAACAAGATCACAACCTGAAATATGGCAGGGAAAAAATTCCCAAGCAAGCAACTGGACTTCCTTCTTGGTTGGAGCTGCCACAAAAGAAAATACAATAACAAATAAGCCACTTGTGGAAATTTTGGCGGAAAAGGTCACTACAAGACTGGATGTAAAAAAGGACTAGGTAATTTGTGTGGCAATTACTAATTTTATTTGATGCCATGTAATTAATAAATATTTTATTACATATTATAATGTTTGTTTTTCTTTTGTGCAGTTAATGGAGGAACTGGCAAGTCGTCCCTTTAGCAACAATGCTTGATGTCTTCCAGTTGAAGTAAAGCCATCTTTGTTGGTTGCAACTGTACTTAATTGTTCTGTTCAAATTTTGGAATTGGAAGGCAACTTTAGAATGGAGACATGATTTTGGACCTGCGGATTGAGATAGGATATAACAACAAGAAGCCTTCATCTCAGATGTTTGGGATTGGATATATGAATCCTTTTTTTTCCATTCTAGTATCATCCGTATTCCAAGTAATACAATTCCCAAACATGCATACATAGAGTATGCCCAAAAGTTTCCTCGATCAACAGATGCGCATTCCAAATAGCAGGATGTAGGGCAACATGGTAAGAAGTTTGTAGTTGGTCGCTATTCTGGGGTCGAAACCTTCAAGACGACCGGAACTTCCACCATGTCTATGCTGTCTTTGCCATGCAAGTTGTCAGTTTAGCATGACAAATAGTCGGACCTCTTTTCTGGAATGAGGCGAGCATGACCGGTTAGGGAAATGCATCCAACCTAATACCAATCTCTGTTGATAGGATTGCTGCAAATTCCTTCCAATGGACACAATCCTGAAACAGGTGTTCCACAAATCCATTTGCTTGATCAGTACACAGGTCACAGTGGATAGGGATCATGATGTGGCGGCGAAGTAGGAAATCGGCAATCGGATATATGAATCCTTTAGTTGTACCTTGATAAGAGGTTTGCATTCTCCTTTATTTCTTATCCATTAATAATTATATAATGGGGTTGTAAGATGATACTCATGAGAAACTCAACACCCATGCCTCTTTTACGAATTAATTTTGTCACGCCCGCTTCCCAAAATACGAGGAGTGAGAGCGGACGAGGTCCACAATATATTCATACCGAGAAGCACTCCTTTTCGATACAAATACGCTAAGCGTCTGTATAAGCAGTAAGGGAAAATATAGTACACGAATTTAAAACTTATCAAATATCCAATAATATTTATTACAAATTCAAGAACGCAAGCGTCCTACTGAATAATATAAATGGTCATCAAGGGAATAAGCAATTAATGATTATTAACATTGAATAAAAGGTATATGGAAACCTGGAGAAGTAACAACCAAGCTTCTTCTCTTGCCCTAGTGTCGTATGACGACATTTTCTAGAAAAAAAAATAGAAAACATGAATACTGTCAGCGAACTAAAATTCGGTAAGTCACTATTTTATAAAAAACAGTATTTGAAACGAAATATGATATACATAATACTAAGTATGAGAATAACTGTGCACAGTAAACGGTAGTGTGCATGTCAAATAAATAACATGTGTATAAGGTGTTTTTCGTCACCCTATTGAGATAGAAATACGCGCGCGCTTATCAGGCGCATTACAGATTCCCCCTGCCTAAGGTAGGCTGGGGTTTATTGATTGTGGGGATCCGAATCTCCGGCAGCCGCGGACTAAGCTGCCGTTAATTACCCCCGCCTTTGAAGCGAGGAACCTCCAATTGACGGGTTAAACTGTTCATGCGAACTCAACGTGCAGTGTTGTGTTTTGAAAGGGGTTTTGGATATATCGGGGGCCTCGCAGAGTTTTTACGGGGGTCCCGCTATCCGGATAGCAGGCTGAGGGTCAAGGGGGCTAGCAGCCCCCTTGCGGGGTGCGGGGCAGCGCCCCGTTAAAAATTATTTCTAACGGGGGAGCTGTATTTAGTGTGGAGCATGTGTGTGTATATACATATATATAAAATAAAAAAAAGGGAAAAGGCATCCAAAGGATGCGTGGAAAAAGCGCCAACACTTTGGGTGCTGGCGCAAGAGCGCTAGCGCCCCCACGTGTCAGCACATGGGCGCTCGGGCAGTAGTGTCCCCACGTGTCAGCACATGGGCGCTCGGGCACTAGCGCTTTGGACGCTAGCGTTCTGAGCGCTAGCGCCCCACGTGTCAACACGTGGGCTCTCGGGCGCTAGCGCTCTGAGCGCTAGCGCCCCACATATCAACACGTGGGCGCTCGGGCGCTAGCGCTAGGGCGGCAAAAGGGCCTTGGTCCATGCAATGGGAGTTGTACTTCAGAAAGGAGCACTTATTATTTTATGCGTGTGTGTGTATGATGAGTTAAACTCCTAGGATGTTTTGAAGCTGATGAAGGGCTTCTCCTTTTGAGCCCTAGTTCTTCCCCAAAGTGGGGTTTTTGGAGATGGGTCTCCTTCTTCTTCCTTTGTTGGCCGGATCTTGAAGATCAAGAAGTATGAGATTTTAAAAATCTCTCCTTTCTGAGATCTGATGGTAGATCTGAGTTCCCCTTTGTGGGTTTTGTGGTGAAAAACTATTTAGTTTTGGAAAAGGAAGAGTAAAAACTCTTGATTTAATTCAAAACAAAGAAGAAGGTTTTGGAACCTTGAGGAAGGAGAAAGAGGCACAGGCCCTAATTTTTTGAGAGGAATGAAAAGTGTATATTTTATTCATCATCATGTTGCCTTTTATAGGCTTACACATTTGCATATAGCCCCTTGGGCTTTACAAAATGGCATTTTGCTCATCCCATGTCTTATGTGCCATTTCTTTTTGCACATAAGCCATGAGCTTTACAAAAATTTGGCTTTGTGTCCATTTTGTTCACATTCATGCATAAAAAATTACATAAAAATTATTTATTACTGTTGGATATATATGCCCTAGAGGCCTTCATTGTATAGGATGCTGGGGATATGTACATGACAGTCTTGCTTAATATGATAGTACGCTATTTGGTTTGTCTTTATCTTAACATATGATATATTTTGCGTAATATTCATATATATATACATGTTGATAAAGCTCATAGGGTGTTTTGCCTGACTACCGGCGTTGTGATGGCAGTCATACTTGTGGGAGCTGGATAGTCAATAGGCACATCCTTAGATATCCCTGGTCGCAGGAGTATCGAGACTGGGCATCGATACTCCGGAGTAGACTGGTGTATACATATCCAGACCCTGAGGAGGGGCGATGGATTGGTCCCACAGCCATTGGTAGAGTGCACCTAAGATTGTATACAGATGCTCACTGGGTGTGAGTACACCGGACAGGACTCGCCGAGAACTGACTGGATGGTATTTATACCTAACGTCAAATAGCAGTTCTCAGGTGACATGTGTGCAGATAGTCCGTTGACTTAAGGTCGTCATTTGTCTTGTGTGAGTTCCCACTGTGCTTTGATTACTACCCTACCACGGTTCAAAGGAGTCGTGCAAACAGGTTTTAGTTGGGCACAGTCCCGAGCCACGTGGAGGCAGTGAGTGACTGTTAGGGATTCGTCTATACCGGTATAGGGAGTTGATATCGCACGGTGATCGGTTGGTCATTACCATAAGTCCCTGGCCAGGGCTGATTGAGAATTACTAACAGACTGATCAGTAGATTCTCGGATGGAAATTGAGCCATGCCGACACGACTTGTACGGTTATTAGGGGCCTGACGTTTACCACCTCCCTAGACCATACATGCGATACTCTTAGACGAAAAGACCGGACTGCACGGATATTGTCACGGACAGGCTCACTGGGAGTTCGGATGGGTATCCTCATCGGCCTTCTTATCGACATCTACCTGGGGACCGTTACGTACAGCTAGTGCCGCTTACGGTCTGTGGTTAAACCCACTGCCAGCGTAGTAGTCGAGTCTTTAGAGTTCCACACAGAGTTTTCCCAACTCCAGGCGAAACAATATAGAGGTCGTACGGTTTTACGACAAGGGTTCGGACGAATAAGTATTTAAACGCACGTACGACATTCGAACAGTTTTTACTAGACGGCTTTGGTTTAAACCAGATTCTAGTATCAGGTTATTGGATTTATACAGTCTAAAGTTTTTTCGTGTTTTCACGGATGAGAGGGGCGTTCTCGTAATTTCCGGGAAGCTTCTAGAAGCATGGTGACTTGAGGGGTTTAGGTGGCATTGTCATTAATGATATTGTGACTCATAATGTGTGATTCATTATGTCATTAATGCATTATTAAATGCTAAATGACTCACATGGTGAATCACCCATAATGCATTTATGTAGCATGATGAATAATCTCTTTTTATTCATTTATTGATTTATGCATTATGCTTCATATATCAAGTGAGAAACAATTTCATATTCATTATTCTAGTTCACCTTCTCTCTTCTCAAGCTCACTCTTTCTTCAAGCTCTAATCCTACCACTTATGAGTTGAGAACAAGGATTAGAAAAGACTAAACATCCCATAACCTAACTCTATATGATCTAAGTTCCTTTGATTAGCAACTAGAGAAACTTAGTTACCTCAAGTTTTGAGGTGAAGCTTGGATTAGGGTTCTCGGGTGGATCATCTATCACTTAGAGGAGGCCGAGGAGGACGTAGAGATCGTAAAGACGAAGGACACGATTCGCTAGGTATAATCTCTTTACATAGTAGCTTAGAACTTCTATGGTAGTTGTTAATTATCGTTTAGCTAAGATCTTCGGTTAGTCGATGTATGCTTCAAGAATAAGATCGTTTTTCATATTTCCGCCTTCCCGCAACTCGTGGGGTGTTGCACATCGACTTACAGTGGTATCAGAGCCTCACTAAACAATAATTAACTCACTTGCAAAGTCGTATGAATTTCGAACGCAAAACGAACCGGAAAAGATATCGTATTCACATAGTTTCTGTCGATTTTAAATTGAGGTCCAAAAATTTTTCAGGGACCTCCAGAATAACCTACAAGGAAACCTAAGAACACTGGAGAAATTTGGGTGCATGAATCGGTCAACACACTGCGGAACCGCGGCCGATACCACCGATCCGCCGCGGATCCGCGGCCGAGTTGAGCCCGATTCATCCCAAATCTCCCCAGTTATTCTTCTGTGAATATTGTGTCTTTTCTGGAATTTTTTTTTTTTTGCTCAGGTCTCAGATTTACAGAGAAGTTTTAGAGCAGAATCTAATGGGTTTGATCGATCGAAATTATACGATATTTGCTTGTTTGATTATATCTGTGAACTGTATTATGTGTTCGTAAACCTCCCCTAACTGCTAGTATGTCGGTTGGCAGGGGGTTGCACATATCTGTAATGTTTTAACTGTTTGTGATTATGAACTGTATTGGATTGTTGTGATGATTAGCCGGGGTTTTGTGATGGGTTATTGTATTAATTCATTCGATGTAATTGTAATAAATTGTAATATTATTTTGCGGGACACATCCAGGTTGCGGTTGTAGCCACCGTTGTATTATTTCTTTTTACTGTTTTTGCTCTTAGGATAGACCTAAGGTGGGGTGCACAAACTACCGGGTATTTCAAAGTGCTTAGTGGCCTACTCACGTTGTTGAGGGAGACCGCTTCACTTCGGGTACTTGGCGGGTAGTTTGCCGTACCCGTAGGGGTCTGGGGTGGGGTAATGGCTATTCATCACAACTGTGTAATCCATCTTTTCTTACAGGCTCAAAAGAAACGCGGATTGCTTGCATATCCAATAAAGTTTATCTGTGATCTGGAATGCCTATTATTGCGTCTGACGAATGTACAATATCTATATATGATAGCTATTTAGACGTCACTTATGTTTTACACCCGCACTAGCCCAGCCCCCGCTCCGCCGTTAGTTAAGTAACCTAACGGGTGATGACGGGATCCCGTGGCGAATGCGGATGGCATAAAAGGACGTCATGTTTTCGTTGTTATCTGTAATGATAGGTTAAAGATGGGACGCATTATTTTTAATGCAAAGAAAAATAAAACCTAAACTGAATCGTTGGAACAATTTCAAGACCACTCGGTTTTCTGTAATAAAGGCTATCATGGTTCCTTCGATCATATCAAGTTCACTACGTTAACGGTTTTTTGTCAAAAACCAGCCGTAACCCTCCGCCGTTTCAAATAGACAATACATCGTATTCATGCTATGCTTGTTGGCCTACGTCAAGGCATAGTGGATGGTAGCAGTGTGTTTGTTTATTTGTTGCAAAGATAGATGCATTAGTATAGGACAGACGTACAGCCTTGTTGGCCTACGTCAAGGGCATGTACGATGTACCTAAATTAATCAGGACAACGATGGGTAGAACTTAACTTGCGTCTTATGATTTGTTGGCCTACGTCAAGGTTATAAGAGCTTGGGGTAAAAACTCACATCGGGAGTTTCAAACATAAAGGAAACTTGCAGATTTAGCATACCTTCTGGAGTGTGGTGACTAGAGTGGCTTCCATCTAGTACATCATGCAATGATAGTTGGATCTCGATCCCATTGATGAGTAGAATTAGTCTCGGGAAACTTTCTCACTTAACAATCAATGCTATAAACCAAGTAGGTGTCCAGAAAGGTGTTAGAGGGGCTACGCCTCCAGGGAAAAGAGGTTATTTAATTAAGGAACTTCGCGAAAGCGTTGGAAAACCTCCCTCGAAGTACCAACACCAGCCTGGCTGAAAGGTTAAGCAAGTATTGTGACATGTGATTAAATCCTGACTAGTTCTTCTTTTAGGTTTTGAAGAAGGATTTGAGGGAACAGTGGGAGCCATCCTGTTTAGATAAATTAATAACCAATCTAAACTTGCAAGAAGCATATGCTGAGTGTTTTCTTTTCTCTCTCTCTAGCAGCTACCATGACAGGACTAAAACTATTACTTGAAAAAATATACTGACCGGGCAGAACTATAAAAATTGGCTAAGGAACGTCAACATTGCACTGACTTATGACAAAGTAGCATATGTTACCACCGCTGTTCCTCACCTTATCCCAGGACCAGATTCCTCAGTTGTGGACAAGGAAGTTTGCAAAACCTGGGATCTAGATTGTGAGCGAGCTAAGTGTATCGTGCTGGCGTCCATGAACAATGAACTCCAGAAACGGCACGAGAGTATGTATATTATATCCATCTTTCTCCATGTCAAGGAATTATATGGAGAGCACTCCCGTATCGCGAGGTACGAGACCTCAAGGAAACTCTTCCAGATGAGGTTAGCTCCAGGATCGCCTGTAGGAGAGCACGTCCTCAAAATGATCAGCCTCATTGAGGAACTCGCAAACCTGGGATGCATGCTAGAGAATGATTTGTATATCGGCTTGATTTTGCAGTCCCTTCCCCACACCTTCTCTCAGCTCGTGCTTAGCTTCAACATGCACGAAATGGAAGCTGATCTTCCAAAGCTCCTCAACATGTTGAGGGTAGCAGAGACCTCCTTGAAAAAGGAGAAGACCTCCGTTCTGTATGTTGACCAATCATCCTCTTCTAAATCTAAAGAGAAAGCTAAAGGGAAGAAGAAGATGAAAGCCACCAAACCGAAGGGTGGGGTCAAGAAGGTGCAGGGAACGAACAAGGCAGGAAGGGTGAAAGCGGATATAAACGAATGCTTTTATTGTCACAAGCAAGGGCACTGGAAGAAGGACTGTATAGCCTTCAAAGCCAAGGACAAGAAGCAAGCTGTTACTTCTGCTTCAGGTGTGTTCGTAATCGAAAATTGTCTTTCAGTAAATTCTACATCATGGGTAATTGATACCGGTTCTGGTTCTCACATCTGTAATTCATTGCAGGATCTGAGAAATAGTAGAGTACTGGGGACATATGATATGACTTTCCGGATGGGCAATGGAATGCATGTAGATGCTATTGCAATAGGGGAATATCACCTAGGGTTGACTAGTGGGCACATTTTAGTGTTGTACAACTGTTTTTGTATTCCCAGTATGTTGTGTAATATTATATCCGTATCTTTGTTATCTAATGAAGGATATAATTTTGCGCTTGAAAGAAATGTCATGAACATTCTCCTAAATCAAGAACTGATTGGGTATGGCACACTGGAAAACGGCATATACATACTTAATCAACCTCGAATTTTCAATATTCAAAACACACTTAAAAGAAAGGCTCCAGATTCAAATCAAGCCTTCCTATGGCATTGTAGACTTGGTCATATAAACGAAACAAGGTTGACTAAGTTACATAAAAATGGATATCTAGATTCGTTTGAATATTCATCATATGCAACTTGTCAATCATGTATCAAAGGAAAAATAACAAAATCTCCGTTCACCGGACACGGAGCAAGAGCCACAGAACTCTTGGGACTTGTACACAGTGATGTATGTGGTCCAATGTCTACACATGCGAGAAACGGTCATTCCTATTTCATCACTTTTACTGATGACTTCTCTAGGTATGGACATGTGTTCTTAATGAAACATAAATCTGAGGCCTTTGAGAAGTTTAAGGAGTATAAAAATAAAGTAGAGAAACAAACTGGTAAAAGCATCAAAACACTTCGATCTGATCGAGGTGGAGAATACTTAAGTACCAGTTTTCTTGAATGCTTAAAAGAGAATGGAATTCTCTCTCAGCTTACTCCGTCTTATACACCTCAGTATAATGGTGTATCAGAAAGGAGGAATCGCACGCTATTAGATATGGTGCGTTCAATGATGAGTAGTGCCGAGTTGCCACTTTCCTTCTGGGGATTTGCTCTAGAATCAGCAGCATACTTATTGAATAGAGTTCCAACTAAGTCTGTGCCTATCACTCCATATGAAATGTGGAGCGGGAAGAGACCATATCTCAAGTATATCAAGATATGGGGGTGTCCGGCATATGTTAAAAAGCATAGTCCAGACAAGCTCGAGGCACGATCGGTTTTGTGCAAGTTTGTAGGATACCTCAAATATTCAAGAGGGTACATGGTCTACCACACTGAAGAACAAAAGGTGTTTGTCGCTCGCCGCATTGTCTTCTTAGAAAGCGAATTTCTTGCAAAAGAAATTAGTGGGAGCGCGGTAGAGCTGGAAGAAATTCCAGAACCTCAAACTGCTACCGAGGACTTAGTAGAACCTCAGATTTCAATAGAACATGACGAACCAACGTCACTCCGCAGATCTAGTAGGGTTTCTCATCCTCCTGAGAGATACTATGGTTTTCTTCTAGATAGGGATCGAGAGGATTGCATTATCGATGATGATGAGCCTACTAGTTTTCAGCAGGCTATAACGAGTATTGACTCGGTGAAGTGGCTGGATGCTATGAGATCCGAAATGGAATCCATGTACACCAATAAAGTATGGACTTTAGAAGTTGCTCCTTCTGGGGTGAAACCAGTTGGATGCAAATGGATCTTCAAAAAGAAGATTGGTACATTTGGATAAGTGGAAACCTACAAAGCTGGACTCGTTGCAAAAGGTTTTCGTCAAAGACCAGAATTGGACTATGATGAAACCTTTTCATCTGTAGCTTGCTTAAATCCATTCGGATCCTGCTTGCCATTGCTGCCTTCCATAACTATGAAATCTGGCAGATGGACGCAAAAACAGCTTTTCTAAATGGACATTTAGAAGAGAGTGTTTGCATGGATCAACCAGAAGGTTTCTTAGATAGTGGGAGCAGCGGAAGAGTGTGCAGGTTGCTTAAATCCATCTATGGATTAAAGCAAGCATCGCGAAGTTGGAACATCTGCTTTGATGAGACAGTCAAAGAATTTGACTTTATCAAAAATGTAGATGAACCATGTATTTATAGGAAGATAGTAGAAGGAGCAGTAGTCTTCCTCGTTTTGTACGTCGACGACATACTACTGATAGGGAATGATGTCCCTATGCTACAATCAGTAAAGCTCTTCTTGTCACAGAAATTCTCCATGAAAGACTTGGGTGATGCAACCTACATTTTGGGCATTAAGATCTATCGTGATAGATCTAATAGAATGTTAGGACTTTCACAGTCCAGGTATATTGACACTATACTAAAGAGATTTAGTATGGAAGATTCCAAGCACGGTAATATGCCCGCTTGTCATAGGATCACCCTCTCAAAAGAGATGTCTCCAAAGACTGATGAAGAGAGGGCTCGCATGGGCATTATACCCTATGCTTCGGCAGTAGGATCTATAATGTATGCGATGTTATGTACAATACCAGATGTAGCTTACGCACTTGGTGTGGTAAGCAGGTATCAGTCTGACCCAGGTGAGAAGCATTGGATAGCGGTAAAGAACATTCTCAAGTACCTGAGAAGGATTAAGGAGATGTTCTTGATTTACGGTAATGGGGACCTCCAGGTAGAGGCTTTTACCGACTCTGGCTTCCAAAGTGACAAAGATGATTCTAAATCCATTTCGGGTTTTGTGTTTACCCTCAATGGAGGGGCGGTATGTTGGAAGAGTTCCAAACAAGATACCGTCGCAGACTCAACTATGGAGGCTGAGTATATAGCTGCTAGTGAAGCCGCAAAAGAGGTTGTCTGGATGAGGAAGTTCATCTCTGAACTTCAGGTGGTTCCGTTCATTGCCAATCCAATACCTTTGTATTGTGATAACAATGGGGCTGTAGCATTAGCGAAGGAACCGAGGTCCCATCAGAAATCCAGGCATATCTTAAGGCGGTTTCACCTGATCAGGGAGATCGAGGTACGGAGAGTGGACATAAAAGACAACACGGCAGATCCATTCACCAAGACCATCCCTCAAGTCCAGTTCGAGAGGCTGTTTGAGATGTTGGGCATGCGGTACGCCAACAACCGGATCTAGTGCAGACAATGGATACTCATTGCGCCAATTATAGGCCTTAGTGCAAGTGGGAGATTGTTGGATATATATGCCCTAGAGGCCTTCATTGTATAGGATGCTGGGGATATGTATGTACATGACAGTCTTGCTTAATATGATAGTACGCTATTTGGTTTGTCTTTATCTTAACATATGATATATTTTGCGTAGTATTCATATATATATACATGTTGATAAAGCCCATAGGGTGTTTTGCCTGACTACCGGCGTTGTGATGACAGTCATACTTGTGGGAGCTGGATAGTCAATAGGCACATCCTTAGATGTCCCTGGTCGCAGGAGTATCAAGACCGGGCATCGATACTCCGGAGTAGACTAGTGTATACATATCTATACCCTGAGGAGGGGCGATGGATTGGTCCCACAGCCATTGGTGGAGTGCACCTAAAATTGTATACAGATGCTCACTGGGTGTGAGTACACCGGACAGGACTCGCCGAGAACTGACTGGATGGTATTTACACCTAACGTCAGATAGCAGTTCTCAGATGACATGTGTGCAGATAGTCCGTTGACTTAAGGTCGTCATTTGTCTCGTGTGAGTTCCCACTGTGCTTTGATTACTACCCTACCATGGTTCAAAGGAGTCATGTAAATAGGTTTTAGTTGGGCACAGTCCCGAGCCACGTGGAGGCAGTGAGTGACTGTTAGGGATTCGTCTCTACCGGTATAAGGAGTTGATATCGCATGGTGATCGGTTGGTCATTACCATAAGTCCCTGGCCATGGCTGATTGAGAATTACTGATAGACTGATCAGTAGATTCTCGGATGGAAATTGAGCCATGCCGACACGACTTGTACGGTTATTAGTGGTCTGACGTTTACCACCTCCCTAGACCATACATGCGATACTCTTAGACGAACAGACCGGACTGCACGGATATTGTTACGGACAGGCTCACTAGGAGTTCGGATGGGTATCCTCATCGGCCTTCTTATCGACATCTACCTGGGGACCGTTACGGACAGCTAGTGCCGCTTACGGTCTGTGGTTAAACCCACTGCCAGCGTAGTAGTCGAGTCTTTAGAGTCCCACACAGAGTTTTCCCAACTCCAGGCGAAACAATATAGAGGTCGTACGGTTTTACGACAAGGGTTCGGACGAATACGTGTTTAAACGCACGTACGACATTCGGACAGTTTTTACTAGACGGCTTTGGTTTAAGCCAGATTCTAGTATCAGGTTATTGGATTTATACAGTCTAAAGTTTTTCCGTGTTTTCACGGATGAGAGGGGCGTTCTCGTAATTTCCGGGAAGCTTCTAGAAGCATGGTGACTTGAGGGGTTTAGGTGGCATTGTCATTAATGATATTGTGACTCATAATGTGTGATTCATTATGTCATTAATGCATTATTAAATGCTTAATGACTCACATAGTGAATCACTCATAATGCATTTATGTAGCATGATGAATAATCTCTTTTTATTCATTTATTGATTTATTCATTATGCTTCATATATCAAGTGAGAAACAATTTCATATTCATTATTCTAGTTCACCTTCTCTCTCCTCAAGCTCACTCTTTCTTCAAGCTCTAATCCTACCACTCATGAGTTGAGAACAAGGATCAGAAAAGACTAAACATCCCATAACCTAACTCTATATGATCTAAGTTCCTTTGATTAGCAACTAGAGAAACTTAGTTACCTCAAGTTTTGAGGTGAAGCTTGGATTAAGGTTCTCGGGTGGATCATCTATCACTTAGAGGAGGCCGAGGAGGACGTAGAGATCGTAAAGACGAAGGACAAGATTCGCTAGGTATAATCTCTTTACATAGTAGCTTAGAACTTCTATGGTAGTTGTTAATTATCGTTTAGCTAAGATCTTCGGTTAGTCGATGTATGCTTCAAGAACAAGATCGTTTTTCATATTTCTCCCTTCCCGCAGCTCGTGGGGTGTTGCACATCGACTTACAATTACATGATTTCATTTTGGCATGGAGGAGGGCTGGTCGCTTCATGTTCGGACTCGATCTGGGCATGGGCCCACTTAGCTTGGGGTTGACTTTGAATTTGACTTGGTCAACCGGGGTGCAATTTTCTACTTCAACAATGTGTTAATCGGTGCAAGGTAACTAGAGTATCATGATATTCGATATTTCAGTGCTATTATATATAAGTATAAGCTCGATTTGTGGAAGTTTTATTATGTAACTATTGTTGGGGTCGAAAATTACATCCCACGGCCGAAATCAAAAAATCAAAGTTAAGGCCTAAAAAGTTGGCGCAGACCCGAATCCAAGTCAAGTTGGCCCAAGCCTGAACCCAAGTCCAAACAGGTGGGCCCAAGCTCAGACCACTCCAAGCGCAAGCATGGAGGCCGACCCCATCTCAAGAAAAGAATTAAATTGTAATAGAATGGATTTAATATATAATAAGTATGAATGATGTAGAAATAATAGACAAAAAGCCAATTTTGTAAAACCCAAGGCTAATATACAAATAAGTGAAGGTATTTAAACCCAATAAGATGATGAAATGATAAGCTGTTTCTTCTCTCTCAAAAATACTAGGGTTCTGAGAGTCTCTCTTTCCTCGAGGTTTTTTTTCTTCTTTAATTAAATTTGAAGAAAACCTTCTCCTTTTCAAATAGTAAATAGATTTTAGACCACAAATACATTGAAAAGAGTGGATTTTCCATCAAATTCCAAAAAGAAGAGATTTTTGTCTTCCTCTTCGAGATCTAAAAAGGAAAGAGGAAGAAGAAATATAACCCATCTCCAAAAATTCCATTGTGGCAAAGATCTAAAACCTTAAAAGGGAAAAGATACCGCTTTTAATTATTCAAAATTCAAATCCGAAATTTTGAAGATTCATGAGAGCATTTTGGACCAAATAGGAGAAGATTAAAAATGACCCCATCAAAAAGAAAGTTTTTGGGTTTCTCTCTTGGAGAAACCATCGGGGCACGGCGCCCACACCAGGAGCGTCAAGCGCCAATCTTTTGCGCAAGCGCAACCTGTGCAATCCACGGACGCGAGCACCAAGTGTCAATCCTTTGCGCAAGCGCAACCCGTTCAATCCATGGGCGCAAACGCCAAGCGTTTGCACCAAGGCAACCAGGGTAATCCACGGGCGCAAACACTTGTGCAAAGGCACGTGCGACAGACATGGCGCTAGCACAACCCGTGCAATCCACGGGTGCAAACGCTTGCGCAAAGGCATGCGCGACACACGTGGCGCTAGCATCAATTCTTTGTGTAAGCGCAACCCGTGCAATCCACTGGCGCAAGCGCCAAACGCCAATCCTTTGCGCAACCCGTGCAATCCACGGGCACAGGCGCCAAGCGCCCTCAAAATTGTTTTCAAAACACGACACACATATTGCACAATGAGTTCGCATGATCTATATGACCCGTTAATCGGAGGTTTTCTCGCCTTAAAGCGAAAGGTAATTAACGGCAGATTTGTCCGCGGTTACTGGAGATTAAAATCCCCACAATCAATAAACACATGCCTATCTCGGTTAAGTGAAATCTGTACATGCCTGACAAGCCGGCGCATTCTTATCTCAAGAAGGTGGCGAAAAATACTTTATAACTAAGATATTCCGTAATTCTCACGGAACAACAGCAACACGAGATTCAAGATTTATATGTAATGCAATGTACTGTATTCTCTAGTACCACGAGGAACAAGTATGATCCCCTGTTACACATAAATACCCCCATTTTTTGAGCTACCCCATCCCCATGACACATACTAATGTCTATTATACATGTCATGTTTACAAGATTCACGAGATTCAAGTGTTTCAAGTATTCAAGTGGTTCATGTCAGGTTTATGGATTCAAGTATTCAAGTGGTTCATGTCAAACAATATGAAATGCAAACAGCCGAATTCAGAAGAGCAACGGTATAAATAAGAGTAGAAAACCGGTATATAACAAACTCCTATTAAAACAATGCCAACTTGAGAAAGGTAGCCCTAGATGTTAGATAAACGTGAGTCCAACTTTGCTCGAATTTGGACTCCGAATATTCTATGTGCTAGATACTAATGTGATGGTAGTGTATTTATATATAATGTGCAAATTGGATTGGTAGACATAGTATTATTGTAACAAACAGTAATTGTTTGTACATATGAAATACTAAGCATGTAAAGTAAGTGCAGCAATATATATTGTCAGTGATTCATTAGGTTCAAGTAATTTTATTAAGAATTAATACACATATAATATTTTATATGTTTTAATAATAATACAATATAAAGTTAAAAATTAAACTTTGACGATGTTGATCATGTTTTAATAACATTTTCATATAAAGAATATCATATATTATATAGTAAACCTAAGCGTGTACTATCATTCATAAAGCAAATTCTGGAAATTATAATTGCCCTCTGATGCGCATAACATAAAAACTATGTACAACCATTTCTTTGATATGATAATACCGACCATTGCTATATTATAATGATCTATTTTTACCAGAAGCTATATGCAAATTACTAGCTTAATGATTGCTACACGTATCTAATATAAATTTATGCATTTGTACTAACTAAACTACTATAATTTGTTAAAATATATTGAATTACAAATTAAATTTGAATGTATGATTATTATAGCGAAATGCATAATAAATGGATAATAGATATGTATGATAGAAAAATAACATTACTGTGACCGAATCAATAATAAATTGAATATTTGTGTTATACTGTGCTGCTTGCGCAATGAAATAGTTAACTATACAACATTCATGACTATGTGCACACTTAAATAACATATTAACAAATTAAATAATTACAAACTATATGATACTACATATGAAATATTGATTGTGCATAGATAGTACTATAAAACATAATTAAATTATTATAATATTTAAAAACTATTCAAAAAATATAATCAAACATGTAAACAACATCATAAATATATGATGCACTGGTGCAATAATAAGAATATACTATATCAACAACACAATACATCATTACTTGTATGATATAAATATAATATACTATACTATTTACTTACTATTGCAGTTGATACATGAAAATAATAATTATATTTTATAAGCATAAGCGTGACATGAGCGGAAGCATGGTATGAAAATGAGGAACAGCTAGAGGAGCAAGAAAGAGGGGACTTACAGAGAAAGGATGATCTAGGATCGTGTTTATCGTAAAGTAGAGAATGCCTCGAATTAGATCGAGCGAGAGGGGTGGTGTCTTCTTCTTCCTTTGTTTGATCTCTCGTCGTCGGGTTTCAGATCAAAGATGACAGAAAGGGAAGAGGAGAAGAAATTTCGGAGTCACATTGTTTTAGGTTAGGCATAGAAGAAAAAAATTAAGGGGTTAAGATTTATTAAAATCCTATCAATCCCCAAAAATCAAAACAATAAAAAAAAGTCAAAACAAATATATCCAAATAACAAACAAACAATTTAAAACTTGGGGATTTAAATATTAAAATTGTTATCGTCACATGTACAATAATATGATGTACAAACTGATAACTTGAATGTGTGATGACAAAAGTAAATGTATTGTATAGGCAATAACTCCAAACATATTTATATACTGAAAAATGTAAAAACATAATATAATTAATATGAACTGCTTGCTTTATGCAAATACATATGAACAATATATGCAGACATACATACGCATACTAATTGCTGAAATAAGCTATATAGTGTTGTACTTAATTACTACTAATAATTGTATGATTAATACTAAATGATCATAATAAATTTAACATATGTCATCACTACTATGTTAAACTGAATAAAATGCATTATCAACAATTTTAATTTTTTTATGCTACACTCTTGCAAAATGACAATATGTGAAAAACTGCATAAATATAAACATACTATACGAAAAAAGTTATATACTGATATGTAGTACAACAAATAATGTATAAAGACAGTGATTCACATTTTATTCTTATAACACATTTATATTTATATTGTGATTAAAACTTGGAAAATAACAAACATATATATCCAAAGAAACATATCATATCTTTTCTCTTCTTTTAAAATATTAATAAATATTTAGCTATAAAAATTGATATTATTTTAAAACTTGAGATTTAAAATAAAATTAAAATAATTTAGTCGGAGTTCTAACACATGAATTTAAGGTTGGAACTTTTGCGTTGAAATCAACTCAGCACATATGGATTCTTGATACAGAAATGCTCTTTTAAAGATATAAGTATCATTAAGAGAGCGGAAAGAAGTATTTTCATAGAATACAACTAAGTACAAAAGTAACTGATGAGGCTCACGAACGGGAACACCCCAGATTACGACACGTGGGAGATGACGTGTCGTCAACGCATATCCTCTGGACCCCTGAAGGCTACGACGGGGAATCGATGTGACACATTACGAGTCTTCCTCGGGATCCCGTGATGAGGTGGTAGCCGACCTTACGGAAAAGCCTTCCAGGAGTACCTTCCATATGCGCTCAGGCAGTCGAGACTCCTCGGCCTCCTCGCTCGACTCCGAGCTATCTACAGAGCTAAGACTCCTCGGCCTCCCTGTCAAACCCGGAGCACGGAGCCCAAACGCCCCCGTAACGGCTCCGCGTATCTCGCTGGAGCGAGATTTCCGCCGCTCCACGTCCCTCATTTCACGCTGTCGCGCTTCTCCGTTAACAAGCGAATCTCGCTATTAATGGGCATATCCTGCCATTAACGTGAACGTGCCATAAGGACGTAACGGACGGCGGGAACCTCGTGCCGGATCGCTCCCACGCGACCGCTATATAAACCCCCTCTTCCAAACGATTGAGGTAAGTGAAATCAATTCCAATATGCCGCTACCCTGTCTTTATAGCTTGGTACTTACTTGATTGTCGGAGGGTCCTACGGTGGTCACCCATCCCGGGACTTTCTTTGCAGGTAGCTCGGCGTCAACAACAACCCATTGAGATCCACACGTCCAATTTCCACTCCCAATCTCAACCGTTCAAGAACGCTTGCAGTAGGATCGACAGAGGACAATATCTGAGGGAGATTTCCACCTCCATCAGCTGGCGCCGTCTGTGAGAACGAAAGACTTTTCCACTACAAAAAGTTGATCCCCCACCGTCGATTCAATGGCAAGCGACGACCGTGACGATCCCAGCATGAGCCGCCCCGCCTCCCATAACTGAGGCGGGGGCGGTCCTACTCCCCCTCCTAACGTCATCAACGCCATATCCGCTAGGATCGACAGGCTCACGGCGATGGTGGACACGCTCACCCGCATTCAAGCGGTCGGCCATGCCTACCAAACCACAGTCCTCTTTCTCCAGGATGGGGATGTACACATGCTGGCGG
This sequence comes from Agapanthus africanus, assembly GCA_030015575.1. NCBI lineage: Eukaryota > Viridiplantae > Streptophyta > Magnoliopsida > Asparagales > Amaryllidaceae > Agapanthus > Agapanthus africanus. The sequence goes on from CM057339.1 coordinate 13,209,082, forward strand.
GAACGCACACTCAGGTCCTTGACCTCAATCACACTCACCCTGATGTTAACGTACGCCGGCGCACCGATTCCGGCAATTACGACCTACATGCGGGGAATGATTCGATGACCCGATGGGCGCCGGACAGTTCAACGCCTCGATCTCAGAGGAGACCGGGTCGTCGTTCCGCCGCCCACCGCACGCTCTCACCCTCCGAGGAGGTGTCGGTCAGTTCGCCTGCTTCCATACACGACCGACGCCCCCACCCCCGTCGAGGCCGCACAAACGGCGAACGTCGAGACTACTCAAGAAGGGCCTCGTCCGAGGATTTAAGAAATGTGATAGAGCGAAACCGAAGCTGAACCGTTGCGCAAATTCGGAGCAGAGATAGTCGGCGCTCCAACTATGGAGAATCCTCGGGGTACTACCAACTGATCGAGGCTTTCGAAAAGAAGATTGAGGGCATACAACAGGACGACCACACGGCCGGCAAAGGGGTGAAGTACTCTGCTGATTCACTTATAAGGCCGTTTACTGAACGACTCCCAGCCGAACGTGTCTCGTTCAGGAACAAACCGCCCAAAGTGCCTCTTTTTGATGGAAAGTCCGACCCGAAGGATCACTTGGACGCGTTCACGGCCGCCATGAGCTTCCAAGACAACTCGGATGCGGCTCAATGCAGGGCCTTCCCCACCACCCTCATCCGAGCTGGTCGGGATTGGTTCCGAGGGCTTGCGCCGCGCTCTATCTCGACCTTTGACGAGCTGGCTGCCCAATTTCTCGGTTATTTCGTCGGTAACCGATGATAGAAAAGAACGATCGACTACCTGTTCACCGTCAAGTCCGGAGACAAGGAATCCTTCAAGGGGTATGTCACCCGCATCTACAACGCCCTCCTGGAGGTTCCCGAGCACCGCGACGAAACGGTTAGGGCTTAGGCACAAAGAGTGGCTCCGATATTTTGCATTGGCGCAACCTAAGACCATGGCCGAAGTGAAAGTATGGACTGAGCGAGAAATTCAACTCGAGTCGGAGGTGAACTCCAACCTGCCCAGAGGCAACCGAGTAGCTTCCTGCTCGGCTCATTCGTTTAGGGCAGTGTTCATATCATGTTCTTGCATTATTATATTCCCCATTCTTATGCATTTTACAAATAAACAGGTGCTTTTGACCCATATCTGCTACATAGTACAGGTTACAGGTTCTAAGAGCAAAAATAGTGAAAAAGATAAAAGACGATGCAAAAGTGAGAGTACAACCAACAAATAGAAGGATCTTGAACAAGCCTACACAAACGATCAGTTCACAAAGTACAAGGCAACGCAAGGTCCAAGATTTCGAAGCAACAGTAAAAAGTCCACTGCAATTGTTCACTTGGAGATCTGGAAGAAATCTAGAAGCCAATTTGAGAAAAGTACTGAAGAAATAGAAAGACAAAATTGACCAAAGCCAGCCCAGAAAAACACAGAAGCTGAATCCACCATTGGGCCGCGGAACCGCGACCCAACCCTTGCTGTGGCCGCGGTTCCGCGGCCATCTAGAGCCCGAACTTGGTAAAAATTTTACCATAACTTGGAGGCGGCGCCGACTAGTCTTCCTAGGGGTATTTTTGTAAATGCAGACGTGCGGCAATTGTAAACCTAGGGTTTTCTATGTCCTATAAATAGAGACCCAATTCATTGTATTAGTTCATACCTCTTTTCACTTCATAAATTCAGATCTGTACTGTGTTGATGTTTGGAGAGAGCCATCAATAAAAATTAGTAAGTTCTTTTATTTCTTTGCCTTAGTTTAATTTAATTTAATTTAGAATGTCTTTCAATTCCCTAATGAGCGAGTAGTCTCCTCGCTTGTTAGGGTTAGCTTTAAGGAAAGGTTTGAGAGATGAGATCTCTCACCCCTTTCTTGCCCATCACACACAATAATTAGAACTCCATGCATACACACACACACCGCTCCCTGCGGCACCTTACCCCTCGAGATAACGGTGATACCGTAGTATAAAGGACCGGTTGAGCGTGTTTTCTATGGAGGTTAGGATAAGGATCGATAAAGGAAGGACAAGAACCTAGAGAAAGAAATATCTTCCCGATGGTACTAATCGCTTTTATTGATAATTACCATAACACCTAATAAATCTAAAATAGGGCATTGAAAGCGGTGAGAAAACCTTTAATCTCCCAACTTACCCTAGACCTAACCCTAGCAAGACTTAGATCTAGATAATCTTAGTATAAATCAATTTAGGTTTTAGAAATAATCAATCCGACACCCATCGGAATTAACTCGTTTGAGTGATTAGGAAAACACAAAATCCCTGTGGACCGACCCGTACTCATTGGCTAGCTACCAAGCGACGCCGTTCTTGATTGCGGTAAAATTATTTTTGATCGAAAAATCCTTTAAATCAAATGGCGCCATTGCCGGGGATGGCGTAGTATTTCCTTTTTTGCAATTTCGGGTTAATCTAAATTAAAAAATCATAAAAACAGATAAGAAAAAAAATTATTAAAATTTTATCATTTATTGTTTGAAGGGTATTTTTTTTTGTGAATCTTTGCAGGATCGACGGATTTGGAAAAATCCAGAGTGCGAAACAGAAATCGGTAGATCAGAACAGAGGGCAATTTCCACAACAGAACAGTACAATTTTTCTCGGGATCTGGACTGAACAAAGCGCCGCCCTTCCGCTGCCAAGAAGCCCTTGCGACCGCACAATCGCGGCGGCCTGGTCAAGTTAGAACGTGAGAAATTTTCTCGGAAACCGTGCCTCAAATTCAACCGCGAAAACGCGGCAGGAACGCGCTTGGGCCGCGGATCCGCGCTCTGGTGACCTCATCAGTTGACCAAATTTGCACTGTAAGATCTTTTCTCTCTCCTCTGTAAATCCCGATATATCTTTTGCCAAATTTCCTGCAGGATTCTTTGCGCTTAAAAAAAATCTTTCCCCCCTTCCAATAACAAATCTTGTGCAGGATTCTTTGTGCCGCGCTTAAAATAAAAAATCTTTGATTGCAAGTGATTTTTTCTGTTTTGCATATTTTTAATCGGAATTTAAGGGGCTTGAGACCAATTCAGATTGGGTTGGGATTTCATCACCCTTCCCAGGACCCCAGAAATCACATAAGGCATTTGCATTGACCAAATTTTTAATTAAAAAATACTAAACTCGGCCCTAAGGACGTCGCGCTCAATAGGACAGAGGACTAGTTATAGGCATCGACCGTTTATCCTAATCTGACTTTGCGGTGTCTAGGCAAGTGTGTCTAAAGCAAGTGGTTACTTAATTAGGACCACTGCTTTCGTAGTAGGAAGCCTCCCACTTACCTGGCACTTACCTGGCCGTAATTGGCGGTGAAGAGGCGGTTTGAGGTCCTATTTCTAGCCCTTTGGAACAGTTAGGAGCTGTCTAGCTGACCTAGGTGACCCTAGATCTAGGCCTGATTGTGCATTTGTGGTTGATCAAAAGTGTGTCTTAGCCCTTTATCGAAATTTTTTTTTGCAAAAAGTTCCAAATAAAAAAAAGGGGAAAAAGAAAAAAAAATTATAAAAACTTGCAACTTGTCGCTCAAAATCCTTGCACCCCACCACCAACCACTTTCTTCTCATTGACATTTTCTTACCCCCACATTCTGTTTTTCACCTTTTTGACTACACTACCTTTTTAGTGTATGTCACTTTGGACTAGGGAAACTAGCGCCCGATTAGTTCGTGTTTCGTTGGTACCGACCGACGAACCTTTCGACGCCGAAGTCGAAATTCCTTCCACTTCCTTACCTCCACCTTCAAATTCTTCTTCCGAAGGTATGTCGGGATATAATCCCAACAACACCTTACCCACGGGACTGATTCCACCTCCGTTAGGTGCGAATAACCCGAATAACCCGTCTGTTGTAGCGCCCCAACGAATCGCGCTCCAGGATCTCTTCTACCCTGTCCGCACCTCCTTACCTACCTGTCTTTCACCCCCACCGGCAAATGGGGAAAATTTTGAGATAAAACCCCACTTCATCAATATGCTGCCAAAATTTCATGGATTGGAATCCGAAGATGCCTATATCTTTATCAATAAATTCCAAAACGTTTTCGCCATGATGAAAACAACCCAATTATCCGACGATACTATAAGGCTAAGGGTCATTACTTTCGCCTTATGTGACTTAGCCGAGAAGTGGCTATACAGCACAGCGTCACATTCAATCCGAAATTGGGACGAGTTTGTTAAAACTTTTCTTAAAAAGTTTTATTCTCATCACAAGACCGCGAGAATTCGCAACGAGATTATACAATTTGCCCAGCTTCCTTCCGAACTATTTTGGAAGTGTTTTGAAAGATTCAAAAATCTACTCGTTCAATGCCCTCACCATGGGATCGAAAATTGGCAACTTTGCCAAACATTATACGAGAGATTGAACCCGGCAACGAAGCAGTTGCTAGAAACCATTTGTCATGGTCACTTTCTAACCAAATCTAGTGAGGAAGCATGGCAGTTTCTCGAGGATCTTAGTGAACAAACAATTCAGTGGGAGAGCACAAAGACTACCTCATCTTCTTCTATTGGTCAATCTATGGCAGGCATATATCAATTAGATATGTCGATTGCTATGAAGGCCGAGATGGCCGCACTTATGAAAACGCTAGAAGCCATTGAGACCAAAATCTCATCGTCTTCTCCTGCCCCTGTTTTACCCCCACGAACTGTTTGTGCTTGTTGTTCGGATCTATCACACCTTACCGAAGAGTGTCCTTACAATCCACCTGTTCAAGGACAAGATCAAGTCAATGCTGCCTTTCAGCAATGACAACGAAATGATCCTTACTCTTCGACCTATAATCCGGGTTGGAGGAGTCACCCAAATTTTGCTTGGAATCAAAATCAACAATTCCAAGGAAACAACAACTTTCAAAGGTTTCCTCCTCCACAACAACAAGCACCCCAACAAACTCAATACCAGCAACCTTTCCAACCACAAGCTTATCCAAATCAAACGAACAATTTGATTCAACCCAATGATGATAAGGTTATCTCGCTAGAAAAAAGTCTAGATGCGTTTCTCAAGCTATCTACAGTATCCGCAGCAAGGTTGGAAAATTCCGTCCAGTCTTTGGTGCACAACAATACTTCACACGATCAAAGCATCAAATCTATTAAGGCATAAATTGCACAACTAACTGCTGCGTTGAGCGAGAGAGAAAAGGAAAAGCTTCCATCTCAACCATTGCCAAATCCCGGTCACACACAAAATGTACATGAATATCACAATCACAATGTAAATGCGGTGACCACGTTGAGATCCGAAAGAGTGTTGCAGAATAATGTGGGTACTAGTGATGACACCCACGCCGGTGGTTCTTCTTCTTCTTCTCCATCTTCTCCATCTTCTCATCTCCTCCGCGAAAGCCTATTCTTCATTCTTCAAAAGGCTCTTCTTCTTCTAATCCGAACGGACCCGCTTCTCACTTCAAGAACACACCCACACTGGGATCCGTTCCAACTCCACATTCTACTCCACAGACATTGGACTCAACAGATTTTCAAAATGCTCCATTTCCAAACAGGTTGGGTCCCAATAAACCAACTCCACAAATGGAGAAGATTATGGAGTTATTTAAACAGGTTAGCATAAATATACCTCTCTTGGATGCAATCCAACAAGTCCCTTCGTACGCGAAAATCTTAAAGGGCTTATGCTCCTTGAAGAGAAAATCTCAAATACCCAAGAAAGTGCTAGTGGCTAGTGCAGTGAGCAATGCTATTAACCAACCTCAACCCTTACCCCAAAAAACGAAAGGACACTGGCTGTCCTACGATTTCAATAACAATTGGGGATAAGAAAATCAATCGAGCACTTTTAGATCTTGGGTCTAGTGTTAACCTGCTTCCCTACTCCGCATACGAGCAATTAGGGGTTGGAGAGTTGAAACCCACTCGTTGTACTCTCCAAATGGCTAATCGATCAATCACCCATCGTAGGGGTGATCTAGAGGATGTGTTGATCAAAGTTGGGGACTTCATATTCCCCGTTGATTTTATTGTTATGGACACACAACCTGTTGCTAACCCACGGAACCAAATTCCGGTGATCCTCGGTCGACCATTTTTGGCCACTTCCAATGCCGTAATAAATTGTCGCAATGGCTCCATGACTCTATCTTTCGGGAAGACGTCTGGTGAGTTCAATATTTACAAGTTAGGAAATCTGCCCCCCGTGCCTAAAACTAGTACACGAGAAGTTTTCTCTATTCACAAAATCACGCTGGAGGACCGCGAGCTTGAAAGATTTCTATTTGATGAAAACAGTTTTGACGCCACTAGTGCGTCCCTCCTTGAACCTACCACAGTTGACACAACTGATATTGATTATGAATGTTTCACTTTTTCGGATGACTTTGACGACTCACGGCCCGAATATGAGTCTTTTGAATTTTTGGATGAGTTAGTTGAACCATCCGAATCGGTTGTTTGCAGTAATTTCGAACCTGTGTTGGAGTCCTTTGAGTTCGAGGTAGATTTTACAATTTTGCCTATGATTGTTTCGCCTCCGAAACTCGAACTCACGCCCTTGCCGTCTTACCTTAAATATGCTTACATAGGTGAGAAAGAGACCTTCCTCGTTATCATATCGGCCTCTCTAGCCCTTGAGCAAGAGACGGCCCTTTTAATGGTCTTACAAGATAGGCGACAAGCTTTCGGCTGGACTATGGCGGACAACGAGGAGATTAGTTCCCTCATAATTGAATATCATATGCATATGATGGATGATGCCAAGTCGATAAAGGATCCACAGAAATATCTTGGGGATAGTGTGGATAGTCAATCTCCTCCTTTAGAAGTTGAACCACCCCCTTTTCTTTTAATAAGCTACGAGAATGCCAATATTCCACTGATTGCTGATCATTCGCATTCTCGTTTTGATTCATCACCACCTCATATCTATTCACTTCCATATTTTCCATCCCACCACTTCTATCTTCCCCAATTCTTTTTGAATCGGTACAACATGTTCTTCCACCAACCGATGCTTTTTACAAATAAATTTTTTGACTGGTTGGTGTTGACGTTTGGTCTTTGCAAAGTTTGGCAATGACGTTTAACATTGTTTCAATGAAGTTTGGGAGGGACATTTCTGTATATATATTTTATTTTTCTTTTAACAATAGAAAAAAAAATTGTAAATAAATAAACAGGGGAGTGCCGACATGTTGGCCCTCTTGGTGCAGCATGACAGTGAGGACACTATCAAGTTTAAGTTTGGGGGTATGCTCGGTAAGCCTTCTTCCTTCGCATTCATATGTATATTTTTGCATTTGCATCCTTATATAAAAATCATAAAAATTGAAAAATTTGAAAAAATAAAAAAATAAAAAAAAATAGAAAAAGAAAAACCCATAAAAATTCAAAAATTCAAAAAATTATAAAAATTAATGTATTCAATTATGGCCGTATTTGACTTAAGTTTGACAAATAGGTTAACTTGTTAGGAACAACTAGATCTTAGACTTAGTAAATTAAAAACCCTAAAAGTAACCTTTCTTAAAGTTTAACGGTAGAAAGTATATGTCTTTGTAGTTTATTTAGAAATAGGCAAATTTTGGGTTCACTTCTTGGGCTAAGTCGAAACAAAGGAAAAGTATTGATATTTTTATTAGAATATAAGTTTGAAAAATAATTCCTACCTTAAGTCTAGATTCTGAAAATGTATACCCTACAAATTGCACAAACACGCACCTTGAAACTTGGAATAGTAGAAGAGATCTTGAAATGCTTTTGTCTAAAGTCCTTAGTACAATGAAAAAAATACAAGTGTGAATAAAGAAAAAAAAATTAACACTGGTTTTTGTGACTACTTAAGGCTGAAAAAAAATAGAAAAAAATTTAGCGAGTGTGCTTCATCACCTAGTGCCTTAGACCAACTGGTTTGGGAGTCACTGCTAAAAAGCCTTGGGTGTTGCAAGACTTGGAATTACGCTTTAAAGTGCAAACGCATTTTGTAATCGGTCGTTGGTACCTCAAGAAGTATTAACGGTCACATGAAGAATGTGTAAGCAAAATTCATTTAAAAATTCACCAATTAATAAGTACTTTGGACAACGGACAAGAGTATGATTGCTTGATTTGAATTTCCAAGTGTAGGGGTGATATATACACACCGTAGAGGTATGTGATTGGGATTTAGATGAGAGATAGGGGTGAAGAATAGAACTTGTATCTTTAGTAGAGTTGATAAAAATTCCTAAGTGGAGATGGAACCCTAGAAGGAAAACTTAAGAAATGCCGAAAGCTAAGTAGGTCTGCAAAACATATATAATCTTAAGTTAAATGATGAGGAAGTGTGAATAATATGGGTGGATAAATTATGAGTCGATGACAATAGAATTCCTTGTTAGAAAACCTAATTGGAGAATTAAAGTCGAAAAGCCGAATTGATAGGATTTTGCGGGTGGTATCCGCTGAAAACCCTCAGGAGACAACACTCCTCCTACTAGGGACACCTAGAGGTTTAACGGCTTGTTGCACGAGCTCAGTGCAATCGCGTTTCCCTGCGAAAGTGAGGTTAGGTTTTTGTCGAGAATAAAACTAAGTTTGCTCGAGGACGAGCAAAAGATAAGTTTGGGGGTATTTGTTCATATCATATTCTTGCATTATTATATTCCCCATTCTTATGCATTTTACAAATAAACAGGTGCTTTTGACCCATATCTACTACATAGTACAGGTTACAGGTTCTAGGAGCAAAAACAGTGAAAAAGATAAAAGTCGATGCAAAAGTGAGACTACAACCAACAAATAGAAGGATCCTGATCAAGCCTACACAAACGATCAGTTCAGAAAGTACAAGGTAACGCAAGGTCCAAGATTTCGAAGCAACGGTAAAAAGTCCACTGCAATTGTTCACTGGGAGATCTGGAAGAAACCTAGAAGCCAATTTGAGAAAAGTACTGAAGAAATAGGAAGACAAAATTGACCAAAGCCAGCCCAGAAAAACACAGAAGCTGAATCCACCATTGGGCCGCGGAACCGCGGCCCAACCCTTGCTGTGGCCGCGGTTCCGCGGCCATCTAGAGCCCGGACTTGGTAAAAATTTTACCATAACTTGGAGGCGGCGCCGACTAGTCTTCCTAGGGGTATTTTTGTAAATGCAGACGTGCGGCAATTGTAAACCTAGGGTTTTCTATGTCCTATAAATAGAGACCCAATTCATTGTATTAGTTCATGCTTCTTTTCACTTCATAAATTCAGATCTGTACTGTGTTGATATTTGGAGAGAGCCATCAATAAAAATTAGTAAGTTCTTTTATTTCTTTGCCTTAGTTTAATTTAATTTAGAATGTCTTTCAATTCCCTAATGAGCGAGTAGTCTTCTCGCTTGTTAGGGTTAGCTTTAGGGAAAGGTTTGAGAGATGAGATCTCTCACCCCTTTCTTGTCCATCACACACAATAATTAGAACTCCATGCATACACGCACACACCGCTCCCTGCGGCACCTTACCCCTCGAGGTAACGGTGATACCGTAGTATAAAGGACCGGTTGAGCGTGTTTTCCATGGAGGTTAGGGTAAGGATCGATAAAGAAAGGACAAGAACCTAGAGGAAGAAACATCTTCCCGATGGTACTAATCCCTTTTATTGATAATTACCATAACACCTGATAAATCTAAAATAGGGCATTGAAAGCGGTGAGGAAACCTTTAATCTCCCAACTTACCCTAGACCTAACCCTAGCAAGACTTAGATCTAGATAATCTTAGTATAAATCAATTTAGGTTTTAGAAATAATCAATCCGACACCCATCGGAATTAACTCGTTTGAGCGATTAAGAAAACACAAAATCCCTGTGGACCGACCCGTACTCACCGGTTAGCTACCAAGCGACGCCGTTCTTGATTGCGGTAAAATTATTTTTGATCGAAAAATCCTTTAAATCAGGCAGCTTCCTGCCCAGTCAATCCGCGGATCCAAAGCCCTCGACAAGAGGCAACCGAGTAGCTTCCTGCTCGGCTCGGCCGCTGAGGGCAGCTTCCTGCCCAGTCAATCCGCGGATTCAAAGCCCTCGACAAGAGGCAATCGAGTAGCATCCAGCTCGGCTCATCCACTGAGGGCAGCTTCCTGCCCAGTCAATTCACGGATCCAAAGCCCTTGACAAGAGGCAACCGAGTAGCGTCCTGCTCGGCTCATCCGCTTAGGGCAGCTCCTGCCCAGTCAATCTGCAAATCCAAAGCCCTCGACAAGAGGCAACCGAGTAGCATCCTGCTCGGCTCATCCGCTAAGGGCAGCTTCCTGCCCAGTCAATCTGCAGATCCAAAGCCCTCGACAAGAGGCAACCGAGTAGCATCCTGCTCGGCTCATCCGTTGATGGCAGCTTCCTGCCCAGTTAATCCACGGATCCAAAGCCATCGACAAGAGGCAACCGAGTAGTTTCCTGCTCGGTTTATCCGCTTGGGGCAGCTTCCTGCCCAACTAATCTTTGGATCCAAAGCGCTCATTGAGAGATGGCCGATTAGTTTCCTGCTCATCTCGCTCAAGACCTATATATAGGGGGCACCGGTCTGCCTACCTTTGGCTATCGCTCGAATTATACTCGATGCACGATTGCCGTCTCGACTCCGGGGAAAGGAAGGGCACCGGTCTGCCCACCCTTGGCTATCGCTCGAATCATACTCGATGCACGATCGCCGTCTCGACTCCGGGGAAAGGAAGGGCACCGGTCTGCCCACCCTTGGCTATCGCTCGAATCATACTCGATGCACGATAGTCGCATTGACTCCGGGGAAAGTGTGGACACTGGTCTGCCTATGCTTGGCTTAGCTCTTACGTCGCGCTCGCCCAACATATGCGAGATAAAAACACTTACGAAATAAAAAGGCTTGCGGGAGAAAAAGGCTTCGGAGGCAAAAAACAGTTACGAGCTAAAAATACTTTATTCACATTTCAAAAATTATGTACAAGGTATTATGGGCTCCCCAGCCTTACAAAAATGCCCGGAGGTATACAAAGTTGATAACTAAAAGCAGAGATAGCTCAGGTCGCCTGCTCGGCCGGTCCTTTCCCTTGCTCGGCGCTTCCATCGGGGGCTATAATGGCAACCTCCGGCTCGGCATCCACGACCGCCACCACCTGCTCTCCAGTCGGTTTGGCACCTTTACCCTGCGGCACTTCCTCGGCTAGGGGATACCTGGCCCGAATCTCCAGATTGTCGAACCCGGGCATGACTTCCTTAACGGCGTCGAGGGCGTTATGCCATCCAACGGCCGTGAAATCGGCGAGGTCGAGGTAGAACTGGTCGGAAGTCTTATACTCTTCCACGGCCTTTTTCGCTCTCCCCTCCGCAAACTTCGCCGCCTCGCAGGCTGCCCGAGCATCCCGCTTGAACGAGTTCCTCTGCCTCTTCATGGTATCAAAAAGCCCGTTGACCTTCCCAATCTGGGCCTGGATAGCCCGGTTGGATTCGGTCAGGAGCCGATGGGACACTTTCAATTTGGCGACTGTCAAACCCTCTGCGACCAGCCTAGAGTCGAGGGGGCCGTCTTCTCCTCCACCTGTTGCAACCGGGCAAGGAGCTCCTCCTCCGGCAAGGAAAATTCGCCCGCCTTTTTCATGGCCGGAGCCACCTCTTCGGACTCCATCGCAGCAAGGAGGGCGCAATGCTGGAGGACCTGAGGAAAACGAGAACCATATTAAAAAGCTAAAAATCGAGTAAAAACACTTGAGAAACTCTTAGAAAAAGTTATCGTGGCCACCTGAGCCTTCATCGTGCCTCGAGGAATCCTGACCCCCGCCGCCTTCTCCATGTCTGCCAGCAAACTGTCGGCCACGGAGAGTCCCGAGAGCACCACGATGCAGAACTCGCCTTCCTGCACCTGGATTCCGGTCGAAGGCGGCCAAGAAACCACCCTCTTCTGCCTCTTTAGGGGAGATTCGGGTGCAGACGGCGCCTCTGTCCTGGCTCAAGGCGTCGCATCCCGCGCGTTCTTGTGACCTCCCCCACGGCGTTCTTCCGAAACTGAGGGCACTGCGGAAGCCTTGGTAGGAGGAGCCGTGCTTGGAGCTGGCCGGGCCGAGCTAGAGTCACCGCTCTTCCTCCCCTGGGCCTTGGAGGCCATGGCAACAATAATTTTCTGACGATCCATAGGCTCTGCGAGGAACACATAGAAAAGACCAACAACGAAATTTTAATGAAGTCCCCGACGAAGGCCCCGACTTACCTATAAAGCACACGGGACTGAGCCCAGCCCAACTCAGAGCCTGCTCAGAAAGCAGGACATCAGCCCGCTAGATCGGTTTCCACTACGACACCACCCTTCCATCGGGGGTGTTCAACTGCCTAACCCTAGGACAATCGGTCCTGTGCCACTGGACGGGCACCGGCCAATCCCTACCTCTCGGTAGCCCGACGAAGATGAACTTTTCCTTCCATTCGTGGATAGAGGAAGGGACAACCACTACCCCTGACCCGGCCGCCCTACCCTTATGTTTTTTAAACGAAAGATACACCCAGCTCGGGTCTTCCTTACTGATACCGGGGTGGTTTTATAACAAAGGAAGAAAAGAAGGATGCTCAAATCAAAGGGGGTCCGATTAATCTTCAGCCAGACCAGAAATCTGAGGAGGATTCTCCACGAATTCGGCGCTAGCTGGCCCGGAGCAAAGTGGAAACAACGGAGCATGGCGCAAACTTCAGGCGGGAAGGGCAAATGCATCCCTGCCCAGAATGCTTCCAGGTATAGAGCAATCTCTTTACCCTGTAACTGGTCTGCCCGTTCACCCTCCCTGTCCAAACGAAGTGAATAGCCGGAGGGGTTATGAAATCGAACCCGAATGTCAGAAAGCTCATCCAGACGGTTCAAGACCGAGGGCGCATCGTGGATGTTCCCGATATGCATCTTGGGGGCCCTTGTCGCCCCCCGACGACGTGAGACAAGGTCGACACCCCCCTCAGAAGATGAAGAAGAAGAAGAGGAACTCATTCGGCTATCGGAAGCCGAGGAGGAGGAAGACCCACTGGACTCGGCTTCAGAAACTGAAGCCTCATCGCCTGACTCGATCCCTACTACGTCAACAGACACTTCGGAAGAAGACATCTAACTTGATTCAAGAAAGGACCCGCCGAGGAAAATTTTGGTTGAAGTTCCGACCTAAGCAGATGGGCGCCGATCAATCTTCAGGTGATGGGAGTCGACTAGGAGAAAGTGTTGTCCATACGAGAGCCCCTCTTATTTATACACTCAATGAGAAGGCATCCAACGGCCCAAATCAGTTCCCGCCAAAACGAAACATCGCGCCTAATAGATATCGAGACTCCATGTGGCGACCGTCCATTGGGCACGTCTCCTCATGGCAGGATTCGGTGACAGTTCCTCACGACCCCGCCACCCAGCGGCGGACACGTGACACGTAATCCAACCAGCGGGTGAACGACCGGCGGGTGAACGAAACGGCGCCCCCTCTTTAAAAGCACAATCATTTCGCTGACCCGTTGACGTCACTAAAGATACGCATGGGGACTTAAGCGCTTCGTAAGCCGCCACGTGGATCCAGCAACCCAAGATGAGCTGCCACCAAACGTCACGCCGTCGTTGGCAGCTCATCATAGGGAAATCTTCGGCTGAATCATGAAAAGCTGGGCTTACCACTCTCGACCCTGACCCATAAATAGATCAGGACGAGAGCGGGAGGCTGATGATGAGGCTCACGAACGGGAACACCCCAGATTACGACACGTGGGAGATGACGTGCCATCAATGCATATCCTCTGGACCCCTGGGGGCTACGACGGGGAATCAGCGTGACACGTTACGAGTCTTCCTCGGGATCCCGTGATGAGGTGGTACCCGACCTTACGGAAAAGCCTTCCCAGAGTGCCCCCATATGCGCTCAGGCAGCCGAGATTCCTCGACCTCCTCGCTCGACTTTGAGTTATCTACCGATCTGAGACTTCTCGGCCTCCCTGTCAAACCCGGAGCACGGAGCCCAAACACCCCCGTAACGGCTCCGCATATCTCGCCAGAGCGAGATTTCCGCTGCTCCACATCCCGCATCCCACGCTGGCACGTTTCTCCGTTAAAAAGTGAATCTCGCTAATAATGGGCATATCCCGCCATTAACGCGAACATACCATAAGGGCATAACAGACGGCGGGAACCTCGCGCCGGATTGCTCCAACGCGACCACTATATAAACCCCTTCTTCCAAATTACGCCGCTACCCTGTCTTTATAGTTCGGTACTTACTTGATCGTCGGAGGGTTTTACGGTGGTCATCCATCCCGGAACTTTCTTTGCAGGTAGTTCGGCTTCAACAACAACCCATTGAGATCCACACGTCCAATTACCACTCCCAATCTTAATCGTTCAAGAATGCTTGCAGCAGGATCGACGGAGGACAACATGTGAGGGAGATTTCCACCTCCATCAGTAACTGTACAAAAATAATATTATAGAAACAATGGTTGTTAAAAATTTGATAAGATTTTGAGTTCATGGTTTTTAAGCTTTGTGATTCTTTTACTTCTCTTAAAGGATTAGAAATTGGTGTGCAATCATGCCAGTTTAACTCATGTTGAATGCCATCAAGATTCAGATTAATACTTAAAGATGTGCTTGTAATGCTTTTGATTTGCAACATACTCGCATTTAAAATTTTAAAAAAATAAAAAAAAGAAGAGAAAAGGCAAAAAACAAAGGGAAGAACAACCACATAAGCGTGCTCAGCTATGACGTTGGCTAATAAGCTTCTTTTATACAACATTTTTTTAGGCAAATGAGTGAGGAAAAAGAAAAAAAATTTAACAAAAAGACACATAATCCCAACATAATCTCTTAGGCCATGTTCGGATATAGAGTTAGAATAACTTTGGTTTATTTTTAAGTGGAGGTAGCGAGGATGCAAACTGTTGTTTGCAAGCTTCAAACTCCTAAAATGCAGTTTTGTAAACTTTGCTCAGATGGAGTTGAGATAACTACAGTTATATCAAGTTTTGGGTTGAGATAACTGTAGTTATCTCAACTCCAAAATGGTCATGTTTGGGTTTTGACGTGTGTCGGATCACGTCAAGATGTTACCTTCCGTTGATCTGCTGATGGCGGCGATAGACGGCTGAGATTGGATCTGGAGGCTGGCTCCTGAAGCGTGTGGATCTCAACGGGTTTGAGGTTGTTTGGGCCGAGCTACCTGCAAGGAAGTCCCGGGGTGGTTGTACCACCGAGGACCCTCCGACGGTCAAGTTAGAGAGGAAATCCGAGCAGAGTAACGGCTTAGTGGAGTAAAAATGGCTTACTTGAACCGTCTGAAGGAGGGGTTTATATAGCGGTGGCAGCAGGCAGGCAGGCGTGAGAATCACGTCGGCCGTTACTCCCCCGACGCCACGCCCGCGTAATGGGCGGGATCTCCCATTAATAGCGAGGCAGGCTAGTTAATGGGGGATCGTGATGGCGTGGAATGTGGGATGTGGCCGGCGGATATCTCGCGCATGGCGAGATTCGCGGGATGGCGGTTGCGCCTGTGAGCGGTACCGTTGGTCGGTCGATGAGACCGAGGAAGATGACCTCGGCGGTAGAGCTCGCGGACGAGCGGAAGAGCCGAGGTATCTTGGTTCTGCGGTAGCCCGGAGACGAGCCGGGAGGCCAATGGTGCAGGGGGCTCGGGGACGAGCCAAGAGTTGTTTGTGGGAGGGGCACAGGAGTGGCCTGGTTGGCCACTGTAGGTCCTTTCTTGTGAGCTTTGGGACACGTCATCTGCCACGCGTCATGATCTGGGAGATCACCGATATCGAGCATCATCATTAGCCCCCTCACTCTCGTCCCGACCAGCTGACGGGTCGGGTCGAGAGTGGTCTGTCGAGTCAACCGAGGTGAGCTCCTTTTCGAACATATCGTCGGGGCATGTTCCCGGGCAATCTGTTGTATTTTCTGGATGACGCCAGCGAATCATGGGTGAGATCTTTGCATTAAAGAGGGTACGCCGGATCAGGCGTACGTCCACTGAAGCGACAGCCCACGTGTCGGGGGATGGTTGGCTGACACGACGGGCCGCAGACTTCTGGCGTCTGATGCGATATGGCCAATGCGCGTGCGACGGGTGGAGCGATCGTGGCCGTCGAATGCACTGAACCGTTTCGGCAAGAGATGACTGTCGCCGTAGGATGTGTACACTGGCAGCTATAAATAGAGGTGGGGTCCGCTTCAGGGTCCATATCTCTTCATATTTTCCTCGTTCTGAGTCTTGTTAGCTCGGCGCTATCCTTTTTAGGTCGGATCTCTGCGTTTTCTCTCCCGAGGACTTCTCTCCATCAGGTTAGATGTCTTCTTTTGAGGAGTCGGTAGGTGTCATCGGGGTAGATTCTAAGGATTCTTCCACTGAGTCAGAGTCTTCCCGGGGAGTTAGGGTCAGATCCTCTTCCCGAGGTCGCGCGATAGGGGCGGTTCCCAGAGCGGAGGTGGCGGACGCCCCTGGTGTGCCATCCTTGGTGAGGTATGAGGACGAGCTTGCTACCGCTCGGGCTCGTTTCCATATCCCTTCCGGTTATACGCTACGTTTGGCCGAGGAAGGAGAGAGGGCGGATCAGGTACGGGGCAAGGAGATTGCCTTGCACCTGGAAGCCTTTTGAGCCAGAATGCGCCTGCCTTTCTCTCCCGAGGTTGTTAGAGCGCTAAATTACTTTGGGCTAGCCCCGGTCCAGCTAGTGCCGAACTCCTAGAGGATTCTCCTTGGGTTCCTGGTCCGTTTGAAGCTGCAGATGATCCCTTTCAGTCTGTCCACCCTTGACTCCTCTCTTATTTACAAAGGTCATCCTGGCACTCGCGCGGGCGACCCGAGGTGGGTTTACCTCTCCTTTAGGAAACAACGGGGGAGTGCAGCCGGGTTGGGAGTCGTCGTCTTGCCTTCTTCCATCTACGATTGGAAGGAGAAGTTTTTCTTTGTTGGGCCGCCAGAAGGTGAGGATTGGCCTGTGTCCACCCAGTGGTCTAGGGATAGGTGCTGGCGGGGAAGTCAGTCCAACGATCCGGACGCGGTGAAAGTGGCGGAGTGGGAGCCCATTCCCTGGGCTGACGTGTTGTTTTCTGAGCGGGCCATTAGTTGGGCCGGGCTCAACCCCGTCCAGTTCGTCGGTAAGTTAGGAGCTCGCAGGCGATCTGTTAGGCTTACGTTTGTTTTCATTTTTGTTTGTATTGCTGACTCCATTGTATCTTGTCTTGTGCAGAACCCATGGACTTGGGCCAACTTCGATCGGCCATGCGCAAGCCGAAGAAGGGATCGAAGGCTGGAGGCGCCAGCTCTTCTCGTCCGACGTCGGTCCCGGCTCCCCCGGCAGCCGTCCCACCCTAACGTTCGAGTGCGGGCCATGCCCCGGAGCCCGGCCAGGCGCCGAGCCGAAAGCGGGTTCGGGGACAAGAGGCCCAGGCTTCGAAGATAGAGACCGGCTCTCCGCCGTCGTCTCTCAAGAGGTTCCCCCGAACGGTTCCGCGGACCCCGGCCTCCCCGACCTTGGTGGAGGAGGGGGACCTCCGCTTTGAGGTGCCCTCAGGGCTCTCCGTCGCTGACAGCTTGCTGGCCGACATAGAGAGGTCAGCCGGGGGCAAGGTCCCTCGGGGGACTTTCAAGGCGCAAATGGTGGCCATCATCCAAGAGGCCGTGCAAGTTAGTGCTCACACCCCACTCAATTTTTCACTAAGCATCTCATCATTCGCGAGATTTGGTGCTCCCCTTCTCTTTCTGACCCCCTTCTGATTTCTTCACGTCCTCCAGCACGTCGCCCTCGTCGTCCAGATGGAGGAGGAGGAAATATCCCCGGCGATGCGAGCCGCGGGCGAGCTCTCCTCGCTGGAGGAGAGCTTAAAGTTGGAGCTGGAGGCGGCGATGGCGAGGGTCGCTGCCCTGGAGGGCGAGGTAGCGGCCGGGAAGCAGGAGGTGGCGGCCGTGAAGCAGGAGGTTGCCAGGTACCGCGAGGCCGCCCAGGCCGCCGAGGCCAACCTTCAGGACTCCAAGGTGCTCGTCGGCACCATGAAGAAGTCGGAGAGCACCCTTCGGAAGGAGCTGGAGGCGGCGGTAGAGGGGACAAAGAGAGCCGATCTCAGAGTGGCGAAGATGGTGGAGAACTACAAGAAGTCGGAATACTTTTACACCGTCCTAGCCTCGGCCACTACCCTCATCTGGCACGAGGCCCTCGACGCCGTCAAGACTCGGATGCCAGAGTTCGCTGACGCAGAGCTCCGGGCTGAATATCCTCTCGGGGATGACGAGCAGGGAGATGACCCCGGGGGCGAGGCCGGGGAAGAGATTCCCGGCGAGGGCGACGCCGAGGCTCCTGTGATGGGCGCTGATCCCCCAGACGCCGCCCGAGTCGTGGTAGATATTGAGCTTCCCGGGGTTGCGCCTGGCCCTGAGGCCTGAAGCCCCTCGTCTTCTTGTTTCTTTTCTTTTGTTGCATTGGGAATTTTGTAGTCCTCCGGGCATTTTGTAAGGCTGGGGAGCCCCCAATACCCTTTTAAAGACTTTGATTTTGGGAATGAATTATTTTTGCAGTAGTATTTGCGCGCGTATTTTCCTTTGTCGGTAAACACTTGTATTTGCACAGTACTGCCTTCGTGTTATGTCGGTTGTTCGTCTAACGCATCGAGTTGAATCTGTTCACTTGCTAAGTGTGCAAAGACCGGTGGGAAGACGGTATCTCCATGGCCCGAAGTCGAGGTGGAGATCGCTTAGACGTAGATAGACCGGGTGCCTCTTGGTGAGGGCTTTTGTTCCTTAGTCGTGGGAGGCACGGAGAGGCATGCTAAGGATGGGCCGAGCAGGGTAGCTGCTCGGTCGCCTCATGGCGAGGGCTTAGCTCCCTGGCGTTGTGGGGTAGGGAGCTACCAGCCAGGGATGACTGAGCAGGGTAGCCGTTCGGCTGCCTTTTGTTGAGGGCTTTGATCTCCAGCATTGTGGGGTAGGGAGCTACCAGCCAGGGATAGCCGAGCAGGGTAGCCGCTCGGCTGCTTCTTGGTGAGGGCTTTGATCTCTGGCGTTGTGGGGTAGGGAGCTACCAGTCAGGGATATCCGAGCAAGGGGCGGGCCCGGTTGCCTCTTGCGAGGGCTTTTGATCTTTAGCGCGGCAGGGGCCGTAAGAGGCCTATTAAGGACGGGCCGAGCAGGATTGCTGCCCGGTGCCTCTTGGCGAGGGCTTTAATCCTTAAGAACGGGCCGGGCAGGGTTGCTGCCCGGTGCCTCTTGGCGAGGGCTTTGATCCCTGGCATTTTGGGGTAGGGGGCTACCAGCCAGGGATAACCGAGCAAGGGCGGGCCCGGTTTCCTCTTTCGAGGGCTTTTGATCCTTAGCGCGGGAGGGGCCGTAAGAGGCCTACTAAGGACAGGCCAAGCAGGGTTGCTGCCCGGTGCCTCTTGGCGAGAGCTTTGATCCCCGGCGTTGTGAGGTAGGGGACTACCAGCCAAGGATAGCCGAGCAGGGTAGCTGCTGGGCTGCCTCTTAGTGAGGGCTTAGATCCTTAGCACGTGAGGGGCCGTAAGTGGCCTACTAAGGATGGACCAAGCAGTGAAGCTGCTCAGTTGCCTCTTGGAGAGGGCTTTGATGTCTGGCGTCGTGGGGTAGGGAACTACCTGCCAGGTATAGCCGAGCAGGGTAGCCGCTCGGCTGCCTCTTGGCGAGTGCTTTGATCCTTGGCATATGGGGTAGGAAACTACCAGCCAGGGATAGCCGGGCAGGGTAGCCGCTGGGCCGCCTCTTAGTGAGGGCTTCGATCCTTAGCACGGGAGGGGCCGCAAGTGGTCTACTAAGGATGGACCAAGCAGTGAAGCTGCTCAGTTGCCTCTTGGCGAAGGCTTTGATCCCTGGCGTCGTAGGGTAGGGAACTATCAGCCAGGGATAGCCGAGCAAGGTAGCCGCTCGGCTGCCTCTTGGTGAGCGCTTTGATCCTTGGCATGATGGGGTAGGGAACTACCAGCCAGGGATAGCCGAGCAGGGCAGCTGCTGGGCTGCCTCTTAATGAGGGCTTCGATCCTTAGGACGGGAGGGGCCGTAAGTGGCCTACTAAGGATAGACCGAGCAGTGAAGTTGCTCAGTTGCCTCTTGGCGAGGGCTTTGATCCCTGGCGTTGTGAGGTAGGGAACTATCGGCCGGGGATAGCTGAGCAGGGTAGCCGCTCGGCTGCCTCTTGGTGAGGGCTTTGATCCTTGGCATGATGGGGTAGGGAACTACTAGTCAGGGATAGCCGAGCAGGATAGCTGCTAGGCTGCCTCTTGGTGAGGGCTTTGGGAAGAGGGACAGTCACGGGTGACACGTGCCATGAACGCGTGGAGGAGGCGAAGCTCTGGAGCTACGTCGTTTCGATTTCGTCGAGAGAGGCCAGGTGCCTGCCGCGTGGCGTCACAGTTGTTGGTGAGCGACTGTTGGACTCCTAGGGGTTGTTCGCTATAAAACGGAGAGAGTGTTGATTACTCCATCCTTCATACCCAAAACGTAAGAATGGAGGACTTCCCTTTTTCCATCCCCGACATCGTGAGCTTCGAGGACGTCTACCTCTACGACCAGCACTGCACCGAGGACATGGTGCGGTTAGTGATTGGCCGCATTGAAGATCACTTCAGCCGGCTGCTTCCTCGACGTTCCCCCTTGCTACAGCTGCTAATGTACTCTATCTGGAGGGCGTCGCCGGGGTTCTACAACTTCTTGTCCGAGCAGCTAAGGGACGAGGCGGTCGGTAAGTTAAGGTCTCTGCAGCGCTTCGGCTTGATCTCCGCGGTTCGGCGGGACTGCTCGGTGGCGCTCATCCTTGAGTGCTACCAATTGAGGCATGACGCCGACATTCGCGGGCGGCACCGGGGGCAGAGGTCTGAGGCTGCGAGGGCTCGGTTGGCGAAGATCTCCTCGGAGTACCACGAGCAATGTTTCCTGCACCCCTTCCCCCGTTACTGTAATTTCTCTTTTGGATGTACGGCTGAGGAGCCCGCAGTAACTTTTGAATGAATAAGACTCTTCTTTTTGCAATGTTTCATTGATCCTTCTTATTATATAAACAAAAAGATCTCAAGAAAGGTTTACATTGCCTTAAAAAGAAATACATGCTAGTAGATGTTCTTATTTGTGCAGCTTGAGCCCCTCGGATGTCTGTTGGCCTCCACGACCGGTATAGGATGCTGAGATTCGTAGGTACCCGGCGTACCCTTTGCTGACACGACCATGATTTGGCCGATTGTCAGCTCGCCGGGAGGGGGACGCTGCTCCTGCTCGCGGTCAGCTTGCCGCTTGTCTTGCAAGTACGCTGTGAGGTGTCCCGATCGGATGAGCTCCTCGATGTAGTCTCGCAGCTGCTTACACCTCTCCGTGGAGTGGCCTAGCGACCTGTGGAAACCGCGGTAGGGGCCCCAGGTTCGCTTTGAGGCCATTCGCGAGATCGGGGGGAGCTTGAAGAACCCCTCGCCCTTGGCCTCCTCAAGCAGTACCGTCTGGGAGACGTTGAGCGGTGTGTACTCCTGAAACTTCGGGGAGTAGGGTTTTGGCCGCTCAGGTCCTCTTCTCTCTTCCCTTGCCATTTTCTTTTGGTCGGCTTGCTCTGCCCGGGGGAGATTTGCGTTCACCTCGGATTCGAGCTGGACCTCGCGCTCGGTCCAGGCCTTTATCTCGGCCATGGTCTTAGGTTGCGCTAATGCAAAGGAGCGTAACCACTCCTTGTGCCTAAGACCAGACCTCAGGGCTGTGATGACTGTCTCGTTCCGATGTTCGGGGGCCTCGAGAAGACCGTTGTAAAAATGGGTGACGTATGATTTGAACGTCTCTTTGTCCCCGCTTTTGATCGTGAAGAGATGGTCAACCGTGCGTCTTTGCCGCCTGTTCTCGACGAAGTGGCCGAGGAATTGGGTGGCCAGCTCGTCGAAAGTTGAGATCGAGCGTGGCTCGAGTCCTCAGAACCAGTCTCGTCCGGAGAGGATGAGAGTGGCCGGGAAAGCTCAGCATTGGGCGGCGTCGGAGTTATCTTGGAAGCTCATTCCCGCGGTGAATGCATCCAATTTGTCCTTCGGGTCAGATTTGTCGTCGAAGAGGGAGACCTTCGGGGGCTTGTTGTGAGAGGAGACGTGGACGGCGAGCAGCTCCTCGGTGAATTGTTTGGTGAGCAAGTCAGCGACATACTTAGCCCCGTTGCTCGAACGGCGACCTTCCCGATGCATACCTTCGATCTTTTTCTCGAGGGCGTCAAGTCGGCCATGGTACCCCGACGATTCGACACCTTCTGATCCCTGGCCTCTGCTGTTGGAGACCTGCGTCTGGGCGCGGCCCCGTTTCCTCTCAATGAGATTCCTTAGATCCCCTGGTGAGGTAGTCTTCGAGCTGCCGTGGCGAGTCCCGTCCGTGCGACCCCGTCGAGGGAGGGGGTGTTGGTCATGCCTGGGAATAGGCGAGCCGACCGACATCTCCTCGGGAGGGAAAGGGGCGCGGAGAGGCTCGGGGCAAGGCGCTCTGGCGACGGACCTCGATGTTGAACTATGGGGCGCCCAGCGGGTCGCAGAGTGTATTGGCCCGGGAGATCTGCGGCCGTGGAAGGTAGCGAGGCGGTGGTCGGCAGTGCCGACGTGAGCAGAGTCTTCTCTCCCCTGTAGGGGTCCGGTCCCGAGGCGGGGGAGAGGCGACCTGGGGATCTTGCCCCGCCGTTTGGACGCGGATGAGCACCTCCACGACGGACGCGAGTCGGTCTATCCGGCCGGCAAGGGCGTTGATGGCATTCGGTGGAGAAGGTTCGTCCGCGCCTCCGTTGAGGGGGAGGCGGTGGCTAGTGCTTGGATCGTCGTGATGATCGCTCGCCATTAGGTTGAGATCGGAAGACGAACTTTTGTTTTTTTGGAGTCAAGAATTTCCCACAGACGGCGCCAGCTGACGTGTGTCGGATCATGTCAAGATGTTACCTTCCGTTGATCTGCTTATGGCGGCGATGGACGCCTGAGATTGGATTTGGAGGCTGGCTCCTGAAGCATGTGGATCTCAATGGGTTTGAGGTTGTTTGGGCCGAGCTACCTGCAAGGAAGTCCCGGAGTGGTTGTACCACCAAGGACCTTCCGACGGTCAAGTTAGAGAGGAAATCCGAGCAACGTAACGGCTTAGTGGAGTAAAAATGGCTTACTTGAACCGTCTGAAGAAGGGGTTTATATAGCGGTGGCGGCAGGCAGGCAGGCGCGAGAATCACGCCGGCCGTTACGCCCCCGACGTCACGCCTGCGTAATGGGCAAGATCTCCCATTAACGGCGAGACAAGCTCGTCAATGGGGGATCGTGATGGCGTGGAACGTGGGATGTGGCCGACGGATATCTCGCGCATGGCGAGATTCGCGGGATGGCGTTTGCGCCTGTGAGCAGTGCCGTTGGTCGGTCGATGAGACCGAGGAAGATGACCTCGGCGGGAGAGCTCGTGGACAAGCGGGAGAGCCGAGATATTTTGGTTCTGCGGTAGCCCGGAGACGAGCTGGGAGGCCGAGGAGGCCAATGGTGCAGGGGGCTCGGGGACGAGCCAACAGTTGTTTGTGGGACGGACACAGGAATGGCCTGGTCGGCCACTGTAGATCCTTTCTTGTGAGTTTTGGGACACGTCATCTACCACGCGTCATGATCTGGGAGATCACCGATATCGAGCATCATCAGGTTTAGTTAGCATTTTAGAGTTTAGCTTTCTAAATTTTATGAAACTCCAGTTTACTAAACTAGACGGTGTTCCCAAACATGGCCTTAATTAACTTACATCCAAACGTAGTTTAATATGGCCATCAGGGGCCTAAAATTACACTTTACCACCTATCTCTATCCTCAAAACCCTTCTTTCTCACGTCGTTGCTCCCTTATTTGCCCTCCTTTCCTTCTCCTATCGCGACATCGACATCGACCCTATGGCCAATCATACCTCACAAACCCTCAAATCCAACCTCTGGCAAAAAATTGGTCGTGGAGGAAAGTTTAGGAAATTATAGACCTATGGTTAAGTTAATTCAAGGGCTGTCTTGGTTTACTTGACAGAAGGTCTTTTTTTAAAATTATTATTGGAGATGAATTGGGCGGCTTTTTCCAAAATAGCTCAGATTTGGGGGTCCACTCGCGAAAACATCCTCTTAGATTTTTATTCAAGGGTCTCTTTCGTAAGCTAGTTTGGAATGTTGAGCCTACCCCAAAATATTCAGTTCAATTTCAACTGAGGCCTGTCCTTTCTTCTCTCGACTCACTGAAACCCCATTTCCAAAACCCTAATCCTAGCTCCGGCGCGGGCGCCCCCATGAATCGCCTCCTCCTTAGTCGATCTCTCGACCTCTCTCGCAATGTTCTTCGCTCTCCTCCACCGCCACCAATCCTCCCCATATTCGCTCCAAAGCTCCGCCTTTTCTCCTCATCATCGGAGCCGCCGCCGCCAACAGACCCGCAACCCGAATCCGCTTCCTCGTCGGACTCTACCCCAAATCCAGTCGCCAGCGTCGACAACGCGGAGCTCAAGCGACGCATCGACCTCTACCTCCACGGTCACGACGAGCAGGCCCTCCCTTCGATCTTCGAAGCGGTCCTCTCTCGGAGACTCGCCGGCGATCACCATGAGACCGACGATGAATTGCTGGAAGAGCTCAGGGACAGGCCGCCGGTGGACGACGTCAAGGACGAAGACATACAGTCTGATTTCGAGGCGTTGTACGAGACCGAGGAGGAGCTCGAGTGCATGCTCGATGTGAAGGATCACGTGAAGAAGAAGAAGATGAAAGACGAGTTCTTTGACATGGACGACAAGAAGTGGGATGACATGGTTCAGGATGCGATCGCGCACGGGGTTATGGGGGACATGAAGGAGTGCGAGGGGATTCTTGAGGATATGGTCAGCTATCACAAGTTGCTACCAGGTAATTTTTGCCACATTTCGATTATAATCGTTCATTTGTTTAAAAAGTTTTAGGTTTTTTAATAGACAAACTAATGATTACACAATGCACATTAAAGATGCGATCAAACAAGGAAGATGATAAGATGAGTAGATGTATGGGAATGGGGATCAATTAATTGTATCATATAATTAGAGTTTGACAACCATTCATAGACAGCTTCTTGCATGGATTGATTGTTGCTCGTCGAAGCTTGTTAGTTTAAGTTGTAATGTCTAGTTATGAAAGGATGTGATAATTAAGGCCCTGTTTGGGAACACAGTTTAGTTTTGCAAACTGGAGTTTCATAAAGTTTAGAAAGCTAAATTCAAAATGCTAACTAAACCTTGTTTGGGGACCATTTCGGAGTAGAGATAAGTAAACTTATCTCAGAACTTGAGATAATAGCAGTTATCTCAACTCCAATCTGACCAAAGTTTACAAAACTCCATTTTGGAGTTTGAGTCTTGCAAACCACAGTTTGCATCCTCTCTACCTCCACTTAAAAATAAACTACAGTTATCCTAACTCTATATCCAATCAGGGCCTAATTCAGTTGTGGGGATGGTCTTTAGACGAGAAAAGAGTTTCTTGTTGTGCAGACCCCGAAAGATTGTGATGACGGGATTTAAAAAAAAAATTGGTGGTTCACATCCTTCTTGTTTTTCACATTTATTTTTTTTCATTTCATCAATATTACACCAAGCAAGTTTATGATGTTGATTGCTAGTGGTAAACTTCTAATGTGTTTTCTAATGCTTAATAGTCCATTTTGGCACCTTTTTTTTATTAACCTTGAAAGTGTTTCTAAATCTGGATTACATGCTTCAGATGAGATAAAGAAGAAGGTTGAGGCGAAGTTCAACGAGTTAGGAGACAAGTGTGAAAGAGGAGAGATGGAACCCGAGAGAGCTTATGAATTATTCAAGCAGTTTGAAGATCAAATGGTTGTAGAATGTACTGAGCTAATGGAAGCAGATCAGCCTCCTGCAGAAGATGAAATTACCAAACAAGAAAAGAAGTCCAAATCGGAGGATCCACCTGGCGAGGGCCCAGTATTGAGGTGGGAATCACGTGTTGTACTGGTTCCTGGTATGAATTCTTGGCACCCAAAGAACAGACTAGTCAAACTAAGGGTGACTGTGAAGGAGCTAGGGCTTTCACGGCATGCTTCTCGTCGATTGGGAGAAGTGGTTGCAAAACGATACAACTCGGGTAAAGATGAGCTCACAATCACCAGCGAGAGGTATACTGTGTTTCACGTCTTAAATGTTTTCATGCATCAAATTTGTGTCCATGATGTTTGCTTTTCCTCTTTTACTTCATGCTATGCTTAAAATGATCAATAACCTTCAGCCCTTGCATGACAAGGATTTATGTTTATTCTAATGCAATATCGGTTCCATCACATAGGGGGTAATATTTTGAAAATTTGTTCCTTCACTGTAGCTCCTAAAAAGATTTAACCCCATGACTCTTCATGCTTCAACCTGTATGTTCATTGAAAGGGTTCTTGATAAGCAAGAATCAAATGACTTCAATTATTAATTCATATTCGTATCACGACGACGCTTGTAAATTATGTTACCTTTGGCTCGAGGATACTATATTGGTTCCGTGTTCCGGTATTTATTGCAGCAGATTTTTTTTGGTTGACTATTTTGAACCTTGTCGCCTTTTTGGATGTAGTTTCGTGTACTGAAGATATGTTGGTCTTTGAAAAACTATTTTATATTTTAGGACCAAAATATTCACTGTTTACGTAATTAACTTCAAGCAGACGATGAGGTTTGAAATTGTGAACTAAAACCAAGTTTGCTGCAAGAAACACCAGAACACCAAACCAATCTCAAAATACAAAATAGTCTTTATCAAAATGATCATTCCCTTGTAAATTTGAATAGTAAATATCAAAAGGGACTAACCTTGAGGTTACTGGTGCTGCAACGAAAATCGATGAGTCTACATGAATGCTTACTACAAGAACAACCTTGGTCTCGGGAGTGTACACAACGAAAGTCGACTTTTACTTGGAACACCTCTCCTTTTGCATAAATATCCTGAATCCTGGATATAATCCATACAAATACATGCTATGGGTTGAAAAATCATGGGAAAAGTATGATACCTTGTGGTGCAAACATCCTCTTGATCTTTGAAATCACATTTTAATTGCGGTTCATGTCATTTATTAAAACAAGATGTGTCCCAAGAAAAAGTTGTCTTAAGAGGACAATCGAGCTTTCCTAGACCATACCCCGTTTAAGCTGTAAGCCATCCAAACTTTTAAAGTTGCATTGTTATACTTATCCCCGCACCTGCTGATGTTCCCACAACCATAGAATGCAAAGGGAAAAAGAGCGCCAAAAATACCTTAACTGACTAGTGCCTCCTCTTCCATCATTTAGGGGTCTTCTTCAGATTGCACCTAATCAAAGATGAATGGCCCATTTGATTAAATATGCAATGTTCTGCAAATGGTTTATATGCGTACTGTTGTATACTTGTTTTATTTTATAATACTAACATTGTATACTTGCATGCTATTTTTGCATCTGCGATGCACATGTGTATTAAAATAAAAGTTTTGATGTGGATATCTTCATTATCGTAACTAAAAGTCTCTAAACACTAAACATCTATATCTTAACATAAAGTCTTTTAAGATTTTTTTCAAATCTTTTGTTATGATGCTAACATATACCCACATTTATCACACATGCAAAAAACGACAATGTGGACCGTCTTAAAATTAAGGATTTTTCTAGTTATTCTATTTCAATTAAACACAGGAATGCCATGGTACCCTCCTAGACTGAGTTATAGTAGTACAGATAATTATATATGCTCTCATCGCCTCGAAATGTTTCTTATATATGTCATAGTTATAATTAGATAAAATCTGTTTTTATCTATTATAACATTCGTCCTTGGTGGTTTCATCAGGCTAAGTTGATTTAGAACCTTAGCTCTAAGGTTTTGAGTTTTATGGTAGTTTGAGAACTGGATCAAATCTAAGTAGGTGGAATTTGATTTTCTTCAAAATACTCATCCTAATGATGAAATGTTAATCAGGATAATAAAACATGTATAAATACTGTAAACGAATGCCAATTAGTGAAACATTTTTGCACAGCTGGAAATTTTAGGACCACAGACAGTCCAAATTTTTATTGAATTTCAAGAATGGATTACAGACCATATCCTTTTACATGATTGAATCAAAATTTACAAAGAAACAATAACAGGGATAGTTTTTGTTTTTTCCCTTACAGACTCCTTCATTGAAACTGAGCAAGATAGTAACCAGATTATTCTCTTGAAAATGAAATCGAGCAATTATCCTGAGATTATGCAATGGGGACAAGTCCATTCTAGCTAGATTTTGAATATGCATAGGGAGGTTAAAAGATGAGTAGGAGCTGGAACATTCAGAGATGATACATTCTTTTGCCTAGCTATCTGCAACTATGTTGTCTTCCCTGTGAGAATGAATAAATACTGCCTCAAGATTCTTCAACAAATATTGTATACCTTTGATGATATATGTTTAGCTGCATATGAGACGGGTTCATTATGAACCCTGCTCTTTTTTCCAAAAAAAATAATATATGTTTAGCGTCCAAGGAATAGTGCACTGGCCATTCACAAAATCTGCAATTAATTTTGAGTTTGTCTCATAATGCCTTTAATTTTCATGTGGAAGCATTTGATAAGACCATCCAGGAGAGGTCTTCCTTCAGTTTCTAATATATGCCCTTTGCTATAAAAACAATTTGGATGCAAATATAATCTGTCCTGCTGAGTTTCTTAGGGCAGCCCCCCACATGCCAAACCTGCCCTATAGCAGCTTCACTTGATAGTTGATACCCTGCCACCATGCCTACCCCTCAGTCCCCATTCCCCAACCCACTCAAAAATCCGATGAGATATTTCCTTCTCTAAAATACTCGTCAAAATTTTTATGCTCAACCGTTGAACAGACTCAGGCTTTTCCTTCATTTTTTTCCTGTTGCGCACATTGTGAACAAGCTCTGTAGACATTCCACTTCAATTATTGTTATTTCCTAAGTCTTTACTCACTTCCAACATTATTTTTGCATCTATTTCTCGTTCTATCATCTTACATGTACACTCCCTAACAAAATTGGAATTTTATGTCCATGCATCTATTATTTGTGTATTCAATCTTAACCGAAATAATGCAGCCATGATACCTGTGCATCACACATGCATAAAACTAATATTTACACATGCATAAAACTAATTTTTTGATGGTCCTTCCTTATGGTGCAAGGTTTGAACATCGGGAGGAAAACAGGAAAGATTGTTTAAGGACTCTGTATGCTTTGATAGACGATGCACGGAAAGCTGATAAATTAGTGGAAGAAGCGAGGACTGGTTATGTCAAAGATCGACTCAGAGCTAATCCACAGTTTATGGAGAGGTTAAGGGCCAAGACTGCAAAGATACGGGGAGAACTACCAGCTTCTTTGTGAGATGTCCATAAGCCCTGTGCATTGGCGAATAAACACAATGAAATTTCAGGGAAAAGTGTGACATTTATTTTTTTGAAATGATGCATCTTATTTCTTAATGTTTTCATGGTTGGTCTGTTTCATTCAAGCTTGGAAAGTCTACCGTCCTAATAAAATGGTTTTAGTGTTTAGTTTAGCTTAGGTTAGTTGTTGAGTTGACCCGACATACCTGCATCTATGTCGCGGCAGATGGGGGAAAAGGTATTTTGAGAAGTGTTTCGAACAACTTCTTCATTTGCAAGTGCTCAGCTGGTTTGCGTTGGGAAGGTAGTTATCGAAACTTTTGATATTCTTACCGCGTGTTGTGGATAACTATCTATGTTCACCAACAATTTACTTTTTCTCCTTTTTTGCCTTTTTCTTTTTCAGGATTCTCAGGAACTGGCATGGAAAGCCATTGATTCTTTTGGTATGATCCTGAATCTTGATTCTATCAACTAAAGATCAAACATACTTGCGATATTCTAGATTTAGCTCGAGTGAAACAGGTGAGAAACAAACTTGATGTTTCAATACTATGTTCGAATTCGGAGGTTATTTCTATATTTATGTTTCTGTTTTAATTTTTTAAGCATATTTTTACTTGATTTTGTGGGACTTCACAAGAACGTAATACAAACATTGAAAGAATGGAGTTTTATTTTCTTATCACAATTAGTACTGTTCTAGCTCATTTTCGTATATATTTTTAGCAAGGTTTTTGGTTTCAGCAGCTGGAAAGTTGGAAGTTTTGCAATTCAATATTTATTTGGTGATCTAAGAGCTGTTTTTATTGAAGGTTTCCCCTTTATTACAAAATAAATAGATCACTGTGTAGCATGATTCCAAATCTCAAAATGCAATTTCAATTGAAAAGTAACTTGCCGCATCTAAGTAATTTTTAATTTATCTTGATATATTGCGAGAGATCCAGCCGTAAGGTTGTTGAATTTGTGGCATACATCAACGATTTAATATCCAGATCCAAGATCGGTTCATTTAGAGATATACCATACTTCATGATGCATTTAGTTTATACTTCATGCGACTTGGATTCTATATATCAGATCGACGTTAGGCCTGATGCATTTCGAAGGAGGTTTTCTTACAAATAAAATGGTTTATGGTAATTGTTTGATCGCATAATATTGTTAAATTTATGCAGATTCAATATGAAAACATTTGCATTTTGTTATCATAGGTTCTTGCTAAAAGTAATATAGTTGATCTTGATGTATTGAGTGTAATTTCCACTGTTATGTGCTGTCTGTAAATTGAAGATGGCAAGAAACTTTTCAAATGGGGGGGGGGCACATATTGTTCATACATAGGCAAGAAATTCTATCAGTTACTTAAGGTTCCGTTTTTGTGCGGATACTGATAATGATGATAGGGCATGCAGACCTGCAGATTATATAATCATTTGATTGCTCAAAACCTGTTGTGAGAGGAGACGTGGACGGCGAGCAGCTCCTCGGCGAATTGTTTGGTGAGCGAGTCGGCGACATACTTAGCCCCGTCGCTCGAACGGTGACCTTCCCGATGCATACCTTCGATCTTTTTCTCGAGGGCGTCAAGTCGGCTGGAACAGCCCTATTTGAATGCAATAATTCAAGAGTTTATCAAGATTCTTTTTCCATAATTTTTTGAACTTTTAATTGGCCGCTAATATATTTTATTTTGGATTTTTACTGTAAGCAATTTTGATATGGGAAAATATTCAGTTTTTATATTATATAAATAATATGTTCTTAGTGGCAGCAAAATAACATTTTGCGTATCTGTTTACTGTTAAAATGAGAACAAGAAAATTTGCACCGAATCTCTAGAATACGACCAATTAAAGATATGCATCTATATACATATATTTATAAAATTTATATATATATATACAACAAAATCTCTCTCTATCTCTCATTCTCACATCTCTCTCTCGCCTCGTTCTTTTTCTCATCTCACGCCGCCTCCGCCCTCGAAAGCCCTAACCCTAGCCGCGCCGTCGTCGTCTCCCCCTGACCTCGACCTTCTCCTCTCGTCCATCTCCTCCTTCCCTCTCTCTCCTTCACCCCGACCGCAACAACCCATCTTCCCGAACCCAACGCCAAGCCCTCGTCGCTCCCTCGCTGGAAATCTCCCCCTCTCGACGACACCGTCACGCAGATCTCCATCAGCCTCATCATCGCTTTCCTGCAGCAACGCCTCAAGCCCTCACCGTCGACGCAGCCTCCTCTTCGCCTCGCAGCCGCTCCTATCTCCAGATCTGAGTGCTCTCGACTCGACCTTGGACCATCCGAACCCTAGCAACTGCCACGATCCCCCTGTAAGCATTCCCTGATCCCTGTTTCTTTTTCTGGAAAAAAAGGAAATAAATAAATAAATAAATAAAATGGTAGGAAATCAGTAAACGATTGAAAGGGGAAAGTTAGTATCAAAACCCTAAATTGAGATAATTGTGTTTTGGTTGTGTGACAATGTTTATGTAGATATTTACGGTTTAATCGATGAAATTTATCTAGGCGGATCATATAACTCAGACCCAAAGTCGCACCTTAGCTGAGATCGTACCTGCATTTTCATACATCATTTTCCGTGATCGTTAACCTCAGGCAAGTACTCTTGCTTTTTTATGTGATGCTATGACATGATTACTATGCACAAGAATCCTTTTTCATGCTTTACACACATTCGAGGCTCTTGTTGATTTACTTGTATAGAACACCTTGATCTGACATGCCTATTCATGAACCGTATTATTTATTTTTAAAATGAAATCATTAATTAGAATGCTGGACTACATGCCATGACACCACTATCCATCAGTTTTATTTCCATACAATTACCATACCACGAGTTCCTGTCTTTTCAGCATTCTTAATTAGTGATTTTAATCTTTACCATAGCAGCTATAAATACGTGGGTGTTGGGGTAGTTTGAGTGTGCGTTGTGCAACAGGAACTCATGATTACAGCTCGTACCGGGCTATAGCGGTCTCATGATTACAGCTCGTACCGGGCTATAGCGGTCTCATGTTTACAGCTCGTACCGGGCTATAGCGGTCTCTTATTCATTCCACAGTTGGGCCCGTGTTTCCTAGCTCCTGGGGCACCACTCTTGGGTTAGGAATACTCCTGCAGAGGTTGACACACACACTCAAGCTTACGATATGATAGTTTACCTTTTAGTGGCCAGTTAGGTTATGACCTGATCCCTTACATACATGTTTTATAGTGTTAGTGCATTTAATTATTTATATACATGTTTTTTCTTGCGCACCGGGCTTCACTTTTATATATTTTTGTTATTATGCTACACACACTTTATACGTTGAGTACTTGCTGGGATGTTCTGACATCCCTGAGATTTGCTATCTCAGGTTTAGAGACAGATCTGCAGACTGGGCAGGATCAGAGCGGCTACCAGGACTTTGCTGAAGATCAGTAATCGTAGGTTTATTTCCTTTACTTTTAGCTTTTAGCATGTGCGCCCTTATGGGACATTAGGATTTTTGTCTCTTTCGGATCTTATTTTATTCCGAATCTTTTGTTTTGGATCTTTAATTGCATCAATTATCTAGTGGACCCATTTTTAGGACTTCTTGTGGTTTCATTGTAGCATGATTATCAGTATTATTTCTTTTGGTATTGGATTTTATTTTTGACAGGTTAATCTAGACAGCCTTATGTGACTATGGAAGGGCTTTTCCTTACCGTAGGTAGCACGGCTGGCCTTCGTCGCTTCCCGTATTCCACATTTTGGGAAACAGGGCGTGGCAAGGTTTTGTTGGTATCAGAGCCAGGATAACGTCAAAGGTTAGTCCGGGTTCTTCCGACCTTTTAGGTTAGAATCATATGTTTAGGTTTTCCCCAGTATGTCATGCTTCAGATTCCGTTGACTCCGACCGTAGGATTCGGGCGACTTACATAGAATTACGATATTGTGCCCATGTACCGCGGCATGGATACAATACGGTATTCTGTATGAGTAACTTAGAGTTCTACACTTAATCCGTATTCTTTGAATCGATTGTTACATTATCTCTTTGATTCACTCGGTTTTAATATTTTGAATTTAAACCTCGTTTTCGTTGCTAAACATCGTCTTTCGTTTTGACTTCAGAATCATGGCCGAAGAAAATTTGCGAGTATATGGGAGACGTGACAACAATACTGCACTACTTGGAGTTATACGTGGCATGCTGGAGAGTCAACAGCAGCAGACCGAATTGCTACAAGGGGGCCTACTTGCTTCTCAACAGACTGCTACTGCGGCCCTGAACAAGGTGGCTGAGGTTCGTGAAGGTAGACGTTCGGGCAGCGTCGCCGATTTCAGGAGACTACAGCCGGCAGTTTTCACTGGCGCGGGCGGACCACTGGATGCTGAGCAGTGGATTGTCCACATGGGGAATTTGCTGTCAGCCGCCCGGGTTCCTGAAGAGGACAGAGTGGATATAATCAAGATTCAACTGCAGGATATTGCTAGAATTTGGTGGCTCACAGAAAAGAACAGGTTGAAGAAACCGATTGTATGGACTGATTTCTCTATGGCTTTCCTTGAGAAATTCTTTCCCAAATCGGCCAGGATCGAGATGGAACAGCAATTTATCAGTCTTCGTCAGAGAGATCGCACAGTGAACGAGGTAGCGGCTGAGTTTATCCGACTCAGTCGTTTTGCTCCTTCAATGGTAACCGAGGAAGAGGATAGGGCTAGAAGATTCTTACAGTGTCTCACTCTGGAAATATAGGAGAAGTTAGCTTCACATGATCTGAAGACTTATGCAGAGGTATTAAATGCGGCCCGCAGAATTGAGACGGTTATGAATAAGAGGAAGAAACTTTCGAGTGGAAGATTCAAACGGCCCGTGAATTAAACTTCAGGGAGGATTCCAGTTAGACAACATGAAGGAGTTCAGATGAAGCGTACCGCAACCCCACCACAACGGGAACTTCCGGTTTGTGGATTCTGTAGGATACCGGGACACGTCGAGAGAAATTGTCGCCGCGCTAAGGGTCTATGTCTGATTTGTGGTGCTAGTGACCATCAGATTGGGAGTTGTCCAAGGAGAGCAGAGCGCAACCAACCCCAGAAAGGACTTGTCCCCCAGGAGCAACTTTTTGATCAGAGGCGAGGAAACAACAGGGACGGGCCTTTACCCTGACAGCTGAGCAGGCGGAAGCATCGGAGGATGTCGTTTCAGGTACCATTCTAATTTGTTCTGTTCCTGCTAGAGCACTTTTCGATTCCGGGACTTCACACTGTTTTATGTCTTTGGATTTTGCCACAACACATTCTATTGCACACAAAACACTGACTAGAGGTTGGGACATTCACACTGGAAATGGAGTAGTTATCACCAATCTAGAGTGCAAGCTTTGTCCGGTTGTGATTTGCGGCAGGGAGCTTTTCGCAGATTTCCTGTTGATTGGGACCGGTAGTTATGATGTCGTCTTAGGAATGGATTGGTTGGGCACCTTTCACGCACATATTGATTGTCGGGCCAAAACTGTAAACTTTCGCATTCCTAACCACCCAGAGTTCGTGTTCACTGGAGGGAGCAAAGCCGACGTGCGACATACTAGCGTCAATGGAGGTTGATATGAGTTCGGCACCGGTCGTAGTTTAGGAATTTTTGGATGTCTTTCCTGAGGACTTACCCGGCTTACCCCCGCCTCGTGCTTTGGGGTTTTCGATAGAATTATTGCCAGGAACGGCACAAATTTCTAAGTCACCCTACAGGATTGCACCAGTTGAATTAGCGGAATTGAAGAAGCAGATAGAAGACCTCCTCAGCAAGGGATTCATTCGCCCGAGTACTTCTCCATGGGGCGCTCCAGTTTTACTAGTAAAAAAGAAGGACGGCTTGTTACGCATGTGCATCGACTACCGAGAGTTGAACCGGGTTACGATTAAAAACAAGTACCCTATACCTAGGATCGATGATTTGTTCGATCAATTATGTGGTGCTCGAGTGTTCTCTAAGTTGGATCTTCGGTCGGGGTACCATCAAGTTCGTGTTAAAGCGGAGGATGTATGCAAGAAAGCCTTCAGAACTTGATACGGTCATTATGAATTCTTGGTAATGCCATTCGGTGTTACTAATGCCCCAGCCGTGTTTATGGATTTAATGAACCGAGTGTTCTCTCAGTACCTTGATCAGTTTGTCGTAGTTTTCATCGACATTCTTGTGTACTCCAAAAGCAAGGAGGAGCATGCCGAGCATTTGAGGATCGTGTTGCAGATACTGAGACAAGAAAAGTTTTACGCCAAGCTTAGTAAATGCGAGTTTTGGCTTGAACAAGTTCAATTTTTGGGCCACATCGTTTCTGGAGACGGTATATCAGTAGATCCGACGAAGATTGAAGCAGTGAAGGATTGGCCAGCACCGAAGTCAGTAGCAGAGATTAGAAGTTTCTTGGGACTCGCAGGCTACTACCAGAGATTTGTTAAAGATTTTGCACGAACGGCTGAACCATTGACAAGACTTACTCGAAAGGGGGTACCATTCGTATGGTCAGAAGAGTGCAACCGAGCGTTCGAATTATTGAAGGAGAAACTCACAACTGCACCCATATTGACCGTACCAGATGGGACAGGAGGACTGGTGATTCATAGCGACGCTTCCGGTAAGGGGCTAGGTTGTGTCTTGATGCAACGTGGGAGTGTTGTCGCTTATGCCTCGCGTCAACTGAGGACGCACGAGAAGAATTACCCAACTCACGATTTAGAGTTGGCCGCTGTAATCTTTGCTTTGAAGATTTGAAGGTATTATCTTTTGGGAGAACGAGTGGAAATTTTTACGGATCATAAGAGCTTGAAATACGTATTCACGCAGAAGGAGCTAAATATGAGATAGCGTAGGTGGTTGGAGTTCATGGCTGATTATGATATTGATTTGCAATATCATCCCGGGAAAGTAAATGTGGTACCAGATGCTCTAAGTCGGAGACCAACAGCGATGTGGTTGACTGGCCAGAAGGAACTCATTGATGAATTTCGAGGACTCAATTTAGAAGTGGTAGAGCAGGGGACGCCCGGACAATATTGGCAACTACAGGTGCAGTCTTCGTTAGTTGATCGTATTAAAGCTGCACAGGCTGGGAACCCGCAATTGCAGAAGCTCCGCGGGTTAGTAGAGGCAGGATTGAGGACAGATCTATTGATACACGAAGATGGCTCATTAAGATTCGGCAGTCGATTATGCGTACCAAAGGGCGACGTTCGAGAGAAAGTGTTGAAGGAAGCACACAGTTCAGCTTATTCGGTGCACCCGGGTGGCACTAAGATGTATAGGGATGTTAAACAACACTTTTGGTGGAATGGCATGAAGAGAGATTGCCTGCTATGTGTCGAAATGCTTAGTATGCCAGTAGGTGAAGGCCGAACAGCAGCGAGTGGCCGGCCTATTGCAACCATTTCCCATTCTCCAGTGGAAGTGGGAACACATCACTATGGACTTCGTGACGGTTTTACCACAGAGTCCTAAGGGCAATAATGCTATTTGGGTCATCGTCGACCATCTCACAAAGGCGGCCCATTTTCTACCTTTTCGAGTGGAACAATCGACGGAGACATTGGCAGAGAAATATATGCAAGAGATCGTACGGTTGCATGGGGTGCCTATCACTATAGTATTGGACCGAGACACGAGATTCCTTTCACATTTCTGGAGAAGCTTACAAGAGAGTTTAGGCACTAGTCTCCGTTATAGCACAACTTACCATCCCCAGACTGACGGACAGTCTGAACGTACGATACAGATATTAAAAGATATGTTGAGAGCCTGTATACTAGATTTCAAGGGATCATGGGAGGATCATCTGCACTTGGTGGAATTCTCGTATAATAACAGCTATCAGGCGAGTATCCAGATGGCACCGTTCGAGGCACTTTACGGACGTAAATGCCGTTCCCCACTTTGCTGGGATGATGTGGGTGAGCGAAGATTATTAGGACCGGAGCTCGTAACCCAAACAGTTGAGAAGGTCCAGTTGATCAGGGACCGTATCAAGGCAGCACAGGATCGTCAGAAGAGCTGGGCGGATACTAGTCGAAGACCTCTTGAGTTTGGAGTAGGGGATCATGCCTTCCTTAAGATTTCGCCGACTCGAGGAGTGATTAGATTCGGTAGTCGTGGGAAACTCAGTCCCCGATTTATCGGACCATTCGAGATTGTGGAACGCATTGGAGTAGTGGCTTACAGATTGGCCTTACCACCTTCTTTGGCTGGTGTGCACGATGTATTCCATGTATCACAGTTGCGTCGGTACGTTCACGATGACAGTCATGTTCTCGATCACTCTGAATTAACCTTGAGCACTGATCTCTCGTATGAAGAGCAACCTACAGCCATTGTCGACCGTAAAGAGAAGGTATTGAGAAACAAGATATCCCTTTAGTTCTTGTATCTTGGGGCGGACGTTCTCGCGGAGAATCTACTTGGGAGCGTGAGGACAAGATTCGTCAAATGTACCCACACCTGTTTTCTTAAACTTGTAGTCGTCCTTCCAATTTCGAGGACGAAATTTTCTGTAAGGTGGGTAGGATGTAACAGCCCTATTTGAATGCAATAATTCAAGAGTTTATCAAGATTCTTTTTCCATAATTTTTTGAACTTTTAGTTGGCCGCTAATATATTTTATTTTGGATTTTTACTGTAAGCAATTTTGATATGGGAAAATATTCAGTTTTTAGATTATATAAATAATATGTTCTTAGTGGCAGCAAAATAACATTTTGCGTATCTGTTTACTGTTAAAATGAGAACAAGAAAATTTGCACCGAATCTCTAGAATACGACCAATTAAAGATATGCATCTATATACATATATTTATAAAATTTATATATATATATATATATATATATACACACAACAAAATCTCTCTCTATCTCTCATTCTCACATCTCTCTCGCCTCGTTCTTTTTCTCATCTCACGCCCCCTCCGCCCTCGAAAGCCCTAACCCTAGTCGCGCCGTCGTCACCTCCCCCTAACCTCGACCTTCTCCTCTCGTCCATCTCCTCCTTCCCTTTCTCTCCTTCACCCCGACTACAACCCCGAGCCCGACCGCAACAACCCATCTCCCCGAACCCAACGCCAAGCCCTCGTCGCTCCTCGTTGGAAATCTCCCCCTCGACACCGTCACGCAGATCTCCATCAGCCTCATCATCGCTTCCCTGCAGCAACGCCTCAAGCTCTCATCGTCGACGCAGCCTCGTCTTCGCCTCGCAGCCGCTCCCATCTCCAGATCTGAGTGCTTTCGACTCGACCTTGGACCATCCGAACCCTAGCAACTGCCACGATCCCCCTGTAAGCATTCCCTGATCCCTGTTTCTTTTTCTGGAAAAAAGGAAATAAATAAATAAATAAATAAAATGGTAGGAAATCAGTGAACTATTGAAAGGGGAAAGTTAGTATCAAAACCCTAAATTGAGATAATTGTGTTTTGGTTGTGTGACAATGTTTATGTAGATATTTACGGTTTAATTGATGAAATTTATCTAGGCGGATCGTATAACTCAGACCCAAAGTCGCACCTAAGCTGAGATCGTGCCTGCATTTTCGTACATCATTTTCCGTGATCGTTAACCTCGGGCAAGTATTCTTGCTTTTTTATGTGATGCTATGACATGATTACTATGCACAAGAATCCTTTTTCATGCTTTATACACATTCGAGGCTCTTGTTGATTTACTTGTATAGAACACCTTGATCTGACATGCCTATTCATGAACCGTATTATTTATTTTTAAAATGAAATCATTAATTAGAATGCTGGACTACATGCCATGACACCACCATCCATCAGTTTTATTTCCGTACAATTACCATACCACGAGTTCCTGTCTTTTCAGCATTCTTAATTAGTGATTTTAATCTTTACCATAGCAGCTATAAATACGTGGGTGTTGGGGTAGTTTGAGTGTGCGTTGTGCAACAGGAACTCATGATTACAGCTCGTACCGGGCTATAGCGGTCTCATGATTACAGCTCGTACCGGGCTATAGCGGTCTCATGTTTACAGCTCGTACCGGGCTATAGCGGTCTCTTGTTCATTCCACAGTTGGGCCCGTGTTTCCTAGCCCCTGGGGCACCACTCTTGGGTTAGGAATACTCCTGCAGAGGTTGACGCACACACTCAAGCTTACGATATGATAGTTTACCTTTTAGTGGCCAGTTAGGTTATGACCTGATCCCTTACATACATGTTTTATAGTTTTAGTGCATTTAATTATTTATATACATGTTTTTTCTTGCGCACCGGGCTTTACTTTTATATATTCTTGTTATTATGCTACACACTTTATACGTTGAGTACTTGCTGGGATGTTCTGACATCCCTGAGATTTGCAATCTCAGGTTTAGAGACAGATCTGCAGGCTGAGCAGGATCAGAGCGGCTACCAGGACTTTGCTGAAGATCAGTAATCGTAGGTTTATTTCCTTTACTTTTAGCTTTTAGCATGTGCGCCCTTATGGGACATTAGGACTTTTGTATCTCTTTCGGATCTTATTTTATTCCGAATCTTTTGTTTTGGATCTTTAATTGCATCAATTATCTAGTGGACCCATTTTTAGGACTTCTTGTGGTTTCATTGCAGCATGATTATCAGTATTATTTCTTTTGGTATTGGATTTTATTTTTGACAGGTTAATCTAGACAGCCTTATGTGATTTTGGAAGGACTTTTCCTTACCGTAGGTAGCACGGCTGGCCTTCGTCGCTTCCCGTATTCCACATTTTGGGAAGCGGGGCGTGACATCGGCTGTGGTACCCCGACGATTCGGCACCTTCTGATCCCTGGCCTCTGCTGTTGGAGACCTGCGTTTGGGCGCGGCCCCGGTTCCTCTCAATGAGGTTCCTTAGATCCCCTGGCGAGGTAGTCTTCGAGCCGCCGTGGAGAGTCCCGTCCGCGCGACCCCGTCGAGGGAGGGGGTGTTGGTCATGCCTGGGAATAGGCGAGCTGACCGACATCTTCTCGGGAGGGAAAGAGTCACTGAGAGGTTCGGGGCAAGGCGCTCTGGCGACGGACCTCGATGTTGAACTGTGGGGCGCCCAGCGGGTCGCAGAGTGTATTGGCCCGGGAGATCTGTGGCCGTAGGAGGTAGCGAGGCGGTGGTCGGCAGTGCCGACGTGAGCGGAGTCTTCTCTCCCCTGTAGGGGTCCGGTCCCGAGGCGGGGGAGTGGCGACCTGGGGATCTTGCCTCGCCGTTTGGACGCGGATGAGCGCCTCCACGACGGACGCGAGTCGGTCTATCCGGCCGACAAGGGCGTTGATGGCATTCGGTGGAGAAGGTTCGTCCGCGTCTTCGTTGAAGGGGAGGCGGCGGCTAGTGCTTGGATCGTCGTGATGATCGCTCGCCATTAGGTTGAGATCGGAAGACGAACTTTTGTTTTTTTGGAGTCAAGAATTTCCCACAGACGGCGCCAGCTGACGTGTGTCGGATCACGTCAAGATGTTACCTTCCGTTGATTTGCTTATGGCGGCGATAGACGGCTAAGATTGGATTTGGAGGCTGGCTCCTGAAGCATGTGGATCTCAATGGGTTTGAGGTTGTTTGGGCCGAGCTACCTGCAAGGAAGTCCCGGGGTGGTTGTACCATCAAGGACCTTCCGACGGTCAAGTTAGAGAGGAAATCCGAGCAAAGTAACGGCTTAGTGGAGTAAAAATGGCTTACTTGAACCGTTTGAAGGAGGGGTTTATATAGCGGTGGCAGCAAGCAGGCAGGCAGGTGCAAGAATCACGCCGACCGTTACGCCCCCGACGTCACGCTCGCGTAATGGGCAGGATCTCCCATTAACGGCGAGACAAGCTCGTTAATGGGGGATCGTGATGGCGTGGAACGTGGGATGTGGCCGACGGATATCTCGCGCATGGCGAGATTCGCGGGATGGCGTTTGCGCCTGTGAGCAGTGCCGTTGGTCGGTCGATGAGACCGAGGAAGATGACCTCGGCGGGAGAGCTCGTGGACAAGCGGGAGAGCCGAGATATTTTGGTTCTGCGGTAGCCCGGAGACGAGCTGGGAGGCCGAGGAGGCCAATGGTGCAGGGGGCTCGGGGACGAGCCAACAGTTGTTTGTGGGACGGGCACAGGAGTGGCCTGGTCGGCCACTGTAGATCCTTTCTTGTGAGTTTTGGGACACGTCATCTACCACGCGTCATGATCTGGGAGATCACCGATATCGAGCATCATCAGGTTTAGTTAGCATTTTAGAGTTTAGCTTTCTAAATTTTATGAAACTCCAGTTTACTAAACTAGACGGTGTTCCCAAACATGGCCTTAATTAACTTACATCCAAACGTAGTTTAATATGGCCATCAGGGGCCTAAAATTACACTTTACCACCTATCTCTATCCTCAAAACCCTTCTTTCTCACGTCGTTGCTCCCTTATTTGCCCTCCTTTCCTTCTCCTATCGCGACATCGACATCGACCCTATGGCCAATCATACCTCACAAACCCTCAAATCCAACCTCTGGCAAAAAATTGGTCGTGGAGGAAAGTTTAGGAAATTATAGACCTATGGTTAAGTTAATTCAAGGGCTGTCTTGGTTTACTTGACAGAAGGTCTTTTTTTAAAATTATTATTGGAGATGAATTGGGCGGCTTTTTCCAAAATAGCTCAGATTTGGGGGTCCACTCGCGAAAACATCCTCTTAGATTTTTATTCAAGGGTCTCTTTCGTAAGCTAGTTTGGAATGTTGAGCCTACCCCAAAATATTCAGTTCAATTTCAACTGAGGCCTGTCCTTTCTTCTCTCGACTCACTGAAACCCCATTTCCAAAACCCTAATCCTAGCTCCGGCGCCGGCGCCCCCATGAATCGCCTCCTCCTTAGTCGATCTCTCGACCTCTCTCGCAATGTTCTTCGCTCTCCTCCACCGCCACCAAT
The DNA here is from genome assembly GCA_030015575.1 of Agapanthus africanus. NCBI lineage: Eukaryota > Viridiplantae > Streptophyta > Magnoliopsida > Asparagales > Amaryllidaceae > Agapanthus > Agapanthus africanus. The sequence goes on from CM057339.1 coordinate 13,251,333, forward strand.
CCTCCCCATATTCGCTCCAAAGCTCCGCCTTTTCTCCTCATCATCGGAGCCGCCGCCGCCAACAGACCCGCAACCCGAATCCGCTTCCTCGTCGGACTCTCCCCCAAATCCAGTCGCCAGCGTCGACAACGCGGAGCTCAAGCGACGCATCGACCTCTACCTCCACGGTCACGACGAGCAGGCCCTCCCTTCGATCTTCGAAGCGGTCCTCTCTCGGAGACTCGCCGGCGATCACCATGAGACCGACGATGAATTGCTGGAAGAGCTCAGGGACAGGCCGCCGGTGGACGACGTCAAGGACGAAGACATACAGTCTGATTTCGAGGCGTTGTACGAGACCGAGGAGGAGCTCGAGTGCATGCTCGATGTGAAGGATCACGTGAAGAAGAAGATGAAAGACGAGTTCTTTGACATGGACGACAAGAAGTGGGATGACATGGTTCAGGATGCGATCGCGCACGCTAGATTCGTCGATTTATTGCGTGTAAAGATGAAGTATGGAAAACTCCACACCTACTAAAAAGGAAATACGGACCGAACTCTGGACACGGTAACGACGCGAGCGTGACACGGTAGTGAGTGCGGTGATGACGCGGGCGTGACACGGTACTGGGCACGGTCTTGGTTCGATGTGTGATGCGGGTGTGGCACAGCGCGACACGGCACTGCACGCGATGCTGGTGTGGGAGTGGGCACGGTGTGTGCATTTGACCGGTGCACAGCGTGGCACGGAGGCTGGCATGGCATAGCACAGAGGCTGGTGAAGTGGGGTCGATGGCAACCGACGATGGTGGTTGCCGGAGGTCAGGGTGAAGGGGTAGGGCTCGGGCACGAGATTGCAGAGGAGAGGCGACGGCGCGGTGAGAAAGTGGAGATAGCTGGTGGCGTTCGGTTACCGGTGGCGAGGAGCCCGGTTGCGGCTTGGGTGTGAGGAGGTTGGCTCGGTGCGATGGAGTTTTCGGGTGCACGGCCGTTGATGAGATGGTGACGAGAACACGGCTGGAGTTGTGAGAAAGTGCCGGCGGTTGGTGGGGTCGATGGTGAGGTCGGGGGCCCGGTGGCTGCTAGCGAGGGGATCAGTGGTTGGAGGAAGGTGGTGTTGGGTTGTTGTGGTGGTCGGAGACGTGGTGGTTGGAGAGGCGGTGATGGAGGTGATCACCGGCAGTGGGTTTGAGAGTGGGTAAGTTAGAGAGATATAGAGGGCGTGAGAAGGAGAGTGTGATATGAAGAGAGAAACGTTGAGATTACGAGCGAGAGAGGTAGGTTGGTTCGTTTTTCATGGGCGAAGCCGTCGGAGGTGGACGTGAAAGGCGCGGAGGTAGTAGGCGAAGAGCAGGTCGTGGGGGAGCGGGTCTTCCGGAGGCGTCGGTGAGGAAAGAGAGAACGAGAGGGAGAGGGAGTGGGATTCAGAGGAGAGAATCTCGGGGAGATCGTTGGCGAGTGGGGAGCGGCGTCGACGAGAGCCGGGTCGGGGTCGAGCGCGAGAAGGGGAGAGTCGTTGGGAAACTTTGGAGGGAAATGAAAAAGAATAAGAAGAGAAAAGAGGGTAAAGGGTCAGGTTGGGTTTGGGTTTAGATTAGGAAAAAATAATAAATAAAATAATAAAATATGCAAAATAACAGAAAAAATTGGGAAAATACGGAAAAATATATACATGGAACTGAAGATTTACAAAACCCCCGAGCTTTAATTAATTTAGGTCTTGTATTCACTCAACTGCTTAGACATTACATGCAACTGTTTAGATATTACAAACAACCACGTAGATATTACATGCAGCTGGTATACATGGGTTTTGATTTGGCCCAGAGCTTTTTTAACAAGAGAAAAAAGGCCAGAGGTTTGTACACAAGTTTGAAGCGGGACGGGGGCTTTTTGACAATTTACCCAAAGAAAAATGATTGTTTTGTTTCTTTTAGTGGCCGTGTTTGAAACATGTGGCCCATCGTAAGATTGTATTGGGCCATTATTTTCAACCTTTTCAGCCTGTTACCAAATCAAACATATCCAAGCCCGGCGCACTTTCGGGTCCAAAATTTTCGAACACGCAACTGATCCGACCCGTTACCATCTGTACATACCCAAGGAGATCAGTCCGAAAGAAAGCTCACTCTCTGCGTGCGAAACTCTCCCCTCTCGAGCCCTCGTCAATGGCGAAAACCCTAGAATTCGCCTTAAAACCCTAAAACCCTTTAAAAAGCTCGTCTTTTTCGAACCCTAACCCTTGAAGAACTCTGACAAAACCCTAGAAGCAAAATGTCTCGCAACTCCGATGTCCAATTCATCTCCCCCTCCATCAACATCCCCAAACCCACATCCCCTCATCCCTTCCCCTTTCCTTCATCCTTCCCCTTCGCTCACCAGAACCTCTCGTTTCATCTCCAAAGAGCCAAAGAATCGATCACAAACCTCTTTAAACGTGGTCCCTTCCCTATCCTTTGCTCGTCGACTCTGGCCACGGCTTGAAAGAGGGAGGTCGACGAGGAGAGGGTTTTGATCAGCGAGGCGTTGATTCGGAACAAAGATGGGGAGGTGATGGAGAGGAAGGATCTCGAGGAGGTGGTGGCCTCTGCGATTAGTCTTGCAAGCCGAATTCAGCTCTGACGGTGGGAGAGGTGCAGGAGGACGTGCATCGGATTGTGGAGAGTGGGCTGTTTTCGTCGTGCATGCCGGTTGTGGTCGATACAACGGATGGGATCAGATTGGTCTTTCAGGTATGTATCATAGTCATAGTCAGTAAGAAGATCATGTAGCTTATGTTTCATCAACTATTGTAATTTCAATGTTTGTAGATGTGAATTTGGTATCAAGGGAATGTCCGATTAATTACTGTGGCATCTAACTTTTGAAGAGGAATTGTAATTCAAGCGTTTGTTTTTTTTGGTGAATCACGGTTCTATTTTTTGTCATTAAAATGCTACCATATTCTATTGGTAGATAAAATTACTCACATCAATGGCAGTAACAGGAGGAGTACGAAGGAAATTCGGATTGTTACATGGGTCAAGAAGTTATTGATTCACCAATAAAAGCATGACAATTGTTCATTATGTCCCATTCGTATCTCCAAATCTTTCTACCAATACATGGAATTCCACCAAAACACGATTTTTATATTTAATTGGCTAAAACCTAGCCTGCAAAAATATGTATGGTTCACATTGTATAAAACATTTCAATTAATTTGTATAGGATACAAGTATATCATATAATTCTCATTTATGAACTACTGTTATTTCAGTATGTTTGAAGATGCAATTTGTAATAAGGCATGTTTGTTTGGTGGGAACCGGAATGTCATGAGCGACTGATTACAGCAACATCCTAATACCGAAGAAACATTTGAAATGGACAGTTTGTTTTGTAGACATGGACTGAAACTCCATTACCATTTTTGTCATTAAAATGCTATCCCTTATGGGAGATCCAATTTCGTTCAGCAATGATGGTAATAGTTAGGAATTTAAAAGATTTTTAAAAAAAAGTTAGTGGATCCCAATAAGGGATGACAATTGCTTCGGCGTAAATTTTACACATGTAAATTATTATGAAAATTGTAATATAACTCTAATATGGTTTGTTTACTAGTAACTCACACTCATTACTCATATAATTATATATTTCCACTCTAATTTCCTATTGTTCTTTCAAACTGAATTTTGACGATGTAATATGATAGTATTTTGTTTTTTAATCACCCTGTATAATTACGACGAATTCATATCGGGGTGTGCACAAAATTCTAAAAGTGTCTTGTGATGGTACCGGGTAGAACCTAATCAAGAGTTTCAAGGATTGGTATGTGAAGGAGCAAGTATTTTTCCAGCAAAGTTTTTAGAAGACGCATTTCGTGATGGATATGGTAGGTTTCATTAATGAATCACCATCCTTTTTGTTGATGATGTAGTTCCTTAAGACATGCAATTTAAGCTACCTCCTTTTCCCAACTTCTCTATTATACAAAGCCATTTAATTAGTCAGTAACACCCCTCTCGAAAGACAACCATTACCGCAAAATTAATATGGATTAAAAGCCACGAGGTGTTTAATTTGGAAATAAATTAAACCAGTAAACCTAATATAGTTTGAGATTAGCATTTGGTTATAGAGGTCCTGGATCTTAATTTAGACTATCCCATTGATGTCATTTCTTACATCTTTAAATTGAGTATCTTACGCTTCCTCTTCGTTCCCTTGTTCGTTATTTCTCTTTAGGATGAAAATGGAGAATTGATGTCACTTGGACAAACCAATTTAAAAAAGAAGGCTTAATTCCGAAAACATATCATTTATCATAAACTACCAAGTTCTTGTTAAATATCCAAGAAACTACTATAAAAACTTTCAAAAGTACGACAAATTACTATAACTAACGTTGCCACATTAACACTGTCAACGCCACCTCATTACCATATCACCAAAGTTGCCACATCATCAAAATCTTAAATAATTCTGAAAATACCCATTTCTTCTTCCTCTCTCCCTAACCCTAACCCTAGCCGTAGCCTTCATCGCTGCAACCCCCCACTCCCCTCCTCTCCACCGCCCTCCTCTGAACCTCCCTCCTCCGCCCCATCCTCCCCTCGACTCCCCGCCCCCTCTGCCCCTCCTCCCCTGCCGCCCTCTTCCCCTCAGCCCCCCAACCGCCTTCCCATTAAACCCACGCCGCCGCCTCCATCACCACCGTCGACCATGTCCTCCATCACCGCCGTCATTTATTAAAAAAATATTTAATTAAATAATTGAGATCTAATTAATTAAATTAATTAAAAGGGTAAAATGGTTATTTTACACACCTAACACCGTTAGCGTTGACCGGTTTTGACCGTTATAGTTTCCTTGTAATTTTGAAAGAATTTGATAGTTTGTTGTAAGTGGGCCAAAGTATTTTGGTAGTTTTTTTTGGAATTAAGAGAATGAATGTTATACTTGTTTTATGTAACCGACCCTTTTAATTTTGCTCAATACCTTTGAATATTAAACTTGATGTTGTTATAAGGTTGTTAGTGAATTAAGTTTTTGTTGTCAAGTCATGCAGGAAAAATAGTCAATATACGGCATCTGGATGGTGATCAAATCTATTAATGGGTGGTATACAGACCGTGGGCTATTTGGTTTGGTTAGTGCTTAACACCTCTTAATAGTGGCTTCTGAATGCATATTGTTTCTTTTCTTGTCGGTTACTACTATTGATCTATTTGTTTTGAATCACCTACATGGTATGATATGCATGTATCTATCTTTTTAGATTTCAGATCTTAATCTCCTTTCCGGGGGGATCCTTAGGCTACAAGTCTCTGAAGCCGAGGTTAATAACATAACATTACGCTTTCTTGATAGAAAAACGTAAGGACCAATCTCGATGACACAATTATAATATCTTAACGGTATATTTGATCTTTTCAACCTTATTACTTACTGGCAACGTTTTATTTCATCTTTCCATTTGTTCAGTGGGGAACCAACTGTTGGGAAGACCAGACCAGAGACTATACTTAGACAACTCACAACAAAGAAGGGGCAGGTTAAATAGCTAGCATCTTGTTTCAATTCTCTTGGCTTTAAGTTACATTATGTACATTTAACTCTTATCTCACTTAAATAGCTGACCACAATAATGCTTTTGCTTACTTTTTTGCTTTCCCCATTTCCATTATCTTTTCACGTGTTGAAAAAGTACCTCAACATGTCGGAAAGTCATCTTATGATTATTTCGTTGCTTAAGCACCTCAGATTTTTTTAATGCTGGAAATCTGCTAGTTGAAGTTTTAAAAAATCCTTTACTGCAGGATCCTTGGGTATTTATGGTTTTAAGAAGCTAGATGGTGCTGGGTAGTAGGGATATTGCTTAGTGCCTATGTGTCAGCTAGTCGGTATCACTTTTTTCCAAGTAAATATATATGATATATACGAAAAGACGTAAAGAAAGGCATTACTAATTCAGCTATTCTTATATTAAACATTCAAAGAATATAAAAATTAGTAGTACAGATTATAGTGAATATATATGTAACAATGTAAGAAATTTATTTAAGATTATTTGGATTAAAATTTTCAATCATCAAATTAATAAATAATGATGTGCAAAATGTCTAGAAACCACTTTATTCCACCTAGACGGGACGATCCCTTAAAAATTTGGGCTTGGCACTTTGTTTAATTCTGACGCCTAACCTCAAAGTACGGTCTAAGGCTGATTCCACCTAGTATGCCATCTAAACGGCCGCCTAGGCCGGATTTAGTATGCCATCTAAACAGCAACCAAAGCTATGGTCTTGACTTGATGAGTTTTCTAGTACTAGCTGAAAAGGTTTAGTTAGGGGTATAATTTTAGAGTTTTTTAGGTGGAGCCTTTATTTATTCGCAAAAGTACCCTATACTATGGAAAGATGAAAGTGAGAATTATTTTGACACCTAACATTATGAGACAATGGGAATTCTTACTTTTTTCAAAATTAATGTGAGATATGGAAATTTACAATACACATTTTTGATCGAAAAATCAATCTGATTTACTATTGAACCTCTTGTTGTTCATGTAAAACTTTTCGCATCATCTCAACAATGGGCAAAACAATTCTCTTGAAAAAAATGCAAACTGGCTGGTTTTCAAGAATACCTTGTGTGCGCTGAGCTTCCCTTCAAATGAATAAGCACATGCCATAAGCAAGACCATGTTTTTGTCTTCGCATAATATTCCCTTGGCTGCAAGCCCTTGACATTCATGCCCTGTTTGGGAAATGGAGTTAAGTTTTCTAAACTATGGTTTCATAAAGTTAGAAAGGCTCAACTCTAAAATCCAAACCTTGCCCTATTTGGGTGTTTTGGGCTCATTTTGGAGTTGAGATAATTACAGCTATCTCACCTTTGAAAGCTATCTCACCTTTGAAAGTGAGAGAACTGCAATTATCTATACTCCAATCTGATTAAAGTTTAGATAACTCCATTTTTGAAGTTTGAGGCTTGCCACAGGTTGCATCTCTATCTCCACTTAAAAATAAACCATGGTTATCTAAACTCCATTCCCAAACAGGGCCTCACTGTGGCATATTTACTAGGAGAAGAAGATGGAAAACCTATTTAAGGATGCTCTCTTATTTTATAATACACCCTAGTATAATTTACCTAACCCTAGTCAAAATCTGACTATATGGAACTAAGTTGGCACACATAAAGTGGAGGAGTAATGTAGATTTATATAGATTTGTGGTGGTATATATAAATAGGAAAGTATCGGGGTGATATTTGAAAACCCTAAAACCATTCATGGGAACCAAAGTGTATTGGCCCTTTTGGGTAAATGTTTTTGTAGATATTTTTCATTTACCATTTTTTATATGTTGTAAGAGAAGTGAATCAAGTGATTATGCACAACTACGTTAACTACCATGCAAGGGAACAGTCGCTACAAAGTTAAAACTGGCTTTCTTTTTAAATTAGAACACAGTTATAGTCGATAATGCGTATGTCCCAGGAGCAAGTGCATTTTAAACAATTTTGTAGTCAATTATGGTATTAGTCTGGTACTTCTTGAGCATCTTATTTAGATTAATGATGTTCCAAACCAAAAATTAAGTGTAGGTTTACAGTTTGCTACAAGGAAAAAGAGACGTGGAAACAATTTTAACAATGGGAATCATGGAGGACGTGACAATTATTCCCCAACCGGCTGGAGGTGAATTTCATTTTCTCATCCTCCTACTCTTCTTTTGTAACTACGTCTTTTCCCAGTATTTTCTGTTACAAGCATGTTTCTTTTATTGGTCTCCTTTTATAATAATTTGAAAATGATCGTGATAATTGATATGCTTTGTTGGAATGTAACACACTAATATTATCTATGGATAAAAATATTAATTTATGTATATTGGTTGCACTGCAAAGGTGCTCAGGTGTTACTTTGTGTGGTCTTGTATTTGGTTCTATTTTTTTTATCACTCTCTCCATGCAATCTGAGTCTTCTGGGTGATGGGAGTGCTTCATTGCAGCAAGCATTTGTTAGGCCTAAAAGCTCTGAGTATAAGATCCACATGCAACATCAACTTAATTTTGCATGTGAATTTTATAGATACTGAAAAATCACAATGTTATTACTCTATTTACAAAACAGATATATAACTGGCTGCTGTGCTATATTATTTTACTCTTCCAATGCTTTTGATATTTGGATTCTTCTGGAGCCTTCGCAGATACTGGTAAGGTGGATCTTGTAATAAATCTTGTTGAACGTCCCAGTGGTGGTTTTTCTGCCGGGGGTGGTAGTTCATGTGGGTAAGTGATGATAAACTAAATCATTGACAAATCAAATAGTCAGTTTTATGGTGTGTTAATTATTTGGTGTAACATATGCAGGATAACCAGTGATCCTCCCTCCGGGCTCATTGGAAGGTCAGCAAAAACATCCTTTTCTTTCTCTTTTTTTTGTGTTCTAATGTCTGATTGTTTTATAAGATGGCTTTATTAATGGCGTGTATGGATTCTCTTGTATCCATCTTGCCCATCCAATTTTTGACTTATGAGAAACAATTAGTGTTTAAAGCATAGCACATCTTCATGTGATTATATATTCATCTTCATGCTCTTTGACCGCATGAATCTAATTATGACAGGCAAGATAATTTTTCCTCTGCCAGTTTGCTTACTAGATTGCATTTTGAGCCCCTCTTCATCATAGTTTTGCCACCCGTAGCATGACCCCAGAACTTATGGGGTCAATGTTCGGGTAATGGCTGTACATTTTGATGGGAAAGAAAGATGTGCGTTGCGGAGAATATTAAAACTTACACTCCACATCCTATAGTCTGATTATTATACTTTGCTGCATTCAGTTTCACCTGCATTCCTTAGTTGTTTTTTCACTGATAGACATGACTGTAACAGAAATAATGAAAATGCAAGGAGACCTTAGGATGGCATGGTAATAAAAGGTCATCCTACTCAAATTTGGTCTCAACCCTCTTGTAATAGTGACGAATTCTTGGTTGAGAAAATGCCGGGCAAGATTTGGGCTGCTTCATTTCTAAATGGCTAGGAGGCGACAAACTCCAAATTCTCCTAGGCTGGGGGTAGATCCAGAAGGGTAGGAAGGGGGGAGGTTTAAAGAATTATCATGGGAAATCATTTTTGATTCTAAGCACATATACAACGAACATTTCTCAAAACTTGTGATTTTGTGTAAATGTTTAGAATTTGTTAGATCCACCGAACAGTTATTGGATGCTTAAATTTTTTTATTCATGCCCTTGCAGCTTTGCATATTCGCATAGAAATCTTTTTGGGAGAAACCAAAAACTCAACATTTCTCTAGAAAGAGGGCAAATTGATTCCATTTTTCGAATAAATTATACAGACCCATGGATTGAAGGAGACAATAAGAGGACATCGAGATCAATTACGATTCAGGTAGCAAAAGACTCTTCATTGGAAGAATTTAATGAAATCTTTTATATGTCAGCCACGCTGTATAAAGTTTGTTATTTCCTTCTCATTTTGTTCTTTCACCAGAACTCAAGGTGTCCAGGAACACTTGTCCATGGAAATCCGCATGGTGGTGTGACAATTGGGCGAGCGTCAGCTGGTCTTGAATTCAGTCGACCTTTCAGGCCCAAATGGAGTGGAACAGCTGGGTTCATATTTCAGGTACCTAATTCCTTCTACTTTGGGGACGAAAGCTTAATGCTTCTGGCATCACACATTTCCTTTCGATATTTCCTGTCTGTGCTGCATTCTGTGATATGTTTTAAATTTTATTGAGTAATCTTCTTAGCATGCTGGTGCTCACGATGATAGTGGATCTCCCATCATCAGAGATTTCTATAACAGCCCATTAACTGCAAGGTTGGCTGTATTTTCCATCTTGAAATCCTTCCTTACGAGAGATTGCTTATTTATGATTTTATTTATTCTTCTTCTTCTTCTTCTTCTTCTGCTTAATCTGCTTTTCTCATATAGTTTATTTTATTTGCGTACTCGTACAGTGGCAATATTTATGATGACATGCTAATTGCAAAACTCGAAAGTGTCTATACAGGTTCGGGTGATCATGGGTCCCCAATGGTACATTATTTATTTCTTGTTGTCTATGTTCATGATTAAATTGTACATGATCCATTGGTTTTATTATAATTATGGATCTATAAACTATGCTGCAGTTTGCCTTTAACATGGAGTAAGGACTTCCTGTTCTTCCTGAGTGGCTCTGTTTCAACAGAGTGACTGGTCGTGCCCGACAAGGCGTAGAAATAGGTCCTTCTCGGCTGCTTGTGAGGTAATGCATCCTTGCCTATTATCTTGAGGCAAGAAGGATGTACTTGGTATCCTGATGTTATGCATCCTGAGCTATTATCTTGAGGTAAGAAGGATGTACTTGGTATCCTGATGTTTAGAGGCTGTAGAGACGGTAGAGTAGGTTATTATCATTTATGTTTCGTTTAGTGTTAGATCACAATTTCCAACTGATCTCTAACTTAAGTAAATTAATTTATTTTTTTCCCAATGACCTAGTGAATGAAGTATAAGCGGAATTATCAGCATCACAATTTTTTTTAATGTTTGGTGAAACTTGGTGCCTCTTATTTTCTTTAAGATTTCAAGTATTGATTCAACTGATAATGAGTTAAAAGACATTTTTCCACTTTTGAATGCACTTGGTATCAGTTGTTTTTTGCGCTATTCGTTATTTCTCAGAAAATTATAATGATGTATACCTCTGTATGCAAACTGCTTGAAACTTTCATCTTTCAGTCTCGAAACCAGTCATGTGCTGTTATTTTTATGAACCTCATATATCTAATTAATTGGGCTTTTCCTTCTCTATTTGTGCTATACTGTTTTTTTCCTTCTCGCTCACGTTCACATTTCTGTCTTCTTGCATTTGTTTCATGCAGCTTATCTGGTGGTCACGTGGCGGGAAGTTTTCCTCATGAAGCCTTTGCAATTGGTGGGACCAACAGTGTTAGAGGCTATGAAGAAGGTGCAGTGGGTTCTGGCCAATCATATGCTGTTGGTAGTGGAGAACTTTCTTTTGGATTGGTAATGTTTTAACATGTGTTTTTGTTATATATCTCACCTCTTAAACTAATTTCTCTCTTCCTATATTTTTATTGAGTACAATTTTGAAAATGCAGTGCATATTTATCCAAATGTAAATATATTATAATCAGGGCTAGTGACAATAAGCGGAAATGTTAGATGCCACGTTGTAGTTAGTAGGAAACCAACTTTTCCATTCTTAACACGATTTCTTGTTCTTCGCAAAATTTTGACTTCTGCAATGGAGATTATTGAATTGATTTTATAATTTACGTCTTTTTGACATACAGTTCCTACAGCTTGATAAGCTCTGTAAAACTTGGGGAGCATATGTAATTTCCTTTGTATAGTTTTGTCTTGGTATGATAAGGGGAACATGTTGCATGCTTTAGAATTTACACCTTGCTGTGAAGCTATGACAATTCATCTTGCTCCGACTCCCTGAAATCATCTCAAATTTAGGCAGGTTCGTTCTACTGCAAAGAATTGCAGTGGCCTGTAACATACTGATTGTTTGAATACTATTGACTTGTCACCAGGTGGCTGTTGAATATTCTCATGTTGTCTTATCCTATTAGCAATTAGATTTGCACAAGGTTCGAGAACTCGGTATCGGTTCCTCAAAGTTTGGTTAGTATCGTCGAGTTTCGCTTGGTTTCGGTCCAAGTTTCGGTTTTGATTTCGGTTGATATTCATGTGGCGTATACATGTATATGTATATTAATACATACATATATGTATATAAATATATAGGATTTGAAACTTAAAAGATAGCATCAAAGGGATGATTATTTAGCAAAATATATAAAAGTAAATGACATGTAATTTAAAAATTATAATTGATATTTCTTGTTTTCTATGTTATTTTTTTTTTAATCTTTTTTCTAATATTGGCGGATATTGGTCAATTTTGGTCATTATCGGCCGATACAGACCGATACCGAGTTTTGAAGCTGGTTTCGGACCGGTTCCAACCGAAACCATACGGACGAAACCCAAGGGTTTCGGCCGAAACCTTGGATTTGCATTTGCCCTATAATACTTGACACTTGACACTGATCTCCTCGTGATCAAACACACAAATTATGTTGCCTCAAACTTTATCTTAGCACCCTAGGGAAGTGTCAGACAATCAAACAATGAAAATAAAAATGTTCGACAATGATATATATTTAGATCAATCACTTGGCTATGATCAAACATGACACATATTTTGATTAAACACTTGGCTATGATCGACACTTGGCTATGATCTCATGATAAAAAACTTGGCTATGATCGACATGACATATATTTTGATTACCTAAGAAGTCAATGCTGCCCTAAGCATCTTGTCTAATTTATTTAGTCCTTTGATGTTGCCCTTTTGGAGACAAGTTATTTTACCTGGACTCTATTCTCACAAAATAAGGGACACTAGGAGTAGTTATAGGTGGCTCCTGTTGCTGGAAACCTTGTTAGAAATTGTTGTACGTGGAATATCTTTTGCTGTTAAACACTAAACAGGTTATAATTATGTTTGGTTAGCAGAAAGACCATTTTAACTGCTTATTACTTGTTTTAAATTTAATTCCCTTTCATATTCATTCTGCAGTTCGGGCCACTAGAAGGTGTTTTATTTACTGATTATGGAAGTGATCTTGGCTCAGGCCCAACGGTACCTGGTATGGTTTATACATTGATATATTATCTACTATTTTTCTTTATTAAGAAAGGTGAAAGGCTACTAGGGATAGAGATAGAAACAGCACATGGGAGGACTGCTAGGAATGTTTGCTTTCCCACACTCTTAACAAGTTCACCTGCCTGACATATATGGGTCATGGTGACCCATTATTTTCTGTATATATATGCATTTGTGTAAGCATTTTCTTATTAATATGGTGTCAGCTATCGAGAAACACATCTGAAGAATGCCCCAGAGAATGCCCCAGAAAATGCAACTCAATTGCGATCAGCTTTCTAATTCAATCCTAAACACTGGTTACAACAAGCATGCAGACACATTATGAATTAAAAAGTTTGGCTTGCTACATATATTTCTAAGCACGCTTTTCGCGCATTCAGCCTATCAAATGGAAACTATTGTTACTCATTCTTTGCTTATGTAATTGATTTAGCCATGTTTCAAGAGTTGGTCGTGTGCACTCATAATCTGGGCTTATGCGCATGTGTCTGCATGTGCATTCAACTGCATCACATTTGCTGAAATCATGATCGTGCAAGTCCTGCAACAACTCAACAATAAATCAATAATGCTTAATATATTATCTATGCATTATTCAATTCCATACCCTACCCTTTCCTGTTAGTTGTATCGCCTAGTCTTTTCGTAAAATTTCCTACTTATGCAGAGACTTATAGGCATCTTGCCCTCTACTTTGCCTGTCTTGTGAGATCGTAAAGTTCTCTTTGTTTGCTACCAAGAAAATTGAACTGTTGTACTGTAATGTAAAAAACACCACCTCCACTCGAGCGATCATAAGCCAACCCCTGATGTCTCGTCTTTGTATGAAGTCTCTTCTTAATGGGATATGCTTTAAACTTCGGTTTCTTTTGCAGATCCTTTCATCCTTAATTTTTAGTATCATTCTTTACCTAACATTTTGTCACTCTCCACCCCCCCCCCCCCACACCCCCTTTTTGGCTTTTCCGATTTGTCTTGCCTTAAAACCCCACACCCCCTTTTTGGCTTTTCCGATTTGTCTTGCCTTAAAAATAATTTTGGGATGCAGCTTTACTGTCGTTTGCTATGTTCACTTTTGCTAGTCTGGCATTTATCCTATATAATTAAATCTGTTTCCTGGCATGCACCTTTTACTGTTGGCAACCCCCTCCCCAACATTCACTTGAATATGGTTAGACTTTCAATGGATTCAGTGTAGCGTTAATGCAATCTCACTCGTTTCCATTGCTAGTCAATCTCTCTCTCATACCCACCCCTCTTTTCTCTATTTCGCGACTTGCGAGTGACCCAGTGACAAGAGGACTCCGTAATTTTTCATCTACAAGCAGCAAATGGTACATCACAGGCATTTCCCATTACAATAGATTTATGTGGAGTTCTTTTCTAGTCATGTTTATCCAATTATATTTAGAGGTTTAAAAATACTCAAGTCCCTGCATGACTTGAATTTTTCTTCTATAACCCTACCACATTTTCCAGTGTTGCGATTTTGTTGGCAGTTAATTTTTCTAGATTTGCTATTAGAAAGTGACGAGTGTTAATTTAATCTTGTATATGGTATCAGGTGATCCTGCTGGAGCAAGGGGGAAGCCAGACACTGGTTATGGATATGGCTTAGGTATACGCATAGACTCGCCTTTAGGCCCTCTTCGGCTTGAATATGCTTTGAATGATAGGCATGCGAGACGGTTTCACTTGGGGTGGGTCTTCGCAATTGAGGCTTACGTTTTGTCCTGTGAAAGTCAATATTGAAGAGGCTCCCCCCCTCCCCCCTCCCCGGCACAAGAATGGTCTAATGAGCTTTTCTCTCCAGAATTTAGGAAGATCTTTTAAGATTCTGAACCTGATTCTGTAATTAGAGGTCCAGATGGACAGTAAGCATTTTGCTACCTGTAAAGATGCCTCGGTTTTGCCTTAACTATTGTTTTCCCATATCCCATATCGACACTGACTATTTTTGTCAGGCCATATTTGCTGGTAAGTAGTAGCCAGATGTGAAGATGCTTTATTTTGGTTTATATTGCTATCTAAAAGAGCTAAATGTCAAAACCTTCTGATCCCGTATATCTGATGAAAGCCCAGATGTGATTTTAAGCATTAGTCAAGTTTAAAGATGTCTCACTTTTCCCTTTCTAATTCTTCTGCATGTTTATTTTTGCCTGCACTACATTCAGCATAGAGCACAGAATGAGCAGGATAGTGATGGTTACAGTTTAGCCTGCCCTTCTATGCCTAATTATCTGTGTTTATCTATTCAAAATTCGATTAGTGTTTGAACCAAATGGCTCAATTCAGAACTTAGAATTGGAAAATTATTGGCGTTTTGTACAGCCGGCTTCTTGTATTCCCTGCGAGTAAGCCCGGAGCCAGCTTCAGTGAAAATAGCTTATTAAGAACTGGCCCTCTCATTCTTCGTCCATTTTTCTTTACGTTTACTGCCCATCTTAAGACGCTGAGAGGCTGCCCCTACACCATGAATGAAGTGGTTGAAAGATTGTGTAGCAAGCAATGCACCATCTTAGCGGATGAAATCATAATTTATTTTGGCTTTTCATTCTGTTTGTCTTCGTCATTAAGATGAGCTAACAAAAAATAAATTTTGAGAATGGATATATTATGCCACACATTTAAGTGTTCAACCTTGTTGGCAAGAAATGCAAACAGGAATACTGGGGTTGTATTTTCATGTGCTAGGAAAGGGTCAGCCATCACTTAAAGAGGGGAAACTTAAGGACCGGGTATTTGTAGTGTTTGTCTTATATGGCGGGCTTGTGTCTGCAGGGTTCCATTAACTAAGAAAAGCGTGAAGGTGTAATTATGCTGTTACTGCTAGAGTAGTGAGCAGGAATATTTACATGTTTATTTTTGTCTGATAGCCGCTGACTGCAACTATACAAGTGTTTTAAGAGCATGAATGCTGTTACTGCTAGAGTACACTGAGCAGTGCCATTTTTTGAGAGGTTGTGCTTCAAGTTTGAGATTTGGTTTGTGTTTTGAGTTGATTTGATGGTTGCAAGCACTGCATCATCATGTATCGGATTAGGGAATATTTGGTGTATGCAGTCCCTATTCGTTTTGTGCTAGTGTGAGTGAATTAGTAGTTTTCTTTGAATTGTACTGGAACTGGTGGGTGGGTGCGGGAGGGGGGGGGGGGGGGGGGCGGAATACGTCTTCTTTTGGCTGCTCTGGCAAAAAGATTACTATTTTATATTTCTTTCAAATTTCCATAGCAAAAGCATCAATTGCATGCTAATGATTTCATAACAAAATATGGAACTAAGAAATTCGTAAGGACTCCTTTATAGCAAGAATATCTTCGCAAATCAATTTGCAAATATGGAACACACTCCATTCAACAAATGAATTTAAAAGCTTTTATGTATCAGTGAACGAACGGTTTTTACCAACAACCTGCTGCTCTCACTTTCTTGCTTCAAGGAACATAATGCATACTATAAGAAGGGGACAAGGATGTGGATATCACTACTATTGATATTGATTAACCGGTGTCAGTTGCTTTAGCAGCTCTCTTGGGTATCCACCCGAAAACAGAAGATTATGCCCATCTATGAATCCAAATCTTCTTGCAAAGTCGGACTTGTATAAAACATGAAATACCCCAGCAAAAAAATCTTCTTTAACTTTCTGGCTAATGTGCCATTGTACATGGTGGTGAAGTCTCTTAACAAGAGGTGACGCGTGCTTGCTTAATTAAAAGGAAAAAGGAAAAAGAACAATGAATTTTAGTGATGACCTTAACTTTTTCTTTGCGAAATTATTTGGGCCGGGGCTCTTTGGTAGCTTGGAAATTGAGATTTATACAACATTTGTTGCAAAAAATCTTCATTTACTTTATTTGATTAGCAACAAACTTGAAATGGAAATGGAGATGCAAAAAGTATCAAATTCTTGCGAACATTTATTGCAGTCATTTTGGTTGTAATAAGAGTTGCAACTTTGGAAATGGTGAACATAGTAATTATGATAGGATGCCACATAAACTTTGTATATGCCACATGCAAATTCGCAACAAATATTTCATTTTCTTTTTTGTTCAACCAAACACATAAAATGGTTTGGATTTGAAAATCCAATTGCAAAACTTGAAAATAACGAAACAAAGGATTTGGGCCAAATTTTATTTGCAACAAATGCTGCAATTCTTTTTTGTAGCTAATGTTTGCCTAAGTGAACAAGAAGGCTGAATGCATGCATGTATGTATGTGTGTAAACACGCGCTTTGCATGTATGTATGTGTGTAAACACGTGCTTTGTATGGGATGTATAAATAGTTAGTGTCGACTGTGAACAGTGCACGCATTCTCAATTTCTCATTTTTCAAAGTGATCAAGGTATCCAGTATCCCCACTAAAGAACAAATGCTTAACGAAAGAAATAATAAGTAAATAATTATAAAATAAATAAATAAATGTAACACACCACAAAATATATGCATATATATAGACCGAAATATATGCATATATATAGACCGTTCTGAGCCGACATGAGTGCCCTAACCAAAGCAAATGCCAGGTTGGGGATGAGCCCCCCTCTCTCTCTCTCTCCCCAATTTGTATTGAAATTTTTTCCGCATTGGCAAAAAGTAAAAATCTGGATGTATTAAGACAAAAGATGACAGTTGAACTATTGGTTTTACACTAAATTCGCACAATCGTCATAAAAGATCTGTCGATCGTCATGATCAGATCTGTAGGCATCATGATCGGACAATCGCCTCTTCTTTACAATCTATCTTAGATTGATTGCGGGAAAGGCTACTATAATATGGTACTAACAAGAGTATCAAATGGTCGTATAGTTGTACGTGCCGACAAATATATGCTTATCAAATTGAGGATTGTATCTGTATCAACAACTTTCATGGTTCATTGCCATGCTATTTTTGTCTTGTCTTTTGGGGTGTGATGGAGGCCTGGATCTCCTTCAGATATTACTTTCCGTAGATCTGCTGTAAGCAACTGGGTTTAAGGTGTTTGAGGCCAGCTACCTGCAAGGAAGTCCCGGTGTGGTTGTGCCACCGAGGACCCTCCGACGATCAAGTTGGACCGGATATTTGAGCAGAGTAACGGCCTAGTGAGGAATGAATGGCTTACCTGAGTCGTCTAAAAGAGGGGTTTATATAGTGGTGGCAACAGGCAGGCAGGCGCGAGAATCACTCCGGTCATTACGCCCCTGGTGTCATGCCCGCGTGATAGGCGGGATCCCGCATTAATGACGAGACAGGCTCGTTAATGGGGGATCGTGATGGCGTGGAACGCGGGATCGTGGGCGGCGGATATCTAGCGCATGGCGAGATTCGCGGAGCCATGGTGAAGGCGCCTGTGATTGGTGCTGTTGGTCGGCCGATGAGACCGAGGAAGATGAGCTCGGCGGGAGGCTCGGGGACAAGCGGGAGGCTGAGGTATCTTGGTTCTGCGGTAGCTCGGAGGCGGGCTGAGAGGGCCGAGGAGGCCAATTATGCAGGGGGCTCGGAGGCGAGCCAATGGTTGTTTGTAAGGCCGGCATAGGAGTAGTGTGGACGGTCAAAGAATGTCGGCCACGTCCATGGGTCGCAGACCCGGGGTATTCTTCCGACGTACCGTTCTTGGTCCTTTCTTGCAAGCTTCGGGACACGTCATCTGCCATGTGTCATGATCTGGGAGATCACCGATATCGAGCATAGCACCCCACTCTCGTTCCGACCTGCTCACGGGTTGGGTCGAGAGTGGTCTGCCGTGTCATCCGAGGTGAGCTCCTTTTCGATACATCGTAAGTGCGCATTCCCGAGCAATCAGCCGTATTTTCTTGATGACGTCAGCGGATCAGGGGCCAGATCTTGCATTAAAGAGAATGCGCCGGATCGTGCGTACGTTCGTCGAAGCTACAACCCACGTGTCTGGCGCTGGTTGGCTGATGCGACGGGCCGCAGGTCTCCCGCACCCAATTGGGTGCGACCATTGCGCGAGTGACAGGTGGAGCGATGGTGGCCGTCGAATGCGAAGAGCCTTTTTAGCGGGAGATGACTGTCGCCGTTGGATGTGTACGCCGGCAGCTATAAATAGAGGTGGGGTCCCCATCAGGGCCCATACCTCTTCATAATTTTCTCGTCTTGAGTCTCGTTAGCTCGGCGCTCTCCTTTTTAGGTCGGGATATCTGCATTTTCTCTTTCGATGACTCATCCCCTCCATCAGGTTAGATATTTTTTGTGAAGAGTCTGTAGAAATAGTTCGGGTAGAGTCTAGGGAGCCCCTTGAAGATTCTTCCTCTTCTTCTTCTGCTTGTTCTTCTTCTGAGTCGAGCCTGTTTCCCCCCTTGGCAGAAAAATGGACCGATCTAGGATTCTTGCTGCCCTCGGTGCCCCTGTCCCAGAAGAGAGCCGAGGGCGTGGCCGTGCCTCAGGCTGACCCGAGCTCCGCACTAAGGGAGTCGCCAGCGACGAGGCCATGTGCCTCGATCCGAGCCCCCGATGATTGCCGCGGCGGCGGTCAGAGGCATCCGCGGGTTCCCGAACCCCGGACGAGGGAAGCGGAAGAGGACGAAGACGAGGTTCCTCTTAAGAGGAAGAAGACGGTCTCTCGCGCGCCACCGACTGAGATTCTCGACGGGATTCCTGTGCAGGAGAGGGACGCCTGTTTCGTAGTCTTGTCCGGGCTTTCCGTTGCTGCCAGCCTGCTCGCTGATATGGAAGAGTTGGCCGGAGGCAAGATTCCGCGGGGGACCCTGAAGGACCAAGTGGCAGCTATAGCTCAGGGAGCGGTGCAGGTACGTACTCCCTTATGTGTTATTTTGAGCGCTCTTTTCTTAGTTCGAGCGTCTCTAAGTCTCTCTGCTGTTTTTCATCAGGTCCTTCAGCACCGCGCCCTCATTGCTCGTATGGAGGCCAAGGAGACTGCCCCTGCTATGAGGTTGGCGGGGGAGTCTTCTTCGGAGGCCGAGGACCTGTGACTTGAGCTGCGTCAGGAGAGGGAGATGATGGCCATCCTCGAAGCCCAATTGGCCGCCGGGGAGCTCACGGTCTCAAAGTGCCGGGAGTCCCATCGCCGGCTAAGTGAGTCACACCGAGCCATCGAGGCTAAGTTGGCGGAGCTGGCCGATCGCTATGCAACAGTGAAGAGGGCGAGGGATACCAGCAGACGGGATGTCGAGGCTGCGCTTCAGGCGACGAAGATTGCCGAGGTTTGAGCTCAAAAGGCGGTGGCGGATTACAAGGGGTCGGACCAGTTTTACGCCGACCTCGGCGAAACCTCTGCCATTGTATGGCACGAAGCGCTTGATGCCGTCAAGGCGCAGTTTCCGGAGTTTGCCGACGGTGAGCTCCGCGCTTGGGTCCCACTTTCGGTGGTCATGCCTCCGGCAGATGGTGATGAGGGAGGGGCTATTGCTGAAGCGGAAGCCCTGGCTCCTGGGGATGGTACCGAGGAAGGTGAGGTCCAGGCGGGGCTTGCGGCATGAACATTTTGGTTTTTCCTTTTTCTCTTTCTTTTTGTAAGCCTTCGGGTAATTTAGTAAGGCTGGGGAGCCTAAAGTACATTGTAAAAGATTTTGGAAGTTTGAATGAAACTTAGTCTTTTTTCTTCCGCGTGACAATGCTTTTCCTGCGTGAGTACTTGAGCTTGTCAGTTCTGCCTTCGATCAAGCGTTAGGCCGCAGGTCGATGGCTGGTGTTTTAGATAACGATCGCCCTTCAAGTGCTTGTCGATTAACCGCTGTGAAAGAAGGTCGGTGTCCTCCAGCCCCCGGAGTCGAGGTGGTGGTCGTTTACTTGAATAGTGTGGAGGAAGCTTTGTTGCAAGAAGGTTGGTGCTTTCCAAAGAATTTGCCAAGCGTTGTTGCTGCTCGGGGCTCCTTGGCAAAGGCTCTAATCCTTAGCGCGGGAGAGGCCGTAAGAGGCCTGCAAAGGACGGGCCATGCAGTGAAGCTGCTCAGTTGCCTCTTGGCGAGAGCTTAGATCCCTGACATTTTGGAGTAGTGAACTGCCAGCCAGGGATAACCGAGCAAGGGCGAGAGGCGAGGGCTTTGATCTTTAGAGTGGGAGGGGCCGTAGGAGGCCTGCTAAGGACGGGTCGAGCAGGGTTGCTACCCGGTGCCTCTTGGCGAGGGCTTGGATCCTTAAGGACGGGCCGAGCAGGGTTGCTGCCCGGTGCCTCTTGGCGAGGGCTTTGATCCTTAGCGTGGGAGGTGCCGTAGGAAGCCTGCTAAGGACGGGCCGAGCAGGGTTGACGGGCCGAGCAGGGTTGCTGCCCGGTGCCTCTTGGCGAGGGCTTTGATCCCTGATGTCGTGGGGTAGTGAACTACCAGCTAGGGATAGCCGAGCAGGGTAGCCGCTCGGCTGCCTCTTGGTGAGGGCTTCGATCCCTGGCGTTGTGGGGTAGGGAACTACCAGCCAGGGATAACCGAGCAAGGGCGAGCCCTGTTTCCTCTTGGTGAGGACTTCGATCCCTGGCGTTGTGGGGTGGGGAACTACCAGCCAGGGATAACCGAGCAAGGGCGAGCCCGGTTGCCTCTTGGCGAAGGCTTAGATCCTTAGCACGGGAGGGGCCGTAAGAGGCCTGCTAAGTACGGTCCGAGCAGGGTTGCTACCCGGTGCCTCTTGGCGAGGGCTTGGATCCCTGGCGTCGTGGGGTAGGGAACTACCAGCCAGGGATAACTGGGCGAGGGCGAGCCCGGTTGCCTCTTGGCGAGGGCTTCGATCCTTGGCGTTGTGGGATAGGGAACTACCAGCCAGGGATAACCGAGCAAGGGCGATCCCGGTTGCCTCTTGGTGAGGGCTTCGATCCTTAGTGTGGGAGGGGTCGTAAGGGGCCTGCTAAGGATGGACCAAGCAGGGTTGCTGGACGGTTGCCTCTTAGCGAGGGCTTAGATCCCTGGCATCGTGGGGTAGTGAACTACCAGCCAGGGATAGCCGAGCAGGGTATCCGCTCGGCTGCCTCTTGGTGAGGGCTTCGATCCTTAGCGTGGGAGGGGCCCTAAGAGGCCTGCTAAGGATGGGCCGAGTAAGATTACTGCCCGGTGCCATTTGGCGAGGGCTTGGATCCTTAAGGACGGGCCGAGCAGGGTTGCTGTCCGGTGCCTCTTGGCGAGGGCTTTGATCCCTGGCGTCGTGGGGTAGTGAACTACTAGCCTGGAATAGGCGAGCAGGGTAGCCGCTCGGCTGCCTCTTGGTGAGGGCTTCGATCCCTGGCATTGTGGGGTAGGGAACTACCATCCAGGGATAACCGAGTAAGGGCGAGCCCGGTTGCCTCTTGGTGAGGGCTTCGATCCCTGGCGTTGTGGGGTAGGGAACTACCAGCCAGGGATAACCGAGCAAGGGCGAGCCTGGTTGCCTCTTGGTGAGGGCTTCGATCCTTAGCGCGGGAGGGGCCGTAGGGGGCCTGCTAAGGATGGACCGAGCAGGGTTGCTGCCCAGTTTTCTCTTGGCGAGGGCTTAGATCCCTGACGTCGTGGGGTAGTGAACTACCAGCCAGGGATAGCCGAGCAGGGTAGCCGCTCGGCTGCCTCTTGGTGAGGGCTTCGATCCTTAGCGTGGGAGGGGCCGTAAGAGGCCTGCTAAGGATGGGCCGAGCAGAGTTGCTGCCCGGTTCCTCTTACGAGGGCTTAGATCCCTAGCGTTGTGGGGGTAGGGAACTACCAGCCAGGGATAACCGAGCAAGGGCGAGCCCGGTTGCCTCTTGGTGAGGGCTTCGATCCTTAGTGCGGGAGGGGCCTGCTAAGGATGAACCGAGCAGGGTTGCTGCTCGGTTGCCTCTTGGCGAGGGCTTAGATCCCTGGTGTCGTGGGGTAGTGAACTACCAGCCAGGGGGTAGCCGAGCAGGATAGCCGCTCGGCTGCCTCTTGGTGAGGGCTTCGATCCTTAGCATGGGAGGGGCCGTAAGAGGCCTGCTAAGGATGTGCCGAGCAGGGTTGCTGCCCGGTGCCTCTTATGAAGGCTTAGATCCCTGGCGTCGTGGGGTAGGGAACTACCAACCAGGGATAGCCGAGCAGGGTGGCCGCTCGGTTGCCTCTTGGTGAGGGCTTCGATCCTTGGCGTTGTGGGGGTAGGGAACTACCAGTCAGGGATAACCGAGCAAGGGCGAGCCCGGTTGCCTCTTGGTGAGGGCTTCGATCCCCGGCGTTGTGGGGTAGGGAACTACCAGCTAGGGATAACCGAGCAAGGGCGAGCCCGGTTGCCTCTTGGTGAGGGCTTCGATCCTTAGCGCGGGAGGAGCCGTAAGGGGTCTGCTATAGATAGACCGCGCAGGGTTGCCGCCACGTTGCGTGAAGATTCGTCCGACCCTCCCGACGTGTGGACATCGGGAAGGGTAACGGTCACGGACGATACGTGTTAGGAACGTACAGGGGAAGGCAGAACATTTTGGGAAGCCGCGTCAGTTTCGCCACGTGGCGGCGTGGCATTGGAGTAGTCGTTGCGATTCCCAAGATCCGCGCCGATAAGCGCGAGAATCCGGGTCATTGAAGATTATGTTTGAGGTTATAAATAGGGAAGGAGATGGCAGCTCCTTCGGCACCGCTTTCTTTCGAGATGACTGGGCGCGTGTATTTGATTGAAGAGATCATAACCCTTGGTGATGTCTCCCTGTATGACTAATCTCTGGCCGAGAATGGGTATCGGGGAGTGGTTCGGCGCCTCGAAGATCACTTCGGCCGGCTTCTTCCTCGGCGGTCGTCCCTGCTTCAGATGTTGATGTACGCAATCTGGAGGAGGTCCCCGGGGTTGGACAACCCCTTCACTGAGGAGCTTCTGGACGAGGCGCTCGACAAGGTGCATTCGATCTTCCCGTTCGGCCTCATCTCGGGCACGACCGATCTTTGGCTCTGATTCTAGCGTGTTTCAAGATGAGGTACATCGTGGGCCAAGGCTCAGAGGGCAGAGCGTCGGGTGCTTCTGTGGCGTTCCGGGTCCGTGTGCAGCGTCGGTAGGAGCGGGCTGCAGCGGCTAGGGCCCCGCTAACGGAAATCTACTACGAGTATCACAAGGAGTACTTCCTTGATCCCGTTCCCCCTCTGTTGTAACCTTTTCTTTTTCTGTAAGGCTGAGGAGCCCATAGTACCTTTTTGAATGAATAAAATTCTTCTTTTCGCAATGTACTGGCGTTTCCTTCTTATTATTTAAATAGAAAGGACTTTAGAAAAGTTTACATTGTCCTTGTGAAAGAAGAAATACACACTCGTAGATATTCCTCTCACTGGTACAGCTTGAGCTTCTCAGCGTTGTAAGGCCGTGGAAACTTGTGCCCATCCGCGTCTTGCAAGCTGTAGGCTCCGCCGGGAAGGACCTCGGAGACGAGGAAAGGATCATCCCATTTCGGAGAAAACTTATGCAGCCTGCTGTTCCCCTCTGAACGGCGGCCGACGACGCGAGGACGTCTTGCCTGAGATTCGGGGCAGATGCTATATGGTTTTATCCGTCTACCTCTCCGAAGGTTCCAAGTTGATTTATGGCGCCGTGTATCAGAGGTTTAGACGGATGCGGCCGATGTAGCAGACTTCGTTAGATTCCCCCTCGCTTGAGGGGTTTTTGATTGTGGGGACGCTCTTCCCTGCAAGCGAAAGCCCCTGCAGTTAATTACGCTACCGCATCGCGGTAACAACTTTCTCCTTCTCCAGAATTTCACTTCGTGTCGTGTGTGTTTGTTTTGTCTGCGGTTGCCCGTGGATTGTATACGGAGACTGAGCGATGCCGTCACCCGTAGGACGTGGATTAGTCCAAATCCGTATTTACTTAGATTTGGGTTTGGTGTTTTTAGTTAAGGATACGTTAGCCGTACTGCGGCTATAATCAACTTAAACGTTTGTTAAGGATACGTTAGTCCTGTTTGAGACTAAGATCAACTTAACGTGGTGATCCCTTTATTATATGGCCGTCAGGACTCGTCACCTCTCTGACGTCGTTGAAGAATTACAACGATAGGTGTCAGAGGAGTTCGGAGATGTACCCTTGAACCGAAGTTGATTTGGAGTTTTATAGTCCATTTGAATGTTTAGGGATACGTTAGCCGTATTTGGGGCTAAGATCAACTTAAACGGGACCGCTTAGGTCCGGCAAAAGAGCGTTTGGAGGCTCTATTGTTCCAGTTTAGGGACGTAGTGGTCCGTATTCCAGTTTAGTGACGTGGTGGTCCGTGTTCCAGTTTAGGGACATGGTGGTCCGTCGCCAGTTTAAGGACATAGTGGTCCGTCGCCAGTTTAAGGACGTGGTGGTCTTTTAGTTTAAGGACGTCTCGGTCCGATATTAGTTTAAGGACGTCTCGGTCTATATTCATGTGTGGTCGTTGGGACCCGTCACCTCTCTGACGTCGTTGAAGGATTACAACGAGAACTGTCAGAGGAGTTCGGAGATGTACCCTCGAACCGGATGTAAATTGATTTAGGGAGCAGCCGTGCTCAGTCAATTTAATTTGAGGACTTATGGCCACGACTGGGCTAAGTCCAGATTCAATATTCTTTTGTTTTTGGCCTATTGGACCTGTGCTAGGGCCTTGCCCCTTCACTGCATTATTTTTCTTTGTTTTGGTTGGGCTCTGCCCTTTATAAATGATGCAGAGCATCTATTTTGTTTGGGCTTTGCCCTTTTTAAAATGCATAGCATTTTTGATTAGGCCTGTTAGGCCTTTTAATTGGGCTCTGTCCCTTTTCTTTAATAATGCAGAGCATTAAGTACTCTGACAGTGCCCCACGTGGCTTGTCAGGCGCTTTGCGCCAAGTAATGAGCGCAAGCTCATATGGTGGTGACACGTGTCACGCTCTGGCGAGCGCAAGCGTAACAGCGCAGTGCACTGTGTCAGTGCGCTGCGCTGCTGCGCTACTGACACGTGGCGCTTCCTGGTAGCTTGCGCCAACACAGGAGCGCAACAGCGCTGTTCTTGCAAGTGCAGAGCACTGTTTTATCTTTTGATCGATTTTAAATCAAAGGAAACAAGTTTTTCTTGTTTTCAAGGAACCAATGGTTCATAAGCAAGTGCAAAGCACTATTATTAGTTAGTTTTCTTTCTTATTGAAGATCATTGATCTTGTTCTTAGATCAATGATCTGTTTTTAAGAGAATTTTTTCTTTTTCTGAAGGTTTTTTACCTTTTTTGTTCTTGAGGAATTCTTCAGAGTTCTCTTTTTTTTTTCTCTCAGAAAATGTTGATCCCTTTCAATTAAGGCCTAGGGTCCTTTTTATAGTGCCCATAAATTGGTTAAATTTGTTAAAGAGATCTTTCTCTGAGTGATTTGGGGAATTTTCCCCACCGTTGGATTTTTGATCCAAGGGCTTCTGTTTTACAGAAGAAAATCTTCTTGTTTTAATAAGAACGGAAAAGATTTCTTTAGAATTTTAATTCTGTTTGGCGCAAATGCCCCAGCGCGTGACACGTGTCGCGCAGCGCAGCTGCGCAAGCGCCGTGCCGCGCAGCGCAGCGCTTGCGCAGCTGCGCAGACACGTGCCGCGCAGCGCAGCGCTTGTGCAACTGAAGCGTTGCTTCCTTTACTTTTATTTTTAAAGAGCCTTGCTCTGATTAGACGCAATGCCTCGGGCGCTGTGCTGACGCCTCAACTCCTGACACGTGGCGCTTTGCGCGCAGCGCAGAGGATCTGAAGCGTTGCTTCATTTATTAAAACTTAGATTTTCAAGGTAGAGCTTTGCTCTGATTGGGGGAATCGGAAGCTTTGCTTCACCTGAGATATTTTTTCATCTCCTTTTTTCAAGTCAAACTTGTATTTCCAAAATTTTGATTTCCCGGGTCTTGGAAATAATTCCACTGTGCACAGAATTTTCTGTGCTTGGGTCTATATATATAACTCAAGGCCGAGCCTTTTCTTCTCTCATCTTCAGAGAATTTCTTCGATCATGGCTTGCAACCGCCCTCATGCCCGCCGACAACCATGGGAAGTGCCGATTCGGGACATCGTTCCTCGTTTTGCTGCTCGCCTGGTGGACCCTTCTCTCACGGACGAGCAATGTGATGCTGCAATGCACGAGCTTTTGACTCGTGTGGGGTCTCCTCTCCCTCCGTATTTCATTTGGCTTTGGATGATCCTTGCCTCGGTGCTCGCCGACATTCGCCCTCTTTCAGCAGAGATGTCCTCGGCAATGCTGGATGCCGCTGAGGATAAGATCGAGTGCTTTCTCGAAGCGCTCTTGATCACCAAAGCCCTGAGGGACTGCTCTTTCCACTTGCTGAGCCAGATACGGGCTCACCGGGTTGTCATCGCTTCCTTTTCCGCTGAATGTGGTGACGATCGTTGGATGTCTACCTCTCGGGAGGATCGCCGCTTCGACGTGGTGGAGAAGACAGAAAGGGAGCTGGGGAATCTTCTTCTTCTTTTTGCGAACCCTTGTCTTTCCGATCCCGTATTTGGTGATCTTTTTTAAATGTAATAACAATAATAATGAACAAGTATTTTTCTTTTTAATCAAGTATTTCATTATCTGCTAAGGGTTCTTTTATTTTAGTTCTCTGTTGTGCTTGTGCATCGTATGATTTTAATTTGTTATTATTAAGTGCATGTAATTTTGTAAGGATAAATTGCCTTTGATATTTAGCCTCTTTTGTGAAGCGGTGCTTTACTTTTCAGTCTTAGAAACAGAGTTTCATTCTAATTGGGGGAAACAAATGCCCCCCCACTGTTGCACTTGCATGTTTCTACATACGAGCGCAACGGTGGCAGAATTCCAATCGTCATGGCAACCTTTGGAAGTTGAAAGGGCACATGATGCTTATAAATAGGACCCTTGGTCCTTCACAGATGACTGTCATCTTTTAAGATTTCTATTTTCAAAACTTCAGAGCCTTGCTCTTGCCTTCAAGAACTCCAAGAGTTAGAACTTCTTTTGAAAGCACCTTTTTAGGTATGAATTTTAATTAAATTAGATCAGTTTTTTATTGACAGAGCCTTGCTCTCACTAGATCCCCGATCTAAAGAAAACCCATTTTAAGGTTTTACTTAGCAGAGTTTTGCTCCAAAGGGGTCTAAAGAGAATTAAGGAGAATCCTATTAGGGTTCTATTAATAGAGCTCTGCTTTCTAAAAGATTTTCCCTGTATTTTCTTAATTCATTAATGGAGCTTTGTTCCTTCAAAATCATACAGAAGAACTCTTAAGAATTCTTCATGGATCTTGGAAGTTAAAGATGGCATTTGATATTATTATTATTATTATATTATCTTTGTAGAGCAAAGCTCTTAATGTTCTCAAGGGATTTCTTTCAAATTCTCTTCATCACTGATCTTGACTGGTGTCGTTCCTGTCTGCAAAGTATTGCCCTCTGTATCTTCTTATCTGCTAATCTCCCTGTACTGCTTTTTTCAGGTATCATGGCGGTGCGTCTATATAGCCTGCATGAGTTCATCACTTATGAGGACTTCCGTGCACAGGGCCGTCAACAAAACTAGGAGTTTACAGACGCCCAGTGTGCGGAAGTTATGGGTTGCCTTCACGCAAGCGTTGGTTGGCTGCTTCCTCGTCGTTCAGCTCTCTTGAAAGTCGTGCTGGGAGCGATTTGGAGAGCACTCCCGGGGTTCCATGAGGCCATGCCGCTCAATGCGTTGGATGACGCCGAAGTCAAGGTGCATTCAGTGCACCTATCGGGGCTAATCTCGAAGAATCAACGGGATAGCTTCGTTGACATTCTTCATCAAGTCTTCCAGCAGACGACAATAATCGCTGCTTATCGAAGGCTGGGGGGGCTTGCCGAGGATCTTGACACACAGGAACGTGAGAGGCTGCGAGCAAGGATAATCAGAAAGGCCAGGAGAACTCTGGGTGGCCTTACTTTTGACTTCCTCAATCCGTGCCCTGGATCTGAGGTTATTCCATTTTAATAATATTTCTTGTTTATTGCTTTATGATTGTAAGAATTTTTGGCAAGATTAATGAAGAAGTTTTATCCCAGCTTGTCTTATTCCTCGCTCTGAGTCTCTTGCACATGCATGAATGAGTGTATCTCGAATGCTCGATCTAATGCCAATCGAATGTTCTTTCTGTCGCTTTTTTTTCCCCCAACATACTGTCTTGATAAACATAATTGGCAGATAACTTAGTTTTTTCCAAAAGATAGCGATGGCTTAGGCCGTAGGTTCGGATCTGTCGCCTAAGACTTTTCAACTCCGTGAGCCGTGAGGGTCTCATAGAGACTTTTCTCCCTACGGGTCGAGAGGATCTCGTAGGTGGGTCTTTCTCCTTAGGAATCATGAGGATTCCTAAGTGCGGTTTTCTCTTATAAGTCGTAAGGATCCTATAAGAGAATTTTTCCCTCTTACGAGTCGAGAGGACTCGTAAGCGGTTGTTTCTTTCCTTGTCGAAACTTGACTTCGGAGAGTGAGACCCGTGGATAGTATGCAAGAGACCGTTCAGATCGACTTGCAGGGTCCCATTGTTCAGGAAGCAAGTTTTTTAGTCCCTGCTGCCTGAGGCTTTATCTTGTAAGTTGAGACGAATCGGGAGTTTTCCCGCGGAGACGCTGGTTTCTCTGCGAGTCGATGCGGATCAAACGGCTCTCGTCAAGGAGTGTTTGTAACCGTGAGTCGAGATGTTTGCTAAGGATTATTTGTTTCTCTAGCGCCAAGGATTATTTGTTTCCTTGGGGTTTGAAACGAGTCGAGAATTTCCCACGGAGGCACTGGTTGCTCTGCGAGTCGACGCGGATCAGGAGGCTCTCGTCAATGAGTGTTTGTATCCGTGAGTCGAGGAATTTGCTAAGGATTATTTGTTTCCCTAGCGCCAAGGATTATTTGTTTCCTTGGGGTTTGAAACGAGTTGAGAATTTCCCACGGAGGCACTGGTTGCTCTACGAGTCGACGCGGATCAGGAGGCTCTCGTCAAGGAGTGTTTGTATCCGTGAGTCGAGGAATTTGCTAAGGATTATTTGTTTCCCTACCGCCAAGGATTATTTGTTTCCTTGGGGTTTGAAACGAGTCGAGAATTTCCCACGGAGGCACTGGTTGCTCTGCGAGTCGACGCGGATCAGGAGGCTCTCGTCAAGGAGTGTTTGTATCCGTGAGTCGAGGAATTTGCTAGGGATTATTTGTTTCCCTAGCGCCAAGGATTATTTGTTTCCTTGGGGTTTGAAACGAGTCGAGAATTTCCCACGGAGGCACTGGTTGCTCTGCGAGTCGACGCGGATCAGGAGGCTCTCGTCAAGGAGTGTTTGTATCCGTGAGTCGAGGAATTTGCTAAGGATTATTTGTTTCCCTAGCGCCAAGGATTATTTGTTTCCTTGGGGTTTGAAACGAGTCGAGAATTTCCCACGGAGGCACTGGTTGCTCTGCGAGTCGACGCGGATCAGGAGGCTCTCGTCAAGGAGTGTTTGTATTCGTAAGTCGAGGAATTTGCTAAGGATTATTTATTTCCCTAGCGCCAAGGATTATTTGTTTCCTTGGGGTTTGAAACGAGTCGAGAATTTCCCACGGAGGCACTGGTTGCTCTGCGAGTCGACGCGGATCAGGAGGCTCTCGTCAAGGAGTGTTTGTATCCGTGAGTCCAGGAATTTGCTAAGGATTATTTGTTTCCCTGAGTTGAGGTATCTGCTGAAGACACTGGTTTCTTCGGAGTTGGACTGAACCGTCGAGATTTGGCTTTGTCTTCTGGTGGAGCCTGTTGGGAAAGTATGGTTCTCTCTTTGTTTACGCCCTTGGATTGTATACAGGGATCGATGTGATCTTAACTGTAGGGCCAAAGTTTTATCATTTCCTTCTTTTTTTTTTGTTTCATTTCCGCGATGCTCTATCATTTCAGCTTTTATATCGCGAAGGTCGCGATTGCCCAATCATTTCGGCTATTTTTCGCGGTGCCCAATCATTTCGGCTGTTTATTTTATTTTTACTCGCTGCCTTTTATTGCGAGTTGTCCAATCATTTCGGCTATTTTTTTATTTTTACTCGCTGCTTTTTATTGTGAGTTGCCCAATCATTTCGGCTATTTTTCATGCATACATTTTCACTTGCTGCTTTTTATTGCAAGTTGCCCCATCATTTCGGCTATTTCATATGCATGTGCAGCCTACTGGATTTTCGCCGTAAACCTGGAATTAGACACCGATTTCGGCATCAGCACCGCTACAACTGGGATATTGCCAGGAGCGAATCATCATTTGCCTCTGTCGATGTCGAACAAAGGTGGCTTAGCGACCAGGGTTAAGGTCCCGCCGATTAAGGCTTTTGACTTCATGAGCCGTAAGGGTCCCACATAAGTATTTCTTCCTACAAGTCGTGAGGATCTTGTAGGTGTATTTTCTCCTTAGGAATTGTGAGGATTCCTAAGTGTTTGTTCCTCTGTAAGTCGTAAGGATCCTACAAGAGGGTTTTCTCCTTATAAATCGAGAGGATTTACAAGGGTCGTTTACCATGCGAACATATCCCCAGTCACGGATGAGACTTGGTTAGGGAAATGCTTATTTGCGCCCGTGGATTGTATACAAGGGTCAGTATTGAACCACTTATAGGGCAATATCGGAAGTTGTGGGGGTTGCTTAAGTACAGGTTTAGGTCTCTGTAACTTAAGACTTTCAAATCTTATGGACCGTGAGGGTCCCATAAGAGAGTTCTCCTTACGAGTCGTGAGGATCTCGCAAGTGTATTTTCTCCTTAGGAATCGTAGGGATCCCTAAGTGTGTTGCTCTCTTGTGAGTCGTAAGGATCTCACGCGGGTGGTTTCTTCTTACAAGGTCGAAATGACCCTATAAGTGTCTTTTAACGAGGTTGCGCCCTTTCGGGTTTTCACAAACACTCGCCGGTAGCCCTGCTGTTTTTACTCACGGAGCCCTTTCGGGTTTTCATCCGTGCCCATTTTGCTCATGGACGTACCGTTTTTTTTTATTCTTCTTCTTCTTTTTTTTACGAGGTCGCGCCCTTCCGGGTTTTCACGAACACTCGCCGGTAGCCCTGCTGTTTTTACTCACGGAGCCCTTTCGGGTTTTCATCCGTGCCTTTTTTGCTTATGGACATACCGTTTTTTTTAAAATTTTTATATGTTTTTTTTAATATCTCGTCAGCCTAAAAGATGCCGCGGTAGTAGTTTAAAGACGTTTCGGTCTGCTATTAGTTTAAGGACATTTCGGTCCGTCATGGAGAAGGCCGGCTACTGCTTATAAAGCTTGAGCTTAGGAAGATAGCAAGCGGACATAGTCGTCGTCATCTACCATTGACCTAGGCTGTGGCTCATTAAGCATAGTACTTCTTTAGGAAGCGACCGTTTATTGGCCTGAAAGGCCTTTCACCGTGCATGTCCATGAGTAGATGGGCCCCACCCTGGTAGACCTTATCTATGATATATGGGCCTTCATAGTTTGGCTCGAATTTTCCTCGCTTGGCGCGATTGGGAATCATAGGCCTTTTGACCATTAGCACGAGTTCGCCTTGGTGGAACGTCCTTGGTCGGGTTAATCTTTCATATGAGCGCGTCATCTTTGCTTTATAAGCTTCCAGATTTTGTTGCGCTATGAGCCGGGTTTCATCAAGGGCGTCAAGCTCCTCAAGCGAAGGTGAGCATTTTCTTCGTCCGTCAGCTCGTAGTGGACTGCCACTCGTAGAGAGGGTAATTCTATCTCGAGAGGGAGTACTGCTTCTGTACCGAATACCAACGCATATGGCGTTGCGTTCGTGGCCGTTTTAAACGTAGTTTGATACGCCCAGAGAGCTTCTCGCAGTCTTTCGTGCCAGTCTTTCTTATTTCGTGACACTGTTTTCTTCATGATCTTCGTCAAGGTCTTGTTGAAGGCCTCAGCTAGATCGTTAGCTCGCGGATTATAAACTGAGGAATATCTCCAGTCTATATTATGCTGTTGCGCGAAGCGACTGATTTTATGGCTTCTGTAGGCTGGCCCGTTATCAGAGATGATCCGTCTTGGCGTTCCAAACCGATATATGACGTGCGTCTTGAAGAAATAGAGGATATTCTCCGTCTTAACTTCCCTCAGTGGTACTGCTTCTGCCCATTTGGAGAAGTAGTCATTCGTCGCCAGGATGAACCGATGTCCTCTAGATGATGCTGGTTCGATGGGGCCGACTATGTCAGTCCCCCACATTTTGAATGGTCAGCTAGCCACCGTCGGATGTAGTGGATTTGGATGCTGGTGGATGAAGTTCCCATGGATTTGGCATGAGTGGCATTGCTTCGCATATTCGAGGCAGTCCTGGATCATCGTAGGCCAGTAGTAGCCCATCCGTTTTATCTTCAACTTCATCTTTGGGCCCGCTTGGTGAGAACCGCAGAGTCCGTCGTGAACTTCCTGAACGACTCTTTTCACTTTGTCACGTCCCAGGCATCTCAACCACAGAGAATCAAACGATCTCTTGTACAGAGTATCGTTGACGAAGGCGAAAGACAGAGCTCGTTTCATGAGCTGATGTCTTGCGGACGCTTCTTCAGGCATTCGGTGGGATTTAAAGTAATCTATGAAGACTTCTCTCCAATCCTCGGTATTTTCCCAATCTTTTACTTGCAGGGTAGTCTGCTCGTTCGCTCCTTTTTCTTCGGATGATTCCGGAGATATTTCTGCTGGGGCAAGCACCCGACGGCTTTGTACCATGATTCTAACGTCATTGAGTTTCTTGTCGGCCAGTTCTTTAGCAAGTTTGGCCAATGCGTCCGCTTTGCTGTTTTCCGCACGCGGTATGTTCTCCAAAGTTTAGGAGGGAATTTGGGTCAACAGTTGTTGTACTTTTTCGCCGTACTTCACCAGTTCTGGCTTGCACGTTTGGTAGTCGCCGTTTACTTGACTAACGACCAGCTGAGAATCCCCGTATATGAGGAAGTCTCCAATTCCCATGTCAATGGCGATCTCAAGGCCTGCTATCAAAGCTTCGTATTCAGCTTCGTTATTTGTCCTCGGCTCTATTAAGGAGAAAGCGAAGCGCATTATCCCTCCTTGTGGAGTCACGAAGATGAGGCCTACCCCCGATTTGGTTATAGGGGTACCTTGTTTGCGCCTTTTCATGGAAGATACTCCATCGAAATAAAGCTCCCATTGGATATCATTACCGCCGATCGCGTCAAACGCATGCTCGTCTGGAAGATCGCAATTCAGAGGAGAATCGGCGGGTATCGGATGCTCAGCGAGGAAGTCGGCGATGGCCTGACCTTTCACTGCCTTGAGAGGCTGATAGGTTATCGAGAACTCCATCAAGAGCAGTGCCCATTTAGCAAGTCGTCCCGTCAATATGGCCTTTGACATTAAATATTTAAGAGGGTCCACCTTCGAAATGAGACGGACCTCATGCGCCAATGCATAGTGCCTGAGCTTTGTTATCGCGAAGATCAACGTCAGGCAGTGTTTTTTAATGGGAGAGTAGTTGCTTTCTGCCCCTAGAAGAACTCGACTCAAGTAATAGAGAGCTCTTTCTTTCCCTTGGTCATTCTCTTCCGCCCATAATGCGCCTAAGGAACCTTCGAGGGCGGTTGTATAAAGAATGAGAGGTTTTCCCTTAACCGGAGCAGCCAACACTGGCGGGTTCTGCAGGTACTGTTTAAGTTCGTCCAGCGCGCCCTGGCATTTTTGATCCCAGACGAATGGAGTTCCCTTCTTCATTAGGTGACTGTAAGGGCGGTACTTGCCAGAGAGGTTGGCTATAAATCGCCGAATATATGCGAGCTTTCCTTGGAGGGACCGCAACTGTTTGAGAGTCCTTGGCGGAGGCATTTCCATGATCGCATTGATCTTGGACGGATCTATTTCGATACCCCGGTGTCGGACGATGAATCCCAGGAATTTGCCTGAGGAAACTCCTAATGCACACTTGAGAGGGTTCATCTTCAAGTTGTATTGTCGAAGGCGTTGAAATACAGTCTTTAGATGCTCGAGATGTTCTTCGTATGATTTGCTCTTAACCACGAGGTCGTCGATATAGCACTCGACGATTTCATGTATAAGGTCATCGAAGATCTTCGTCATGGCTCTTTGGTAAGTGGCACCGGCGTTCTTCAAACCGAAAGGCATCACCTTGTAACAAAATATCCCTAGAGGGGTCCTGAAAGCGGTATGCTTTTGGTCTTCGGGATGCATCCTTATCTGATTATACCCTGACGAGCCGTCCATAAAGGAGAAAACCTCATGAGTGGACGTGTTGTCTATCATCAGTTCGGTGACTGGCACTGGGAAATCGTCTTTCGGGAAAGCTTTATTGAAATCCCGGAAGTCTACGCATATGCGCACTGTCCCATTTTTCTTCATCACCGGGACGATGTTGACGATCCATTCCGGATATTGAACCTCCTGTATAAAGCCAGAGTCGATCAGCTTCTTGACCTCGGCATTGATGCTCATCTCAAGCTTGAGCCGCATTCTCCTCGGCGCCTGTTTGACTGGCTTGACGTCCAGGGATATCGCCAATTTGTGCACGGCAACTTCTGGATCTAGTCCCGACATTTCGGAATAGTTCCATGCAAAGCAATCTCTACTACAAGAACGTCTTTTAACACAGCCACCCTTTCTTCAGATAGCAGCTCGTTGACAAATGTCGGTCGCGGATCGTTTAGCGTCCCCAACTCAATTTTCTTGAGGTTATCTGCAGTGGTATGTATTCCATCCTCCAGTTCTTTCGGAGCTGGCGGAAATTCTGAGATCACCTCATCATCGCTGTTTTCGAAGCACCAGGGAAGATTATCCGTGTTCTCGGACCCATCTTTTAATATTGTTATCATGTGACAAGTGCGAATACGCTTCCAATCCAATGTGGAGTTGGTTATGTTCTCGTGGCTTTGGGTTCATGCTTTTGTGGCGGCGTTACCCTCCAGTTGTCAGACAGAGCGAACTTACCGAGCTGGTACTGATCTTCGACCCAATTCTTAAAGGTGAAGCAGTCTTCGAGCGGGTGCCCTATTACTCGATGGTAAGAGCAATAGTTTGGGTCAGAGACTTCGCTTGCTTGTTCGGGGTGCTTGGACTCCGGCAGTGTGAGCATCTGATGTTTTAGAGCAAGCTCAAGTATCTTCTTCGTCTTGTCCCGAGGAAACGAGTATGCTCAACCCATTTTCTTGATGAGGGACAGATCAATAATGCTCGACTCCCACTTGCGTGGCTTCTTAGCCCCGCTTTCTTGCTGTTGAGCGTCTTTTTGGCCTTTCGATTTGTTTCTGCCTCTGCGTTGAGCCCTTTTTATAACAGGTTGACAGGGGGTGGCACTTTCATCTTTGACGGCCTGTTGGAGGAGGCGTTGTGTTTTGGCTTTCTCGTAGATGGCCATTTCGCGGTTGTGATCATCTCGGACTTTTTGACCTGCTTCCCTTATAAGCTTGTCCATTCGTTGTTCGAACGACGGACTGGGCTCTTTTGCATCTGGAATTTTCACTGTCTCAGGATTAGCGTCCTCCCATTGAGCATCCGCTTCTTCATCGGGGTCATACATGACATAGCAGCTGTTTAGTAGCTCTCGTTTCTTTGATTGGATATATCCAAGTCCTTTTATCTCCATTTTCCCATTAGGCAGTTTGCGTTGAGTCCCGGGAACGTTCCAGACTTTGTCATAGAACTTGGCTTTTCGAACGGTCTGCTTGAAGGATATCCCCTGGCGTTTCAGCAGCTTTTTCAAACCCTCCGTATAATATCTGGGAAGACAGATAGGCTGAAGCCTGTCGAGAGTAGGATCCGCGCCATGCCAGATTTCTTTTTCCACCTTGGTTTCTTCAGAGCGGGAGAACAGAATTGCTTTCTCGCTTTCTCGCCTGGGAGGGATATAGAACGTTTGCAGCTCCTCTACACTGTAGATATCAAGTGCATCTAGTTCTTTATGGTGTTTAAGCGGCACCATGGCGACTTGCAGACTTTGCTCTTCATCAGCGAACATTTGTATTGAAGGCCGAGCAGAGAATACAGCATGGATCTCATCTTCCGAGTCACTACCAAAGATCAACGTAGGAGCGGACGGTCCTGGCTTGTTGTGTTGGGGCGGACCCGAATACACTATCTCCTCTTCCTCCTCGGTATCACTGCCGAAGACAGGGATGGAGGCATTAGTTTTATTCTCTGGCTTGTGACACTTCTCCGTATCTTCGAAATCCGGCAAGAAGTATTTGGCATCTTCGTATTTGCGGACCTCGTTCACAGAGAACGGGTTCAGTTCTCCCGTCACGGTATACTCGAAACCATCCTTAAAATACTTCATACACCGATGTTGTGTAGAAGGGATGATGTTGTACTCATGTAACCATGGTCGGCCGAGCAAAACGTTGTAGCATGTCTTGGCATCTATGACGTGGAATTTAATGTCCGTGACGAGCAGTCCGAAGCGTAGCGTCAGTATCACAGATCCAAGAGTCTTTGATGATTGGGAGTCAAACCCGGAGATGGTGATCTTGTCTCGAGCAAGGTGCTGGACACTCATGCAGATTTCCTTTAACACCCGCACATTGAGTAGGTTAACGGATGACCCGTTATCGATCAGGATTTTGCCTATCTTTATATCATGGCAGTATCCCGTGACGTAGAGGGGGCGATTGTGTTCGCACGTCCCAAGTAGAAGGTCTTCATCGCCAAAAGTGACATCTGCCGTGTACACTTCCTCCAATTCATCCTTCATCTTTTTCTCGGCCAGGCATGCTTGGAATTGCTCTGGGTCCTGTAGTGCCTTAATTAACGAATCACTCGCCTCTTTTGATAGTAAAAGGGCGTCAAGAATGCTGAGCTGTGAGGGCAGCTTCCTCAGATGTGCTAAGACGTTGTAATCCACCTTATTCTTCTTTGGTGGGTCTTTGGCGGCTAGCTCCTCCACCACTTGGTCATCTAAGACGATATCTTCAGGGGCCTTTTCTTTCCCTTTATCTTTTCTGTTCGAGGGTCCGAGGTTCTTTTCGGGCAGCGTGCGATTACGTAGCCGGATATTTTCACAAACCTTCGGTTCTTCTTCTTTTCTCGAAGCGGACTTTTTAAAGAGAGGGGCAAGTTCCAGCTCCTCATCAGAATCGTTCCCGAATGTAGGCACTTGTGACCCACTGGTGTTAACCATGCGACAATCGCCGGTAGTTCTTTTAAGCCCTTCGGTCGTATTTCTTTGCTCCCGACGAGTTTTACGCTTTTCCCGCTTAAAGCGTTGTCGATGAGTAACATATCCTTGCCACCATCTATTGAAGGTCTTGCACTTTTCAGTGGGGTGCAAAATCTTCTGCTGATACAAGCAATAGGAGGGGTGCATTTCCACTTCACCGGTGATGTTTCCTTCGGAGGATGGTAGCTTCATGCCCATTGATATGGCCTTAGCAAACCTTTTCCTCATCTTGAATTGGCTTTTGTTGGTAGTGGAGGTGTTTTGCTCCAGCAGGATCGTCTCAGCTCTTTCATCAAGTCGCTGGTGCTTGGCCTTTTCAAATATAGCCGTCTCGCGTTCTTCATCAGCTTTACTTTTCAATCGAGCTTCGTTGAGGAATGCGTCAATTACCTCATTTGATGGCCCCAGAATTTTTGATTCAGGGTCTGCCCCCAGCTTTTTAGTCCAAGGAGTCTCCTCATCGTCCATGAGCGAATGAGAAATCACATGACAGCTCGCCACGCATTCCTCAGAATCATCAGATGAACTTTCTCCCTCATCTTCCTTTTGAAAGACGTGATTGAGGAATTCTTGGAGTGTAATGGGAGTCCGTGCCTTCTGGTTGTATTCTTCTAGCGCGTTAATTTGTTTTTGCAAGTCCGATCGCTTATCGCTAGGCTTCAAGGGCTTCTTTGACTTCTTCTTCTTCTTCTTCGAAAATTTTGACGGCTGGTTGCGAGTGCCTGAGCCACCACCATCGGTCTTTGGAGTTAGACATGGCTTCAACATCCCTTCAATGACCTGTGGTTCCAACGGGTTCTTCCACCTAATCGCTGGACAAGTCTGAAGATCGTTTAGCATCCTCTTTGTCTTGGCTGATAATACAACCTCCCAGGGAGCTTCTTCAACGACAGAGCATGTTGCCCCCGGCGTATTTGTCCCCTTAGAGGTGTGGGGCTGCGGGGGATTCACCTTCCATTTGTCAGATAACGCGAATTTACCCTGTCGGTACTGGTTTTCAAGCCAATTTTTGAAAACGTAACAATCCTCGATTGGATGACCCAGTACTCTATGATAAGGATAGTAGTTGGGCTCGTTGACATCACTTGGTTGCAACGGACGTTTTGGATTCGGCAGATTTATGAGTCGGTTGCGCAACGCCAGCTCGAATAACCTTCTCGTTTTATCGCGGGGAAAAGAGTAAGAACGTCCTAGCCTTTCCTCAAGGGCTACGTACGGGCGCACGTTATTTTGACGAACAACCGGCTTCGATTCCCTCTGTTGTTGTTGAGCATTAGCGACAACGATCGGTTTTCCCTTCCCTTTGTCATTTCGGGAGTCCGGCTTTGGAAGAGGGGGTTTATGGCCCATCTGATCCATTTGCGCTAGCTTGTCAATCAAGGCCTGGAATGTAGTCGGCTTGAAAAACATCATAAATTGCGAGATGGTTGTCTGCGGATCAAGGGTTCCCACAAACATACCCACCGCGGGAGCTTCTTCAATGCGTTGCCCCACTTCGACCATAAGTTCCGCCACCGTATAGCATATTGAACCCACGTCTCGCCTGGTTTTACCCTGGTGTTAATCAGTGCCGTCATTGGGGTGCGTTCACTGGCGCTTGCAAAACGCTGAGTAAACAACAGCTCCATCTCCGCGAAGGTCTTAATAGAGTCATTCGGGAGCTCAGAGTACCACTCGAACGCCGTATCTGATAAACTTCCAACAAACTGGCGAAGCAATAGCTTGTCGTCACCGCCGATGTTGCCACAGAGTGCCCTGAACAGGGCGACATGCTGGTGAGGATTGCCCGTCCCTTTGTAGACATGGAACTTGGGAATTGTGTAACCTGGCGGGTACTTGATTTGGTCGTACCAACTTGGATATGGCCGCCCTGTATTTACGACCTGGCCGGCTGCTTCGGTCGCATGATGAACCCGTATTTGTTGGGCTATGTACTCGTCCAAATCAGCTTTAGAGATTGTATTCTCTTTAGCCGTTGACAGAGCTGGCGGAGGATTTGGTATCTCTCCCCTATCGTCTCCAAGGATGATTGGAGGCTCTTCAGTCGGAGGATCTTGTTGTATCATCATCCCTATCATGTCTTGGAAGAGGAGGCCCATACGCTGTATGTTGGCTGCTTGTTCAGCAGCCTCTTTGTCCTTCTTCTCTAGTATTCGACGAAGGAATTCGGCGTCGGTTTCTTCCTCCTGGCGTTCATCCGAGGATGTTTCAGGGTTTTCTTTTGGCCCTGTAAGTGCGGCCATAGCGTTCATCATCTCTTGGAGCTTCTGCTGCTGCTCCTGCGCTTTGGTCACTGATCGCGTAAGTGGTCGATGACCCGTAGATATACGACTGTCCTCTTTACCAGACACCACATAGACGGTATGAACTACAATGCCCCCTGACTTAGGGCGTTTGGGTTCACCACCTATGATATTCGTCGTCGGCGTTGGCACTTTCTCCGGCCTTCTTCTTTTATGGGCCGTAGAAGTTGAGGGGGCCGTTGCTTTGGGCACCCAAGCGGTCGTCGCCTTTCGTTGCTTGACCAGGGGATTTTCTTCCTGCCGACCTTTCGACTTCTTGTGCTGGCGAGAGAAGTTAGGATCAATGACAGATTCTCGGACTCGTCGCCATGTCTTGTAGATCCTGGAGGACAGCGATTGAGGAGGCTGCTCCGGCTTTTCTGTTTCCACGGCAGTCTCTACCGGTGGAGGAGATCTCTTGAGCACTGCAGTTGGCGAGTTCCTGCGTACCCTATTTAGTAGCTCAAAGCTGTTCCCAGTTGGAACAACAGCATTAACTTCCACCGTTGGTGCTGGTGGAGTTATCCCGGAAGGGGAGTTGCCCCCAGTCTTCCTTATTCGGCGCCAGTGGCGTCGTCGGGCGCGACGAGTCGTCGGTATTGGTTCAGAGACAGAAACAGCCTCTTCTTGCCCCCTGTTCAGGTATGGGGCTGTTGCCAGCGTCAGCCTATTGAAGACTGATGTCTTTTGATCAGCAGGAGCAGGAGTGGGAGTTGGGACGGTCAATCTTGTAAAGACCGATTTCTTAGCAGGAGAAGCCGCCTTGACGACTTCAGGAGCAGGGTTGGCTATTCTTTTTGGAATAATCTTTTCTGGGATTGCAAGCTTCATTGTGGGCCCGCAGGAGTTTTGGCCCAATCTGGAGAAGACCGAGGCACTGGTGTTGGGAGACCCGTTGAGAGGGGCCGCAGTAATTGAAAGTCGATCGAAGACCAACTTCTTGAGAGCTTCTTGTACGGGCACGGGGGTGCTAAAGCTTGTTGGCGGAAGCATGGTTCCGAAAAACAACCCCGTAGTGGCTTGAGTAATCTGCTCCACGGGCATAGTGAACAGAGAGGCCGCTTGGAGCCCATAGGTTATGCCCCCAGTTGAGGCCAGACGCGAACTGCAGCTGCAGTTAGAGCACTTCGAACAGGTAGAGTCCATCGATGCTTGATTCCTTTTCTGCGCCAAGCAAGAGACCAAATCTTAGTAAACTTGAAATCCAAAGGCAACCGTTAACAAACCGCGATTGGTTCGCGAAGACGAGACACAAAGTGTGGAGTGGAAAGAGGAAAAGGTCCCACCAGGCGTGCCAGAATCTGTTCCCCTCCGAACAGCGGCCGACGACGCGAGGACGTCTTGCCTGAGATTCGGGGCAGATGCTATATGGTTTTATCCGTCTACCTCTCCGAAGGTGCCAAGTTGATTTATGGCGCCGTGTATCGGAGGTTTAGACGGATGCGGCCGATGTAGCAGACTTCGTCAGATTCCCCCTCGCTTGAGGGGTTTTTGATTGTGGGGACGCTCTTCCCTGCAGGCGCAAGCCCCTGCAGTTAATTATGCTACCGCATCTCGGTAACAACTTTCTCCTTCTCCAGAATTTCACTTCGTGTCGTGTGTGTTTGTTTTGTCTGCGGTTGCCTGTGGATTGTATACAGAGACTGAGCGATGCCGTCACCCATAGGACGTGGATTAGTCCAAATCCGTATTTACTTAGATTTGGGTTTGGTGTTTTTAGTTTAAGGATACGTTAGCCGTACTGCGGCTAAGATCAACTTAAACGTTTGTTAAGGATACGTTAGTCCTGTTTGAGACCTAGATCAACTTAACGTGGTGATCCCTTTATTATATGGCCGTCAGGACTCGTCACCTCTCTGACGTCGTTGAAGAATTACAACGATAGGTGTCAGAGGAGTTCGGAGATGTACCCTTGAACCGAAGTTGATTTGGAGTTTTATAGTCTATTTGAATGTTTATTTAGCCGTATTTGGGGCTAAGATCAACTTAAACGGGACCGCTTAGGTCCGGTAAAAGAGCGTTTGGAGGCTCTATTGTTCCAGTTTAGGGACGTAGTGGTCCGTGTTCCAGTTTAGGGACGTGGTGGTCCATATTCCAGTTTAGGGACATAGTAGCCCGTCGCCAGTTTAAGGACATAGTGGTCCGTCGCCAGTTTAAGGACGTGGTGGTCTTTTAGTTTAAGGACGTCTCGGTCCGATATTAGTTTAAGGACGTCTCGGTCCAATATTAGTTTAAGGACGTCTCGGTCCACGAGTTTAAGGACCCCGCAGTCCATATTCATGTATGGTCGTTGGGACCCGTCACCTCTCTGACGTCGTTGAAGGATTACAACGAGAACTGTCAGAGGAGTTCGGAGATGTACCCTCGAACCGGATGTAAATTGATTTAGGGAGCAGCCATGCTCAGTCAATTTAATTTGAGGACTTATGGCCACGACTGGGCTAAGTCCAGATTCAATATTCTTTTGTCTTTGGCCTATTGGACCTGTGCTAGGGCCTTGCCCCTTCACTGCATTATTTTTCTTTGTTTTGGTTGGGCTCTGCCCTTTATAAATGATGCAGAGCATCTATTTTGTTTGGGCTCTGCCCTTTTTAAAATGCATACCATTTTTGATTAGGCCTGTTAGGCCTTTTAATTGGGCTCTGTCCCTTTTCTTTAATAATGCAGAGCATTAAGTACTCTGACAGTACCCCACGTGGCTTGTCAGGCGCTTTGCGCCAAGTAATGAGCACAAGCTCATATGGTGGTGACACGTGTCACGCTCTGGCGAGCGCAAGCGCAACAGCGCAGTGCACTGTGTCAGTGCGCTGCGCTGCTGCGCTACTGACACGTGGCGCTTCCTGGTGGCTTGCGCCAACACAGGAGCGCAACAGCGCTGTTCTTGCAAGTGCAAAGCACTGTTTTATCTTTTGATCGATTTTAAATCAAAGGAAACAAGTTTTTCTTGTTTTCAAGGAACCAATGGTTCATAAGCAAGTGCAAAGCACTATTATTAGTTAGTTTTCTTTCTTATTGAAGGTCATTGATCTTGTTCTTAGATCAATGATCTGTTTTTAAGAGAATTTTCTCTTTTTCTGAAGGTTTTTTACCTTTTTTGTTCTTGAGGAATTCTTCAGAGTTCTCTTTTTTTTT
This sequence comes from Agapanthus africanus, assembly GCA_030015575.1. Taxonomy (NCBI): domain Eukaryota; kingdom Viridiplantae; phylum Streptophyta; class Magnoliopsida; order Asparagales; family Amaryllidaceae; genus Agapanthus; species Agapanthus africanus. The sequence goes on from CM057339.1 coordinate 13,294,420, forward strand.
CTCTCAGAAAATGTTGATCCCTTTTAATTGAGGCCTAGGGTCCTTTTTATAGTGCCCATAAATTAGTTAAATTTGTTAAAGAGATATTTCTCTGAGTGATTTGGGAAATTTTCCCCACCGTTGGATCTTTGATCCAAGGGCTTCTGTTTTACAGAAGAAAATCTTCTTGTTTTAATAAGAACAGAAAAGATTTCTTTAGAATTTTAATTCTGTTTGGCGCAAATGCCCCAGCGCGTGACACGTGTCGCGCAGCGCAGTGCTTGCGCAGCTGTGCTTGCGCAACTGCGCAGACACGTGTCATACAGCTGTGCTTGCGCAGCTGTGCTTGTGCAGCTGTGCTTGCGCAACTGCGCAGACACGCGTCGTGCAGCACAGCGCTTGCGCAGCTGTTTGAGCGCCGCGCTGCATAACTGTGCGTGCGCAACTGCGCAGACACGTGCCGCGCAGCGCAGCTGTGCTTGCGCAGCTGCGCAGACACGTGCCGCGCAGCGCAGCGCTTGCGCACCTGAAGCGTTGCTTCCTTTACTTTTATTTTTAAAGAGCTTTGCTCTGATTGGACGCACTGCCTCGGGCGCTGTGCTGACGCCTCAACTCCTGACACGTGGCGCTTTGCGCGCAGCGCAGAGGATTTGAAGCGTTGCTTCATTTATTAAAACTTAGATTTTCAAGGTAGAGCTTTGCTCTGATTGGGGGAATCGGAAGCGTTGCTTCACCTGAGATATCTTTTCATCTCCTTTTTTCAAGTCAAACTTGTATTTCCAAAATTTTGATTTCCCGGGTCTTGGAAATAATTCCTCCGTGCACAGAATTTTCTGTGCTTGGGTCTATATATATAACTCAAGGCCGAGCCTTTTCTTCTCTCATCTTCAGAGAACTTCTTCGATCATGGCTTGCAACCGCCCTCATGCCCGCCAACAACCATGGGAAGTGCCGATTCGGGACATCGTTCCCCGTTTTGCTGCTCGCCTGGTGGACCCTTCTCTCACGGACGAGCAATGTGATGCTGCAATGCACGAGCTTTTGACTCGTGTGGGGTCTCCTCTCCCTCCGCATTCCATTTGGCTTCGGATGATCCTTGCCTCGGTGCTCGCCGACATTCCCCCTTCTCTAGCAGAGATGTCCTCGGCAATGCTGGATGCCGCCGAGGATAAGATCGAGTGCTTTCTCGAAACGCTCTTGATCACCAAAGCCCTGAGGGACTGCTCTTTCCACTTGCTGAGCTAGATACGGGCTCGCCGGGTTGTCATCGCTACCTTTTCCGCTGAATGTGGTGACGATCGTTGGATGTCTACCTCTCGTGACGATCGCCGCTTCGACGTGGTGGAGAAGACAGAAAGGGAGCTGGGGAATCTTCTTCTTCTTTTTGCGTACCCTTGTCTTTCCGATCCCGTATTTGGTGATCTTTTTTAAATGTAATAACAATAATAATGAACAAGTATTTTTCTTTTTAATCAAGTATTTCATTATCTGCTAAGGGTTCTTTTATTTTAGTTCTTTGTTGTGCTTGTGTATCGTATGATTTTAATTTGTTATTATTAAGTGCATGTAATTTTGCAAGGATAAATTGCCTTTGATATTTAGCCTCTTTTGTGAAGCGGTGCTTTACTTTTTAGTCTTAGAAACAGAGTTTCATTCTAATTGGGGGAAACACCTGCCTTGATCGACGAACTCGTTTCTCCTCAGGACCATGTCTCCGGTCTTGAAGAAGCGACGCTTGACTCGCGCGTTGTAGTATCGGGCGGTTTGCTGTTGATAAGCGGCAGCTCTGATCTGAGCCCGGTCTCGTTTCTCCAACAAGATGTCTAGGTTGGTCCGGAGGGCCGTGGTGTTTGCTTTGTCGTCAAAGTGTTCAACCCGGTGACTGGGTAGCCCGATCTCTACTGGGACCATTGCCTCGGGCCCGTAGCAGAGGCTGAAAGGGGTTATCCCGGTGGGGGTCTTCTTTGACGTGCGCAAGGACCATAGGATCCGGGGTAATTCCTCGACCCAACTGCTTTGGCGTCCTTCTAGGCGGGTCCGGAGACCTCGGAGGACGTCCCGATTAGCGACTTCGGCTTGCCCGTTGCATTGGGGATGTGCGACCGTGGCAAACTTCATGAGGATATGATATTCATTGCAGAATTCCTTCACTTTCTCGTTTTCGAAGTTCGTCCCGTGGTCGGTGATGATACACTTCGGGATGCCGAACCAGAGTATCACGTTGTTCTGCAGGAACTTGATAGTCATGGTGGCATCCGGTTTCCTGATGGTGATGGCCTCAATCCACTTCGTGAAGTAATCCACTGCGACGGGGACATACTTGTGCCCGTCCGTACCGGTAGGGAACTGGCTTATCATGTCCATTCCCTACTGGGCGAACGGCCACGGGGAGGTTAGGGCGGTCAGCTCGGTAGCCGGAAGGCGAGATATGCTTCCGTGGAGTTGGCAACTTTTGCATCTCCTGACGAGCTTCTGGGCGTCTTGGTAAATAGTTGGCCAGTAGTACCCCTGAAGCAATACCTTCTAGATTAAGGTGCGGGCCCCTTGATGTGCGCCGCCGACCCCTTCGTGGATTTCACGGAGGACGTAGTCGGCTTCGTGGGGGTCGACGCACCGGAGCAGGAGCTGAGTGAAGGACTTCTTGTAAAGGTTCCCATTGCTCAGACGAAGTGACGGGCTTTGGCTCGGAGATGGTGGGCTACTCCCCGATCTTCTGGGAGCGTACCTTCCCTTAGAAATTCCATGAGGGGCTTCCTCCAGTCCCGGTCTTCTTCCTGGGCTGTGTACACATGAAGTATTGTCGCCCCGTCTTCCATGCTGGGTCGTGGTAAGATCTCGAAGAGAATAGATCGCTTATTGTTGGCCGAGTAGGATGAAGCCAGTTTACTCAGGGCGTCGTCTTGGGCATTGAGCTGTCTGGGTATTTGCTCTACCTGGACTTCGTCGAAGTTCTTTCGAAGTCTTCTTACCTCGGCCAGATACTTCACCATTAGAGGTTCCCGAGCCTCGAAATGGCCGATCACTTGGCCAACGACTAGGGCTGAGTCATTGCGGATCCGAATTGTTTTCAGCCCTAGCCCGGAGGTCATGCGCAGTATAGCCAGCAGGGCCTCGTATTTTGTCGCGTTATTTGAGGTCTTGAACCCGAGCTTCAGAGAATACTCCATTTCTGCCTCGTTCGGGCCTCGAATGATGAGGCCAGCACCACAACCTTCCTCGGTCAAGGACCCGTCGACGTAAATTATCCACTCAGGGACTGAGTCAGGCCTCCCCTCGATCGAGGGTTGAGCGCGAGGGTCGGCGTGGACTCTGGTTCCTTACTGGGGATGGTGCACTCGACGATAAAATTGTCCAGGGCCTGTGCTTTGATGGCCTACCTCAGGCGGTATTTTATGTCAAACTAGGACAACTCCCACCTCCACTTCTCTAAGCGGCCCGAGGATTCGGGTGAGGCGAGGATAGCCCCCAATGGATGCTCGGTAAGAACGAGGATGGTGTGCGCCTGGAAGTAGTGCCGTAGCTTCCTTGAGGCCACAATGAGTGCCAAGACGATCTTCTCTATGGCTGGATACCTCGTTTCTGCGTCTTTGAAGACGTTGCTCACGTAGTATACCAGCTTCTACACTCCGTCGACCTCTCGGACGAGCACTGAGCCCGCTGCTTGGTCGGATACCGCCAGATACAGTGATAGTTCATCTCCTTCAACTGGTCGGGTGAGCAGCGGTGGCGTTGCAAGGTGCCTCTTTAATTGGTCAAAGGCGGTCTGGCACTTCTCTGACCACTCGAACCTCGGGATCTTCCTTAGAGTTTTGAAGAACGGGAGGCACTTCTCCCCAGACCTCGACATGAAACGGCTCAGAGCGGCTACCCGCCTTTTCAGTCGCCTGATATCGATGTTAGTCTTGGGTGCGGCCATGTTGAGGATAACGTCGATTTTCTCTGGGTTAGCTTCGATTCCACGGTGGGTGACTATGAAACCGAGGAACTTTCCTCCGGACCCCGAATGCGCACTTGGCGGGATTTAGTTTCATCTTGAACTTGCGGAGTACTTCGAAGGCCTTGCCCAGATCCTTGGCATGGTCGACCGACGAGACTGATTTGATGAGCATATCATCGACGTAAACTTCCATGTTCCTGCCGATCTGCGGATTGAACATGCGGTTGACCAATCGTTGGTACCTAGCTCCGGCGTTTTTGAGGCCGAAGGGCATCACCTTGTAGCAGTATACCCCCCGGTCCGTTATGAATGCGGTGAGATCTTCGTCTGCCGGATTCATACGGATCTGATTATAGCCAGAAAAAGACATCCATGAAGCTCAATAGCTCGTGGCCTGCCGAGCTGTCGACGAGTTGATCTATCCGAGAGAGGGGATAGTTGTCTTTGGGGCAGGCCTTGTTGAGGTCGGTGAAGTCGACGCACATACGCCACTCCCCGCTCGACTTTTTGACCAGAACTACATTCGCCAGCTACTCCGAATAGGGCACATTCCGAATGAAGTTGGCAGCGAAGAGACGATCTACTTCGTCCTCGATAGCCTTCTGTTTGACCGGGGCGAAGTTTCGCTTTTTCTGCCTGACGGGTCGGGCCGTAGGATCTACCCCGAGCTTGTGAGATATGATTTTAGGGTCGATCCCAGGCATGTCAGCAGGCGTCCAGGCGAACACGTCGGAGTTGTTTCTGAGGAAATGAACCAGGTCATCTCGCTGAGTTTCTGTCAGAAGCAACCCGATCTGAACGATTTTTTCGTCGTCCTCTTCTGCGAGAGGGACCTATGTCAGTGGCTCCACCGGGGTCTCTCGGACCTTTTTTTGCTCGTCTCGAGTGTCCAGAGAACATCTGATGTCACCTTCGCCCTCGACGTCGTCGATTGGCCGCTCAGACGAAGATGTTGCGGTGAAGCAAACCTTTGCGATCCGTTGGTCTCCATAGACCCGACTTATCCCGCCCTGGTCGAGAGGGAACTTCATCGCCAGGTGGTAGGTCGATATCTGGGCCCGGAGGGAGTTCGGCGTTGGGCGGCCGAGGAGGATGTTGTAGGCCGATGGGATTCTGGCTACGATGAATTCCACAGGCACTGTTCGCGTACGGTCGGCCTCCCCGACGTTAAACTGCAGAGTGATTACCCTTTCCGCCGGGATGGAGTGGTCGGTGAATCCTGAAAGGTCGTGGGAGGTCGGCCTTAGGTCTGCCGGGGATAGCCCCATACGCAGAAAGCAGTCGTAGAAGAGAATGTTTGCCGAGCTTCCCGAGTCGACCAGTATCCTATGCAACTCGTATTGGTGGACCCGAGCCGTAATCACTAGAAGGTCGTTGTGGGGCAGGGATATGCCGTAGAGGTCCCCGTCGTCAAAAATGATCGTCTCGGTCTCCCTGGCCTTCTTCCTCGGACGGCTGTTGGCCTCCACGGCTGGCGTGGGGTGCTGAGTCTCGTAGGTACTCGACGTACCCCCCGCCGAAATGACCATGATTTATGATGAGTCCCGGTTCCTTAGGTCCTCTGGCGAGGTAGTCTTTATGCTGCCGTGACGAGTCCAGTCCGCGTGACCCCGTCGAGGGAGGGGATGTCGGTCTTACCTGGGCACAGGCGAGCTGACCGACACCTTCTCGGGAGGGACAGGGGCGTGAGGGGGCTCGGGGCGAGGCGCTCTGGCGACGAACCTCGGTGTTGAACTGTGGAGCGCCCAGCGGGTCATAGAATATGTTGGCCCGAGAGATCTGCGGCCGTGGGAGGTAGCGAGGCGGTGGTCGGCAGTGCCGACTCGAGCAGAGTCTTCTCTCCCTCTGTATGGGTCTCGGTCCCGAGGTGGGGGAGCGGCGACCTGGGGAGCTTGCCCTGCCGTTTGGACACGGACGAGCATATCTACGACGGACGCGAGTTGATCTATCCGTGCGGGTAGGGCGTTGATGGCATTCGGGGGATGAGATTCGTCCGTGCCTCCGTTGTGGGGGAGACGGCAGATAGTGCTTGTATCGTCGCGGTGATCGCTCGCTATTGAGTAGAGATCGGAAGGTGAACTTTGTTCAGTGGAATCAAGAGTTTCCTACAGACGGCGCCAGCTGATGGAGGCCTGGATCTCCTTCAGATGTTACCTTCCGTAGATCTGCTGTAAGCGACGATGGACGGCTAAGATTGAGTTGGAAGTTGCCTCCTGAAGCGTGTGGATCTCAATGGGTTTGAGGCCGAGCTACCTGCAAGGAAGTCCTGGGGTGGTTGTAACACCGAGGACCCTCCGACAATCAAGTTAGACCGGATATTTGAGCAGAGCAACGGCCTAGTGAGGAATGAATGGCTTACCTGAGTCGTCTGAAAGAGAGGTTTATATAGTGGTAGTAACAGGCAGGCATGCGCGAGAATCACGCCGGCCGTTACGCCCCTGGCGTCACGCCCGCGCTATAAGCGGGATCCCGCATTAATGACGAGACATGCTCGTTAATGGGGGGCCGTGATGGCGTGGAACGCGGGATCGTAGGCGGCGGATATCTCGCGCATGGCGAGATTCGTGAAGCCGTGGCGAAAGCACCTGTGATTGGTGTTGTTGGTCGGTCGATGTGACCGAGGAAGATGAGCTCGGCGGGAGGCTCGGGGACGAGCGGGAGGCCGGGGTATCTTGGTTCTGCGGTAGTTCGGAGACGGGCTGAGAGGGCCGAGGAGGCCAATTGTGCAGGAGGCTCGGATGCGAGCCAATGGTTGTTTGTAAGGAAGGCATATGAGTAGTGTGGACGGTCACAGAAGGTCGGCCACGTCCATGGGTTGCAGACCCGGGGTATTCTTCGGACGTACCGTTCTTGGTCCTTTCTTGCAAGCTTCGGGACAGGTCATCTGCCACGTGTCACGATCTGGAAGATCACCGATATCGAGCATCATCAGGGTGTTTTTTGAGAAATTTTCCGACCTAACATGTGATTATATTGAAAATCAAATTAGTAGGATGACTGATAATTACCAACTCTTAAATTAAACTTGGTGCTCGTCTATTAATTAATTTAGTTGGATTTAATTGATTAGAGAAAAGGATGAATTACCTTAAAGTAATTGAGCTTGCCTTTTTATAAAATGCTCAACAAAACTTATGATAGTTTTTGATATGGTTACTGCATATGTGAGTGATATTATGCAAACCTCATGCGACTGCACTGCACCATTTAAGCTAGCTAGGTCTCATTAATTAAAAGGAAAATATAGCTTGCATCTTTCAAAGCTTTTCTCAATCTATGGTACTTTTAGGTCATGTCCTTGGTCTACAACTTTTAAATAGCCTGTGATTTATATCAGTGAAATTAATAATCCATCACCATTATTTATCAATCTTGCACAAAATTTAAAGATCATGTTACTTTCCCAATGAATAAACAAAACCCAGATTTTTTTAAAGGCTTTGAGCGGGTTCGAGTAGTCCCTGCTATTATGTAGCCTTTGTTATATTCTATCGTTGAATCCAATGGCGTAAGTTGGGGTAATACAAAAGGGCTACAATTTTAACATTTTTGATCCGTCGTTAGGATTCTATATTAACTAGGAACTAATGGTAGAATCCTCAGATTCGTTTTAAGTTGTCTAATTCATGGACATGATCACAGTTACATGAATCATGATGATCGCTAACATATATATGTGGACCAATTTGATCAATTCTAATCTCACTTGACACTTAAACACTCAACTCTAATTGATTAGAGGCATGAACCACCCCTAATCTAATTAAATCCCATCCTTTGTATCAAGTAGGGCCTTGATAGTGGCAACTTAGGTAATGTTTCACACCTTCAAACAGAGCATATATAACTTAGTTAGTTTGATTAGAAATTGCAAATCAAGCAATTGCAAATCAAGCAATTATAGCAAATTCTTCTTTATTTTTAAAGGGTGAAAATGTAAGTAATGAGACGACAATTTTAAATATGTTTTTATATTTAACTAACAACTGGTCATTAATATATGAAAATAGAGCTACAAAATATGACACTATGTCGCTCTAATAATTCACTTTTAAGCAAATGCTTGTTCACTTTTTTGATCCAAAGTGTTCTATAACAATGTCACATATGCCACTCTTTATATTGCATCATAAGATGCCAACTTAAATTACATTTCTTTCTTATCCAAACATATGGATGCAGTTCAACTTTAAAACCTTTACCATTTGCGATATCTAAATTTTGTATTTCACTTTGTATCAAAATGCAGTTATCCTGAAAATGTTAACTTCATAACGAAAATTGCATGTATAATAAACCGAAACTTATTCTCTATGGCAAAAACACCATATGCAATAAATGATGATGAGCACATTGTAATACGGTTGTCAATAACAACTTTATTCAAATGTATCAAGTTAACGTGATATTTGATATTTGGGCCTAGCAAAAAAGAAAATCCAACAGATTTACTAGATTATAAAGAAAAAGCAAATGGATGCAAATCATGTTATTTTAAATATGGGCTATGATAGCATATCAACAACTAATTATTTCAAAGGTTTAAACTATTGGGTTGTGAACGACAACATACTGCTTAGCATACATTTTTCATTGCGGCAAACCAAGAACTTACACATTTAGTATAATATAATAACTAGGGAGGATGTATTATGCAAAATACTAAAATCAATTAACTTTTATCCACTTCTCTCTCTCATTTTTATACACGGCGGATTCCAAATTTGGAATTCTAGAAGAAATTCCTAGCTTGGGTTTATGCAAAACGACACATAACAACAAATTTCTAGGTTGGGTTTATGTAACATGGTAACATAAAAGTTAATGCAACGGGAAAAAAACATTTAAACAACCATCACCATGAATAAAAAGGCGTTCAACTTGAAAATTTGATCTTGGAGATAGTATTTTTTATTTATATTTAAAAATCTAAATTAAACCTGGTAAAGCGTCGTCTTTGGTCAATAAATGCACTGGTTCTTGCCAAAGTTGGAGTTTGGATATTCTGGCCGCATTTAAGGTTTGGCTAAGGCAAGAATGAGGGTGCACAAAGCCTGTGTGTGGCTTGTACAGTGCAAGTCTTTAAAAGCTGAAACCTTTGGAACCGGCCTCGGCTGGCATCTTATCGGCCATTAGTTGCGCTTTTAAAGCAAATCTATCTTGTAACTTCCTACCCCAACCTCAACGACTAATTCTGCCCAATGTTGTAAAATCGTTCTACTCAGCGATTACTCATTGTAAGTCAAACGAAAAGATAATTGCCAAATCGGTCAATTATTCAATCAAATCGATTAATCTTTGAGTAGAAGGATGGGGCAGCCGAATAATATAAATCAGCCCGCTTAATTGTACACTACCATTGGGTTGAATTTATTAATTAGGCCTAAGCCTAACATAAAGAGTAAAGACTAATTCACACCCATATTCTCTCTCTCTCTCTCCCCAATCGTGAGATTCGAGACCACGACCTTCGACCTCGATTCGAGGATACAAATCCGGCCAATCTCCCGCCGGTACTCAGGTGACTTCGAAAGTTCTCCACTCCATTTCGACAATTCTTCCTATTCTATACTCGAAAGATTTATTTTCAAAGTTGGGGTTTTTTCCCAATCACAATATCATCCGACCATTTTTTTCCTCCAATTTTTTATTGTTATCTTAATATTATTAATTTTTTTGTTTGATTTGTTATTTCGTTGTTGTATTTGGTTATGTGGTAATTTTTATACTCAAACTTGCTATACACACCAAGTGTTTGTGAAAATGCCCTATCGAACTTTTTGAGATGTGTGTGTAAGGTAATATATATATATATAATTCTTGACCGCTTAATTCTCGTAAAACAATTAATCACCTAACATTTAGAAACACACCTTGTTTTGCTTTAAAATCACTGTTTCAAATAAAATGAAAATTTTAGAGAAACTAAAACTGCGAGAAAACAATGGAATTCCAGCCAATCTAGTGATCCAAATAATGCAAGATATGTGCTTTGATGATATCAACAAATTCTTCATGTTTTTAAAACTAATATCTTCACTTTCAAATGCAAAATCTGCAAATAAGATTCATACTCACCTCCCAATTGACTTAATATAAAGAGCTAAACTCTATATCCCCTCCTTCGTTTTGATCAATTTATTGCAAGCCTTGCCATTATCTTGATCATTATCCGCCAACATAATCGCATACAAAATGCTCCTACAAAATTACCTTCATCATAAAAATGACTACTTTCCACTACCTAATCACATAAAACAACAAAATCAACAAAAATAAAGCAATAAGGCTGAAAATGATGCGAGAATGATGGAAATGATGCATGTTTAATCAATTTTTTTCACATTACAAGGAAATAACATGAATACACTATTTATTTATGTGATTTCGGTAATCTATACATTGCATTGTATTGGAAATTAATAAATTTTTCAATTCAATTTTTATTCTCATTCTTAGAATAAATTTGCCTTTTCAACGAGAGGAATATAAAGAGATTATAGTTGAGCAATGAAATGGTAATAAAACAAATTAATTAGTGTTTACCTTCAAAATTAGATCGGTGCATTTACTAGAAAGAGAAAGATAATTACAATTTTGTTGCAGATTAATATAAGCATCCATTCAAGAAAAGAAATTATCATTTAAACTATCTGAAATTTATTCATAACAAGCAATTTCAGAACAAGAAAACATACCTTAGATTGGTTCATAAAAACTTGAAAAAGTAAACCCCGATGATGGGGCGCTTATGGTTCGATGATGGCTCTCCTATTCTTTTTAGCGGAAGAGGGCGGTCATATAGAGCGCTCCGCCCGCCACCGCATATGTGGAAAAAGAAGGAAGGAAGAACAACCTCTTGACTTTGGCACATGAGGTGGCGGGTTTGGCTAGGTAACATAATGGAAATGTATCGGACTGCAAATCCTTGAATTCCCAAATCCATCCACAATCGAGGGATGTCACCAGGGATGGATTTTATTTGACCAGATCGGAATTTTTTATGTTCAAAATTGGAATTGAATATAAGCGCAATTGAAATTCCTACTACAGCAAAAATGACGAGAAGCAGCCAACAACAGTCGATGCAGAAATAAAGAGAACAAGGAAGATAGAAGGGATGCCACATTGACATTGTTATACAGCCATAGAATTTTTCATTTTTTCATGTGCTATAACATATAATAAATTTATGAACCTTAGGCGACTCTTTATTTTTGACTTTTGTTAGCGAATCTATAGAATCAATAGCGTTTCTCAATCTAGCTAGCTATCTATTATATAAAATGAGAAGTTGCAGTATATTGATGCTAGTTGTACTTCACTTCGAATATCTGCTAGATTACAGGAATGCAATGAAGATATGACATCAATGGTATCCTGTAAGTATGAGCATATTCAAAATTAAATATTTGTCCAGGATTTAAACTGTCGTTATTTCAAATCAAATAAGAGATCAAATTAAGGTCTAGTTGTAGGTTTTGGATAGTATAACAGATAAACGTTGCACAACTAAGTGAATGAACATTGTCAGACAGAAGTGTCATGGGTTTTAGTTTCACAACTATCTTCTGGCTAACAAGGATCTTTGTGGGTCGACTATCTCGGATTACGGTCAAACTGGTTGATCTGATCACCAAATTGCATTAGAGCAAGAGGAAAATCTAGCTGTGGATAGCCACAAACTACGGTAAATTTAACTGCGGATTAAGCATGTTTTGGAGAGATAGAAATGGAGATCATATGTGTAGGCTTGACTTCGGGGATTGGTCGAGGCTATGTTACCATAAATCGTTATACCACTAGTGAATTGCGAATTGGAACTATCATTCCCAGTTCGGGAACACTAGTATTCCAGATCAGAAGAATCACTGGTCCGATCAAACCTATTAAAAAACTTATGTTAAATGAGACATATAATTAGGTTTGCATTAGATTATACTGAAAAATATGTATGTTTTAGCAAAAGAAATGGAATTATGTAGATGTCTATTATAGATCAATAGATTCAATACACAAACATACAAACCATCCACAAATACTTCATTTTCTAGAGATATGTTTTCCGTCTTATATAAGCATATAGAAGAAGACCATCCTTATCGTACCGGGCTCCACAACAAGTGACGTTCCACTTTCCCGTTTTTATTCCGCTTACCGAAACGTTCCGCGTTCCAAGTAATATTGGGTCGAGAATGCTGTGATTGACTGCTAGCCTTCATAATTTGAATAATGATAGAGAGAGCTACCGACAACATCGCTCTATATGTGGCTGGCTCTTAGATGCCGATGCAAATACCAAATTCTATCAAGTTTAGATGGACGGAAATAAGAGGAATCGATTAATCAGATTCATCAGTAACCATAGACTCATGAACATGTTGTTCATAGATGATATCGGGCATATGGAGCCGAGTACTCCAATCATATTTGATAGGGTTAGAACTGGAAATGAATAAGAGGATGTTTAAGATAAGTCTGAATCTAGGATGAGAACCACTTTAGTGTATTTATATACATTGGGCTGTGACATTTCTGACGAGGACTTTATTTATTTGGGTAATCCAATCACTAGCCTCACCGATTAAAGGCCGGGCTCAAGTGTAACGACTATGAAATCACTGTACAGAAAATTCTTGTTATTATACAGAAAAGAGTATTACAGCCTGTGTAAGAGTTATAAGTTAAATTTGTTTAATAAAATTAAGAATCAACTTGTAGCTCATTGGTAAAGCCTCTATACTGCTGTGACGTAACCTGTGTGTTCGATTCCCATCAGACACAATAATTTCTTCTGATTTTTCTTTTTAATTTTTAGAAGCCTAAGAGTTGCACGTGCAATACACGGGGAAATGAAAAGTTTCAGAAAAATCAAACATGCGCAAAATGAAGTAAACACAGAAATACCCACGTGGCACGAATCTCGAGGCAGAACCTCGAGATTCGACCGTCCAAATTGCCCTATGGGCCAGCGCCGATGGTCTGATGAGCTCCAATGGAATCCGTGCTTTGCACACTTATCCCTTCAGCTCCTCTTAACTGCTCTGCACTGTTTGATTTCCCTGCAATCAAACAGAGACCCATTATTTTACCATTTAACATCTTTTTAATGCTTTTTAATCCAAAATTTTAATTCCCAAACTATAATTCTTCACTATAAATACCACCCATGACTTAGCTTTTCACCATTCTGAAACTTTAGCAAAAATTCTCTAAAAAACTTCTAAGTGCCAAGTGGAGTTAAGTCCCTCAACTGGAGTAGCGAGCCAAACTCGACGACCGGAGTATCTCCGACGAAACCACGATCCCCGAGAGTTTCTTCAATCTCTTCTTAACCATATAAAAACAGTAAGTTCCTTCACCCCCTTTCTTTCTATCTCAAACCACTTTTTAAAACAAAAGGACAAAAGAGGAGTTATCTCTGATATCGTTTTCTTTTTAACCTTTGCAAGTCATGTGATAAGCAAACGAGATCAAACTAACATGCTACAATAATTCTAATCTTATTCACATCAATTAGTTTTTAGTTTTTAACAAAATTTTCATATGTAACGAACATATAACAAACTTTTTCAGTAAAATACCATGAACTTTAGTATCGCCCTCTCATCGATAATTAGTTTAAATACCTTTAGAAAAACTTCACGGGATAAATACCTACCCCACACGCACACCATGGTCCTATAGCAAGGTATTCTAAATTTATGGCTAAGTTAAAGAAATAAGCTTTTCATTAAAATACCACACCGTTTCAAAACGGGTTTCTTTAAATCGGTATTTCGAAATTCTTGGCAATTACGCCTCTACAACTCTCGCTAAAGGACCCACTAATGGATGGTACGGATTATCGCACATCCTTGAGACAGTAGAGCGAGATGCAGAATTCCTCACGGAGTATTCGGTTTCGAAAGGAATAAAAATATGTTTTTTTTAAGAAACGCGACTTTTCAAATAAAAACTAATTTTAAGGAAAATTATATAAAAATTATGAAATCTGTATTATCAATAAAAAAAATTAAGAAACTATATTTTTAAAATGAAAGATTAAAAATTGTAGATAAAATAACACCAAGTTTCCAAAAATAGTAGTTTTCATAAAAATATCACAAACTTTCAAAAAGCTAGGTTGTATCATTAAAATACCCCAATAATTAAAATACATGCTCATGAAAACCCTAAATGTTGTAAATCACCCTCGAGGTTTATTTTGAAACTATATTAAAATATTTTTCATAAAACCCTCTCGAGATATGCAAACAATATTTTAAGGACCTTAGATAAATATAGGTTTAAGCGGGCCCAATTCTTTTGAGCCCCAGAGAGCCGGAAAAAGTGAGTGCTTGCCTATTTAGGTTAGACAATTTAACAGAGTTATCATAGGCAATTGTTTTGGAAATAGACACAAATCTGCCATCCATGTGCAACAATTGTCGATTTCTCCTGAACATAAGAGTTTAACAATTTACATCAATTCACATGAAAAGACATGAACTCAAATCCAAACTCAAATGTAAACTTGAACTCGAACTCGAATAGAAACTCGAACTCTAATCTAAACCCGAATATGAACTCGAATCCAATTTACTCGAACCAACTTGACTCGAATCCAGATTGCAATTGTCGTGACTCGCACATTACTCGACTCACTCGAATACAATTTACACCTTTTGCAATCTAGGGTTTCGATCAAGAAATATCAATCAATCAAATTAGATAAGCATATTAACCAGTTATAATATATTATACACGGGGTGCTTGGGATAGTTTCTTGTGTGAATCCAACGGATCTTCAGGAGTCCCGTATTAACCTCTTTTTTATTTTACTCGAATATCAATCGGGTTGACTCATCTACAATCTAGAGCCCCGATACTAACACATGAAATGGGCTCATGTTTCTTTGCTTCTGGGGCCCCACTCTTAAGCTCGTGAATACTTCTACGGCGGCATTGACATTCACACTTGGAACTTAACGTTAACATAATGACCATCTAAAGACCTATAGTATATATTTACCCATGATCATATACTCTTACTCGTTATATATATATATATTCTACTCTTATCATTTTCTTTACTCTTATCTATTCTTGGGATTTACCGAGCGCTAGTTCACTGACGGGCATTCCATCCATTTTTCTTTTCTTGGAATATTCGTCGGATACTGTCGAGACGGAGGAAGTTGAAGTCACAGAGGAGGACTACGACCAGATAGCTACTTAGGGCTAGTTCAACTTCTTTTCCTTCAGTTTATGTATACCACTTGTTTATGCATTTTCTTTATTGTATTTACTTTCCAGCATAAACTCTTGTATTTGTAAATATTGGAAGTTGAATGTAAATAAAGATATTTGTTGAAAATTTTTTATAGTCTCAATTTATTCTTGCATTGTATATTATTGTTTCAATACGCTTAGTATATTTATTTAGGAAATGATCTTCTCTGGATAAATATACCGCGGGTTTGCCACGTCACCGTTTCCGTCTATTGAGAAGCGGGGTGTGACATCAAGTATATACCTTTTTCATTATTTCTTTGTGGAATTAGGGGAAGATTAGAAATGATCATGTCATGCCCCGCTTCCCAGTAGACGGAAACGGTGACGTGGCAGGCCGCAACGTATTTTGCTAAGAAATAAACATGTTAAGCGTAATTAAGCAATATATAAAAATGCACAAGAACGACAAGTGATATAAAATAACAACTTTATTTACATTCATCTTTACATACAAATATTTAAAAAGAAAAGATACAATGATATAAAGCAGTGCCTAAACAATGACACACAAAATGAAAGTAAGTATAAGGAACTAGAAGTCTGGCTGTGCCGCAAGCTGATCCAAGTCCTCCTGACTAGGCTCGATCTCCTGAGAGTCCTGTCTCCTGACGAACATTCCAAGGACAGAAATAGAAAGGAATGTCGTCAGCGAACTAGTGCTCGGAAAATCCCAAAAGAAGAAAGAGAATATAAGGAGTAATATGAAAAGAACATGTGAGTTGTACAGGTATATGATGGTTATTATAACGTGGTTGTTTGTAGCTTGATACAGAAGGTATTCATGTATATGAGAGGAGTCCATCTTACTCCATGGACTATGGTAACATGTAGTATAAGGCCCCATCATAACTCACGGGACAACGACACGAGAATTCATGTAGGTGTCTTTTAAGTGACCTTTCGTACCACGATATACGTTCCGTATCAATCTACCCCTTTATCCCTACGTAATATATTGTATCGATTATAATTATCAGACGTGCCAAAACCATGGATATAAGTTGTTCAAGTATTCATGTTCAGGATGTAGTCAAGTATTCAAGTAGTCAAGTCAAGTTATAATCATGGTTCGGTCAAGTCAGGTCAGGTATACATGTTTGATATTGATGTTTGATTTCAAGTATTCATGTTCATGTTTCAAGTATTCAAGCTCTTGTTCGATGTTGAATTCAGGTTTGAGATTGGACTCAGACTTGAGTCAGACACTTGTAAACTGATTTGGATCTTGAATTAGGTTCGGGAGTTATCGGTAACTGCTGCACATAAACGGCAGGATTTGTGTTTTTTCCCAAGACAATTACCATTGATAACTCCATTAAGTTGTCTACCTTAAATAAGCAAGCACTCACTTTCTCCGGCTCCCTGGGGCTCATGAGAATTGATCCCACTCAAACCTATATTTACTAAGGTCTTTAAATATTGTTTTATATAACTCGAGGGGTTTTTTATAAAAAAATATTATAATATAGTTAAAAATAAACCTCGAGGGGTTATTTATATTATAAGGGTTTTCATGAGCATGAGTTTTAAGGATTTGAGGTATTTTAGTGAAAAACAATTAACTTTGGAAGTTCATGATATTTTATTAAAAAGAGTTGTCTTTTGGTAACTTGATGGTATTTTATTGAAACTTGTTAATCTTTCATTTTTAGAAAATAAGTTTATTATATTTTGAAAATAAGGATTTATAATTTTTATATAATTATTAAAAATTAAATTTGTTTATTTATTTAGAAAATTTGTTTTTCTTAAAAACCGTATTTAAAACCTTTTGAGACCGAATGCTCCGTGAGAAGGTTTTCATCTCGCTCTACTAGACCAAAGATGTGCGATAATCCACACCATTCATTAGCGGGTTCCCTAACGAGAGTTGTAGAGGCGTAATCGCAAAGGAATCGAAATATTGTTTTAAAAGAAAACCGGTTTTTAAAGTAAGTGGTATTTTAATGTAATATTTTCTTCGCACAAAAATTCCTACAAAAAGGTATCGTGCTATGAAACAAGAGTGTACGTGAGGGGTATGTCATTACCCCATGAAGTTTTTCTTAAAGGTATAGTTTTAACAAAACTAAAAGAGATGATATTAAAGTTCATGGTATTTTAATGAAAAAGTTAAATTAAAGTTATTTTACATGATATTCTTGGTTAAAATTTATTCTAAATATTGGTATTATGATTACAAGTATTGTGTAAGAATTTGGATGAACAATATATAAGAAAAATGGGAGTTTCTAGGGTTTAGAAAATAGATATCGGTATTAACTCCACTTTTACTGATTTTGATTAGAAAGAATTTCAAAGAAGAGCAAGGGAGTTTGGGAGGAACTTACTGTTTGATTATGTTAAGAAGAGATAGAAGAAGAGAAGGGTGTCATCGTGGCGTCGCAGGAGCTCCGAATGTTGCTTCGATCTTCACCGGAAGTTGCTTGCTTGCTAACTTCTCTTTACTCCACTTGTATTTAGGAACTTTTTGAGAGAATTTTGCTATAATTTTCAGAATGGTGCTAAGCTAAGGTATGGGATGGTATTTATAATGCAGAATTAAGGTTTTGGAATTAAAATGGTGGATTGTAAAGTATTAAAATGTGGTTTAATTGTGAAATGAAAGGTCTCTATTTGATTGCAAAGAAATCAAATAGTGCAGGGAAGTTAGGGGTAAGTGAAGGGTTGTGTGTGCAATGCCCGGGCTTCATTGGGCTCAGATCAACCGTCCTTGCCGGTCTTTAGCTCCATTTCGCCGGTCGATTGGAAGCATCTGGCTTTGAAATTCGTGTCACCAGATAAAATTAAGGTTTACTTCATTTTCCACATGTTTGATTTTTCCGACTTTTCATTTTTCTGTGTATTGCACGTGCAATCTTTTGGGCTTCCAAAGAGTTAAAAGAAAAATTCAGAAAAAATAATGTGTCTGATGGGAATCGAACACAGGGGCTACATTACAGCAGTGCAAGGCTTTACCAGTGAGCTACAAGTTGATTCTTGTTATTATTTAACAAAATTGACTTATAAATCAAACTCAGGCTGTAAACTCATTTCTGTACATTAAA
This sequence comes from Agapanthus africanus, assembly GCA_030015575.1. NCBI lineage: Eukaryota > Viridiplantae > Streptophyta > Magnoliopsida > Asparagales > Amaryllidaceae > Agapanthus > Agapanthus africanus. The sequence continues at coordinate 13,312,660 of CM057339.1, forward strand.
ATGGAAAATTTAGTACAGTAAATTCATAGTCGTTACAGATTAACTTCTCAATGAAAATCAACTCGAGAGTTGTCGTTTGAGCATGGATGCAGTTTTTGCATGCAACTATAGTTAGTTTTAAAGATTTTTCAGTGTAAAATGGATGCAGTTTTCATATTATTGAGTTGGACTGTTCCATATATCTCCATGTATTACATTGAGTTGAAATATTGTGCATGCTATGCATTATTTCAGATAACGATTAAAAATAGAAGGGGTCACCATATTGAAACTCTTATGCCAATTACAAGTAAATTTGGTGGGAAATTATAAGGAAATTTTGGAAGGAATAAAGAAATAGAGAGAAATTAATGTACAAAATTGTTATGACAGCGAGGGAGAAGACATGGAATTTAGAGCTTCACTCAAAAAAATTTCATAGTGGCAGATGTCAAATCATAAACCAATGTAACGACTCTGAATTTATTGTACTAAGTTTTCTATTTTAATGTACAGAAATGAGTTTACAGCTTGAGTTTGAATTATAATTCAATTTGGTTAAATAACAGCAAGAAACAGCTTATAGCTCGCTGGTAAAGTCTTTACACTGCTGTGATGTAGGCCCTGTGTTCGATTCCCACCAGACACATTATTTTTTTCTGAATTTTTATTTTTAATTTTTGGAAGCCCAAAAGATTGCACGTGCAATACACAGGGAAATAAAAAGTTCAGAAAAATCAAACATGCACAAAATGGAGTAAACACAAAATAATACACGTGGCACAAATCTCGATGCCTGAAGCCCTAGATCGACCGACGGATCTTCCTTTATAGCCGCCGCCGACGGTTCTGATGGAGCCAAATTACCCCAGGCTTTGCACACCCCCTCCTGTTACCGCTAACTCCCCTGCACTGTTTGATTTCTCTGCAATCAAACAGAGACCTTTCATTTCACAATTAAACCATATTTTAATACTTTTTAATCCACCATTTTAATTCCAAAACCTTAATTCTCCACTATAAATACCATCCCTACTTTGGCTCGGCACTATTCTGAAAATTATAGCAAATTCTCTCAAAAAAGTTCCTAAGTACAAGTGGAGTAAAGAGGAGTTAGCAAGCAAGCAACCTCCGGTGAAGATCGAAGCTGATTCCGGCACTCCCGCGACGCCATGATGACACTCCTATATTCTTAACCCTTTCCTTGACCTTTCAAAATAGTAAGTCACTCCCAATCCTCCTCCTTTTTCATTGCTTTTCACTTTAAATCCAATATCAGTAAAAGTGGAGTTATACCGATATCTTCTTTTATACAACCTATAACTCCATTTCCTTTTATCATTTGGGTCAAACGACTTTTACACAATACTTTTAATGTTAAATACTAATATTTAAAATTAATTTTAACCAAGAATCTCATGTGGAAAATCCATACTTGAACTTTTTCATTAAAATACCATGATCTTTGATATCACCTTTTTAAATATTTGTTAAAACAATACCTTAGGAAAACTTCACGGGGTAACGACCTACCCCATATGCACACTTGGTTTCATAGCACGATTCTCATTGTATGTATTTTTGTTGCGAAGTATAATATTACAATAAAATACCACATAACCATAAAAAACGGATTTCTTATAAAGTAGTATTTCCTATCATTTGAGATTACGCATCTACAACCCTCTTTAGAAAACTCGCTAATAGGTGGTGCAGATTATCGCAAATCTTTGGGCTAGTACAACGAGATACAGACCTCCTCACGGAGCATTCGGTCTCGAAAAGATTTAAATACGGTTTTTAAGAAATACGAATTTTCTAAATAAAATAAAATTATTTTTAAAACTAAAATTATATAAAATTATAAATCAATATTTTCAAAAGAAATCTATATTTTTTTTTCAAAAATGAAAAGTTTAACGAATGACAATAAAATACCATCAAGATATCAGAAAGGCAAGTTTTCAATAAAATACCATGAACTTTCCAAACTAAGTACTTATCATAAAAATACCCCAAATACTTAAAAAACATGTTCATGATAAGCTTAAATAATACTAATCACCCTCGAGGTTTAACTATATTAAATTTTTTTTATAAAACCCCTTCGAGTTATATAAAAACAATATTTAAGGACTTTAGTAAATATATGTTTAAGCAGGATCAATTCTCTTGATCCTCAGGGAGCCGAAGAAAGTGAGTGCTTGTCTATTTAAGGTAGACAAGTTAACGGAGTTATCGATGGCAATTATCTTGGAAAAAGACACAAATCCTGCCGTCCATGTGCAGCAGTTACCGATGACTCCCGAATATAATTCAAGAGCTAAATCGGTTTACAAATGTCTGACTCAGTCTGAGTCCAATTCAAATCTGAACCCAAAATCAAACCCAAATACTTGATCATGAACACGAATACTTGAAATCAAACATCAATATCAAACATGTATATTTGGCTTGACTTGACCGAACCATGGTTATGACTTGACTTGACTACTTGACTACTTGATTATATCCTGAACATGACTACTTGAACATTTTGTATCCATGGTTTCGGCAAGTCTGATAATTATAATCTATAGAACACATTACGCAGGGATAAAGGGGTAGATTGGTACGGAACGTATATCGTGGCATGAGAGGTCACTTAAAAGGCACCTACATGAATTCTCATGCCGTTGTCCCATGGGTTATGACGGGGTCTTGTACTACATGTTACCATAGTCCACGGAATAAGATAGACTCCTCTCGTATACATGAATACTTTCTGTATCAAGCTACAAACAACCATATTATAATAACTATCACATATCCATAATCAATCATACACAACCCATCTATTCATTTCACAGTACTTGTTATGTTCTATTTCTTCTTTTGGGACTTACCGAGCACTAGTTTGCTGATGACATTCCTTTATATTTCTTTCTTTGGAATGTTCGTTAGGAGGACATAACTCTCAGGAGATCGAGCCTAACCAGGAAGACTTGGACCAGCTTGTGGCATAGCCTGACTTCTAGTTCCTTGTACTTTCATTTCTTGTATGCCATTGTTTTGGCGCTGCTTTATATCATTATATCTTTTCATTTTCAAACAGTTGTATGTAAAGATGAATGTAAATAAAGTTGCTGTTTTATTTTAATACTCTTGTCATTCTTATTCATTTTATATATTGCTTAATTACGCTTAACATATTTATTTCTTAGTAAATACGTTGCGGCCTGCCACATCACTATTTCCGTCTACGGGGAAGCGGGGCGTGACAGGTTTTTTTGGTGGTCCATACAGGTCAGTTCTGCATGAAGTCTTAAGTAATATATCGCAAGAATTATAAGAATCAGCAACTATACATTCCTTACATTTCTGATTTCTTGAATCTATCCTAACCATTCCTTTTCTATCAAGGTCATAGACTCACCAAACAACACTAATACCAATGTCAATGGTAACACCCCACCACCTACTCTACCACCACCACCTACTGTTGCAGCTCCTATCAACGAGAAAACGGTACTACTCGAGGCGATTAAGAGCTTTCTGGAGGGTCAGCAGCGGCAGACTGCTATCCTCATGCACCATCCAGAAGCTGAGGCACCCGGAGTCAAGCAATTCCGGGCACTGCATCCAAAGCATTTCCCTGGAAAAGAGAGCCTACTGGGGGCAGAAGAATGGGATCAATCAATAGAAGAAGATCTGGCAGTAGCTCAAGTGCCAGATATTACTTGGGTGAGAGTTGCGAAGCTGCAATCGACCGACAACGTCAGAGTCTAGTGGAAGGCTGAAGAAAGCCGTCTCACCCAACCTATCGAGTGGAAGACATTTCGCGATCTGTTCGATGCGAAGTACTTCCCTGAGACTACCCATTTTGACATGGAGCAGTAGTTCATCCATCTACAACAAGGCTCAATGTGGGTCAAGACTGTGGATGAATACGATGCTGAGTTTACCATGCTTAGTAGGTAAGATATCGTCTCAAATTCAAATTCCTGATTTCACTCATTACACTGCTAACACAAGGTCGTAACAAGTTTGCTGCACACCTGATTCCTACTGCTGAGATCCGGAAACGACGATTTCAGTAAGGGTTGGACCCGGAAATCCAAGCCGCACTCGCTATAGGGGATTTCCCAACCCATGAGTTTGCACTGAAGGCTGCCCGACGCTATGAGTCAGTGGTGAAGAAGAAGGGCAGACCGCAGACTGCCGGTGTAGAACGCTCTGCCACACAGATGTCAGGAGAAGCCTCTTCTAGGCAGACATTTGCACCCAGGAGACCGGGAGGATCATTTAACCGGCCCAGTACAGACTTTTGTTTTTACCGCAAAAGGACTGGACACCTGGCAAAAGACTGCAGGCGTGCAAATAGCCTGTGTTTGGTTTGTGGTGCATCTACTCATGCCATTGGAGCATGTCCATACCGTTTCAACACAGCTCCAGTATCCAGACCAGCTATCACAGTTCCGAAGCGACCAGCCATTCAGGCTCCTGCACCTCGTCTATCTCTCCCTACACTCGCTCTACGTGGACCTCCTGCATAGTCTTAATGTCAGTTCCATTAAGCACAGAGAAACATGCCTCAAGGGCAGAGAAACATGCCCCAAAGACAGAGGAATGTGCCTCCAGTAAGGAGGAATGTACCCCGACGTCAGGGTTTCACGATGACGGTCGAGGAGGCCGAAGCCACGGGACAAGTAATCACTGGTAACTCCCAATCCTTTCAAACCTTTTCAATCCTTGTATATCATTATATTTTTTTCTATACCTAAACCTATTCCACACAACTTAGGTACTATACTAGTAGCCTCCCTATCCGCTCTAGCACTCTTTGACACTGGAGTATCATATTGCTTTATGTCGCAACGGTTCGTCCGAACTCATGCGATTCCAGTTAAACTGCTCGTATCCAGCTAGAATGTCAGTTCAGGGAACGGCGTTATAAAAGCAACTCTGGGATACGATCTGTATCCAGCGGTCGTCTGCAGTAGAGAATTTTATACGGACTTCAAGGTGCTGGACATACCGAACTTTGACGTAGTCTTGGGAATGGACTGGCTGGGAACTTTCTTCGCTACCATCGACTGACGCCAAAGGATGGTAATGTTCAAAATACCAGATCATCCAGTGTTCTATTTCAAGAGTGGAGACCGTACCCAGGAGCCTAGCATCTACAAAGAAAAACCAAAGAAGGCAGTAGTTGCAGCATTACAAGCGGAAGAATCGAAGTCAGAAATAGTTAGAGAGTTCGAGGATATATTCCCGGAAGATATATCAGGTTTGCCTCCTGATTGAGCTCTTGAATTCAGCATTGATTTACTACCTGGTGCGCAACGTGTAATCAAAGCTCCGTACCGGCTATGTCCAGAAGGATTGAAGGAGATCCGTATTCAGTTGGACGAACTCCTGAAGAAAGGTTGGACTCGTCCCAGTACTTCAAGTTGGAAATTTCCAGCGTTACTTGTGAAGAAGAAAGAAGGGTCATACAGGATGTGTGTAGATTATCGAGCTCTGAACGAAGTGATGATCAAGAAAAAGTATCTACTGCCACGCATTGATGCTATTTTCGATCAGCTAAGTAGTTCTTGTGTATTTTCGAAACTAGATCTTCGTTCGGGTTATCATCAAGTGAAGGTCAAAGAGTCCGATATTCCGAAGACAGCGTTTAGGACTCGATATGGTCATTATGAGTATCTTATAATGCCATTTGGAGTGACCAATGCACCTACCATCTTTATGAATCTGATGAACCAAGTTTTTCGAGAGTACTTAAACATGTTCGTTGTCATCTTCATCGACGACATCCTGGTGTATTCAAAGAATCGGAAAGAACACGCCGAGCATTTACGAATTGTCTTGGAGACATTGCGAAAACATCAGCTCTATACCAAGTACAATAAGTGTGAATTTTGGCTAGATCAAGTCTGATTTCTCGGGCATATTGTTTCAGGCAAAAGAATCTCAGTAGATCCAGCTAAGGTGTCATCTGTCAGTGAGTGGCCGACACTAAAGACGGTGAAGGATATATGAAGTTTCTTAGGATTAGTAGGATACTACCGGCGATTCATTGAAGACTTTTTGAAGATTGTAGCACCCCTGACCAAGCTCACACGTAAAGATGAAGCATTTGTGTGGTCAGAAGCATGTGAAAATGCTTTTGTAGAACTCAAGTCAAGATTAACTTATGCTTCCATTCTTGTAATACTGGATCAATCTGAAGGTTTCGTCGTACATTGTGATGCATCCGGTAAAGGATTAGGATGTGTTCTACACCAGCATAGAAAAGTTGTTGCTTTTGCATCAAGACAGCTAAAGGTATATGAGCGCAACTATCCGACACATGATCTGGAGTTGGCAGCCGTTATCTTCGCACTTAAGGTTTGGCGCCACTATCTTTTGGGAGAACGAGTGGATATATACATTGACCATAAGAGTCTGAAGTATGTATTTACTCAGAAGGAATTAAACATGCGGCAGAGAAGTGTTAGCTATATGTATGCCCTAAAGGCCATTATTGTACATATAATGTATATCATAGTGGATGCTTGGATATATATAGAGAGGACTTTCTTGCTCGACATGATAGTATGCTATCTGGTTGCTCTTTGTCTTAACATGTCGACTTGTATAAGTGATGCTGTCTTGCTCTCACATGTTGATAAAGCCCTTAGGATGTGTACTTGACTACTAGGACTATGATGGAGATCATACTAGTGGGGCCAACGGTAGTCCACAAGTACACCCTATAATCGTTCCTAGTCGAGGGTGTATCGAGATAAGGCATCGATATTCCAGAGTAGACTAGCGTATACGCATCTTGACCCATATGATGGGCGATGGATGATCCCACATCTATTGATGTTTGGCATCAAAGATGGTATACGGGTGCTCAGTGGAGACTGGGTACACTGAACGGACTCGCCGAGAACTCCTAGTTGGTATTATACCTATCGTCAGATAGCAGTTCTCTGGTGACACTGGTACAGGTTAGTCTGTAGACCCGAGATCGTCATAGAGTCTTGTGTGATTCCCACCGTGCTTTGATTTCCACCTTACCACGTTCAAGAGAACGTGCAAAACGGTGGTTTTTGGGTACAGTCCCGAATCATATGGAGGCAATGAGCAATAGGAGGGGATTCGTCTCTTCTGGTATTGGAGGTTGATGTTGCACTGCGCTCGATTGGCCATAACGATAAGTCCTTGGCCAGGGCTGCTACGGAGATTTAGTGATAAGTGTTATGAGTAGTTTCTTGACCCGTTATGAGCCTTACATCGGCACGACTTATAGCTTATTGGGGTCTGACGTTTACCATCCCTAGACTAGATATGCGACATATCAGACGAAAAGACCGGACTGTACGGTAGTGTTACTGAAATGCTTTTCAGGAGTAGGAGCAGGCTTGCTTGTTGATCTTCTGATCGCTCAATACTCGGGTAGCCGTTACGTCCAGCTAGTACCGCTGACGGTTTGTGGGTGCTTGATATGATCATCACCTACTGCCGGCGTATTGACGAGTCTTTAGAGTCTTACACAGAGGTTTCACTAGCTCATGCAAAACGAAATAGGAGCATATATGTGATATGTGAGGAACCGAGATTAATACGAGTATGTGATACCATATTCTATTCTCGCGATATAAGGTATCGATCAGTTATATGAGATATAGCCGGGTTAACGAATCAAATGTTGATTCGATAGTCGATACTGTATCGGTCGGTTATATGAGATATATAACTGGGTTATCGAATCAAGTGTTGATTCGATAAGTTGATACAAATAATATTAGTCGGTCATATGAGATATAACCGGATTATTAAATCAAGTGTTGATTTAATGATTTAATGTATAATTATATATATGATATATCAATTTGCATTAACTAATATAAGCACACTTAATCATTTCTTTTTCTCACATATGCACACTTACTATATATGTGATATATATTAATTGTGTTTTCTTTTTGTGTCATGATTGATGCCACATGCAACATGGGTGTATGAGACTTACACCATGCTAATGATAATGAAAGGTTTATTTATTTAGAGTAAATCAATTATTAGTTGGAAATTGGTCACATGGCATGAAGGTTGTAGAAGCTTGGAGACTCATTGACTTAGTCCACTAGTTTTGTCTTACACTAGATATTTATTAACCCAACCATTATCTAAACCCATGGTTAAGTCTCTACATGAGTTATATGAGATATTTCTCACCCATGGTTGCCATTCACTCTCTCATCTATTATTTGCTTCATCTTCTTCAAGTTCAAGAGAGAGCTCTCTGGGTTTATGAGAGGTGAGAAAAATTAGTGAGAAAATTAATTCTAAAGTGAGCAAAAATCCTACTTCATCATTCTCTACTAAATTAGCAATTTAGTTTAGGGTGTTAACTTCATTAATCCCTAATTAGTGAAGAGGTAGTTTTGGTTAGTGTCTCCTCGACGTAGATCATTTTCGGCCTAGAAGACTTCGTGCAAGCTCGTTCCTTTCTCCTTGTGGAGCCGTTCTAGAGTCCGCAAGATCACTACTTGGAGTGAAGGGACTACTACACGGAGCTATTGAAGTGAAGGACCGGTCTACAAAGATTGTATTCCTAGTTCACTTAGTTGTAAAGTAGTTTACACATTGTATTGTCTAAATCTCTAGTTAAGATTCTAGGGTTAGGATTGTTTTGTACGACAAATTTTTGAAAATGGCATGGACGATGCCTCTCGAAACCTTGTTGTCGTGCCAAGCAATCCTACAAAAAGATGGTTAGAACTCATGGCGGACTTCGACATCAACCTACAGTATCATCCTGGAAAGGTGAACATAGTTCCTGATGCACTTAGCCGCAAGCCATTAGCAATGAATCTCACTGCTCAGTGGAAGCTACAACAGGAATTGCACGGATTGGCGATCGAAGTAGTTATGCCAGATAACGCTTCATATTTGATGAACTTACAAGTCCAGTCCACTCTTATCAATCAGATCAAGACAGCTCAAGCAAATGATGCCAAGCTACAAAAGATCCGAGAACAAGTAGAAAGTGGACTTCAAACTGACTTCATCATCCACGATGATAAATCCTTGAGATATGGAAGTCGATTATGTGTACTTATCGGCCCAGTTCGAGAAGAGTTGATGATAGAAGCTCACAGCTCTCCTTATTCTGTATACCCCGGTGGTACGAAAATATACAAGGACCTACGACAACACTACTGGTGGCATGGAAAGAAGCGCGAAGTTGCCAGAAGCTGTAACACCTTAGAATGCGATTAGTGTTAATTATGCGATATTGCGGGTTTTTGGTAAAAAGGGTTACCAAAATAACTTTCTCGCATTTTAGTTAGATTAATTAATATTTAATTATTATTTGTTTTGGGTCACACACACTTGTGCATGTTAATATAGAGGGGGTTGTTTAGTGTTAACCTTGCTTAGTGGACATAACACTTTAACCTAATCCTTGCCTTGTTAACCTTGCCCTAGATATTTGTTGTGAGAGGAGATATTTTCATTTGTGTTTTGGATTGGAGAGGAGGTGGAAAGGTGACTCATGAGGAGTCATGCTTGCATTTATTGATGGAGAGGGAGAGAGTACGTGCAAGGGTGCACTTACCCTACACTTACCCTCTCATCTCTTTAACACCTCACACTCTCATTCTCACTTCACTCTATCTCTTTCTCATTATTCTTCATCTCCTCTTCACTCTCAACTGAACCATTACCATTTCCTTCACTAAACCTTCACCAAACTTCATTAAATCTCACCCAAATCACTTCTCATGTCTTGTTTTGCCTCTAGGATCCCTTGGAGCTTGGAAAGTTAGAATCTTTGAGCATTTGTGGTTAGGTAATGATCTCAAACTGTTAAATAGGATGTTATATGTTGTGTAGCCTTTTAGATTCAGTTTAGAACACTTAAAATTTAGTTTTGTACACATATCGTATTTTTAGTGTCATATTATGATATATGTGATCTGCTGTGACCCCGAGTGTATACTGGAAAATCTAGCAGTGTAGTTGTATTATACTAGAGACCCTAAGCTTTCACCTGAAGCACGAACCCCTTGAGCTCGGATTTGGCCAGCGACATATAGAGGAAATCCGGCGACCTCGGCCATGTAGGGGAGTTAGGGCTTGGTTTTTGTAGGATAGCTGTCTGGAGCTATTTTAGAGTGTTTGGTATTGTATGATTTTTTTGTTTTGACAGTATACAAAATCTGGGATTACTTTGCTTGTTTCTAGTGTTACGAATACGTGTGTTACGTTATCCGACACGGTGCGTGTACTTTGTGTAGCTGTTGCTCTTGAGTTGGTTTCGTAGTGTCGCTACGCACGTTAGCCACTAGACGAACACTTGAGAGTATGTTTTGAGTTGGTGCGTCGGTCAAACGTAGTTGTACGTGTTATTGGTCAATTGCTAATGTGAACTTGTTATGTTGTTATATGATTTTTGGGTCGCAGGCGGGGACTTCGGACGCTGCGAAGAAGGGAAAGCAAGTGGTTGTCTTTACTTAGCCCAAGATCATCAGTGAGTAGATTTAACATCTACAGGGGAATCGCCCGCATGGCGTTATGCATCTGGGCTAGATTATATGACATGATTACTAGTTATAAGTATATGGACATTGATATTGCATGTGTACCTTTGTTGCATATCTCATTTTCCTATTGCATATGAACATAGTATCAATGAGACACAACACCATTATTGACGGTTCATGCTATACGAGCACTAATTGTAGGTTACACACACACCGTCGATAATTGCCATGACACGCACAACCTATATACATATGTGATATTGTATTAGTTAGGGACATTGAGACATGATCCTTATTTCCATTATGTATAAGAAAGATAGCATACACATATACCTTGCATACTTACATGCTTACACTCATACATATGTGATATTGTATCGGTTAGGGACATTGAGACTTGGATTCTGATTTTCATTATGCATATGAAATATAGCATACCTGTATACCTACATGCTTACACATATGCCTTGCTATACCTACATGTTTACACATATACCTATATGGTATTACATCATTATTGATAAGTATATACCCATATTTTGCCATAGCTACATGTATATCATGCACACATGCTTACATGTATACCCACTTACCTTGCTAGAGCTACATATATCCTATGTGGTATTGTATAGTCATCGACATTGAGACTTTGATTCTTATGCTATTGCGCATATGCAATGCATCATACATACATGCTTACATATAGATACACATATTTTGCTATACCGACATGGTTACACACATACCTTGCTATAGCCACATGTTCACTTTTATATGATGTTGCATTGGACTTTGGAGAAATTTGGAAACCGCATGATATATTAAATAACTTGATGCATTTAAATAGCGGTTTTTCCTTTATATGCTCATATTACTGTTTCATGTTGCATATACTATATTTCATGGATTTCACATGATATTTTCTGGATTTGAGGACCGTGGTAGTTCATGAAATTATGCATTGTTTGAAAAATCCGGTTTCTATTGATATGATATTTCGATGCGTCCACCATGAGATTTCTCGGTTCTGAGACTTGTGTTAAATACCCCATGCGAGGAGTGGACGAGTGATTGTTAGAGATTCTGCGTGTTCAAATTTTAGTTAATTACCGCAATCAAGACGGTTTCGCTTGTAACTAGCCGGTTGAGTACGGGTCGTCCGCAGGGAGATGGGAATATTTTTCTATGTGTTTTAACGAGTTAAGTCCGAAGGTCCAGATTTTGTTTGTGATTATCTAAGTGGTAAAATGATATGTAAAGAGAGCTTGTTAGGTTTAGGATTCGGTTAGTTTGAGTTAGGAGTCTCCCACTTCTTTCGTTGCCCCTCTTAATGTCGGTGTTACGGTAATCGGCAACAACGGGGATTAGCACGACTAGGAAGGAACTTGCGAGTATAAGCTAGGCTTTCCAACGCATAAGTTCTTTCTTTTGGTGCTTGTCCGTCCGTTCTTGGCTCTTAGCCATAACCTCCGGTTAATTCAACCACAACCGGTCTCACTACGGAATCACCGCTATCATGTAGGATAGGGTGCCGTAAGGAGCGGATTGTGGTTCAATTAACGGGAGTCGATTTTAAGATGTTGGGCAAGGAAAGAGTGAGAGAGATTTCCTTCTCTCAAACTTCCCTTATCCTACCCTAACAAGTATGAAACTACTCACACATCATAATGAAAAGAAAACAAAACAAAAGAGGAAGATAGAAAGAAAGAGATTAGAAGATAACAACTAGCTATTTGCGACCTCACCTTGGCAAGGATCAAGCGTAAGCATCATGGTTGTTTTAAGGATAAAGAAAAAAGAGAGAAGAAAGAAACAACAAGAAATAACAACAACTAAGTTAACAAATGAAAATTACAACAATTAACAAGTTAACTAAAGAACAAGACAAGCATGATAAGTAAACGGTTCTTCTTTATTCATCATTCTTCACTCACAAAAGCTCACTACAAGATTTTCAATGGAGAAGAGATGAGAAGAGGAAGAAGAAACAAGTATTCTAAACCTAGAAAAATACAAGATTATGCACCCCTTGGCTTCACAAGGTTCTGGGCTATTTATAGGCAGGAAAAGGAAAACCTAGGGCAACATTCAGAACCCTCATGAAAAGACCAAGCTGCCCCTGAAAGATCAACATCTGCGCGCCACCATACGGCCGCGGTTCCGCGGCCTTATAGAGGACTTAGGTCTTCAGCTTTTGTGGTTTCTCCTGGTTCTGTGTGCCCTTTATTCTGGTATATGTATTTTCTCATATTTTCTTCACGATTTTTCCAGAATTTCTGTTGATCAAAAGGTGATTTGATGTGGATTTTTTTCTCATGATTTCCTCGAGCTCCGTGTAGATTTCTTGGATCTTGTGTTGCCATTGAGCCTTGTGCATGAAAACGACATCGATTTGCCATTTTGTCTCTTAAACTGGTGTGTGGCAACAGACGGATAAAGAGCGGAGATCCGTGTTTTATCTGTGATTGGCAGGAACCCGGGTTTTGTTGTGTTTTTCCATGAATTTCACCGTTTAGAGTCGAGAACTTGTATCTTGCAATTGACTAGCAAACACGGCTCAAGAGTATCTACCGATATGCAATGTGATAAAAGTTGGGCGGTATGAAAATGCAAAAATCTGATATGAACAAATACCTCCAAACTTATCATTTGCTCGTCCCGAGCAAAGCCAATTTATTCACAAAAAATTTCCTAACCTCACTTTTGCAGGGAACACGATTGCACTGAGCATGTGCAACAAGCCGTTAAACCTCTAGGTGTCCCTAGTAGGAGGAGTGTTGTCTCCTGAGGGTTTTCAGCGAATACTACCCACAAAATCCGGTCAAGTTGGTTTTGTAAAATAATTAAGATTCAAACCCTAAAGTTTTCTTTCAGAAAATAACAATTCTATTATCCTAAGTCTAGACTGTCGAACCTTTATTTTTCACACCTCGCTTCTTATTTAACTACAGATTTTATATGTCTTTACGTGCAGTGCAAAAAAGTGTCGTTAAGTTTCCAGAAGGATCGATTTACGTCATCATGTCACACAATAAAGCCCAGATAAAATTTTTGAACGGATCACATAAGTTTTATAAAGAGTTAAGTATTTTTCAAGTTTCGTTTTCCAGTAAAGTTTCAACTTTAGAATTTCTATCTTCCTTAACAGAAAACTAGGTCTTATTTTTCACTCCACCTTTTTCTTGTTTTCATTTCATACACACCTCTGTGAACGTGCAATAGTCTTTATCATAGAATAAAACCTTCATATCTCAGCTAAAATTTTTATAAAAGCCTGTCTTTTATCAAGATTATTCTCACACAAAGAACCGTTAGGAATTTTAACTCGGAGAGAACACTTGCTTGACTTTGTTTTAATCTGGACTTTCTAGGCTTCTTAGCGAGTTTTGAGCCAATGCACCAAAACCAGTTGGCTTTAGGGCATTAGGTGTAGAAACACCCCAGCGGACTTAATTACTCAAGTTACCTAGGTCCAAAAACAAAAGACAGTTTAGCGTGAAAATCATGATGATTCAATACGAACGGAGATATAACCGGCAGTTCAATTATTTTTTGGATAAAAGACGTGTTTAATGGGTTTTGGTGTATAATCATTCCAATCAAGTTCCAGATGGGTTATTTTTTAGACTTAGTTCCAATTAAGGCATCAATAACATTCCTTCATATTCACTCACTTCATAAACTATTCTTGATATTACTTATTTCCGAACAAACCTATTTGATCCTCAGAAAATCATTTATCCATTTAAAAGTTTTTCGACATAAAAGACTTGTCATCTAATTCCCAAAAACTCACGGCACGTGTAGTATGATGTAAAGACGTATATCAGCTATAGTTAACTTCAAAGGAGAGTTATCTTTCAGGTTTTCAAAATCTAAACATAAGATTTAGTTATTCTTATTTTATCAAACAAAACCGTCGAAATGTTGAATCAGAGTCCTCCCACTAGCTAACTTGACAAAAAAGTTTTTATGTTTTTAGGAATTTTTCAGATTTTTATGGATTTTATGGATTTTAATATGCAGATGCAAAATATACATATGAATGCGAAGGTAAGAAATGCGTACCGAGCGTACCCCCAAACTTAAACTGGACAGTGTCCTCACTGCCATTGCATGAAGAGATCATTTGAAGGGTCAAAATTGTCGGTTAGCGATACATAATTTTTTTTTTTGTTTTTAAGAAAAAGAAAAAGAAAAAGAATATCCACAAAAATGTACAAAATGGTATATACATACCCCCAAACTTATTTGGAACAGTGTCCACTGTTCTTGGCTGGATAACCGAAGTTTGGTGGTAGGCAGAGGAAGACTATGCTGGGTAAACCGGCTCCTGTAAGAACAGGAGCTCCTCTGTTGGTTCGGCGCTAAGGTACGGTTTTAGTCGGTGTCCGTTCACTTTGAAAAATGAACCGTCCTTTGGATTCTCTAAATCCACAGCGCCCTGCGGATACATATTCCGCACAAAATACAGCCCTTTCCAGCGAGATCTGAGCTTTCCTGGATGGAAGTGTAGCCGGGTGTCGTAAAGCAGTACCTGCTAACCAGGTACGAAGGTTTTACGCAAAAGGTGTTTATCGTGAAACACCTTCGTTCGGTTCTTAACGACAACCGCGTTATCGTAAGGCTCATCCCTAAGCTCGCTCAATTCGTTCAACTGCAGCTTCCGATGGCTGCCCGCATCTTCGAGAGACAGATTCAGCTCCTTTATCGCCTAAAATGCGCGATGCTCTATTTCGACAAGTAGGTGGCAAGCTTTTCCGTACACAAGCCGATAGGGAGACATGCCAAAGTCGGTCTTATAAGCGGTTCGAAATGCCCAGAGGGCATCAGTGAGTTTCAGCGACCAATCCGTATGGTTTTTGGAAACCGTCTTCTCCAGTATCTGCTTGATTTGCCGATTTGAAACTTCGGCCTGCCCGCAGGTTTAGGGGTGGTAGGGCGTAGAGAGCTTATGATTAATGGAATATTTCCGCATCAAGGCTTCGAAAGTCTTGTTGCAGAAATGACTTCCATTGTCGCTAATGATCGCTCGGGGGTGCCCAAAACGGGAGAAAATGTGTTCTTTAAGAAACCTAACGACAACCTTGTTGTCGTTAGTCCGGCTGGGCATAGCATCGACCCATTTAGAGACGTAATCAACAGCGAGAAGGATGTACAAGTTCCCGAAAGAGCTGGGAAACGGCCCCATGAAATCTATCCCCCAAACGTCGAAAATCTCCACAACCAAGATCGGTTGGAGCGGCATCTCGTTCCTCCAGGATATCCGGCCCAAGTGTTGGCACCGGGAGCAAGTCTTGCAATAGTCATGAGCGTCTTTGAAGAGTTGTGGCCAGTAGAAACCACATTGCAAGATCTTCTCAGCTGTCTTTCTGGGGCCAAAATGCCCGCCACACGCTTGATCGTGGCAAAACGACAGCACACTCTTGAATTCCTCGTCAGGGACACACCGACGAATAATCTGGTCGGGACAGTACTTAAACAAATAGTGTTCGTCCCAGTAAAAGTGTTTTACTTGGGATAAGAAGCGAAGTCTGTCCTGACTTGACCATTCAGTCGGTAGTAATCCTGTGGCCAAATAGTTCACAATATCTGCGAACCAGGGTTCGCAAGATACTGTTAAGAGCTGTTCATCCGGGAAAACGTCATTGATCGGGATTGGAAGCGAAGGCGAAGAAGGAAGTCGTGAGAGATGGTCGGCAACTACGTTTTCACATCCTCGTTTGTCCTTAATGACAAGGTCAAACTCTTGAAGCAAGAGGATCCAACATATTAACCGAGATTTTGCATCTTTCTTCGCAAAAAGATGGCGCAGAGCAGAATGGTCTGTGTAGACAATGACTGGAGAGCCGATGAGGTAGGGCCTGAACTTTTCTAAAGCAAATACAACAACCAAGAATTCCTTCTCAGTTGTTGTATAATTGAGTTGGGCGTCGTTCAGGGTTCAGCTTGCATAATAGATTACGTGCGGCATCTTGTTGATGTGTTGTCCAAGGACAGCACCAATAGCAAAGTCAGATGCATCGCACATAATCTCAAATGGGTGCGTCCAGTCAGGCGAAGAAAGAACGGGAGCAGAGGTGAGTGAGCTTTTCAATGACTCGAATGCAGTCATACAGCTCGAGTTGAAGTCGAATGGAGTATCCTTGTCCAGCAAAAGAGTCAAGGGCCTAGCAATCTTGCTAAAGTCCTTGATGAACCGTCTATAGAAACCGGCATGGCCAAGGATGGCTCGGATGTCTCGGACGCATCTGGGAGGAGGTAGATTGGAAATGACCTCAATCTTTGCTTTGTCAACCTCTATGCCATTTTGCGAGATGATATGTCCTAAGACAATACCTTCGCGCACCATGAAGTGGCACTTCTCCCAATTCAAAGTGAGATTCTTGTCCTTACATCGGGTAAGGACAGCTTCAAGATGCAGCAAACACTCGTTGAAGGAATCGCCGAAGATGGAGAAATCGTCCATGAAGATCTCCAGAAATTTTTCCACCATGTCTGAGAAGATTCCCATCATACACCGCTGGAAGGTAGCGGGTGCATTGCATAACCCAAAGGGCATGCGACGATATGCAAACGTGCCGAAAGGACAAGTGAAAGTGGTCTTGTCCTGGTCTTTTTCGGCGATGGGAATCTGATTATAGCCGGAGTAGCCATCAAGAAAGCAGTAGTACTCGTGTCCGGCCAATCGTTCGAGCATCTGGTCAATGAAAGGTAGCGGAAAGTGGTCTTTCCGTGTTGCGGCGTTGAGTTTTCTGTAATCGATGCATACTCGCCACCCAGTTTAGGTGCGAGTAGGGATTAACTCGTTCGCCTCGTTGGTTATGACCGTGATACCTGATTTCTTGGGGACAACGTGAATGGGGCTAACCCACTGGCTATCAGAGATAGGGTAAATGATACCACTATCTAGACATTTTACGATCTCCTTCTTCACAGCCTCTTTCATGACTGGATTGAGACGTCTTTGTGGATCCCGGGCTGGTTTGGCATCATCCATCAAATGAATGTGATGCTCAACGATCAGGGGACTAATCCCCTTGATGTCCGCCAAGGACCAGCCAAAAGCTTGCCTGTTGCTGTGCAAGACCGCGAGAAGGGCTTTCTCTTGTTCTGGAGCTAGAGAAGCCGAAATGATGACAGGGAGGGTCTCGTTCTCACCTAAGTAAGCGTACTTAAGGTGAGACGGCAAAGGCTTGAGTTCGAGCGTCGGAGGTGAAACAATTGAAGGCAAGATTGGTGCAGAGGTCTCGAACTCAAAGGACTCCAGCAAAGGTTCAAAACGAGTGTAAGCGACCGAGTCGGATGGTTCAGGTAACTCATCCGGAAATTCGAAGGATTCAAACTCGGGTTGCGAGCGGATAAGATCGTTCAAGAACGTGAAACACTCGTAGTCGTTGTCGGGCGCAGAAACAGCAGCAGGTTCGAGGAGGAACGCACTAGTGGCGTCAAGATTATCGTGATCAAACAGAAACTCCTTGAATTCACATTCTTCTGGGGTGATCTCCTGGATCGAGCAGACGTCCAGTATCTGAGCATTAGGTTCGGCGGGCTGATTCCCCAACCTAAAAATGTTGAGTTCAATCGTCATGTTTCCAAAAGAGAGGTTCATCGAACCATTGCGACAATTGATCACAGCATTTGAGGTTGCAAGGAATGGGCAACCGAGTATCACCGGAATTTGATTCCGGGGGTTAGCTACTGGCTGTGTGTCTAATACAATGAAGTCAACAGGTAATATGAAGTCCCCGACTTTTATTAACACATCCTCTAGCTCACCCCTAGGATGGGTGATCGATCGGTCGGCCATTTGGAGAGTGCAGTGTGTGGGTTTCAGCTCTCCGACGCCTAATTGCTCGTATACTGAGTACGGAAGCAGGTTAACACTGGCACCAAGATCTAATAGTGCACGGTTGATGTTCTTATCCCCAATGGTAATAGAAATCGTAGGACAGCCAGGGTCCTTCCGTTTTTGTGGTAAAGATTGGGTAAGGGCATCACTCACAGCACTAGCCAAGAAAACTTTCTTGGGTATCTGAGACTTCCTCTTTTTCGTGCACAAGTCCTTTAAGATTTTCGCGTAGGACGGGACTTGTTGGACAGCATCTAAAAGAGGAATATTAATGTTAACCTGCTTAAATAACTCCAGAATCTTCTCCATTTGAGGATTTTGTTTATTAGACCTCAACCGGTTTGAAAATGGGATGTTTTTAAAATTGGTTGAGTCTAATGCTTGTGGAGGAGATTGTGGAGTTGGAACGGATCCCAGAACAGGTGTTTTCGCGGAGTGAGAAGCGGGTCCGTTCAGAGCAGAAGAAGAAGAAGAAGGAGAGCCTTTTGAAGAATGGAGAATAGGCTCAGAAGATGAAGAAGCAGCGGCCGGGGTGTCATCGTTGATCCGTGTGCCAATGTTGTTTTGCAGCATCCTTCCCGATCTCAATGTGGTCACGGCACTCACATTATGGTTCTGTTGTTCAAGAGCAACATGTACATTCTGTGGGTGACCGGGATTTGGGAGTGGTTGGGACGGGAGCTTCCCCTTCTCTCGCTCGCTTAAGGCCGCATTCAGTTGTGCAATCTGGGCCTTAATGGTCTTGATGCTTTGCCCGTGAGCGGCAGTGTGTTACACTAAGGACTGAATGGAAGACTGGATGTTTGCGGTGGATTGAGTCGATTGTTTGACGAACGCTTCCAGACTTCGTTCAAGCGAGGAAACCTTATCGTTGTTTGACGGAACAAAGTTGTTTTAGGGAAAAGAATTGTTGGGGTGCAAAGTTGTTCGTTTGATTTTGAAAAGGTTGGGGTTGGAAGGGCTGTTGAAATTGAGTTTGTTGTTGCGACTGTTGTTGCGGCGGAGGGGGCCTTTGGAAAATGTTGCCTTGGAATTGATTCTGATTCTGATTCCAGGCGAAATTGGGGTGGTTCCTCCAACCGGGATTGTAGGTGGAAGAAAATGGATCATTCCTTGGTCTTTACTGGAATGCAGCATTAACCTGATCCTGTCCTTGCGATGGTGGATTGTAAGGACACTCTTCGGTTAAGTGAGAAGGATCGGAACAACAAGCGCAAATGGTACGAAGGGGGAGAACAGGGGTAGGAGCAGGAGAAGAAAATTTGCTCTCTATCGCTTCAAGCTTTCTTGTTATTGCAGCCATTTCAGCTTTCATCGCAATAGAGACGTCAAGTTGGTGAATTCCTACCCTAGACTGACCGGTAGAAGTGGAGGTAGAAGAAGAAGTCGTCGGTCTGGTGCTCTCCCATTGTAGCGTTTGCTCCGCAAGGTCGTCAAAGAATTGCCACGCTTCCTCGTCAGATTTGGATAGGAAGTGGCCCTGACAGATGGTTTCCAACAACTGCTTCGTTGCTGGGTTCAGGCCCTCGTATAAGGTTTGGCAAAGTTGCCATTTCTCTATACCGTGGTGAGGACACTGAACAAGAAGGTCTTTGTACCGGTCAAAGCACTTCCAGAAGGGTTCAGAAGGAAGCTGAGAGAATTGGTTGATTTCATTGCGAATACTTGCGGTTTTATGATTCGGATAAAATTTCTTTAGAAACGCTTTTACAAACTCGTCCCAACTGGTTATGGAATGGGAAGCGGTGCTATACAGCCATTTTTCAGCAAGATCGCATAAAGTGAACGGAATGACCCGTAGGCGTATAATATCGTCCGACAGTTGGGTAGTTTTCATCATGGCACAAACGTTTTGAAATTTATTGATGAAGATATAGGCATCTTCAGATTCAAGCCCATGAAATCGTGGAAGCATGTTGATGAAGTGGGGCTTAATTTCAAAATTATCCCCATTGGCCGGTGGAAGTGAAAGGCAGGTGGGAAGTGCAGAACGGATGGGATAGAAACGATCCTGGAGCGCGATTCGCTGCGGCGCTACAACAGGCGGTGGTGGTGGATTATTGGTCTCCGTAGGAGGTGGAGCCAATCCAGGGGTAGTCAAAGAGATGTTCGGATTAAATGCTGACATCGCGGAAGAAGAGGTTGGTGATGGTGAAGGTGAAGATGTATGAACAGAATTCCGGTCAACGTCGGAGTTGGCCGGCAAAGGTAAAGGTGAAAGAGGAGTGGACGGAGTTTCGACGTCTGAGTCGATCGCGTAGTCGGTAGCGACTAACGTAACGCGGACTAGGCGGACGCTAGTGTCCCGAGTCCAAGCGGACATACACTAAACGAGTTTAGTATAGTCAAAGCGGAGAAGGTGAGGGTAAGAAAACGTCAATGGAGAAAGGCGATGGGTGGTGGGTGAAAAATGGAGTTTTGGCGACAAAGGGCAAGTTTTTATAAAAGTTTTTGATTTTTTCTTTCTTTTTTTAGAAAGAGCTTTACAGAAATATGTACGGATTTACGGCTTTAAGCAATCACAAACAAGATATGCACAATCACACCTAGATCTAGGGTCACCTAGGTCAACTAGACAGCTCCTAACTGTTCCAAAGAACTAGAAACAGGACCTCAAACCGCCTCTTCTCCGCCAATTGCGGCCAGATAAGTGCCAGGTAAGTGGGAGGTTGTCCAACGCTTTCGCGAAGTTCCTTAATTAAATAACCACTTGCCTTCGTCACACTTGCCTAGACACCGCAAAGTCAGGATAGGATAAACAGCTGATGCCTGTAATTAGTCCTCTGTCCTATTGAGCGCGAAGTCCTTAGGGCTGAGTCTAGTATTTTTTAATTCAACAATGGTCCATGCATATGCTTTTTGTGATTTCTAGGGTCCTGGGAAGGGTGATGAAATCCCCACCCAATCTGAATTGGTTTCAAGCCCCTTAAGTCCGTATTAATGAATGCAAAGCGGTAACAAATCAACTGCAAACAATTTTTATTTTTAGCGCGGCGCAAAGAATCCTGCACAAGAACAGTTTATTGGAAGGGGGAAGAGAATTTGCGCAAAGAATGCTGCAGAAAACACAGTTTATTGGAGTCCAGAGGCGTGGGAGAGAGAAGAGAAACTTACAGAAAGAAAATGGTACCCTGACTCCACCAAGTGGCCGCGGTTCCGCGGCCTAAGCTTGCTTATGCCGCGGTTCCGCGGCAATAAGGAGGAGTTGGGCTTCTGAAAAATTTGGGTGTGCTTCTGTTGCTGTCCTCTTCTTGTCTGGAGCTATTGAATTTGGATTTGCTTACTGGAACTGCTCCAGAATCTTACAGTAGACCTTTTGCTTCGTTTCGATCCGTCGCGGTGTAGCCGCGAGATGTGGGTCTATCTTCCCACGTCTTTGGCACTGAACTCAAACTTCGTATATCCCACGTCTTTGGCGCTGAACTTGAACTTCGTATTTTCCTGCACACTTGCACAAAAACTAATCAAAAATAACAAGATGATTTTTTTTTACAAAGTATATTTTTTTTTGTTTTGGTTATATTTATATTCACAAGTTAACCCGAAATTACACATGGAAATAAACTACCGTCTCCCCGGCAACGGCGCCATTTGATTGTTAGAGATTCTGCGTGTTCAAGTTTTAGTTAATTACCGCAATCAAGACGGTTTCGCTTGTAGCTAGCCGGTTGAGTACGGGTCGTCCACAGGGAGATGGGAATCTTTTTCTATGTGTTTTAACGAGTTAAGTCCGAAGGTCCAGATTTTGTTTGTGATTATCTAAGTGGTAAAATGATATGTAAAGAGAGCTTGTTAGGGTTAGGATTAGGTTAGTTTGAGTTAGGAGTCTCCCACTTCTTTCGTTGCCCCTCTTAATGTCGGTGTTACGGTAATCGGCAACAACGGGGATTAGCACGACTAGGAAGGAACTTGCGAGTATAAGCTAGGCTTTCCAACGCATAAGTTCTTCCTTTTGGTGCTTGTCCGTCCGTTCTTGGCTCTTAGCCATAACCTCCGGTTAATTCAACCACAACCGGTCTCACTACGGAATCACCGCTATCATGTAGGATAGGGTGCCGTAAGGAGCGGATTGTGGTTCAATTAACGGGAGTCGGTTTTAAGATGTTGGGCAAGGAAAGAGTGAGAGAGATTTCCTTCTCTCAAACTTCCCTTATCCTACCCTAACAAGTATGAAACTACTCACACATCATAATGAAAAGAAAACAAAACAAAAGAGGAAGATAGAAAGAAAGAGATTAGAAGATAACAACTAGCTATTTGCGACCTCACCTTGGCAAGGATCAAGCGTAAGCATCATGGTTGTTTTAAGGATAAAGAAAAAAGAGAGAAGAAAGAAACAACAAGAAATAACAACAACTAAGTTAACAAATGAAAATTACAACAATTAACAAGTTAACTAAAGAACAAGACAAGCATGATAAGTAAACGGTTCTTCTTTATTCATCATTTTTCACTCACAAAAGCTCACTACAAGATTTTCAATGGAGAAGAGATGAGAAGAGGAAGAAGAAACAAGTATTCTAAACCTAGAAAAATACAAGATTATGCACCCCTTGGCTTCACAGGGTTCTGGGCTATTTATAGGCAGGAAAAGGAAAACCTAGGGCAACATTCAGAACCCTCATGAAAAGACCAAGCTGCCCCTGAAAGATCAACATCTGCCGCCACCATACGGCCGCGGTTCCGCGGCCTTATAGAGGACTTAGGTCTTCAGCTTTTGTGGTTTCTCCTGGTTCTGTGTGCCCTTTATTCTGGTATATGTATTTTCTCATATTTTCTTCACGATTTTTCCAGAATTTCTGTTGAGCAAAAGGTGATTTGATGTGGATGTTTTTGTCATGATTTCCTCGAGCTCCGTGTAGATTTCTTGGATCTTGTGTTGCCATTGAGCCTTGTACATGAAAACGGCATCGATTTGCCATTTTGTCTCTTAAACTGGTGTGTGGCAACAGACGGATAAAGAGCGGAGATCCGTGTTTTATCTGTGATTGGCAGGAACCCGGGTTTTGTCGTGTTTTTTCATGAATTTCACCGTTTAGAGCCGAGAACCTGTATCCTGCAATTGACTAGCAAACACGGCTCAAGAGTATCTACCGATATGCAATGTGATAAAAATTGGGCGGTATGAAAATGCAAAAATCTGATATGAACAACGAGGCTGTGTACGGGTACATGGTGGGGCCCGGAGGTACCCGGGGCAAGAAGATTACAGATGATGGCGATGAGTCCGAGGCAGGGGAGTACTATCTTACTGGTGACAGTATTTGGACTCGGCGGATATCTGGAGGATACCGACCGGAGTTATGAGACGTATGGTTACGTGGATTGCTAGTGTCGGAGCTGGACACTCAGGGTCCGCGAGGCGTATGATACGTGGACATCAGGGCCGGTCCTGGTGATGGCGTCTGAGAGATGAGTATTTACGTGTCGATGCTGGACACTAGTTTTCATGATATTTTCGGGTGTCGATGTTGGACACTCAGCTTCCATGAGATTTACAGGATATGAGGGCCGATCTAAGGATGCGGTACCTTTGGTATTGTGATTTGGAGTGTCATTGATGGACACTAGTTTCTCCATGATGAGGATTTCCGTGTTGATGACATGTTTTATCCCATACTCAACATTTATTTGATATACATTGCTTCATGTATTAGTATTACCTGATAGTGTACCTTTCATGACTGTTGCATATACATATTGCCATATTATACTATCAGTTTGCATGTGATAGATTATCGCAGTACGTGCATACCTGCGATTACCTGCATATGTTATTTACTATTCACGAGTTGGCAACTCACCCCCCGTTGTGCCACAGTGTTTTGCAGGTGTCCCTAAGAGGGGTAGTGGCATGGGTTCTTCTTCTTATCGTATCATCTTTTGCAGCGGATACCGCTACGGCTGATTGTGAGCAGTTTTGCTATAGGTGGGTTTTGTGGTTATCCGATGATGCTTATTTGTATATACGTTGTATCTAGTACTCTCCATCTACTATTTAATGTATTGACTTAGAGACGAGTTGTGAGGACGATATTGTATATTATTTTGTGACTTTGGATGTCTTTTATGCTGTTGTCATTTTATATCGTCCATTTTCTTCTCTACGGCGTCGTATATCTGTTGTGGTGGTTGTTTCCGCCTTTGGTGTTGATTTGCTCCCGTTTGGGGATGCTTTAATTATATTTTATGTTGTACTCTTTTTGGTGCTATTTTTCACAAAGGAGGTGCTGCCAAATTTTAAAGAAGGTAAATTTGGACTTTAAAGAATTTTTGATTGAGATTCCAAAAGTTTTTAACAATATTCTTATCACTTACTACTTTTGATGGTTTAGATTGCTGGGTTTTTGGTTTACTTGAATTACGTTACACCTGGAGACGTTACGTGGTTTAAGGGCCGTCACGTGCCAAATTTCGGGTCGTGACAGAAGTGTAGCCAAGTGTTTGGTGTGTCAGCAAGTGAAGGCTGAAAATCACAGAACTGCTGGTCTTCTTCAGCCGTTACCAATCCCAGAATGGAAATGACAACACATTACCATAGACTTCGTGACTGCCCTCCCTCGTAGCACGAAGGGTAACGACGCAGTATGGGTTATTGTGGATCAACTCACCAAGTCGGCTCACTTCATCCCATTTCGAGTTGGCCAATCTACCGAGACGTTGGCAAAGAAGTACATGGAGTTAAGCATAAATCTAAAGTAAGATTTAAACCTTCAAGATGTACTATATTTAATACCCTTGAACTCATTCAAGAGATCGTGAGATTACATGGAGTTTCTGTTTTCATCGTCTCCGATCGTGATATAAGATTCCGATCACAATTTTGGTAGAGTCTGCAAGCTAGCCTGGGAACGAGTCTGAATTTCAGCACAGCTTACCATCCACAAACGGATGGAAAGTCCGAGCGAACAATTCAGATTCTAGAAGACGTGCTAAGAGCTTGTATATTAGACTTTGAAGGTTCGTGGGAAGACTACCTACACCTTGTGGAGTTTTCATACAACAACAGCTATCGGGCAAGTATTGGAATGACACCATTCGCAGCACTCTACGGACGGAAGTGTCGTTCACTACTAAGTTGGGACGACATCGGAGATCGTGAACTCCTTGGACCAGAGATGATTGTGGCAACTGTGGACGTAGTTCGCACGATCAAGGAATGAATGCGCATAGCCCAAGACCGACAGAAGCATTGGGCGGATGCAAAGCAGCAACATCTGGAGTTCCAACCCGAAAACCATGTTTTCTAAAGATCTTTCCAAACCGAGGAGTGATCCACTTTGGAAAGAGGGGTAAGCTAAGTCCAAGATATATAGGACTGTTCGACATACTCGAATGAGTTGGAGAAGTGGCATACCGTTTAGCACTTCCACCCTCATTAGAAGGAGTGTACAACGTGTTCCATATATCCCAACTATGACGATATGTGAGCGACCCCAGCCACATACCCGATCACTCAGAGCTCACAGTACAAACGGATCTAACTTGCGAGCAACAACCCGTTGAGATCCTGGACCGAAAGGTGAAGACGCTACGGAACAAGGAACTAAACTTAGTCCGAGTGATGTGGAGAAAGGATTCTCCAGGAGAATTAACATGGGAACGAGAAGGAGACATGCGTGCAAGATATCCTTACCTCTTTGAAAATTAGTCCATATGTAATTGTAAATTTCGAGGACGAAATTTTTATATGGAGGGTAGAATGTAACGACTCTGAATATACTGTACTGTGTTTTCCATTTTAATGTACAGAAATGAGTTTACAGCTTGAGTTTGAGTTATAAGTCAATTTTGTTAAATAACAACAAGAAACAACTTGTAGCTCACTGGTAAAGCCTTTGCACTGCTATGACGTAGCCCCTGTGTTCGATTCCCATCAGACATATTATTTTTTCTGAATTTTTATTTTTAATTTTTGGAAGCAAAAAGATTGCACGTGCAATATACAGGGAAATGAAAAGTTCAGAAAAATCAAACAGGCACAAAACAGAGTAAACACAAAATAATACATGTGGCATAAATCTCGAGGCCTGAAGCCCTAGATCGACCAGCGGATCATCATTCATAGCCGGCACCGACAGTTCTGATGGAGCCAAATTATCCCGGGCTTTGCACACACATCCCTTTAGCTACCCCTAACTCTCCTGCACTATTTGATTTCCCTGCAATCAAACAGAGATCCTTCATTTCACAATTAAACCACATTTTAATGCTTTTTAATCCACCATTTTAATTCCAAAACCCTAATTCTCCACTATAAATACCATCCCCTACTTTGTCTCAGTACCATTCTGAAAATTATAGCAAAATTCTCTCAAAAAAGTTCCTAAGTACAAGTGGAGTAAAGAGGAGTTAGCAAGTAAGCAACTTCCGGCGAAAATCGAAGCTAATTCCGGTGCTCCCGCGATGCCACGACGTCACTCCTCTATTCCTAACCCTTTCCTTGACCTTTCAAAATAGTAAGTCCCTCCCAATTTTTCTTCTTTTTCATTGCTTTTCACTTTAAATCCAATATGGGTAAAAGTGAGGTTATACCGATATCTTCTTTTATAAAACCTATAACTCTATTTCCTTTTATCATTTGGGTCAAACCACTTTTATACAATACTTATAACCCTAAATACTAATGTTTAGAATTAATTTTAATCAAGTATCTCATGTGAAAAATCCATACTTGAATTTTTTCATTAAAATACCATGAACTTTGATATCACTTCTTTTAATATTTGTTAAAAAAATATCTTAGGAAAACTTCACAGGGTAATGATCTACCCCACACGCACACTTGGTTTCGTAGCACAATTCTCATTGCATGTATTTTCGTTGCGAAGTATAATATTACAATAAAATACCACATAACCTTAAAAGACGGATTTCTTATAAAGCAGTATTTCCTATCCTTTGCGATTACGCATCTACAACTCTCTTTAGGGGACCCACTAATGGATGGTGCGGATTATCACACATTGGGTTAGTAGAACAAGATGCAGACCTCCTCACGGAGCATTCGATCTCGAAAGGATTTAAATACAGTTTTTAAGAAATACGAATTTTCTAAATAAAATAAAATTATTTTTAAAATTAAAATTATATAAAATTATAAATCAAAATTTTCAAAATAAATCTATATTTTTTTTCAAAAATGAAAAGTTTAACGAATGATGATAAAATACTATCAAAATATCAAAAAGGCAAGTTTTACAATAAAACACCATAAACTTTCCAAGCTAAGTACTTATCACTAAAATATCCCAAATACTTAAAATCCATGTTCATGACAACCTCAAACAATACTAATCATCCTCGAGATTTACATTTTAACTATATTAAAATATTTTTCATAAAACCCTCTCAAGTTATATAAAAGCAATATTTAAGGACTTTAGTAAATATAGGTTTAAGCGGGATCGATTCTCTTGAGCCCTAAGGAGCTGGAGAAAGTGAGTGCTTGCCTATTTAAGGTTGAAAACTTAACGGAGTTATCAATGGTAATTGTCTTGGAAAAAGACACAAATTCTGCCGTCTATGTGCAGCAGTTACCGATGACTCCCGAACCTAATTCAAGAACTAAATCAGTTTACAAATGTCCGACTCAGTCTGAGTCCAATTCAAAACTGAATCCAAAATCAAATCCAAATACTTGATCATGAACATGAATACTTAAAATCAAACATCAATATCAAACATGTATACTTGACTTGACTTGACCGAACCGTGGTTATGACTTGACTACTTGAATACTTGATTACATCCTGAACATGACTACTTGAACATTTTGTATCCATGGTTTCGGCAAGTCTGATAATTATAATCTATACAACACATTACGCGGGGATAAAGGGGTAGATTAGTACGGAATGTATATCGTGGCACGAGAG
This sequence comes from Agapanthus africanus, assembly GCA_030015575.1. Classification (NCBI taxonomy): domain Eukaryota; kingdom Viridiplantae; phylum Streptophyta; class Magnoliopsida; order Asparagales; family Amaryllidaceae; genus Agapanthus; species Agapanthus africanus. Next base: position 13,340,892 of record CM057339.1, read on the forward strand.
GTCACTTAAAAGACACCTACATGAATTCTCGTGCCATTGTCCCGTGGGTTATGACGGGGCCTTGTACTACATGTTAGCATAGTCTACGGGGTAAGGTGGACTCCTCTCGTATACATGAATACCTTCTGTATTAAGCTACAAACAACCTCGTTATAATAACTATCACATATCTGTAATCAATCATATACAACCCACTTATTCATTTCACAGTACTTGTTATATTCTATTTCTTCTTTTGGGACTTACCGAGCGCTAGTTCGCTGATGACATTCCTTTCTATTTCTTTCTTTGGAATATTCGTCAGAAGGACGGGACTCTCAGGAGATCGAGCCTAGCCAGGAGGACTTGGACCGGCTTGTGGCACTGCCTGACTTCTAGTTTCTTGTACTTTCATTTCCTGTATGCCATTGTTTAGGCACTGCTTTATATCATTGTATTCTTTCGTTTTCAAACAGTTGTATGTTGTAACGACTCTGTTTTAATGTACAGAATTTTTTAAAAGTTAATGTATAAATAGAGTATTTGCAACCCTGTGTATGCTATAAGTATTTGATTTGTTTTTAAACAGCAAGAAAACACGTGTAGCTCATTGGTAAAGCTTTGCACTGCCGAGATATAGCCCATGTGTTCGAATCCCCCCAGCCACATTATTTATAATGATTTTTTCTTTTAAAATTTTTAGAAGCCCAAAAGTTTACACGTGCAATACACGTAAAAATGAAAAGTCACTAAAAACAAACATGTGAAAAATGTTGCACACACAGACCCCGACACGTGGCATGAATCCAAGCTCAGACCCACACCACATGGCCGGCGAGATTCTTCTCTAGGCCGGCGCCGCTGTTCTAGACCGTCCTTAGTGCTCTCAATTTTTGATCCCGACACCCTTTGGCCTCTCCCACTAACCATAGTCTGTTTGTTTTCCCTGCACATTTTCAGAGAATTAAAATGAGGTATTAATCCAAAATATTAATGCATTTTAATTCCATTCTTCAATACCATAAACCCCAATTTCTCCTATTAATACCACCCTACACTATAGCCCTCCTCATTCAGAAATCTTTTGCCAAAACTCTCTAAATTTTCCAAGTCCAAGAAGTTGTACAAGCGGAGTTAGCTCAAGGTCAAGTTCCGGCGACGACTCGGGACAAATCCGGCGACCCCGTGACTCCACGACGCTTGCAAACCCATCCTCTACCTTCCCTCTCTCTTCTCAATTCGTAAGTCCCCTCATTTCTCACCTCTTCCTATTCTAAAAAGATTTATTTGCAAAACTCGTCGGAAGCGGAGTTATTCCGACTTCCGATTCTAATTTTCATTAAAAACCCAACTTTTCTTAACCAAAAATTAACCATCTCTTTATATCTTGTTTAACAACTCTAAAACAATATTTAGAACAAGTTTCAATTCAAAATAAAATGATATGCAACTTGTATTTCACTTTTTCGTTAAAATACCACCAAGTTTACCTACGACATTATTTCATCATATTACTTATATTACCTTTAGAAAACTCACGAGGTAATGACCTACCTCATCACAACACTCATCTTGACATAGCACAATGGCTTGAGAACGATATTTTTGTAGCTAAGACGAATTTTACATTTAAATATCGTAAACTATCAAAATCATATTCTTCAAATTGTTTTAATTAAATTCCATACAATTATGTCCTTACAACTGTCACGCCCCGCTTTCCAGTGTACGGGTAAGAAGACGCGACGAGGCCCGCTATGTATTTACTCAGAAGTAAACACGCTAAGCGTATCTAAGCAATATAATAAAGTACACAAGAAAAATGATAAGAGATATAATTGAATAGTAACTTTTATTTATTAAACATTTCTTTACAAGTACAACTGAAAATGTAAATACAGAAATGGAAAGCAATGCCTAAACAATGGCATGGACATGAAAGTAAAGTAAGTCTAAGTGAATACTAATGGTCGTGCTGCTCAGTGATATGCTTCAAGTGCTCCTGGCTGGTCTCGAACTCTTCGGAGTCGAATCCTCCTGACAACATCCAAAGAAGAAGAGAAGGAATGTCGTCAGCGAACAATCGCTCGGTAAGTTCCAAAGAAAGAAAGAAATACAATAGACAGGTGGGAGAATATAACTATTATGATATTTGATTGCTATTGTTTACCCCAATCAGAGCAAAGCTCTGTTCAAATTCCAAGACGGGAAACGAAGCAACGCTTCAGATTCCTTGCGCTACGCGCAACGCGCCACGTGTCAAAATCAGACATGCCAGCGCAGGGAGCACTTCTCCCGGGGCAGCGCACCTAATCAGAGAAAGGCTCTATTTAAAATAAAATTTAAAGAAGCAATGCTTCAGCCGACTTGCGCTCTGCGCCGCGCGACACGTGGTAGCGCAGTTGCTCTAGTGCAGTTGCACTAGTGCAGCTGCGCTGCGCTCTGCGCTGCGCGACACGTGTCAGCGCAGTTGCACAAGCGCTGCGCGACACGTGGCAGCGCAGTTGCGCTGCGCTCTGCGCTCTGCGCTGCGCGACACGTGTCAGCGCAGTTGCACAAGCGCTGCGCTGCGCGACACGTGGCAGCGCAGTTGCGCTGCGCTCTGCGCTGCGCGACACGTGTCAAGCGCAGGTGCGTTTGCGCCAAACAGAATTAAAATTCTGAAAGATCTTTCTGATTTTATTAAAAATAAGAAGATTGCCTTCTGTAAAACAGAAGCCCTTGGATCAAACATCCAACGGTGGGAAAAATCCCCAAATCACTCAGAGAAAGATCTCTCTAACCAATTCAACAAATCATTGGCACTATAAAAAGGCCTCTAGACCCCAACTCAAAATCATCAATAACACAGAGAGAACTCCTCTAAAAGAACTTTGAAGAACTCAAGAAAAAGGTAAAAACCTTTATGAAAAAGAAGAAGAATTTCTTCTGAATAGTTTATTGATCTAAGAACAAGATCAATGATCTTCAATAAATAAAAATAATAGCAGTGCCTTGCACTTTTTTATGAACCATTGGTTCTGGAATCTTAAAGATTCTTTTCTTGAATCCAAAATTGGATCAAGTTATTGAAACAGTGCCTTGCACTTGCAAAAACTGCACTGTTGCGCTCCTGGGTTGGCGCAAGCCACCAGAGAGCGCCACGTGTCAGCAGCGCAACAGCGCAGCGCATTGACACAGCGCACTGCGCTGTTGCGCTTGCGCTCACCAGAGCGTGACACGTGTCACCTCCACATGCGCATGCGCTCATTAATTGGCGCAGAGCGCCTGACAGGCCACGTGGCACTCTGTCAGTGTAATCAATGCTCTGCATCATTTAAAAGAAGGGCTGAGCCCAATTAAAAAGGCCTAACAGGCCTAGTAAATGCTATGCATTATTTTCAAAAAGGCCAGAGCCCAAACAAAAACAGATGCAATGCATCATTCTTTTTTAAAAAAGGGGCAGAGCCCAAATAAGGGTCTGTCAGACCAGAACAGATGCTGTGCATCATTTAAAAGGGGCAGAGCCCAAATAAAGGTCCAACAGAGACCAAGATTAATGCTATGCATTATTAACATGGGCAAAGCCCTAGCACAGGTCTAATAGGCCAAAAATAAGAAAAAACGTTGAATATTCTCAACTGGACTTAGCCCAATCATGGCCGTAAGTCCTCAAACTAAATTGACTGAGCAAGACTGCTCTCTTAAATCAATTTACATCCGGTTCAAGGGTACATCTCCGAACTCCTCTGACCCCTATCGTTGTAATCCTTCAACGACGTTGGAAAGGTGACGGGTCCCGACAACCACACATCAACACGGACTGTGAGGTCCTTAAACCCATGGACTCATGCGTCCTTAAACCAAAACACGGACTGTGGGGTCCTTAAACCCACGGACTTATGCGTCCTTAAACTAATGGACCGCAATGTCCTTAAACTACCTATGGACCACTATGTCCCTAAAATGGAACACTAGAGCCCAAATGCTCTTTTGTCGGATCTAAACGATCCCGTTAAGTTGATCTTAGTCTCAAATTAGACTAACGTATCCTTAACAAATGTTTAAGTTGATCTTATCCTCAAATAGGGCTAACGTATCTTTAAACCTTCAATCAAACTTTAGTCCCAAATTGGACTATAGATCTCCCAACCAACTTTGGTTCAAGGGTACATTTCTGAACTCCTCTGATATATGTCGTTGTAATCCTTCAACGTCGTCAGAGAGGTGACGGGTCCCGACGGCCATACATTAAATGGACCACCATGTCCCTAAACTGGAACAATAAGAGCCCCCAAATGCTCTTTCCATTAATTCGATCTTAGTCTCAAACAGGACTAACGTATCCTTAACGAACATTTAAGTTGATCTTAGCCTCAATGCGGCTAACGTATCCTTAAACTAAAACACCAAACCCAAATCTAAGTAAATACGGATTTGGACTAATCCACTTCCTACGGGCGAAAGCATAACTTAGTCTCCGTATACAATCCACGGGCATCCACAAACAAACAAACACACACGACACGAAGTGAAATTTCTGGAGAAGGAGAAAGTGGCTACCGCGATGCGGTAGCGTAATTAACTGCAGGGGCTTGCGCCTGCAGGGAAAAGCGTCCCCACAATCAAAAACCTCTCAAGCGAGGGGGAATCTGACGAAGTCTGCTACATCGGCCGCATCCGTCTAAACCTCCGATACACGGTGCCATAAATCAACTTGGCATCTTCGGAGAGGTGGACGGATAAAACCAAATAGCATCTGCCCCGAATCACAGGCAAGACGTCCATGTCTTGGCCGCCGTTCGGAGGGGAACAGCTATGTTAACGCAGTTGTTTGTATCTTGGTACCGAAGATGCCAGTGTATACGAGAGGAGTCCAACTTACACTGTGGACTTTGGTAACCCATGGTACAAGGCTCCATCGATAAAACCATGGAACAATGGCATGGATGTATAGTTACGTCTTTTAGTGACCATCTCGTGCCATCTTTAAAATATTCCGTACCAGTCTACCCCTTAAATACCCCGTAATATCTTTTGTATTGTTTGTATTGTTGTAACGAGTGGTTATATACGACTTGCCGAAACCATGATATTATGTAAACAGAATGGATATAAATGGATAGTCATGTAAACCGATCAAAAGTATATCCATGGTTCGACCAAGTCATGTTCATGTTGTAGATTGTATCTGGTATACATGGATTCATGTTGTATGGAGTTATACTTGAATTAGATTTAAGATAGATTATAATCAGATTTGACCGTGACTCTAAACGAGTCAGACCTTTAAACAGAATTGAAGTCCTGATTCATGTTTTGGAGTTATCGGCAACTGCTGCATATGAACGACAGAATTTGTGTCTTTTTCCAAGACAATTACCGTATTGATAACACCGTTTTTAGGTTGTCTATCTTAAATAGGAAAGCACCTATATTCTCCGACTCCCTGAGGCTCAAAAGAACTGGTCTAACTTAAACCTATGTTTACTAGGGTCCTTATTGTAAATTGATATAATTTGAGGGGGTTTTATGAAAAATAGTTTTGATATATTTTCCAAATACACCTTAAGTATTTAATTATCGTCTTTAGGGTTTTCATAATTGTAATTTTTTATAAAGTGAAATATTCTAGTGGATATAACCTAGATTTCAGTGTATATGGTATTTTAGTGTAATGTTGGAATTGTATTGATTTGTAATTATAGTTTCATGAAATTTGTGACTCTTTTGATTTAGAAAACATGAAATATATATATTGTATACTTAAAGTAGATATTTTGATAAAATTTATATATATATATATATATATATATTTATAAAAAATAGAACTTATTTATTAAATAAAAATCACATTTTTCTTAAAAATTGCATTAAAAATTCCATCGAGATCGGATGCTCCGTGAGGAGATCTACATCTCGCTCTACTAGGCCCGAGGATGTCCGATAACCCGCACTATCCCGATCGGTATTTCCCAAAATGGATTGTAGAGGTGCACTGCAAGGAATTAAATAATACAGTTTTTAAAGAAAATGGTTTTCGGTTTCCCGTGGATTGTATACGGAGACTAATTTATGTCGTCGCCCGTAGGGCGTGGATTAGTCCAAATTCATATATCTTAGATTTAGGTTTGGGTTGATTTAAGAATCGTTGATCTATTTTGAGATCAAGATCGACTTAAATGTTTGTTAAGGATACATTAGTGCAATTTGAGGCTAAGTTCCACTTAATAAGATTTTAGGATCATTCAGATCCAACAAAAGAGCATTTGGGCTCTATTGTTTTAGTTTAAAGATGTTTAGGTCCATTGCTTATCTCGCGTGCACGTGTATTTGTTACGTGACGGAGTGAACGATGATGATATGGGGTGTGCCCAATTTGGGGCACGATCCGATTTGAGGCGTGCACGTCAGTTCGGAAGTGCACCAGCGAAAGAAGTTGTTGGTCATCGGGACCCGCCACCTCTCTGAAAACATTAAGGAATTACTACGACATATATCAGAGGTGTGAAGAGATGTACCTTTAAACCAAATCTCGCATTTGAGGGAAAAGACTGTGATGGACCTAAGAATCGTCAATCGTGAATGAAGATCGGTTTGGATATCAGTTTGGATATCACAAACATAATCTTAGCCAATTTGGGCTAAGCTTGGGGTTTTGTATCACTCAGCAGTGCTAAACTCTCAGTTGCATATAGGGCTCACGTGTGTATCACGTGAGGCGCTCCAATAGTGCTAAGTACTAACTTTTCCTGGCGCTCACGTGTATTTCACGTGAGACGCTATATAACTTGGCTTTGAGTGCTCACGTGCTTTTCACGTGAAGTGCTGAGTTCTTTTGGGGATTAAATCTCTGTTGATGTTTTTAGAGAACTTAAATCTCTGTTAATGGTATTTTGACCATTAACGATCACTAAGATCATTATTTTGAGGATCTTGAATCGGGTTCTTTAAAGGACTAAGTTCTTGATTTGAAGAAACTAAGTTCTTGATTTGAAATCCATCTTCTCCGAGAGCTTAAATCTCTGTTAATGGTGTTTTGACCATTAACGATCACCAAGATCATTATTTTGAGGGTCTTGAATCCAGTTCTTTAAAGAACTAAGTTCTTGATTTGAACTCCATCTTCTTCCTTTTCAAATTCGTTCTTCCATGAATCTTTGATTCTTAAGAACAAGATTTTCCCGATGAGAATTAAATTCTCAACTTGTGGGGAGATATGCTTCTGCAGACATCAACCAGAGGAAGAACTAAGTTCCTTGTTTTGAAGGGTTAAACCCTTTTTTTTGAGAATTAAATTCTCTTTTATTTTTGTAGGAGCCTTTTTGGAAAGCTTATGGGGCGGTCTTCTTCTTTTAGAGAATTGAATTCTCTGTATTTTTCTTCCCCCCTCTCTCTGCTCTCCCTTTTTTCTCCTCTTGCTCCTATTTATATGAGAAGAAAAGGAATCAATTTCTTAAGAAAATCCCTCATTGAGAGATCATGATTGATTCCATGATCTTTTAGATCAATCGGTGAATTTTATTTACCGTTGGATTTTTAATCCAAAGGCTATTTGTGTAACAGAGAAGATTTCTTATTTGTTTATCAAGATTATGAATATCTTGTTAGTTTTAACAAGATTAGAATTTTATTCTATCATATCTTTTTAGTTTAACAAGATCAGAAATATATTTTCTTAATATAGAATTTAATTCTATCATATGGATATCTCGTTAGTTTAGCATAGAATTTTATTCTTATCATATGAATATCTTGTTAGTTTAATAAGATTAGGAAAATATTTTCCTATGATAGAATTTTGTTCTACCAGATGATCACCGTTGGATCTTTGATCCAAAGGTCCTTTGTTTAACAGAGAAGATCTTTCTATTTTGAGGAAGATCAGAAAAATATTTTCCCAAATAGAATTTAATTCTAGAATTTGATAGGAGCATTTTAAATTGGGACGCTCACATGCTTTGCATATGAGTAGCAAGAGAACTCACGTGTTTAACATGTGGCCCCTAATGTGGGTTTTAGCCTGTTTATTTTCCGCTCATATACTTTATATATGAGCGCTCACGTGTTTAGCACGTGAAATCTGTTTGGCCATTGGTTATTTATATTCAGCGCTCATATGCTTTGCATATGAGCGCTCACGTGTTTTATACGTGAGGCCTGTTTGGCCATTAGTTATTTTATTTACTTTATTTTCAGCGCTCATATGGTTTACATATGAGCGCTCACATGTTTAGCACGTGAGGCATGTTTGGCCATTAGTTATTTATGTTCAGCGTTCATATGCTTTGCATATGAGCGCTCATGTGTTTAACACGTGAGGCATGTTTGGCACTTAGTTGTTTGTTTTCAGCGCTCATATGCTTTGCATATGAGTGCCCACGTGTTTGACACGTGAGGCCAAATTTTGAGGACTCTCCCCCTTTTTTTTATAAGGGAACAAGTATCTCTTTGCCGAAAATTTTGGCGAGAACAAATGCCCCCCACTATTTTGCCCATGTAAGTATGTACATGGGTGAAGTAGTGCAGAGTCATGCATGGTTATAGAATTGATGGCTTAGGAGACAAGTTTAGGGTCTTTGTAGCCTATGACTTTTTTCATATTCATGAGCCGTAAGGGTCTCAAGAGGTTTTTTTTCCCTACAAGTCGAGAGGATCTCATAGGTGCATATTCTCCCTATAAATCGTGAGGATTTCTAAGTGTTCATCGCCTCCGTGAGTCATAAGATCTCACTCGGGTATTTTTCCTTACGAATCATGAGGACCTGTAAGTAGCTTCTTCATTTCATTGGTGAATTTGGCCCATAGATAGTGTACAAGAGTCAGTTTGGACCTTCTTGTAGGGCAGCGATGGCTTAGGAAACAGGTTTGGATCTTTCGCCTAAGACTTTTCAACTTTATGAGCCGTGAGGGCCTCATAAAGACTTTTCACCCTACGAGTCGAGAGAATCCCTCAGGTGTATTTTCTCCTTAGAAGTCGTGAGGATCTCCTAAGTACGTTTTCTTTTGAGAGTCGTAAGGACCTCACAAGAGAATTTTTCCACTTACAAGTCGAGAGGACTCGTAAGTGGTTTTTTTCATCCTTGTCGATATTCGACTTTGGAGATTATGGCCCATGGATATTATACAAGAGTTAGTTTGGACCTGCTTGTAGTGCCACAGTCTTAGGAAACAGGTTGATATCCCCGTTGCCTAAGACTTTTCACCTTCATGAGCCGTGAGGGTTTCAGGAAGATGTTTTCTCTACGAGTTAAGACGAGTCGAGAAGTTCTCGCAGGAACATTGTTTTCCCTACAAGTCGAGACGAGTCGAGAAGTTCTTGCAAGAATATCCTAACGTCACAGTTAACCTCTGTTCTTTACGACAGAGGTTCGTTAGGGTCTGTGGTACTGGGTTTTTTTGTCCGTCGTACCGTCGCGTTGGCTGATGCATTCTAAGATATGAAGTCTTGCTGTTCGAGTAGCCTCGCGACTGTCGTGTCTCTGATCCCTTCGGAGGCCTGACAAGTCGTCTTCAAGTAATCTCCCAGGTCATATTACCGTCGGAAGAGCAAGCGTTAGGGATTTTCCATACCGCTTTTTACTTGAGGTTAGGCTCAGTTTGGGAGTCCCGATGAGTTATAACCACTCCGCGCTAGTGTGGGATGATCTCCAATAGTCTTTCAGGTTTTATTTGAGTTTCCGTCAAGACCCTGAAGCCAGGGATTTTCCTTTGCTTCGTTTGATGGCATTGCGTCTGCTGTAACGAGACGAATGTCAAGGTTGTCTCTAGGTTGTTTGTGAATCGTCGAGGCTTGAAACTAGGGACTTTGCCATGGCTCCGATTTGTTGACGTTGCGTCTGCATCTTGCTGGAGTGAGAAGAAACGCCGTTGTAGATCTCTAAGCTGTCAGTGAACCGTCGATATTTGAAACTAGGGACTTTGCCATGGCTCCGTTTTGTTGACGCTGCGTCTGCATCCTGTTGGAGTGAGAAGAAACGCCGTTTTTGATCTCTAGGTTGTCTATGAACCATCAAGATTTGGAACTAGGGACTTTTCCATGGTTCCATTTTGTTGACGTCGCGTATGCATCCTATTGGAGTGAGAAGAAACGCCGTTGTTGATCTCTAGGCTGTCTGTGAACCGTCGATATTTGGAACTAAGGACTTTGCTATGGCTCCATTTTGTTGACGTCGCGTCTGCATCCTGTTGGAGTAAGGGGAAACGCCATTATTGATCTATAGGCTGTCTGTGAACTGTCGAGATTTAGAATTAGGGACTTTTCCATGGCTCCGTTTTGTTGACGTCGCGTCTGCATCACCTACCGGTGACTTCATTTGGCACGGCGGATACCCAGAGGGTACCGACCGTGGCCGCTGGATTGAGAAATGGATTTTGATATGGATCAGCCGGATGGCTGAGGCCAGAGGTACTGGACATGGATATATGAGATTTGGACAGTTTTGAGGTGTCGTTGCTGGACACGGATTTTACTGATTTCTTGGATATTATGCTGATGTTTAAAAAGGAAATTTTCAAAACAGAGCAAGGAATAATTCTTATACTTACATAATGAGATCTTGAGTTGACTCGTATAGCATACATTCATGATAGTACTTTCATATGGCATACATACCTGTTATTACATCCATGTGACATATATACTTGCTAGTACATGGTTGATGCATACATATCTGCTAGTATATGTAGCCATACCTGTTTTAGGGATGCTAGGACACTTGTGTGCATGCATACGATAGCCTTAGTAGATGTTATTTATTACTCACGAGCTGGCAACTCATCCCCGTTGTGCCACAGCTTTTCTGCAGGTCCATTCCGTCAGCACTGTAGCGGCGGATATTTTTACTTCCTATGCACTTTTTGCCTGGACTCGAGGCTTTTGCTCATAGGTGGGTTATTATCATTTTGTACCACATTATATATTTGTTGTATCTAGAACACTCCATCTACTGCTACTATCATTTCAGCTGTACTTGTTTTATTTGGATTACTGTATATTGACCTAGATGTGAGATTGTGGGACTTGGGGATTTGTTTTATGATATATCTGGGTTGAGCTCACTTGAGTCGACATGCTATTTCTTATGCACACCGTTATTCATTTATATTCTGCTTGCACCGTTGGGGCTGATTTTACAAGTGAAATTCTGCAGGAAGTTTGGGAAAAAGGAAAGTTATTTTAAAAAGGCAATTTGATAAGGTAATGAAGTAAATGCTTAAATAATTGGTTTTTCCTTCACTCTAAAAATCTTAATTGGGTTTTGTATTGTGGGCTTCGGCTTACTTATTTTACGGACGCCTTGAGACGTTTCGTAATCTAAGTGTCGGTCGCGTTCCGTACTTTGCGGGTCGTGACAGTTAGGGTCCTGTCGACTAAGGCTTTTGACTTCATGAGCCGTAAGGGTCTCACAAAGGTATTTCTCCCTACAAGTCGTGAGGATCTCGTAGGTGCGTTTTCTCCTTAGGAATCGTGAGGATTCCTAAGTGCATGTTCCCCTGTAAGTCGTAAAGATCTTACAAAAGGATTTTCTCCTTATAAGTCGAGAGGACTTATAAGGGTTGTTCACCATATGGACATATCCCCAGTCACGGGTGGGACTTGGTTAGGGAAATGTTTATTCGCGCCCGTGGATTGTATACAAGGGTCGGTACTGAGCCACTTGTAGAGCACTATCGAAGGTTGTGGGAGTTGCTTAAGAACAGATTCGGGTCTTTGTAACTTAAGGCTTTCAAATCTTATGAGCCGTGAGGGTTCCATAAGAGAATTCTCCTTACGAGTCGTGAGGATCTCGCAAGCGTAATTTCTCCTTAGGAATCGTGAGGATCCCTAAGTGTGTTGCTCCCTTGTGAGTCGTAAGGATCTCACGCGGGTGGTTTCTCCTTACAAGGTCGAGAGGGCCCTGTAAGTGTCCTTTAACGAGGTTGCGCTCTTTCGGGTTATCACAAACACTCGCCGGTAGCCCTGCTGTTTTTACTCACGGAGCCCTTTCAGGTTTTCATCCGTGCCCATTTTGCTTATGCACATACCGTTTTTTTATTCTTATTATATTTTTTAACGAGGTTGCGCCCTTTCGGGTTTTCACAAACACTCGCCGGTAGCCCTGCTGTTTTTACTCACGGAGCCCTTTCGGGTTTTCATCCGTGCCCATTTTGCTTATGGACATACCTTTTTTTTATTCTTATTTTTTTTTCTAACGAGGTTGCGCCCTTTCGGGTTTTCATAAAGACTCGCCGGTAGTCCTGCTGTTTTTACTCACGGAGCCCTTTCAGGTTTTCATCCGTGCCCATTTTGCTTATGGACATACCCCCCTTTTTTTCTAACACGTTAGCCTGAGGATGCCGCGGGCTGGTAGTAGTTTAACGACGTTTCGGTCATTTGCAAGTTTTAGGACATTGCGGTCCATTGTTAGTTTAACGACGTTTCGGTCTATATCCAGTTTTAGGACATAGTGGTCCATTGTTAATTTAACGACGTTTCGGTCTATTATCCAGTTTTAGGACGTAGTGGTCCGTTGTTAGTTTAACGAAGTTTCGGTCTATTCTCCAGTTTTAGGACATAGTGGTCCGTTGTCGCCGTATTTGAGGCGGATATCTAGTTTACTGACTTTTCGGTCTATGGGGCTTTCCCTATGAATGAGCATGATGCCCCCGGCGTGTCCATCTTTCTCGGGGCGTGCGGTTGTGGCGGGCCCACCTTCCAGTTTTCAGAGATGACGAACTTGCCCTGTTGGTATTGGTCTTCAACCCAGTTTTTGAAGACGTAGCAATCCTCGATCAGGTGACTTATCGTTTGGTGGTAAGGGCAATAATTGAGATCGTTAACATCACTTGGCCGCAACGGACGTTTTGGACTTGGCAGATTGATAAGTCTGTCGCGCGCTGCCAGCTCGAACAGTCTCCTTGTTTTATCTTGAGGAAAAGAGTAAGAACGTCCTAGCCTCTCCTCGAGGGATATGCGTGGACGCATATTGTTTTGACGAACAACCGGTCTAGGGCCACTCGATTGTTGTTGAGTGTTGGCGACAAAGGTCGTTTTTTCCTTCCCTTTATCCTTTTTGCTCGATCCTTTGTTTGCGGGGCCGAGATTTTTTTCCGAGTAGCGTGCGATTGCACGGCTGAACGTTCTCGCAACTCTTCAATTCTTTCATTTTTGAAATGGATTCCTTGAGGAGAGGGTTGAGGGCAGCTTCTTCGTCAGAGTCGCTTCCAAAAGTGATAATTTGCGATCCCTTGGAGTTGGCTATATGACAGTCGGCGGCGGCTCTTTTGCGCTCATCTATCATATTTTTCTAATGTCTACGAGCTTCACGCTTTGTCTTGTTGAAGTGTTGCTTTTGAGCGGCATACCCTTGCCACCAACACTTAAAGGAGTCGCAATCTTCGGTAGGATGTATGATCTTCTGATGATATAAGCAGAAGTCAGGATGCATCTCTACTCCACCGAGAGTATTTTCTTCAGAGGGTGGTAGCTTCATTCCCACTGATAGGGCTTTAGCAAACCTTTCCCTCGTCTTGAATTTGCTTTTATCCACAGCGGATGACTTTTGATTTGACGAGAGTGCCTCGACTCTTTGGTCTAGTCGGTGGTGTTTGGCTTCTTTCAGTATGGCCATCTCACATTCTTGATTAGCTTTAACTTTCAGACGAATCTCATTCAGGAAGGCATCGATCATCTCGTCTGACGGCCGCAGAATTTCTGGTTCAGGGTCCGCACTCGGTTTCTCGGCGCAAGGAGCCTCTTCATCATCTACTAATGAGTGAGAGATTACATGACAACTCACTACGTGGTCTTCGGATTCATCTGATGAGTCTTCTCCATTGTTTTCGTCCTCAACAAAAGAACAAGCTGCCCCCGGCGTCTCCGTCTTCTTTGGAGTGTGCGGCTGTGGTGGGTTTACTTTCCACTTTTCAGACAGCGCGAACTTGCCTTGTAGGTACTGATCCTCGATCCATCCCTTAAAGACGAAGCAATCTTCGATCGGGTGACTTACCGTTTGGTGGTAAGGGCAATATTTGAGATCGTTAACATCGTCCGGCCGCAACGGACGTTTTGGACTCGGCAGATTGACGAGTCTGTTGCGCACTGCCAGCTCGAACAATTTTCTCGTTTTATTTTAAGGAAACGAGTAAGGACGTCCCAGTCTCTCCTCAAGGGATGGGCGTGGACGCACGTTGTTTTAGCGAACAACCGGCTTTAAGTTGCTCGGTCGTTGCTGAGTATTAGCGACGAGAGTTGCTTTCCCTTTCCCCTTCTCATTTCAAAAGTCCGGTTTTGGAGGAGACGGTCCATGGCCCATCTGGTCCATTTGGGCTAATTTGTCGATCAAGGCCTGGAAGGTGGTCGGCCTGAAGAACATCATGAATTGCGATATGGTCGCTTGCGGATCAAGAGTGCCCACGAACATACCTACCGCAGGTGCTTCTTCGATGCGTTGTTCGCATTTCAACCATAGGTTCCGCCATCGTGTTGCGTATTGGACCCACGTTTCGCCTGGCCTTATCCTGGCATTGATCAGTGCTGTTATCAGGGTGCGTTCACTAGCACTCGCGAATCTTTGTGTAAACAGTAGCTCCATCTCTGCAAATGTTTTGACAGAGTCGTTAGGTAGCTCTGAATACCATTCAAAGGCTGTTTCCGCTAAGCTGCCGACGAACTGGGTAAGCAACAGTTTGTCGTCGCCTCCCGTGTTGCCGCATAAGGCCCTGAATTGAGCGACATGCTGATGTGGATTCCATGTCCCTTTATATACGTGGAACTTAGGGATCGTATATCCCGGCGGGTAACTGATTTGGTCATACCAACTCGGATAGGGTCGTCCAGTTCTAACAATTTGCCCAGCCGCTTCAGTTGCCTGGTGAACCCGTATCTGCTGAGCTATATATTCGTTCAGGTCAGCCTTGGAAATTGTCTCCTCCTTGGCCGTTGAAAGAGCTGGTGGAGGATTTGACGTTTCCCCTTTGTCGTCTTCAAGGATGACTGGAGGATCTTCAGCAGGAGGATCTTGCTGGATCATCATACCCACCATGTCCTGGAACAAAAGGGCCATTTGTTTTATATTGGTTGCTTGTTCTACAGCCTCTTTGTCCTTTTTTTCCAATATTCTCCGAAGGAACTCAGCGTCGGTTTCTTGCTCCTGTCGCTGATCCGAGGATGTTTCGGGGCATTCTTTTGGCCCAGTGAGTGCGGCCATTGCGGTCATCATTTCCTGAAGCTTTTGCTGCTGCTCTTGCACTTTAGTCACTGATCGTGTAAGCGGTCTATGACCTGTAGATGCACGGCTGTCCTCTTTACCAGATGCCATGTAGACGGTATGAACCGCCATGCCCCCAGACTTAGGGTGTTTGGGCTCGCCGTTCTTGGCATTTGCCGCGGGTGTGGGAATTTTCTCCGGCCTCCTTCTCTTATGGGCCGTTGAAGTTGAGGGGGCCGTTGCAGCAGGCACCCTGGTGGTGGTCGTCTTTTGCTGTTTGTCCGGACGGTTTTTTTCTTCTTGTACTTTCGCCCTTTTCTGCTGACGAGAGTGGCCTTGGTCAATTACGGAGTCTTGAACCCTCCGCCAGACTTTATAAATTTTGGAGGATAGCTGCTGAGGGGGCTGCTCCAGCTTCGTTTCCGGAACCCTCTCCGCAGGTGGAGGAGATCTTTTCAGCATAGCAGTTGGAGAGTTTTTATGCACCCTCCTTAACGGTTCAAAGCTGTTCCGAGTTGGAACAGCAGCATCAACTTCCACCATTGGAGCGGGTGGAGTTAGCCCCGAGGGGGAGTTGCCCCCAGCCTTCCTTACTCGGCGCCAGTGGCGACGTCGAGCATGACGAGCCGTTGGGACTGGCTCGGCGATAGAGACAGCTTCTTTTTTCCCCCTGTCTGAATGCGGTGCTGCCGGTGCCAGCCTCTTAAAGACTGATGTTGTCTTTTGAGTGGAGATGTTCAATCTGTCAAAGACAGATCCTCGAGCAGGGGCAGGAGCCGGAATAGTTAGCCTTGAAAAGACTGACTCTTTAACAGGAGAAGCCGCCTTGACGACTTCTGTAGCAGCGGTTGTTGCCTTCCTTGGGATAGCCATTTTAGAGTTCATGGGCTTCCTGGCGGGCCCATCAGAGTTCTGATCCAGCCTGGCAAAGACAGAGGCTGTTGATTTGATATTGGACGACCCGTTGACAGGGGCCGTTAGAGTAGCAAGTCGATCGAAGACCGATTTCTTTGAAGCTTCCGGTACGGGTATTGGCAGGGTGAAGCTTGCAGGAGGGATCATGGTCCCGAAAAACAGGCCGGTAGTGGCCTGAGTCACTTGCTCCACGGGCATAGTAAGGATGGAGGCCGCTTGAGGCCCATATGCTACGCCTCTAGGTGAGGCGGAGCGTCAGTTGCATTGGCACTTCGAGCAGTTCGAGCAATTTGAGGCCATTGATGTTTGATTTCTGCACCAGGCAAAAGACCAAATCTTAGTAACTTGAAATCCAAAGGCAACCATTAACGAACCGCGGTTCGTTCGTGAAGACGACACACGAAGTGTGGAGTGGAAAGAGGAAAAGGTCCCACCATGCATGCCAGAATCTGTTCCCCTCCGAATGGCGGCCAAGACATGGGCGTCTAGGCCTGAGATTCGGGGCAGATGCTATTTGGTTTTATCCGTCCACCTCTCCGAAGATGCCAAGTTGATTTATGGCACTATGTATCGGAGGTTTAGATGGATGCAGCCGATTTAGCAGACTTCGTCAGATTCCCCCTCGTTTGAGGGGTTTTTTGATTGTGGGGACGCTCTTCCCTGCAGGCGCAAGCCTCTACAGTTAATTACGCTACCACATCGCGGTAACAACTTTCTCCTTCTCCAGAATTTCACTTTGTGTCGTGGGTGTTTGTTTTGTTTGTGGTTGCCCGTGGATTGTATACGGAGACTAATTTATATCGTCGCCCGTAGGACGTGGATTAGTCCAAATCCGTATTTACTTAGATTTGGGTTTGGTGTTTTAGTTTAAAGATACGTTAGCCCTATTTAAGGCTAAGATCAACTTAAACTTTTATTAAGGATGCGTTAGCCTAATCACCAGACTAAGATCAACTTAACGGGATCATTTGGATCCGACAAGAGAGCAATTGGCTCTATTGTTTAGTTTAATGACGTTGCGGTCGATTTCCAGTTTAGGGACATGGTGGTCCATCATTCCCATTTGGGGACGAGTATTAGTTTAAGGACATTTCGGTCCAACGTTACCGTTTTAGGACGAATATTAGTTTAGGGACGTTTCGGTCCATGAGTTTAAGGACCCCGCAGTCCGTGTTGATGTATGGTCGTCGGGACCCATCACCTCTCTGACGTCATTGAAGGATTATAACGACAGATGTCAGAGGAGTTCAGAGATGTACCCTTAAGCCAAGTGTAAATTGATTTAAGAGAGCAGCCATGCTCTGTCAATTTAATTTGAGGACTTACGGCCAGAATTGGGTTAAGTCCAGTTGAGAATGTTCAACAATTTATTTGCATTTGGCCTGCTAGGCCTTAATCAGGGCTCTGCCCCTGCACTGTATTTTATTCTGGCCTGTTAGGCCTTTTAAGTTGGGCTCTTTCCCCTTTTTTATAATGCAGAGCATTTGTTTTGGTCCATTGGGCCTCTTAATTGGGCTCTGCCCTTTAATAATGTGCTGCATTAATTAGTCTGACAGAGTGCCACGTGGCTTGTCAGGCGCTTTGCGCCAATTGAGGAGCGCAAGGCGCAAATCCATGGGAAGGTGACACGTGTCACGCTCTGGTGAGCGCAAGCGCGGTACGCTGCGCCAGTGCGCTGCGCTGTTGCGTTGCTGACACGTGGCGCGCTCTGGTGAGTTCAAGCGCAGTGCGCTGCGCTGTTGCGCTGCTGACACATGGCGCGCACTGGTGAGTTGCGCCAATTTCAGAGAGCAATACTCTATTTTAAAAGCGCGTAGCGCAAGCTGTTATGGGGCTAACACGTGGCGCTCTCTGGTGGCTTACGCCAACCCGAGAGCGCAACAGTGCAGATTTTGCAAGTGCAGGGCACTGTTTTATTATTTTGATCAATTTTTTATCACAGAAAACAAATTTTCTTGTTTTCAAAGAACCAGTGGTTCTTTGAAAGGAAATGCCTTTATTATTATTATATTTTTATTGAAGATCTTTGATTTTGTTCTTAGATCAATGATCTTTTTAGAAGAAATTCTTCTTTATTCAAAGGTTTTTTACCTTTTCTTTCTTTTTGAGTTCTTCTCAAAATTCTTTAGAGTTCTCTCTCTGCTTCTTGAGTTTTTTTTTTATTCTCTGTGTTGTGTGTTGGAATTGGGGTCTAGGGGCCTTTATATAGTGCCCATTAATTTGTTAAATTTGTTAAAAAGATCATTCTCTGAGTGATTTGAGAAATTTTCCCCACCGTTGGATCTTTGATCCAAGGGCTTCTGTTTTACAGAAGATAATCTTCTTGTTTTAACAAGATTGAGAAAGATCTTTCAGAATTTTTTCTGTTTGGCACAAGCGCACCTACGCTTGACACGTGTCACCCAGCGCACATCGCAGCGCAACTGCGCTGCCACGTGTCGTGCGGCGCGGAGCACGGTGCAACTGCACTGCCACGTGTCGCGCAGCGCGGAGCACAGCGCAACTGCGCGAGCGCAACTGCGCCGACACGTGTCGCGCAGCGCAGAGCGCAAATCAGCTGAAGCGTTGCTTCTTTTATAGAGCCTTGCTCTGATTGAGTGCGCTGCCTTGGGCGCTGCGCTCCCTGCGCTGGCGTGTCTGATTTTGACACGCGGCGCTCTGCGCGCAGCGCAGGGGATCTGAAGCGTTACTTCATTTATTTTAATTTTAATCTTCACTTTAATTTTCAAAATAGAGCCTTGCTCTGATTGGGGGAAACAGAAGCGTTGCTTCGTTTTCCGCCTTGGAATTTGAACAGAGCTTTGCTCTGATTGGGGTAAACACTCCTATTAAATTAAGAACGTAGTTCTTAGATCTATGAGACAAAGTCTACTATAAGCGAGAATTTAATTCTCAGAACGCGGAACTGATCAAAGTTGCCTAAAAAGAGCCTTAGCGCTCTAATTAAGAAGAAGCGCCTTAGCGCTCTAATTAAGAAGAAGCGCCTTAGCGCTCTAAGAATGGCGCACAGCGCCGCAGCGCTCCTAGCGCTCCAATTTAAAGAAGCGCCTTAGCGCTCCAAGACTGGTGCACAGCGCCACAGCGCTCCTAGCGCTCCCATTGAAAGAAGCGCCTTAGCTCTCCAAGTCTGGCGCACAGCGCCGCAGCGCTCCAATTTAAAGAAGCGCCCAGCGCTTCAAGGTTGGCGCTCAGCGCCAAGCGCACCACGTGCTCCTCACGTGTACGCTATTTCAAAAAGAGCGCTCTGCACTCATTGGTTGGCGCTCAGCGCTAAGCGCGCTACGTGCTCCTCACGTTTGCGCTATTCCACAAGGAGCGCTCTACACTCATTGACTGGCGCTCAGCGCCAAGCGCGCCACGTGCTCCTCACGTGTGCGCTATTTCACAGAAAGCGCCTTAGCGCTCTAAATTTGGCGCTCAGTGCCAAGCACACCACGTTCTCCCCACGTGTGCGCTGAGGGAACATAAATTGTTCTTTAAATAAAACCCTAGAGCCATAATGCGTGGTCAACACTCAATAAGAGACAAAAAGGCTGTCAGAACCAGGATTTAGCCTAATCAAATGTTTAACATTTTAACTGAGTGGTCTGAGCCCAAGTTGGCCACAGGCCCCTAATTTAGATTAATTAAGCCCATATGCTCATAAATCTTTTTAGCTGATCTTAGTCCCAACCTTGGCTACAGATCTCTCAACCAACATTGGTTCAAGGGTACATTTCTTCATACCTCTGATATATGTCATTGTAATTCCTCAATGTCTTCAGAGAGATGAAGGGTCCCAATAACCAATAACTTTTGGTGCATCCCCAAACGGTTGAACCAAAACCACACAGACTATGACGTCTTTAAACTGGACTATGATGTCCTTAAAGTTTATGGACTGTGGGGTCCTTAAACTCATGGACTATGATGTCCTTAAACTTTATGGACTGTGAGGTACTTAAACTCATAGACTATGATGCCTTTAAACTTTACAGACTATGACGTATTTAAACTGTCACGGACTATGATTTCCCTAAACTTATGGACCGCAATGTCCCTAAACTAAACAATAGAGTCCAAATGCTCTTTTGTTGGATCTAAATGATCCTGTTAAGTAAATCTTAGTCTAAAATTAGACTAAGGTATCCTTAACAAACGTTTAAGTTGATCTTAATCTTAAATGAGATTAACGATCCTTAAACCCAACCCAAAACCAAATCTAAGAAAATACGGATTTGGACTAATCCACGCCCTACGGGCGACAATATAAATTAGTCTCCGTATACAATCCATGGGCAACCAAAAACAAAACAAACATACACGACACGAAGTGACCATCTGGAGAAGGAGAAAGTGAATACCGCGATGCGGTAACATAATTAACTGTAGGGGCTTGCGCCTGCAGGGAAGAGCATCCCCACAATCAAAAACCCTTCACAATGAGGGGGAATCTGACGAAGTCTGCTACAACGGCCACATCCGTCTAAACCTCCGATACACGGTTTCATAAATCAACTTGGTATCTTCGGAGAAGTGGATGGATAAAACCAAATAGCATCTGCCCCCAAATTCAGGCAAGACGTTTGTCTTCCCGGTTTTCGGCGGCGAACAGATTCTGGCACATCCGGTGGGACCTTTTCCTCTTTCCACTCCATACTTCGTGTGTCGTGTTTCGCGAATGAATCGCGGTTTACTATGGTTGCCCTTGGATTCGAGGTACTAAGATTTGGTATCTTGCTCCGTGCAGAAAATAGAAGATCAATGGCTTTCAACTGCACAAACTGCAACAACTCTCACTCCGTCCTTGCTGGAGGAGTGACATATGGGCCTTAAGCGGCCTCCCTTTTTACGATGCCAGTGGAATAGGTGATGCAAGCCACCACTGGGATGTTCTTTGGGACCATGCTCCCACCAATGAGCTTCAACGCCCCACTGCCATTGCAAGAAGCTCCGAAGAAGTCGGTCTTTGATCGGCTTGCAACTACTGCGGACCCTTTCAACGGGTCGTCCAAATCCAGCACCTCGATTTTCAACAGACTGGGCCAAAGTTCAGGGTGGCCCGTAAAGAAGCCCGCAATACCTGAAGGGGTTATCCCAAAACGGATAGCCATCCCTGCTCTAGTAAATGAAGTCGTCAAAGCGGCTTCTCCTACTAAAGAATCAGTCTTTGCAAGACTGACCGCTCCAACTCCCGTTCCAGGCGAAGTCACCAAGGCTGCTACCCCTGTTCGAAAGTCTGCCTTCGACAGGTTGGCTATCTCCTCTCAGCGGATGTCAGTCTTTGATAGGCTGGCACCAACAACAACCCCTTATCAGAGCCGAGGGAATAAAGAAGCTCATCCAACAGCAGAGGTGGTCCCGTCCGCAAGGCGTGCTCGACGTCGTCATTGGCGCCGAGTGAGGAAAGCTGGGGGCAGTTCCCCTTCTGGACTGACTCCGCCAGCTCTAATGGTAGAAGTCGATACTGCTGTTCCAACTGGGAACAGCTTCGAACCACTCAGGAGGGTGCGCAAAACCTCTCCAACTGCTGTATTGAAAAGATCTCCTCCACCTGTGGAGAATGCTACAAAGACAAAGCCAGAACAGCCCCCTCAGTGGCTGTCCTCTAAAATTCACAAGGTCTGGCGATATGTCCAAGACTCGGTGATCAACCAAGACTACTCCCGCCGACCGAAGAAGATGAAAGTTCGGCAAGAGAAGGACCACCCTGTTGTACCACAAATGGTGTCGTCTACTTGGGTGCCCACTGCAACAGCCCCCTCAACTTCAATCGTCCATGAAAAGAGGAGGTTGGAGAAGATCCCTATGTCTGCGACAAATCTCAAGGACACTAAATCTAAACGCCTCAAGTCTGGGGGCATGGTGGTGCACACTGTTTACATGGCTTTCGGGAAGGAGGAGAGCCGCGATTCCGGGGATCATTGACCACTTACGTTGTCCGTAACAAAGGCTCAAGAGCAACAGCAGAAACTCCAGGAGATGATGACAAAGATGGTCGCGCTCACTGGGCCAAAAGAAAGCCCGGAAATATCGTCGGTGCAGCGTCAGGAATAGGAAACTGATGCCGAATTCCTCTGAAGAATGCTCGAGAGGAAAGAAAAAGAAGCCGCGGAACAAGCGGCCAAAATAAAACAAATGGCGCTTTTATTCCAAAATATGGTCGGAATGATGATACAGACGGATTCTCTAGCTGAAGACCCTCTGATTGTCCTTGAAGACGACAGAGGGGAGACATCAAACCCTCTTCCTGCTTGTTCAGCAGCCAAGGAGGAGACCATCTCCAAAGCCGCCCTTGACGACTATATAGCTCAACAGATACGAGCTCACCAGGAGAGCGAAGCCGCTGGCCAAATCGTCAAGAATGGACGACCCTATCCGGGTTGGTATGACTAAACAAAGTACTCGCCGGGATACACGATCCCTAAATTCCACGTGTATAAGGGGACGGGTAATCCACACCAGCACGTTGCTCAATTCAGGGCCTTGTGCGGTAATACTGGGGGTGATGACAAACTGCTGCTTCACCAGTTTGTTGGCAGCTTGTCGGAGACAGTGTTTGAATGGTACCCTGAGCTCCCGAACGACTCCGTTAAGACATTTGCAGCAATGGAACTACTGTTTACACAGAGCTTCGCAAGTGCCAGCGAACGCACCCCGATCACGGCATTGATCAACGCCAGAGTGAAACCGGGAGAGACATGGGTGTGGTATGCAATCCGGTGGTGGAACTTATGGTCGAGATGCGAACAACGCATAGAAGCAGCTCCTGTCGTGGGCATGTTCATGTGGACCCTTGACCCTCAGTCGACCATATCTCAATTCAAGATGTTCTTCAAGCCGACCACCTTCCAGGCCTTAATTGACAAGCTGGCCCAAATGGACCAGATGGGGCATAGGCCTTCCTCTTCAAAGATGGAGTTTCGAAATGAAAAGGGCAAAAGGAAAGCAACCTTTATCGCCAACGCTCAATAACAACTGAGTAGCACATGACTGGTTGTTCGCCAAAGCAACAAGCGGTGATCCTTCGATAAGAAGTTGAGCCGCCCTTACTCATTCCCTCGGGATAAAACAAGGAGACTGTTTGAACTGGCGGTGCGCAACGGGCTCACTACCCTGCAGGAGCCGAAACGCCTACTGCGGCCCGGTGACGTTAACAGTCTCAATTATTGCCCCTACCACCGAACATTGGGCCATTTAATCAAAGATTGCTACGTCTTCAAAAACTGGGTTGAAGACCAATACCAGTAAGGCAAATTCACGTTGTCTGAAAACTGGAAGGTGAACCCGCCATAACCACATGCTCCGGAAAAGATGGACATGCCGGGGACATCGTGCTCATTCGTAGAAGAAGCTCCATGGGAAATTGTTCTTTCGGCAAAATTTAAAAGAATGCTGAAAGATCTTCAAACATGTCCGGCGATCAGGTGGATAAGCCCGCTAGAGCCGGAAATCATCGAGGGGATGCTGAAACTACGCCCAACATTGGGAGATAATAGCGATGGGCAAAACACTCAGGCCCAGCCATCAAAGTCTTTGAAGAAAAAGAAGAAGACCAAAAAGCCCGTGCAGTTTGATGACAAGCGCACGGATCTGCAAAAGCATATTGACGCGCTGAAGGAATACAACCAGAAGGCGCGGACCCCAGTCACACTCCAGGAATTTCTCAACCATATCCTTGAGAACAGAGGCAATGACAATGACGAGGGAGACGACGTGTCAGAAGAACCCGAATATTACGTGGCAGGTTGTCAAATGATCTCTCACTCGTCAATAGATGATAAAGAAACTTTTGATACAGAGAGACTAGGGGCAGATCCAGAATTGGCACCAAAATCCTTGGAACCGTCCGATGAGCTGATTGACATGCTACTAAACGAAGCTCTTCAGAAAAGCAAAGCTGACAGAGAGCGGGAAACGGCCATATACGAAAGGACCAAGCGTCGGCGTCAAGTTAAAGAAGCTCCGGTAACAGGAAGCCATAGAATACCCCAACCGGATCGAAGAATTCCTATCGCCAGCAAAAGCAAGATTAAAGAAAGGAAGCGATTCGCTAGGGCCCTGTCAATGGGAATGAAGTTGCCCTCTTTCAGAGGAAATTCTCCTGGAGGTATACATCTTGATGAAGTGGACGTACATCCTAACTTCTACTTATACCATCGAGCACACCCTACCGAAGAGTGCATGGCCTTTAAAAACTGGTGGCAGGAGTATGTTGCCCACCGACAACATGTTCAGCGAGTGAAGCGCAAGGCTCGTCGGGAACAGAGAAGCACGACAGATGAGCGCAAAAGAACTGCCGGCAATTGTCACATAGTTGACACCAAGGGATCGCAAGTTATCACCTTTGGAAGCGACTCTGACGAAGAAATAGCCCTCAGCCCTCTCTTCAAGGAATCCACCTCCAACACAAAAGATGCGAAGATTTGCGAGAACAGCCAGCTGCGTAATAGTACATTATCCGAAAAAAATCTCGGACCTACTAACTACTGACCGAAACGTCTTTAAACTATTATAAACCCGCCGCATTCTTGGGCTGACTTGTTAAAAAACTGTACGTCCACAAGAAAAATGGGCAGGGATGAAAACCCGAAAGGGCTCCATGCGTAAAAACAGCAGGGCTATCAGCGAGTTTGTGAAAACCTGAAAGGGCGCAATCTCGTTAAAAGATACTTGCAAGGTCCTCTCGACCTTGTAAGGAGAAAACTACCTGCGTGAGATCCTTACGACTCATAAAGGAGCGACACATTTAGGGATCCCCACGATTCCTAAGGAGAAATTACACTTATGAGATCCTCACGACTCATAAGGAGAACCCTCTTATGAGATCCTCACGACTCATAAGATTCAAAAGCCTTAAGCTACAGGGATCTGAACCTTGTTCCCCTCCGAATGGACGGCGCACAGGACCGCGATGTCCTGGCGCTGAGATTCGGGACAGATGCTATTTGGTTTTATCCGTCCACCTCTCCGAAGATGCCAAGTTGATTTATGACACCGTGTATCGGAGGTTTAGACGGATGCGGCCGATGTAGCAGACTTCGTCAGATTCCCCCTCGCTTGAGGGGTTTTTGATTATGGGGACGCTCTTCCCTGCAGGCGCAAGCCCCTGCAGTTAATTACGCTACCGCATCGCGGTAACAACTTTCTCCTTCTCCAGAATTTCACTTCGTGTCGTGGGTGTTTGTTTTGTTTGTGGTTGCCCATGGATTGTATACGGAGACTGAGTAATGCCGTCGCCCGTAGGACGTGGATTAGACCAAATCCGTATTTACTTAGATTTGGGTTTGGTGTTTTTAGTTTAAGGATACGTTAGCCGCATTTGAGACTAAGATCAATTTAAACGGGATCGTTTAGATCCGGCAAAAGAGCATTTGGAGGCTCTATTATTCCAGTTTAGGGACGTAGTGGTCTTTCGCCAGTTTAAGGACGTAGTGGTCCATCGCCAGTTTAAGGACGTGGAGATTTTTTAGTTTAAGGACGTCTCGGTCCGATATTAGTTTAAGGACGTCTCGGTCCGATATTAGTTTAAGGACGTTTCGGTCCAACATTAGTTTTAGGACGTTTCGGTCCAATATTAGTTTAGGGACGTCTCGGTCCATATTCGTATGTGGTCGTTGGGACCCGTCACCTCTCTGACGTCGTTGAAGGATTACAACGAGATGTGTCAGAGGAGCTCGGAGATGTACCCTCGAACTGGATATAATTGATTTAAGGGAGCAATCTTGCTCAGTCATTTTAATTTGAGGACTTACGGCCATGATTGGGCTAAGTCCAGTTGAAAAGTATTCAACGCCTTTTATTTGTTTTTGGTCTGTTAGACCTGTTTTAGGGCTTGGCCCATTTTTAAATAATGCATTGCATTATTTTCTATTCTTTTATTTGGGCTCTGCCTATAAAAGATGCAGTGCATCAATTTATTTTGGGCTCTGCAAGGCATCTGCATAGTATTTTTATTATTTAGTTTGGGCTTTGCCCATTTATAAATGATGCAGAGTATCAATTTAATTAGGCCTGTTTGGTCTTTTAATTGGGCCTGGCCCTTCAGAAAATGCATTGCATTTTCAGGCGCTTTGCGCCAATCAGAGAGCGCAAGCGCTTGTGATGACGACACGTGTCATGCAAGCGCAGTGCGCTGCGCTTGCGCTGCTGACACGTGGCGCACCTTGGTAAGTTGCGCCAATTACAGAGAGCAAAACTCTATCTCAAAGCTCATAGCGCAAGTGATTCAGATGCTGACACGTGGCGTTTTCCCAAGAGCGCAACAGCGCAGTTTGGAAGTGCAAAGCACTAAGAATGTTTTAGATTCAAGAACAGAAGTGCAAAGCACTATTTGATTTCTTGATCTAATTTAGATCAAAGAAAAATAAGTTTTTCTTTTTATTTCAAGAACCAGAGGTTCATAAAAGTGCAAAGCACTATTTTTTTTATTTTTGTTGTTTTCTTGTTTTAAAGAACCAGTGGTTCATAAGAAGTGCAAAGCACTGTTTATTATATGAAGATCATTGATCTGGATTTTATATCAATGATTTATTAAAAGAGATTTCTTCTCTCTCGTGAAGGTTTTTACCTTTTTCTTTGGAATTTTCTCAGAGTTCTCTCTCTGTTTGAAGCTCTTGACTTTTTTCAAGAAAAATGTTGATGCCTTTGAATTGAGGCTTGGGGTCCGTTTTATAGTGCCCATAAATCAGTTAAAGAGATCTTTCTCTGAGTGATTTGGGGAATTTTCCCCACCGTTGGATCTTTGATCCAAGGGCTTCTGTTTTACAGAAGAAAATCTTCTTGTTTTAACAAGAACAGAAAGATTTCTTTAAAATCTTAATTCTGTTTAGCGCAAATGCTCCAGCGCATGACACGTGCCGCGCAGCGCACAGCGCAGCGCAACTGCGCTGACACGTGTCGCACAGCGCAGCGCAACTGCGCTAGCGCATCTGCACTGACACGTGTCATGCAGCGCACAGCGCAGCGCAACTGCGCTAGCGCATCTGCGCTGACACGTGTCGCGCAGTGCAGTGCTTGCGCAACTGAAGCGTTGCTTCCTTTAATTTTACTTAAAATAGAGATTTACTCTGATTGGGCGCACTGCCTTGGGCGCTGCGCTGCCTATCAGCTTCTGACACGTGGCGTTTTGCGCGCAGCGCAAAGGATCCGAAGTGTTGCTTCATTTATTAAAGTTTAAATTTTCAAACCAAAGCTTTGTTTCTGATTGGGGGAAGATGAAGCGTTGCTTCATCTCCCGCCTCGGAATTTGAACAGGGCTTTGCTCTGATTGGGGTAAACAAATGCCCCCCCCACCGTTGCGCTTACGTGGCCTCCGAACGCAAGCGCAACGGTGGTAGAATCCCAACCGTCGCGGCAGCTTTTGGAAGTTGAAGAGGCACTTGATGCCTATAAATAGGACCTTTGGTCCCCCACAGATGCTTATCATCTTTCGAATTTTTACTTTCAGAACTCAGAGCCTTGCTCTCTTGTTTAAACACTTTTAAAAGTTCAAACTTTAGAGAATTTTAGGTAAAAATATTAATTTTGATTAAATTAAATCAACATTAAGAGCCTTGCTCTTGATAGATCCCTGATCTAAAGAAGACCCATTTAGGGTTTCACTTAGCAGAGTTTTGCTCTAAAGGGGTCTAAAGAGAACTAAAGGGAACCTTATTAGGGTTCCATTAATAGAGCTATGCTCTCCAAAAGGTTTCCCTTGGATTTTCTTAATTAATGGAGCTTTGCTCCTTCCAAATCATATAGAAGAACTCTTAAGAGTTCTTCATGGCATTTGATACTATCACTATTATTATATCATTTTTTTTCTCAGAGCAAAGCTCTCAATGTTCTGAGCGAATTTTCCTTAAATTCTCCTCATAACTGGTTTTTTGACAGGTGTCACTCCTGTCTATAGAGCATTGCTCTCGAGGAGTTTTAACTCCCTATACCTTTTCCTCATTGCTGATCTTCCAATGTTGCTTCCTTCAGGCATTATGGCGGTGCATCTATACAGTCTGCACGAGTTCATTACCTATGAGGATATTCGTGCACAGGGCCGTCAATAAAACCAAGAGTTTACAGACGCCCAATGTGCAGAGGTCATGGGTCGTTTGAACGCAAGCGGTGGTTGGCTGCTACCTCGTCGTTCGGTTCTTTTGAAAGTCGTGCTGGGAGAAATATGGAGAGCACTTCCGGGTCTTCACGAGACCCTACCGCTCAATGCGCTGGATGATACCGAAGACAAGGTGCATTCAGTGTACCTGACGGGGCTGATCTCGAAGAAATGGCGGGGCAGCCTCATTGACATCCTACATCAAATCTTCCAGCAGACGGCGATAGTTACTGCTTATCGAAGGCCGGGAGGGCTTGCCGAGGATCTCGACATAGAGGAGCGCGAGAGGCTGCGCATAAGAATAATTAGAAAGGCCAGAAGAACTCTGGATGGCCTTACTTTTGAATTCCTCAATCCGTGCCCCGGATCTGAGGTTATACTGTTGTAATAATTTGGATAATGTTTCTTATTCATTGCTCTTATGATTGTAAGAATTTTTAGCAATATGAATGGAAACCCCCCTTTTTTATTTTAGCTTGTCTTATTTCTCGTCCTGAGTCTTCTGCCCATGCATAAATGAGTGCGTCTCAAACGCTTGATCAAACATAAATCAGATGCTCCTTCTGTAGCTTTCTTCTTTCTCTTATTATCGGCATGCTATCTTAATAAACATGGGTTGACAGATAATAGAGTAGGCATCTTGACTTTCTTAAGAAACAGCGATGGCTTAGGCCGCAGGTTCAAATCTGCTGCCTAAGACTTTTCAACTCTATGAACCGTGAGGGTCTCGTAGAGATTTTTCTCCCTACGGATCGAGAGGATCTCGTAGGTGGGTTTTTTCTCCTTAGGAATCGTGAGGATTCGTAAGTGTGGTTTTCTCTTATAAGTCGTAAGGATCCTATAAGAGAATTTTTCCCTCTTATGAGTCGAGAGGACTCGTAAGCGGTTGTTTCTTTCCTTGTCGAAACCCGACTTTGGAGAGTGAGACCCGTGAATAGTATGCAAGAGATCTTTTCGGATCGACTTGCAGGGTCCCATTGTTCAGGAAGCAAGTTTTTCAGTCCCTGCTGCTTGAGGCTTCATCTTGCAAGTTGAGACTAATCGAGAATTTCCCGCGGAGGCACTAGTTTCTCAGCGAGCCGACGCGAATCAGGAGGCTCTCGTCAAGGAGTGTTTGTATCCGTGAGTCGAGGAGTTTGCTAGGGATTATTTGTTTCCCAAGCGCCAAGGATTATTTGTTTCCTTGGGGTTTGAAACGAGTCCAGGATTTCCCACAGAGGCACTGGTGGCTCTGCGAGTCGACGCGGATCAGGAGGCTCTCATCAAGGAGTGTTTGTATCCGTGAGTCAAGGAGTTTGCTAGGGATTATTTGTTTCCCAAGCGCCAAGGATTATTTGTTTCCTTAGGGTTTGAAACGAGTCAAGGATTTCCCACGGAGGCACTGGTGGCTCTGCGAGTCGACGCGGATCAGGAGGCTCTCGTCAAGGAGTGTTTGTATCCGTGAGTCGAGGAGTTTGCTAGGGATTATTTGTTTCCCAAGCGCCAAGGATTTTTTGTTTCCTTAGGGTTTGAAACGAGTCGAGAATTTCCCACGGAGGCACTGGTGGCTCTGCGAGTCGACGCGGATCAGGAGGCTCTCGTCAAGGAGTGTTTGTATCCGTAAGTCGAGGAGTTTGCTAGGGATTATTTGTTTCCCAAGCTCTAAGGATTATTTATTTCCTTGGGGTTTGAAACGAGTCGAGGATTTCCCACGGAGGCACTGGTGGCTCTGCGAGTCGACGCGGATCAGGAGGCTCTCGTCAAGGAGTGTTTGTAACCGTGAGTCGAGGAGTTTGCTAGGGATTATTTTTTTCCCAAGCGCCAAGGATTATTTGTTTCTTTAGGGTTTGAAACGAGTCGAGGATTTCCCACGGAGGCACTGGTTGCTCTGAGAGTCGACGCGGATCAGGAGGCTCTCATCAAGGAGTATTTGTATCCGTGAGTCGAGGAGTTCGCTAGGGATTATAAGTTTCCCAAGCGCCAAGGATTATTTGTTTCCTTGGGGTTGAAACGAGTTGAGGATTTCCCACAGAGGCACTGGTGGCTCTGCGAGTCAACGCGGATCAGGAGGCTCTCGTCAAGGAGTGTTTGTATCCATGAGTCAAAGAGTTTGCTAGGGATTATTTGTTTCCCAAGCACCAAGGATTATTTGTTTTCTTAGGGTTTGAAACGAGTCGAGGATTTCCCACGGAGGCACTGGTGGCTCTGCGAGTCGACGCGGATCAGGAGGCTCTCGTCAAGGAGTGTTTGTATCCGTGAGTCGAGGAGTTTGCTAGGGATTATTTGTTTCCAAAGCGCCAAGGATTATTTGTTTCCTTAGGGTTTGAAACGAGTCGAGGATTTCCCACGGAGGCACTGGTGGCTCTGCAAGTCGACGCGGATCAGGAGGCTCTCGTCAAGGAGTGTTTGTATCCGTGAGTCGAGGAGTTTGCTAGGGATTATTTGTTTCCCAAGCGCCAAGGATTATTTGTTTCCTTGGGGTTTGAAACGAGTCGAGGATTTCCCACGGAGGCACTGGTGGCTCTGCGAGTCGACGCGGATCAGGAGGCTCTCATCAAGGAGTGTTTGTATCCGTGAGTCGAGGAGTTTGCTAGGGATTATTTGTTTCCCAAGTGCCAAGGATTATTTGTTTCCTTGGGGTTTGAAACGAGTCGAGGATTTCCCACGGAGGCACTGGTTGCTCTGCGAGTCAACGCGGATCAGGAGGCTCTCGTCAAGGAGTGTTTGTATCCGTGAGTCGAGGAGTTTGCTAGGGATTATTTGTTTCCCAAATGCCAAGGATTATTTATTTCCTTGGGGTTTGAAACGAGTCGAGAATTTCCCACGGAGGCACTGGTGGCTCTGCGAGTCGACGCGGATCAGGAGGTTCTCGTCAAGGAGTGTTTGTATCCGTGAGTCGAGGTATTTGCTGAAGACACTGGTTTCTTCGGAGTTGGACTGAACCGTCGAGATTTGGCTTTGTCTTCTGGCGGAGCCTGTTGGGAAAGTATGGTTCCCTCTTTGTTTACGCCCTTGGATTGTATACAGGGATCGATGTGATCTTAACTGTAAGGCCAAAGTTTTATCATCATTTTTTTTGTTTTATTTCCGCGATGCTCTATCATTTCAGCTTTTATATCGCGAAGGTCGCGATTGCCCAATCATTTCGGCTATTTTTCGCGGTGCCCAATCATTTCGGCTATTTATTTTATTTTTACTCGCTGCTTTTTATTGCGAGTTGCCCAATCATTTCGGCTATTTATTTTATTTTTACCAGCTGCTTTTTATTGCGAGTTGCCCAATCATTTCGGCTATTTATTTTATTTTTACTCGCTGCTTTTTATTGCGAGTTGCCCAATCATTTCGGCTATTTTGCATGCATACATTTTTACTTGCTGCTTTTTATTGCAAGTTGCCCAATCATTTCGGCTATTCCGTATGCATGTGTGGCCTACTGGCTTTCCGCCGTAAACCTGGAATTAGACACCGATTTCGGCATCAGTATCGCTGCAACTGGGATATTGCCAGGAGCGAATCGTCATTTGCCTCCGTCGATGACGAACAAAGGTGGCTTAGCGAACAGGGTTAAGGCGCTGTCGACTAAGGCTTTTAACTTCATGAGCCGTAAGGGTCTCACAAAGGTATTTCTCCCTACAAGTCGTGAGGATCTTGTAGGCGTATGTTCTCCTTAGGAATCGTGAGGATTCCTAAGTGCATGTTCCTCTGTAAGTCGTAAGGATCCTATAGGAGGGTTTTCTCCTTGTAAATCGAGAGGACTTACAAGGGTCGCTCACCATACGAACATATCCCCAGTCACGGATGAAACTTAGTTAGGGAAATGTTTATTCGCACCCGTGGATTGTATACAAGGGTCAATATTGAACCACTTGTAGGGCAATATTGGAAGTTTGTGGGAGTTTTCTTAAGCACAGGTTTAGGTCTCTGTAACTTAAGACTTTCAAATCCTATGAGCCATGAGGGTCCCATAAGAGAGTTCTCCTTACGAGTCGTGAGGATCTCGCAAGTGTATTTTCTCCTTAGGGATCGTGGGGATCCTTAAGTGTGTTGCTCCTTTGTGAGTCGTAAGGATCTCACGCAGGTGGTCTCTCCTTACAAGGTCGAGAGGTTGCGCCCTTTCAGGTTTTCACAAACACTCGCCGGTAGTCCTGCTGTTTTTACTCACGGAGCCCTTTCGGGTTTTCATCCGTGCCCATTTTGCTCATGGACGTACCGTTTTTTTTATATATATATTTTTCTTACGAGGTCGCGCCCTTTCAGGTTTTCATGAACACTCGCCGGTAGTCCTGCTGTTTTTACTCACGGAGCCCTCTCGGGTTTTCATCCGTGCCCTTTTTGCTTATGGACATACCGTTTTTTTTATTTTATTTTCATATGTTTTTTTTTATATTTCGTCAGCCTAAAAGATGCTGCGGTAGTAGTTTAAAGACGTTTCGGTCTGCTATTAGTTTAAGCACATTTCGGTCCGACATTGAGAGGCTGGCTACTACTTATAAAACTTGAGCTTAGGAAGATAGCGAGCGGGCATGGTCGTCGTCACCTATCATTAACCTAGGCTGTGGCTCATTAAGCGTAGTATTTCTTTAGGAAGCAACCATTTATTGGCCTGAAAGGCCTTTCACCGTGCATATCCATAAGCAGATAGGCCCCACCCTGGTAGACCTTATTTATGATGTACGGGCCTTCATAGTTTGGCTTGAATTTTCCCCGCTTGGCGCGATTGGGGATCATGGGCCTTTTGACCACTAGTACGAGTTCGCCTTGGCGGAATGTCCTCGGTCGGGTCAGTCTTTCATATGAGCGTGCCATCTTCGCTTTGTAAGCTTCCAGATTTTGTTGCGCTATGAGCCGGGTTTCATCAAGAGCGTCAAGCTCTTCAAACCGGAGGTGAGCATTTTCTTCATCCGTCAGCTCGTAGTGAACTGCCACTCGCAGAGAGGGTAACTCTATCTCGAGGGGGAGTACTGCTTCCGTACCGAACACTAACGCGTATGGCGTTGTGTTCGTGGCTGTCTTGAATGTAGTTCGATACGCCCAAAGGGCCTCTTGCAGTCTCTCGTGCCAGTCTTTCTTATTTCGGGACACCGTTTTCTTTATAATTTTCGTCAAGGTCTTGTTGAAGGCCTCGGCGAGACCGTTAGCTCCCGGATTATAGACTAAAGAATACTTCCAGTCTATATTATGCTGCTGCACGAAGCGACTGATCCTGTGGCTTCTGTAAGCTGGCCCGTTATCGGAGATGATCCGTCTCGGAGTTCCAAACCGATATATGACGTGCGTTTTGAAGAAATGGAGGATATTCTCCGTCTTCACTTCCCTCAACGGTATTGCTTCTGCCCATTTGGAGAAGTAATCAGTCGTCGCCAGGATGAAACGATGTCCCCTAGACTATGTCAGTTCCCCACATTTCGAACGGCCAGCTAGCCACTGTTGGATGTAATGGATTTGGATGCTGATGGATGAAGTCCCCATGAATTTGGCATGAGTGACACTGCTTCGCATATTCGAGGCAGTCCTGAATCATTGTGGGCCAGTAATAGCCCATCCGTTTGATCTTTAACTTCATCTTTGGGCCCGCTTGGTGAGAACTACAGATTCCATCATGAACTTCCTGAACGACTCGTTCTGCTTCGTCAGGTCCTAAACATCTCAGCCACAGATAATCAAATGACCTCTTATATAGAGTATCATTGACGAAGGCGAAAGATAGAGCTCGTTTCATGAGCTGATGTCTTGTGGACGCTTCTTCGGGCATTTGGTGGGACTTAAAGTAGTCTATAAAGACTTCCCTCCAATCCTCAACCTTTCCTCGTTCTTTTACTTGTAAGGTCATCTGCTCGTTCGCTCCTTTTTCTTCGGATGATTCCGGAGATATTTCTGCTGGGGCAAGCACCCGACGGCTTTGTACCATGATTCTGACGTCATCGAGGTTCTCGTCAGCCAGCTCTTTAGCAAATTTGGCCAACCCGTCTGCTTTGCTGTTTTCCGCGCGCGGTATGTTCTCCAAAGTATAGGAGGGAATTTGGGTCAATAGTTGCTGCACTTTTTCTCCGTACTTCACCAGTTCTGGCTTGCACGTTTGGTAGTCGCCATTTACTTGACTAACGACCAGTTGAGAATCCCCGTATATAAGGAGGTCTTCAATTCCCATGTCAATGGCGATCTCAAGACCTGCTATCAAGGCTTCATATTCGACTTCATTATTTGTCCTCGGCTCTGTTAAGGAGAAAGCGAAGCGCATTATCCCTCCTTGTGGAGTCACGAAGATGAGGCCTACCCCTGATTTGATTATAGGGGTACTTTGTTTGCGTTTTTTCATGGAAGATGCTCCATCGAAATAAAGTTCCCATTGGGTATCACCACCGTCGATCGCGTCAAACGCATGTTCGTCTGGAAAATCGCAATTCAGAGGAGAATCAGCCGATATCGGATGCTCAGCGAGGACATCGGCGATGGCCTGGCCTTTCACTGCCTTGAGAGGTTGATACGTTATCGAGAACTCCATCAAGAGCAGAGCCCATTTAGCGAGTCGACCTGTCAATATGGCCCTTGAAATTAGATATTTGAGAGGGTCCACCTTTGAAATGAGACGGACTTCATGTGCTAATGCGTAATGTCTGAGCTTTGTTATCGCAAAGATTAGCGCCAGGCAGTGCTTCTCAATGGAAGAGTAATTGCTTTCTGCTCCCAGCAGAACTTGACTTAAGTAATAGAGTGCTCTTTCCTTCCTCTGATCGTTCTCTTATGCCCATAATGCGCCCAAGGAACCTTTGAAGGCGGTTTTATAAAGAATGAGGAGTTTTCCCTTGACCGGAGCAGCCAACACTGGCGGGTTCTGCAGGTACTGTTTAATTTCGTCCAGCGCGCTCTGGCATTTTTGATCCCAGAGGAATGGAGTTCCCTTCTTCATCAGGTGACTGTAAGGGCGGCACTTGCCAGAGAGGTTGGCTATAAATCGCCGAATATATGCGAGCTTTCCTTGGAGAGACCGCAACTGTTTGAGAGTCCTTGGCGGAGGTATTTCCATGATCGCCTTGATCTTGGACGGATCTATTTCGATACCCCGGTGTCGGACAATGAATCCCAGGAATTTGCCCGAGGAAACTCCGAATGCACACTTGAGCGGGTTCATCTTCAAGTTGTATTGTCGAAGGCGTTGAAATACGGTCTTCAAATGCTCGAGATGTTCCTCATATGATTTGCTTTTAACCACGAGATCGTCGATATAGCATTCGACGATTTCGTGTATGAGGTCGTCGAAGATCTTCTTCATGGCCCTCTGGTAGGTGGCACCGGCGTTCTTTAGACCGAAGGGCATCACCTTGTAGCAGAATATACCCAAAGGAGTCCGGAAGGCGGTGTGCTTCTGGTCTTCGGGATGCATTTTTATCTGATTATATCCTGACGAGCCATCCATGAAGGAGAAAACCTCATGAGTGGACGTATTGTTTATCATCAGTTCGGTGACTGGCACTGGAAAATCATCCTTCGGGCAAGCTTTATTAAGATCACGGAAGTCTACGCATATGCGCATCGTCCCATTTTTCTTCATCACCGAGATGATGTTAGCGATCCATTCAGGATATTGAAACTCCTGGATAAAGCCAGAGTCGATCAGCTTCTTGACCTCGGCGTTGATACTCATCTCGAGCTCGAGCCGCATTCTCCTCGGTGCCTGTTTGACTGGTTTGATGTCCGAGGATATCGCCAATTTGTGTACAGCAATTTCTGGATCTAGTCCCGGCATTTCGGAATAGTTCCACGCGAAGCAATCTCTATGCTGTACAAGAACGTCTTTTAACGCAGCTACCCTTTCTTCAGATAGCAACTCGCCGATGAATGTCGGTAGCGGATCGTCTGCCGATCCCAACTCAATCTTCTTGAGGTTATCTGCAGTGGTATGGATTCCATCTTCCAGCTCTTTTGGCGCTGGTGGGAATTCTGAGATTATCTCGTCGCTGCTATTTTCGAAGCACCAAGGGAGCTCATCTATGTCCTCGGGCTCTTCTTTTAATATTGTAATCATGTGACAGGTGCGAATTCGCTTCCAATCCCAATGTGGAACCGGTTCTTCTTTCGTGGCCTTGGGCTCGTGCTTCTGTGGCGGCGTTACCTTCCAGTTGTCAGACAGAGCGAACTTGCCGAGCTGGTACTGATCTTTGACCCAATTCTTAAAGGTGAAGCAGTCTTCGAGCGGGTGCCCTATTACTCGATGGTAAGAGCAATAGTTTGGGTCAGAGACTTCGCTTGCTTGTTCGGGGTGCTTGGACTCCGGCAGTGTGAGCATCTGATGTTTTAGAGCAAGCTCAAGTATCCTCCTCGTCTTATCCCGAGGAAAAGAGTATGCTCGACTCATTTTCTTCATGAGGGATAGATCAATAACGCTCGCCTCCCATTTGCGTGACTTCTTAGCCCTGCTTTGTTGCTGTTGAGCGCTTTTTTGTCCTTTCGACTTATTTCTGCTTTTGCGCCGAGCCTTCTTTATAACAGGTTGACAAGGAGCGGCATTTTCATCCTTTACGGCCTGTTGGAGAAGGCGTTGCGTCTTGGCTTTCTCGTAGATGGCCGTCTCACGGTTGTGATCATCTCGGACTTTTTGACCAGCTTTCTTTATAAGTTTGTCCATTTGTTCCTCGAACGACGGACTGGGCTCCTTTGCATCTGGAACTTTCACTGGCTTAGGATTAGCGTCCTCACATTGAGCATCCGCTTCTTTATCAAGGTCATACACGACGTAGCAGCCGGGTAGTAACTCTCGTTTCTTTGACCGGATGTATCCAAGCCCTTTTGTTTCCATTCTCCCGTTAGGCAGTTTGCGCTGAGTCCCGGGGACGTTCCAGACCTTGTCATAGAATTTGGCCTTTCTAACGGTCTGTTTGAAGGATATCCCCTGGCGTTTCAGCAGCTTTTTCAAACCTTCCATATAATATCTGGGGAGACGGATAGGCTGAAGCCTGTCGAGCGTAGAATCCGCGCCATGCCAGATTTCTTTTTCTACCTTGGTTTCTTCAGAGCGGTAAAACAGAATTGCTTTCTCGCTCTCTCGCCTGGGAGGGATATAGAATGTCCGCAACTCTTCTACACTGTAGATATTAAGTGCATCCAGTTCTTTATGGTGTTTAAGCGGCACTATGGCGACTTGTAGACTTTGCTCTTCGTCAGCGGACGTTTGTATTGAAGGTCGAGCAGAGAATACAACATGGACTTCATCTTCCAAGTCGCTGCCAAAGATCAACGTAGGAGCCGATGGTCCCGGCTTGTTGTATTGGGGCGGACCCGAATAAACTATCTCCTCTTCCTCCTCAGTATCACTGCCGAAGACAGGGATGGTAGCGTTAATTTTATTCTCCGGCTTGTGACACTTCTCTGTGTCTTCAAAATCCGGTAAGAAGTATTTGGCGTCTTCATATTTGCGGACCTCGTTTACAAAGAACGGGTTCAGTTCTCCCGTTACGGTATACTCGAAACCGTCCTTAAAATATTTCATACACTGATGCTGTGTAGAAGGGATGATGTTGTACTCGTGTAACCATGGTCGGCCGAGCAAAGCGTTGTAGCATGTCTTGGCGTCTATGACGTGGAACTTAATATCCGTGACGAGTAGCCCGAAGCGTAGCGTCAGTATCACAGATTCAAGAGTCTTTGACGATTGGGAGTCAAACCCGGAGATGATGATCTTGTCCCGAGCAAGGTGCTGGACGCTCAAGCAGATTTCTTTTAACACCCGCACGTTGAGTAGGTTAATAGACGACCCGTTATCGATCAGGATTTTGCCTATCTTTATATCATGGCAGTATCCCGAGACATAGAGAGGGCGATTGTGTTCGCACGTCCCAAGTAGAAGGTCTTCATCGCCAAAAGTGACATCGGCCGTGTGCACTTCCTCCAATTCATCCTTCATCTTTTCCTCGGCCAGGCATGCTTGGAATTGTTCTGGGTCTTGGAGCGCCTTAATCAACGAATCTCTCGCCTCTTTTGATAGCAAAAGGGCGTCGAGAATGCTGAGCTGTGAGGGCAGCTTCCTCAGATGTGCTAAGACGTTGTAATCCACCTTATTCTTCTTTGGTGGGTCTTTGGCAGCTAGCTCTTCCACCACTTGGTCATCAAAGACGATATCTTCAGTGGCCTTTTCTTTCCCTTTATCTTTTTTGTTCGAGGGTCCGAGGTTCTTTTCGGGCAGCGTGCGATTACGTAGCCGGATATTTTCGCAAACCTTCGGTTCTTCTTCTTTTCTCGAAGCGGACTCTTTAAAGAGAGGGGCAAGTTCTAGCTCTTCATCAGAATCACTCCCGAATGTGGGTACTTGTGATCTACCGGTGTTAACCATGCAACAATCGCCAGCAGTTCTTTTAAGCCCTTCGGTCGTATTTCTTTACTCTCGACGAGTTTTATGCTTTTCCCGCTTAAAGCGTTGTCGATGAGCAACATATCCTTGCCACCATCTATCGAAAGCTTTGCACTCTTAAGTGGGGTGCGAAATCTTTTGATGATATAAGCAATAGAAGGGATGCGTTTCCATTTCACCAGTGATGTTTCCTTTAGAGGATGGTAGCTTCATGCCCATTGATATGGCCTTAGCAAACTTTTTCCTCATCTTGAATTGGCTTTTGTCGGTAGCGGAAATGTTTAGCTCCAACGGGATCGTCTCAGCTCCTTCATCAAGTCGCTGGCGTTTGGCCCCTTCAAATATAGCTGCCTCGCGCTCCCTATCAGCTTTACTTTTCAACCGAGCTTCATTAAGGAATGCGTCAATTACTTCATCTGATGGCCCCAGAACTTTTGGTTCAGGATCTGCCCCCAGCTTTTCGGTGCAAGGAGTCTCCTCATCGTTCGTGATCGAATGGGAAATCATATGACAGCTCGCCACATATTCCTCGGATTCATCCGATGAACTTTCTCCCTCATCTTCTTCTTAAATACGTGATTGAGGAACTCTTGGAATGTAATGGGAGTCCGTGCCTTCTGGTTGTATTCCTCCAGCGCATCAATTTGTTTTTGCAGGTCCGTGCGCTTGTTGCCAGGCTTCACGGGCTTCTTTGACTTCTTTTTCTTCTTTTTCGAAGATTTTGACGAATGGTTGCGAGTGCTTGAGCCACCACCATCGGTCTTTGGAGTTGGACGTGGTTTCAACATCCCTTCAATGACCTGCGGTTCCAACGGGTTCTTCCACTTGATCGCTGGACATGTCTGGAGGTCGTTTAGCATTCTCTTTGTCTTGGTTGATAATACAACCTCCCAAGAAGCTTCTTCAACGACGGAGCATGTTGCCCCTGGCGTATTCGTCCTCTTAGAGGTGTGGGGCTACGGGGGATTCACCTTCCATTTGTCAGATAACGCGAACTTGCCCTGTCGGTACTGGTTTTCAAGCCAATTCTTGAAAACGTAGCAATCTTCGATCGGATGGCCTAGTACTCGATGATAAGGACAGTAGTTGGGCTCATTGATGTCACTTGGTTGCAATGGACGTTTTGGATCCGGCAGATTTATGAGTCTGTTGCGCAACGCCAGCTCGAATAACCTCCTCGTTTTATCGCGGGGAAAGGAATAAGGACGTCTCATCCTATTCTCAAGGGGTACGTACGGGCGCATATTATTTTGACGAGCAACCGGCTTCGAGTCGCTCGGTTGTTGTTGAGCATTAGTGACGACGATCGCTTTTCCCTTCCCTTTGTCATTTCGGGAGTCCGGCCTTGGAAGAGGGGGGTTTATGGCCCATTTGATCCATTTGCGCTAGTTTGTCAATCAAGGCCTGGAAGGTAGTTGGCTTGAAAAACATCATAAATTATGAGATGGTTGCTTGCGGATCAAGGGTTCCCACAAACATACCCACCGCGGGAGCTTCTTCAATGCGCTGCTCACACTTCGACCATAAATTACGCCACCGTGTAGCATATTGGACCCATGTCTCGCCTGGCTTTACCCTGGTATTAATCAGTGTCGTCATCGGGGTACGTTCACTGGCGCTTGCAAAACGCTGAGTAAACAATAGCTCCATTTCCGCGAAGGTTTTGATAGAGTCGTTCGGGAGCTCAGAGTACCACTCGAACGCCGTATCCGATAAACTTCCAACAAACTGGCGAAGTAAAAGCTTGTCATCACCACCGGTGTTGCCGCAGAGTGCCCTGAACTGGGCGACATGCTGGTGAGGATTGCCCGCCCCTTTGTAGACATGGAACTTGGGAATTGTGTAACCTGGCGGGTACTTAATTTGGTCGTACCAACTTGGATATGGCCGCCCCATTTTTACGACCTGGCCGGCTGCTTCGGTCGCATGATGAACCCGTATTTGTTGGGCTATATACTCGTCCAAATCAGCTTTAGAGATTGTATCCTCTTTAGCCGTTGACAGAGCTGGCGGAGAATTCGACGTCTCTCCCCTATCGTCTTCAAGGATGATCGGGGGATCTTCAGCAGGTGGATCTTGTTGAATCATCATACCCACCATATCCTGGAACAGGAGGGCCATTTTCTTTATGTTGGCTGCCTGTTCCGCAGCTTCTTTATACTTTTTCTCCAGTACGCGACGAAGGAATTCAGCGTCAGTTTCTTGTTCTTGACGCTCGTCCGAGGACGTTTCAGTGGTTTCTTTTGGCCCTGTAAGTGCGGCCATAGCGTTCATCATCTCTTGGAGTTTCTGCTGCTGCTCCTGAGCCTTGGTCACTGACCTCGTGTGCGGTCTATGACCTGTTAATATGCGGCTGTCCTCTTTACCAGACGGTATGAACTACAATGCCCCCAGACCTAGAGCGTTTGGGTTCACCTCCTTTGGTATTTACTGCAGGTGTCGGCACTTCTCCGGCCTTCTTCTTTTATGGGCCATAGAAGTTGAGGGGGCCGTTGCTTTGGGCACCCAAGCGGTCGTCGCCTTTCGTTGCTTAACCAGGGGATTTTCTTCCTGCCGACCTTTTGACTTGTTGTGCTGGCGAGAGGAGTTAGGATCAATGACAGATTTTCGGAATCGTCGCCATGTCTTATAGATCCTGGAGGACAGCGATTGAAGAGGCTGCTCCGGCTTTTCTGCTTCCACGGCGGTTTCTACCGGCGGAGGAGATCTTTTAAGGACCGCAGTTGGCGAGTTTTTGCGTACCCTATTCAACAGATCAAAACTGTTCCCGGTTGGAACAGCAGCGTTAACTTCCACCGTCGGAGTTGGCGGAGTCATCCCAGAAGGGGAGTTGCCCCCGGCCCTCCTTATCCGGCGCCAGTGGCGTCGTCGGGCGCGACGAGTCGTCAGTATTGGCTCAGAGACAGAAACAGCTTCTTCTTGCCCCCTGCTTAGGTGTGGGGTGGTTGTCGGTGTCAGCCTGTTGAAGACTGATGTCCTTCGAGCAGCAAGAGTAGGAGTGGGAGTTGGGATGGTCAATCTTGCAAAGACCGATCTCCTAGCAAGAGAAGCCGCCTTGACGACTTCAGGAGCAGGTTTGGCTACTCTTTTTGAAATAACCCTTTCCGGGACTGCAAGCTTCATTGTGGGCTCATAGGAGTTTTGGCCCAGTCTGGAGAAGACCGAGGCACTAATGTTGGGCGACCCGTTGAGAGGGGCCGCCGTAACTGAAAGTCGATCGAAGACCGACTTCTTAGAAGCTTCTTGTACGGGCACGGGGGTGCTGAAGCTTGTTGGCGGAAGCATAGTTCCGAAAAACAGCCCCGTGGTGGCTTGAGTAATCTGCCCTACGGGCATGGTGAACAAAGAGGCCGCTTGGGGCCCGTAGGTTATGCCCCCAGTTGAGGCCGAACGCGAGCTGCAGCTGCAGTTGGAGCACTTCGAACACGTTGAGGCCATCGATGCTTGACTTCTCTTCTGCACCGAGCAAGAAACCAGATCTTAGTAAACTTGAAATCCATAGGCAACCGTTAACAAACCGCGATTGGTTCGCGAAGACGACACACGAGGTGTGGAGTGGAAAGAGGAAGAGGTCCCACCGGGCGTGCCAGAATCTGTTCCCCTCCGAATGGACGGCGCACAGGACCGCGATGTCCTGGCGCTGAGATTCGGGGCAGATGCTATTTAGTTTTATCCATCCACCTCTCCGAAGATGCCAAGTTGATTTATGACACCGTGTATCGGAGGTTTAGACGGATGCGGCCGATGTAGCAGACTTCGTCAGATTCCCCCTCGCTTGAGGGGTTTTTGATTGTGGGGACGCTCTTCCCTGCAGGCGCAAGCCCCTGCAGTTAATTACGCTACCGCATCGCGGTAACAACTTTCTCCATCTCCAGAATTTCACTTCGTGTCGTGGGTGTTTGTTTTGTTTGTGGTTGCCCGTGGATTGTATACGGAGACTGAGTAATGTCGTCGCCCGTAGGACGTGGATTAGTCCAAATCCGTATTTACTTAGATTTGGGTTTGGTGTTTTTAGTTTAAGGATACGTTAGCCGCATTTGAGACTAAGATCAACTTAAACGGAATCGTTTAGATCCGACAAAAGAGCATTTGGAGGCTCTATTGTTCCAGTTTAGGGACGTAGTGGTCCATCGCCAGTTTAGGGACGTAGTGGTCCATCGCCAGTTTAAGGACGTGGAGGTCTTTTAGTTTAAGGACGTCTCGGTCCGATATTAGTTTAAGGACGTCTCGGTCCGATATTAGTTTTGGGACGTTTCGGTCCAATATTAGTTTAGGGACGTTTCGGTCCAATATTAGTTTAGGAACGTTTCGGTCCAACATTA
The DNA here is from genome assembly GCA_030015575.1 of Agapanthus africanus. Classification (NCBI taxonomy): domain Eukaryota; kingdom Viridiplantae; phylum Streptophyta; class Magnoliopsida; order Asparagales; family Amaryllidaceae; genus Agapanthus; species Agapanthus africanus. The sequence continues at coordinate 13,383,672 of CM057339.1, forward strand.
GTTTTAGGACGTTTCGGTCCAATATTAGTTTAGGGACGTTTCGGTCCAATATTAGTTTAGGCACGTCTCGGTCCATATTCGTATGTGGTCGTTGGGACCTGTCGCCTCTCTGACGTCGTTGAAGGATTACAACGAGAGGTGTGCGAGGAGATATACCCTCGAACCGGATATAAATTGATTTAAGGGAGCAATCTCGCTCAGTCAGTTTAATTTGAGGACTTACGGCCATGATTGGGCTAAGTCCAGTTGAAAAGTATTCAACGCCTTTTATTTGTTTTTGGTCTGTTAGACCTGTGTTAGGGCTTGGCCCATTTTTAAATAATGCATTGCATTATTTTCTATTCTTTTATTTGGGCTCTGCCTATAAAAGATGCAGAGCATCAATTTATTTTGGGCTCTGCAAGGTATCTGCATAGCATTTTTATTATTTAGTTTGGGCTTTGCCCATTTATAAATGATGCAGAGCATCAATTTAATTAGGCCTGTTTGGTCTTTTAATTGGGCCTGGCCCTTCAGAAAATGCATTGCATTTTCAGGCGCTTTGCGCCAATCAGAGAGCGCAAGCGCTTGTGATGACAACACGTGTCATGCAAGCGCAGTGCGCTGCGCTTGCGCTGCTGACACGTGGCGCACCTTGGTAAGTTGCGCCAATTACAGAGAGCAAAGCTCTATCTCAAAGCTCATAGCGCAAGTGATTCAGATGCTGACACGTGGCGCTTTCCCAAGAGCGCAACAGCGCAGTTTGGAAGTGCAAAGCACTAAGAATGTTTTAGATTCAAGAACAGAAGTGCAAAGCACTATTTGATTTCTTGATCTAATTTAGATCAAATAAAAATAAGTTTTTCTTTTTATTTCAAGAACCAGAGGTTCATAAAAGTGCAAAGCACTATTTTTTTTTATTTTTGTTGTTTTCTTGTTTTAAAGAACCAGTGGTTCATAAGAAGTGCAAAGCACTGTTTATTATGTGAAGATCATTGATCTGGTTTTTAAATCAATGATTTATTAAAAGAGATTTCTTCTCTCTCGTGAAGGTTTTTACCTTTTTCTTTGGAATTTTCTCAGAGTTCTCTCTCTGTTTGAAGCTCTTGACTTTTTTCAAGAAAAATGTTGATGCCTTTGAATTGAGGCTTGGGGTCATTTTTATAGTGCGCATAAATTAGTTAAAGAGATCTTTCTCTGAGTGATTTGGGGAATTTTCCCCACCGTTGGATCTTTGATCCAAGGGCTTCTGTTTTACAGAAGAAAATCTTCTTGTTTTAACAAGAACAGAAAGATTTCTTTAAAATCTTAATTCTGTTTGGCGCAAATGCTCCAGCGCGTGACACGTGTCGCACAGCGCACAGCGCAGCGCAACTGCGCTAGCGCATCTGCGCTGACACGTGTCGCGCAGTGCAGTGCTTGCGCAACTGAAGCGTTGCTTCCTTTAATTTTACTTAAAATAGAGCTTTGCTCTGATTGGGCGCACTGCCTTGGGCGCTGCGCTACCGTATCAGCTTCTGATACGTGGCGTTTTGCGCGCAGCACAAAGGATCCGAAGCGTTGCTTCATTTATTAAAGTTTAAATTTTCAAAGCAAAGCTTTGTTTCTGATTGGGGGAAGATGAAGTGTTGCTTCATCTCCCGCCTCGGAATTTGAACAGAGCTTTGCTCTGATTGGGGTAAACAAACCTGTTCTTAAGCCATCACCTTTCCCAGACTGCCCTACAAGCAGTTTAATAATGACCCTTGTATACAATCCACGGGCGCAAATAATCATTTCCTTTCCGAGTCCCATCAACGACAAGGAATGCCCTCATTTGATGAACAAACACTTATAAGTCCTCTCGACTTATAAGGAGAAAACACTCTTGTAAGATCCTTACGACTTATAAGAGACACACATTTAGGAATCCTCACGATTCCTAAGGAGAAAAGACACCTATGAGATCCCCACGACTCGTAGGGAGAAACACTTTTATGAGAAACTTACAACTCATGAAGTCAAAAGCCTTAGTCGACAGGATCTTAACCCTGTTTGCTAAGCCACCTTTGTTCGAACTGACAAAGGCAGATGATGATTCGCTTCTGGCAATGTCCCAGTGGTAGCGATGCCGATGCCTAAATCGGAATCAAATTCCAAGTCCTTTCACGGCAAATGATGATTCGCTCCTGGCAATATTCCAGTCGCAGTGATGCTGATGCTAAGACTGGCACCAGATTCCAGGTTCCATACTCGTGATAAAAATCAGCGAGCCAAAAATGCATATGAAATAGCCGAAATGATGGGGAAACTTATAACAAAATTAGCAAGTAAAATATATGGATACAAAATAGCCGAAATGATTGGGAAACTCGCAATAAAAATCAGCGAGTAAAATATATGCATACAAAAATAGCCGAAATAATTGGGCACCGCAAAAAATAGCCGAAATGATTGGGCAATCGCGACTCTCGCGATATAAAAGCTGAAATGATAGAGTATCGCAAAAACAAATAAAAAAAATGAAATGAAACTTTTTGCCCTGCGGGTAAGTTCATACTGACCCTATATACAATCCATGGGTATAAACGAAAGGGAACCACATGTCCCAACAAACTCTGTCAAAGGGAAAAGTTAGATCTCGACAGCAACATCTGCATCCCAGAAGACCAACAACGCCGTTTCTTCTCAACTCCAGCAGGATGCAAACGTAACATCAGCAAATGACCCCGTCGCAGAAATACGTCATCCAATGACCCGGTCGTGGAAACACGTCAGCAAATGACCCCGACGCGGAAATACGTCATCCAATGACCCTATCGCGGAAATACATCAGCAAATGACCCCGTCGCGGAAATACGTCAACACATGACCCCGCTGCGGAAACACGTCAGCAAATGACCCGTCACAGAAATATGTCATCCAATGACCCCGTCACGGAAATACGTCATCCAATGACCCCGTCGCGGAAACACGTCAGCATATGACCCCGCCGCGGAAATACGTCAGCAAATGACCCCGTCGCGGAAACACGTCATCCAATGAGCCCATCGCGGAAACACGTCATCCAATGAGCCCATCGCGGAAATACGTCATCAAATGACCCCGTCGCGGAAACACGTCAGCAAATGACCCTGTCGCGGAAATACGTCATCCAATGACCCCGTCGCGGAAATACGTCAGCAAATGACCCCGTCGCGGAAACACGTCATCCAATGACCCTGTCGCAGAAATACGTCAGCAAATGACCCTGTCGTGGAAATACGCCATCCAATGACCCCGTCGCGGAAATACGTCAACCAAATGTCCTCCTCGTCGGAGCAGTGCTTCGAATCGGAAAAAAGGCCAACTCATCGATCACTTACAAGTCCTCTCGACTTGTAAGGGAGAAAATTCTCTTTTGAGATCCTATGACTCTCAAGGGAAAGCACACTCAGGAGTCCTCATGACTCCTAAGGAGAAAATGCACCTACGAGATTCTCACGACTCGTAGGGAGAAAAATCTTTATGAGACCCTCATGCTCATAAAATTGAAAAGTCTTGGGCGGCAGATCTGAACCTGTTTTCTAAGCCATCACTACCCTACAAATAGTTCAAGATGAACTACTATCTATCATCTACATGCCAAATTTGCTAAAATCACATGACAACAAAGAAAAGAAGGCGATAATACAAGATAGAAAAGAAATGTGTTCTTTATTCATGAATTCAATTGGATACAGGGTACATCATATGAAAATGAATGGAATAAAAGAATATAAGAAAATGAATGGAATAAAAGAATATAAAAAAATGAATTACATATTATTCATGAATTACAAATTTCCATCAATACAAAAAAATACAAAGACAGGTACTAAGGAGGAGGCCTCTTCAACAAGTCGGCAAGCCGCTCGTGCACTCCTTGCAGCTCCTTCTCACAGTCAGCCACCGCTGCCAGCTCCGCTTCAATTCGAGCCCATTGCTGCAAGCAGGATGAAGGCTTCGTATCGATTTCATGCTTAGCAGCTTTGCAACTTTGCGCAAGCCACTCGGTGGAGTCAAGCTTCTGCCTTAGCGCCAACCCGTCTGAGATACACCGTTGGAGACTATCGAAAATAGCCTTCAGCTGTGCAGCGTTCGCGTCGACCTCGGCGTGCAACCGAGTAGACTCGTTAGAAGCCGCCTCATGTTCTTTCTATCGCAGGGTCGCCTCTTGTTCAAAATAGCGAAGGAAAGGAACACCCTGCTCCATCCACGCAACCCATTGGGAAGTTGAAGCTAACACCTCAGGAGCAATACGCATGAGCTCGATCTATGCAAGCAAGCCTCGATCTGTCTGCAGTAGTCAACCCACGACCCGATGACTTCCTCGTCATGGAAGTTCATGAGTGTTGTCGGCATTGGATTAACCTGCATATCAAAATTTGCAGAGGAGGTGAGGGCTTCAACATCAAGATCCTTGAAGAACTCGCTCAACATTCGTCGGCTGTTCACGGCGCCTCGAGAAGATGTGAGTTTAACAAGAGGCCCTGCAGGCATCATAATGCGAGTCTCGAAGGGAGCTGGAGCTGCTGCGATTGCTGCAGAATGAGTTACGGTTAAATGCCAACTCAGGAAATAAAGAAAACGCATAAGGGGTAAAGCCTATCATACCGGCTACAACAGGCGGTAGGACGGGGAGTGCGGGGTGCTCGGTTATTCTCTCGACCCGCGATGCTATATCCAATATGAAGAAGTGTTAGCAATATGGCTATCCGTAAGAGAAAGGAAAAGACGTCTGTTATAGACTATACTCACCGACATCAGCAGGTAGGGCAATCTCTGGCTGGAATGAGAAATGCGGGTTTAGCACCTGATATAGGTGATCAAAAAGGACTCCTGCAAAGTTATAACGACATACTGTCAGTACAAGGAGAGTGATACCCACAATGAAGCCGATGAATCACAAACCTATACCTTCCAGCATTTCAGAAGACATGGGAGAAGGTGAGGGAACAACAGCCGTCATTGTGGCGACCCGAGGTGCTTCAGAGGGTACAATTTCAGCAACGGAAGCATCGCTAGGCCTAGTGACTTCTTCTCTCTCCTTCAGTGGGATGGTCCCAGCGCCCATGGCTTTGTCCCCTAATTCGACAAGGGCCGTCGTGACACTCGCGATGCCTGCCGACGCCAGAGAGCCACAAGAAGAGAGAGCGGCGGTTTGGGCAGTCCCAGACTCCCTGGAGAGAGTAGCTACTTCGGGCTCTATGGTCATCGTCGCCTCGCCTACCATCTCACTGCCAAGAATTAGCCCTGCAGGACATGATATAAGAATTTGCTGACCAAGTCTTGAAAAAAAAGAATGGGCATTGTATTACCTTGCGATTGATCCTCAGTTGCCTCCCGAATCGGGCGCACAACCTGTCTATGGGCGGTAGACAAGGCAGCTGGGGTGCCCTTTGAAGTAATAGCGACAGAAAGGATGGTACTTGAACCTGCACCCGCAGCCAAGGTAGCATCACGCTCCCTAGCTGCGCGCTTCCTGCGCTTCTTTTCAGTTTGAGTAATGAGGACCGATCTCCTCAAGACTTCAGACAAGGGGATGCCTTCGCCGTCATCTGACCCTAGTTCTGCCTCCGGTGCCGCTACGGCATCCATCATCGGCTGTTTCAACGAAGAATCTCGTGCTGGCTTGGGGATAGCCGTAGCCGTGATGGCCGGCTCTGATAAGACTACTGCACCATCGCTTGGGATCGGTGCTACACCAGGAGCAACTGGAGCCGAAGCAGTCCCTGTAACAAGGTGAAATAAAGCGTCAGAGCATAGGTATAAAGCATGAGGGCGTAATCAAACGAAATAAGCTATACCCAAGCTACAAGAAGCGCAAAGCCTCTCTTCCTCCTCAAAAGTCCGGAGGGAAGCCGCGAGAGCCTCTTCAGCGGAGATGCCTGACAAAGAAGGATGTATTAATAAATGCATAATAAGAGAGTAGGGAAAAGCTCAAAACTGCAGCACTAGAGCATACCTGTCTCGGCAAGCGATAACAACGCCGCCTCTGTGCGAGTCTGTCGCTCGAAAGCCACAAGGGCGGCTTGAAGATCGGTATCATCCGCAGGCTCAATAAATAGACCCTCATTGGTCCCGTACTCACTCAAGCCCTCGCTATAGGGAGCATGGGGCTCCTGGCCGAGTACGACGTTGAGAGAAAACATCGACTTCTTCTTCTTCTGCGAACGAGCCCTGGCGGCCGACGATAGGAGCTTACGCTTCACGGGCATTTTTGGGCGATGGGTCCTAATCTCCGCGCCAACTCCAGAGTTCGGAGACGCTATAGCTACCGTTTTAGGAACGCTGGGCTGTGGCTTTGAAGTAAAGGTGTGAGGGACCACAACCGTATCAGTCTCCTTTAATGAAGGACGAACAGCAATGCGTCGTTTTAAAGGGACGGACGGGTTACCGGCAGGGATTGCACCCTTGCGATCAAGCAGCAGCCGTCGTTCTTCCCTAATCACGACACCCGTTGCGTGTTGATACCACGCCACATATACGTTTGAGGCGTTTGGGACGTAGCTCGGCTCACTGATAAGGAAGATGGACCCAGTATTCAGGCGCATGAAGTGGTGCAACATAGTGCGAATGCTTTCTTCAGTGGCAATCGGTTCGGCCAGAAAAGCTTCAAGGGGAACACCCTGGTTGTAACCCAACTGTTGGGCAAAGCGGTGCGGGTTGTACCTCATTAACAACGCTGACTCGTTCTGCCTGAATACTAAGAAGCCCGGCCTAATCGAATACAAATGCATGATCTCCCGAGCCTTCAACATGGAAACCCCGTCCTTGAAGGTGTCACGCAGCGGCTGCACCGCCTTAGTTGACTCCTTGGCGATAGTCATGACCCTATCAACGAAGGTCATGCGGTCCCCAACTATGCGCGGGCGGAGGATCACTCCCCGAGCTTCTCGCGACGACGGGTCTGAAGCAGAGGCGTCGATTAGAGACATCACCCGGGGGAAATTGTATCTATCATAGAAACGGGGACGTTTGTGGATTCCAAAGGCTCCAAGCACGTGCAGCTCGATCCACAAAGTAAAATAGTGCAGCGGGAGATGTACGGGCTCTAATCCCGGCTGAGTAGTGTCCGCCGCTAAGCTCAATCCATGATACAAATGAGCCAGCCCGGCAATCCCGACGGCAACCCGCGTTCCTTCAACCATCCGGTGAGCCGGGTAGAAAACGGACGGCCTCATATGACGAGGGTGCATGGGAAGTACGAACCGACTTAGCCATAGGCCGGGAAACCCCAAAAAGAACGTCTTTTCTTCGACGTCTGAAGCTGCAAGCTCTGCGAAGGGGATGACCGGGGTGTCCGGGAGAAAGAAATTCCTCTGATCTGCTTCCGCTGCCGGCTGTTTGTCCAAACCAAAGCCGAAGGGATCGGCGAGCTTGGAAAATTTTGCAGCTTCCTTTGAAAGGACTTCGGGGCGAAGAAAGCGGGCAATAAAATTTGCGAAGATGACGCCGTGCCCCCCAAATTCCAAGAATATGCACTCATAAATATTCAACACCTTGATTAAGCTTGGGAATCGGTGCTGAATGGCATTTTCCGGAGTCAGACCCATCACTACTGATCGGGTCGCAAAGACGTATTCGTCAGGGGGAAGTATTTCAACGTAGTGTTCCCTTCTGACAGGTAGGCCTAAAATCTCCGCAAACTCCTCCGGGGAGATTGAAACCTCCCGATCCGATAGGAGAAAGTTGTGTGACGGGATGTTCTATTGCTCTAAGAAAACCTTAATCCACCACACCGGAGGCGCCAGATTATGGAAAAGCGACGCATAGATAACAGGGTACAGCCCGAGCTTCAATAACGCCGACTTTTTTGCCGATAAGATGTACCGGGCCCACTGCAGGTATCCGGCCGAATGACGAGGAGGCAAGCCAATCATATACACCTGTCCCCATGGGCGCGACTCACCCTGACATATGCGCCGCCCCAGAATATCTAAAGCCATCGGCGGCTGCATAGGTATCGCGGCCATAGAGGGCTGAAGGCGACCCTCTGAGGTCCAGTAGACCTCCTCTACGGCATAGTTAACCTGGGGTGAGTCGGCGTAGTGTATAGCGGAGATTGGTTCTGAAGGCATCGCACAGGAGAAGCTATGTCGACCCTGGATAATCTGGTTGTACCACAACCTCCACAAATGAAGTGACTTCTGCTCTGGGTCATGATCTTTGATCAGTGCAAAAACTTCTCGGTCTACGGGCGCGTCGGCGAAAGCGCTCTCCGGACAAACGAATGGAAAAGAAGTGTCGTAAGGCATAGTACCTGCATGGGAAGAACGAGGGTTAGCCGTCAATGCTACAGCCCAAAGCCTAGTACTTAATACTTTAATTTATACCATACTGCAATGCAGTGGAAAGGGATCAAAAGGGACCCACAAAATCAAGATGACAGCTCATCATTGATAACACAGTCAATCATTAAAAAGAAAATCTTCAAAAAAGATTCTCGTTCAATGAGAGATTTCTCGGGTTAGGAGTTAACTCCTTTGAGAGCAGCGCTCTGTTACAGAGTTCACCTCTATCATTATGAGGGAAATAAAAAATTCCCCAAAATTTCTAAGAGCAATGCTCTGTCAACTTTAATGGGGAATAAAAATTCCCCAAAAATTCTGAGGGTCATGCTCTACGAGAACAATGGAGTAATCCATCAAAACCCTAAAAAGCAAAGCTTTTTACAAAGTAAAAGTTCCGAGATCTTTAAGATCTACAAAATAATCTCTAAGAGTTCTTCATTAAAGGGTTAAGAAACCCTAAAAAAGAATGGTTTTTCTGATCTATTATCAAAGAAGAGCAAAGCTCTGGTTTTTAATTAACGGGTTAAGAAACATTAAGAATCTTTAGGATCTATGAATCTAAGTAGAGCAAAGCTCTATTAATGGGTTCAAATCTTACCAAATTTTTGGACAGATTTTTAACTCTTAAGGAATTTCCTTTGGGCAGGGAGCTGTGCTCTGAAGGAGAATTAAATTCTCAGAAAATAAGAAGGGAAGAAAATGAAAAGAAATCATCTCAAGGGCCAAAGGCCCTATTTATAAGCTTTGGAAGTCGATCCAACTTCCAAGTTGATCCGACGGTGATGAAGCAGCCATCGCTGCACTCACGTGTAAGCCGCGTGAACGCAATAGTGGGGGGGCATTTGTTTCCCCAATTAAGAGCAAAGCTCTATTCAAAATTCAAAATTTGAACTGAGGCAGCGCCTCACGTTGAAAGCACGAGAGCGCCAGCGCTGAAGAGTTAAAGACTCTGAGGCGGCGCCTCACGTGCAAAGCACGAGAGCACCAGCGCCAGGAGCACCAGCGCTGAAGAGTCAAAAACACTGAGGCAGCGCCTCACGTGTAAAGAATGAAAGCGCTAGCACCAGGAGCGCCAGCACTAAGAGTCAGACTTTAAGGCAGCGCCTCACGTGCAAAGCACGAGAGCGCTCGCGCCAGGAGCGCCAGCGCTAAGAGTCAAAGACTCTGAGGCAGCGCTTCATGTGCAAAGCACGAGAGCGCCAAGCGCTAGAACTAAATGTTCTCCACCATTGGATCAAAGATCCGACTAAGATGAATAAATCATCAAATTACAGAATAAAATTCTGTTGAGGAAATACTCCTCAAATCTTTCCAAACAGGAAAGATTGTGCTCTATAAATTAGAGCACCATTGGATCAAGGATCCAATGGTGATTAAAAATCACCAAGATACAGAATAAGTTCTGTATGGGAAAAGATTTTCCCAATCTTGTTAAAAAGAAGAAGATTGCTTTCTATAAAACAGAAGCCCTTGGATCAAAGATCCAACAGTGGGAAACATTCCCAAATCAATTAAAGAAAAGATCTCTTCAACTGATTCAACAAATCAGCCTCCCCTATATAAAGGACCGAAGACTTCAAGTCTTGCAGAGAGAACCCCCTCCCCCCACACACTTTGAGACATTTTAAAGAGAAGAGCAAGCTCGGAAGAAGAGTTTCTTCAAGGTAAATAAAACAGATAGATAAAATCATCTCATAAAAAGAAGAAGAACTCAGTTCTTTTTCTAAGATCATAGATTTATAAGACAGAGATGTTTTACAAAAGAGATCATAGCATCTCATCATAAAAAGGGACGGAGAAGAACTTAGTTCTCGTTAAATCACGGATCTATAAGAAAAAGACAAAGTCTTTCACAAAAACAGAAGAGATTGTAAAATCTCCTATTAAATTAAGAACGTAGTTCTTAGATCTATAAGACAAAGTCTCCTATGAGCGAGAATTTAATTCTCAGAATGCGGAACTGATCAAAGTTGCCTAAAAAGAGCCTTACCGCTCCAATTAAGAAGAAGCGCCTTAGCGTTCCAAGACTGGCGCACAGCGCCGCAGCGCTCCTAGCACTCCAATTTAAAGAAGCGCCTTAGCACTTCAAGACTGGCGCACAGCGCCACAGCGCTCCTAGCGCTCCCATTGAAAGAAGCGTTTCAGTGCTCCAAGTCTGGTGCACAGCGCCGCTGTGCTCCAATTTAAAGAAGCGCCGCAGCGCTCCTAGCGCTCCAATTTAAAGAAGCGTCCAGCGCTTCAAGGTTGGCGCTCAGCGCCAAGCGCATCACGTGCTCCTCACATGTGCGCTATTTCAAAAAGAGCGCTCTGCACTCATTGGTGGCGTTCGGCGCCAAGGGCGCCACGTGCTCCTCACGTGTGCGCTATTCCACAAAGAGCGCTCTGCACTCATTGACTGTCGCTCAACGCTAAACACGTCACGTGCTCCTCACGTGTGCGCTATTTCACAGAAAGCGCCTTAGTGCTCTAAGTCTGGCGCTCAGCGCCAAGCACACCACGTGCTCCCCACGTATGCGCTGAGAGAACATAAATTGTTCTTTAAATATAGCCCCAGAGCCATAATGAGTGGTCAACACTCAATAAAAGACAAAAAGGCTATCAGAACCCAGGATTGAGCCTAATCAAATGTTTAACATTTTAACTAAGTGGGCTGAGCCCAAGTTGGCCACAGACCCCTAATTCAGATTAATTGAGCCCATATGCTCATAAATCTTTTTAGCTGATCTTAGTCCCAATCTTGGCTACAGATCTCTCAACCAACACTGGTTCAAGGGTACATCTCTTCATACCTCTGATATATGTCGTTGTAATTCCTCAACGTCTTAAGAGAGATGAAGGGTCCCAATAACCAATAACTTTTGGTGCATCCCCAAACGGTTGAACCAAAACCACACAGACTATGATGTCTTTAAACTGGACTATAATGTCCTTAAACTTTACGGACTGTGGGGTCCTTAAACTCATGGACTATGATGTCCTTAAACTTTATGGACTGTGAGGTCCTTAAACTCATAGACTATGATGTCTTTAAACTTTACAGACTATGACGTCTTTATACTGTCACGGACTATGATGTCCTTAAAATTATGGACCGCAATGTCCCTAAACTAAAACAATAGCGTCCATATGCTCTTTTGTTGGATCTAAATGATCCTGTTAAATAGATCTTAGTCTAAAATTAGACTAACGTATTCTTAACAAATGTTAAATTGATGTTAGTCTCAAATGAGATTAACGATCCTTAAATCCAACCCAAAACCAAATCTAAGAAAATACGGATTTGGATTAATCCACGCCCTACGAGCGACAACATAAATTAGTCTCTGTATACAATCGATGGGCAACCAAAAAAAACATACACGACACGAAGTGACCATCTAGAGAAGGAGAAAGTGGTAGCATAATTAACTGCAGGGGCTTGGGCCTGCGGGGAAGAGCGTCCCCACAATCAAAAACCCCTCACAATGAGGGGGAATCTGATGAAATCTGCTACAACGGCCGCATCCGTCTAAACCTCTGATACACGGTGTCATGAATCAACTTGGCATCTTCGGAGAGGTGGACGGATAAAAACAAATAGCATCTGCCCCTAAATTCAGGCAAGGCGTTTGTCTTCCCGGTTTTCGGCGGCGAACACACTCTTTTTGGGAGATGGGCTCTGTTTGTAGAGTGCTTTATGTTAAACAGCGCCCACGTGAGGGGCACATGAAGTGCTTGGCGTCGAGCGTCGAGCATTGAGTGCAGAGCACTCTTTATTTTAGCAGCGCCCATGTGAGGGGCACGTGGGGCGCTCGGCGCGGGCACCAACCACTAAGCACTAGGCGCTCTTTATTAAGCAGCGCCCACATTAGGGACACGTGGGGTGCTCGGCGCTGGGTGCCAACCACTGAGTGCTAAGCACTCTTTATTAAGCAGCGTCCACGTGAAGGGCATGTGGGGCGCTCGGCGCTGTTTCCTTCTTTATGCCTTTTTCTGAAGAGTTCAATTTTTTGTTCTCCCCTGAATCTTCAATCCCCAAGAACAAATTCATCCCTACGAGAATTAAATTCTCATTTGTGGGAGACTTGTCTCATGAATCTCAGATCCGGGGAAAGAACTACGTTCTTTTATAAGGGGTTAAACTCTTGGGTATGCAGATGAGATACTATGATCTCTATTTACCTTGAAGAAAGTTCTTCTTTCTTCTCTCTTAAAGCTCTTTTTTGCTTGCTCTTTTTTTTGAACTTGAAATTTATGGGGGGGGTACCTCTGTACAAGACTTGAAGTCTTTGGGCCTTTATATAGTGGAGGCAAATTTATTGATTCAGTTAAGAAAATCTCTCACTGAGAGATTTCTTAATTGATTTAGGGATTTTACCCACCATTAGATTTTTGATCCAAGGGATTTTGTTTTAAGACATTCTTCTTGTTTTTTTAACAAGATTGGGAAAATATTTTTCCATACAGAGCTTATTCTGTAATTTGATGATTTTTTTAATCACCATTGGATCTTTAATCCAACGATGCTCTGTTTTACAGAGCGTAATCTTTCTTGTTTAAAAAGATTGGGGAAAATGTTTTCCCCTACAGAGCTTATTCTGTAGCTTGGTGATTTTTAATCACCATTGGATCTTTAATCCAACGGTGCTCTATTTTACAGAGCGTAATCTTTCTTGTTTAGAAAGATTGGGGAAAATGTTTTCCCCTACAAAACTTATTCTGTAGCTTGGTGATTTTCTAATCACCATTGGATCGTTAATTCAACGGTGCTCTGTTTTACAGAGTATAATCTTTTTTGTTTAGAAAGATTTGAGAAGTATTTCCTCAATCAGAATTTAATTCTGCGCTTTGATGATTTATCATCTCCGTTGGATTTTTGTTCCAATGGCGGAGAACTTTTAGTTCTGGTCCCAGCGCCCTCGTGCGGGGCACGCGAGGCGCTGCTCAGAGTTTTTAACTCTTGGCGCTGGCGCCCTCGTGCAAGGTACGCGAGGCGCTACCTCAGAGTTTTTAACTCTTGGCGTTGGCGCCCTCGTGCAAGGCACGTGAGGCGCTGCCTCTTTCAAATTTTGAACAGAATTTTGCTCTTTTATTTGGGGGAACAAGTGTTAACGTTGTTGTTTGTAGCTTGGTACAGAAGAGAACAGTGTATACGAGATGAGTCTCACTAGACCAGAGACTACGGTATACAGAGTACAAGGAACCGTTCAGCCACGGTACAACGGCAATTGAATTCAGGTTAGGTGTCTTAATGTTTGATGTCTCGTGCCACTTCTAACACCTTCCGTACCAATCTACCCCTTGTAAACCCCGCGAAGTCTTGATTGTATTGTTTGTATTGTTTGAATTGTATATTGTATATAGATAGATGACTTGCCGAAACCATGATATCAGTAATGGAACGGATATAATGGATGATCATGTAGATGGAATATATCCATGGCTCAGTTCAGTCAATGTAGTTGATATATATTGAATAGACGGCTTCATAGATCCATGTTGTATTGAAATTTGATACTTAAATTATATTCAAGTCAGATTAATTATATTGAGACTCGGTCTGAATCAGACAATTAGAAAAGAAATTAAATCCTGAATTAGGTTTTTGGTGTTATCGGTAACCGCTGCACATGGACAGCAGGATTTGTGTCTTTTTCAAAGACGATTACCGTGTTGATAACACCGTTTGTTAAGTTGTCTACCTTAAATAGGCACGCACCCATATCTCCGGCTCCCTGAGGCTCAATAAACCGGTCCCGCTTAAACCTATGTTTACTAGGGTCCTTATTGTAATTTAGTATAACTTGAGAGGGTTTTATGTAAAAAATAATTTTGTATAATTTTCAAAATATACCTCAAGTAATTTATTTTCGTCTTTAAAGTTTTCAGTGATGTATATTTTATCAATATGACATTTCTAGTGAAATAAAGTCTAATTTCATATTATATGGTATTTATTTGTAATATTGGAATTTGTATGGTATTTTCTTGTAAATGGAATGTTTTTCTTGAATTTTGGAAATATGGAATATTACAAATATTAAAAATAGATATTTTGATATTAATTACATATATATTTATTTATTAAAAATATAAGTTTTATTTATAATAGAAATTATATTTTCTAAAGAAAATTGTATTTTAAATCTTTCGAGACCGTATGCTACTTGCGGAGGTCTGCATCTCGTACTACTAAGCCCGAGGATGTGCGATAATCCGCACCATCCAGAACGGGTTCCTTGAAATGGCTTGTAGCGGCGCATTGCAAACATTTGTTAAAAATACACATCTTATAGAAAAAGGTTTTTTTAAGTCGAGGGTAGTTATGTGTAAAATCGTATTTTTCCCAAATCTATGATCCCAAATTCCATCGTGCTATGTTTTATATGAGTGTTGTGAGGAGGTAGGTCATTATCTTGTGAGTTTTCTAAAACTAGCATGGTTAAAAGGTATAAATATGTCGATATGAAACATAAAGGTATTTTACTGTAAAAGTGGAATAAAACTTGCTACAATTATCACTTTAATGTCAAACTTGTTCTATTGTCTTAGTTAATGAGTATTAAACAATATATATCAAAAGTTGCAGGTTTGTTATTAAGAAAATGTTGTACTTTTAAAAGAAAAGATACTCGGAAGCCGGATAACTCCGCTTCCGATACATTTTAAGAGTTTATCTTCCCTGTGGACTTTATTATTCTAGATACACAACCTGTAGCAAACCCACGGAACCAAATTCCGGTAATTCTGGGTCGGCTTTTTCTTGCGACTTCCAACGTTGAAATCAATTGTCGAAACGGTTCTATGACCCTATCCTTCGGGAATACGTCAATTGAACTTAACATTTACAAGTTGCGAAGTGAACCCTCCGAACCCTATGCTCATGTATGTTCTGTCGAATTAATGGATGTCGACAGCAGCGAACTTGAACAGCTTCACGATACTGATCCAGACTATTTTCATACGTTGTTGTTTGACCCAGATATATATTATACACATATGGACCCTTCTTTTGAGTTGTCCGGGTCAGTATCTAACGCTGATTATGAACCTTTTATAGAGTCTGAAGATCACCCCGCTCTTTCGAATGAGAATATTCTTTGGGATTTCTTTGAAAGCTTTAAGGAAATTTTCGTTGATGAACTCACATTTTTAGAAAATACGGGAGTTGTGATGAATAAAACCCAAAACAATGAAATTGAACCACCTCCCCTTCTTCTGGACTATAAAGAGAATGCAAGTAATCCATCATAATCATTGAGTCGTCTCTCCAAAACGAGACGCAAACACATTCTATTACACCACTCATCTTTTCCCCATTTCTTCTTGGCTTTATATAACATGTTCTTCCACCAACCGGTGCACTACACTGATAAAATCTTCAAATAGTTGGTGTTGACTTTCGGTCTTTGCAAAACTTGGCATTGACCAATAACTTTACCCCCCTCTTATGATTTTAAAAACTTAACATTGTTTAACTCAAGTTTGGGGGGGTGTATTTTTGGCTCTTGAAAATAAAATTTGTACACAAAATTGTGAACCAAAAATAAGTTTGGGGGAGATTTTCACGTTCATTTATTCTTGTACCTCGTTAATAAATTTTTCCTTCCAAGCTTACAGGTTTCTAAGATTTAACAGATGAAAACAGTGAGGACACTGTTGTAAACAAATTTGGGGAAGGTTTGTGCTTATTTACGCATCACTTTGCATCATACTTTGCATAAGCACAAAACATATAATAAAAAAAATGTGTACATAAATAAGATAATAAAATATTAGAAAGTAAAAAATCACATATAAAAGATTGGAAAATTTTAAGAAAACCATGAAAATTAGAAGTTTTCTTAAACGGAACTAGTAATAAGTGGTTATGAGCAGTTGTTCTAAGGGTTAGTAAGATGAAAGAAGTCATTAATCTGAGCATAAAAATAAATCTGAAAAATAGCTCCTATTCTAGAAGCCAAACATTTCAACATTGATACCCTACTATACGCACTTATACACGTCTTGAAACACGGGATAGTAGAGGATACCTTGATATGCTCTTGTCTAAAAGCCAAAGTTCGAAGAAAATAATAAATGAAGTATAAAAGTATAAAATGGTGAAAAAAATGAACACTGGTTTTGTAATCACCAAGGCAGCGTAAAAAAAAATATAGCGAGGGTGCTTCATCACCTAGTGCCTTAGACCAACTGGTTTGGGAGTCACTGCTAAGCCTTAGGTGTTGCAAGACGAGGAAAACACTAAATACGCCTAACCTGTGAGCACATTTAGTATTCGGTCGGTTAGTACCTCAAGAAGTATTAACGATCGTTTGAAGAATGTGTGAGCAATTCCATCCAAACTATTCATGGACTAAAAAGTACCGTGGTGATGGACAAGAGTATGATAGCTTGAATTGAATTCTGCGAGTGTAGGTTTTTTACACACGCGTAGGGGTATATGATCGGTGTTTGGAAGAAAAGTAGGGATGAAGAATAAAGGCGATGTTTTATTGAGAGATGATGTGATTTCTAACATCTTTTCATGACTATTAAGATAGGGCTCATGACAACCGAAAAGCTAGTGTAGTTGGAAACTCTAATTTTCAAAGTCTTTCTTTTATAATTCTTATATTTATATGTAATTTTCACAGTCTTCCTTTTATTATAGGATTTTGTGGGTGCAATCCGCTGAAAACCCTCAGCAGACAACACTCCTCCTACTAGGGACACCTAGAGGTTTAAAGGCTTGTTGCACGTGCTCAGTGTAATCATGTTGCCTACGAAAGTGTGCTAGTTAGTTTTTTCTTTTTCTTTCTCTTCTTCTTTCCTCCTTCACCCGAATAAAAGAAGTTTGCTCGAGACGATCAAAATCAAGTTTGGGGGAATTTGTTCAGTCGAAAATATTGCATTCTTAACACATCAATTTCCTTACTCTTCTTAATCATCTAAGGGTGTTTATTGTAAATATAACACGTATTACAAATTCGTCTAGAAAATATCAAATACCACGTGTTGTATATATAATCAACATTCTGGAGGGAAATTGTGTGTTTATTACTCCACGCATGATATTGTATCTCTCACATTCTGTACTAAGATCTTGTACCAGATTATTCAGGTCAAAATAACTGGAATCAGAAAACTGCCGATATAATACAGGAAACCAAAGAATCAAATACCGGCAGCAACCAAGTAAACATTAGAAGATTCCAGACATCAAAAAAATACCTCAATTCCAACTCTGGAACACCCCAGAAAAACCATACAGTGATCTCACTACTTGGCCGCGGATGTTAGATATGTATGCCCTAGAGACCATTATTGTATAGTACTAGTTTGTATAATATATTTTGGAAGCTTGGGATATATATACGGTTTTACGACAGTCTTGCTCGATATATTAGTATGCTACTTGGTTTGTTTCTATCTTAATATATGTATATGTTTCTTTTAACATATCGCTAAAACATATTGATAGAGCCCTTAGGATCTTTGCTTGACTACCGGCGTTGTGATGGCGATCATACTCGTGGGGGCTGGGTAGTCTATAAGCACATCCTTATTCTGGTCTTTAGTCGTAGGATTATCGAGACAGGGCATCGATACTCCAGAGTAGATTGGTGCATACGCTTCTCTTCCCAGCAGGGGAGATGGTCTGTCCCACAGCCATCAGTACGTCGTACTGGAGATAGTATGCAGGTGCTCGTTAGGTTAGAATACCCTGGACAGGACTCGTCGGGAACTGTTGGTTGGTATTATACCTATCGTCAGTTAACAGTTCCCATGTGACATGAGTACAGCTTAGTCCGCTGACTTGACACTGTCACTTCGCCTCGAGTGTGTTCCCACTGTTTTTTGATTACTACCCTACCACGGCTCTACTGAGTCGTGCAAACAGGTAGTAGTTGGGAGCAGTCCCGAAGCACTTGGAGGCAGTGACGGTTAGACAGGATTCATCTCTCCCGGTATTGGGAGTTGATATCGCGCTGTGTCTAGGAAAGCCATTACACATTGTCGTCCCTGGCCAGGGCAAACGAGATTTGCTGGTAGTGTTACCATTAGTTTCTCAGGGTGTTTTGGGCTACACTCCGACACGACTTGTACCGCTATTAGGGGACTGACGTTTGCCACCCCCCTAGGCCCGCCATGCGATACTCTTAGACGAACAAACCGGACTGTATGGAGATTGTCACATACAGGCTCAGTAGGAGTTCGGATGGGTTCACCTCATCAGTCTTCTTATCGGCATCTACCTGGAGACCGTTACGTACAGTTGGTGCCGCTTACGGTCTATGGTTAACCCCACTTCCATCGTAGTGTCGAGTCTTTAGAGTCCCACACAGAGGGTTATTCGCCTTTGGGCAAAACAGAGTAGAGGTCGCATGGTTTTGCGACGGGGTTCGTTCACATCCGCGCACTTGTGCACGTTTGGTGTCCGGACAGTTATTACTAGCGGGCTTTGGTTTAAGCCAGATCCTAGTATATGTTTTGGGATTGGTTTTATCTCATTGTATTCGTGTTCCTCGGAACACGGATGCGGGTGTATATGCACAGTTGACTGAGACAGAGACAAAGGATTCTCATTAGGGTTATGGTACGGGTGTGTATGCACAGTTGACTGTTGTCTTTTTCCAAACCCTAATGAGAATAGGAAATATGATTAATAATATTAGTTAACAATTATTGTGCCATGGTTGAGTTGAATTCTTGACTTTTGCTGACTTGTTGACTTTAGTTGACCGGTTGACCAAAGTAGACTTGTTGACCATCATCATTTGTTTTCAAAGATGCTTCTTATTCTTTGCAAAAGTATTTAATGAATGAAATGATAATGGTCATTCATCAACCCACCATCACAAATTGTTAATTATTATTATTATTATCATTTTCTAAAATATGAGAGCATGGTTGTAAAATTGATTCATTCTCACTTGCATCTTCTCTCTCATCCATTGCTCTCCTTCTTCCTCTAGCTCAAGGAAAATCCCTCTCATGAGTTGAGAACCATTTTCCCTTGAGATAAAACACCAAGACTACTCTCTACTCTTTCTAGGGTTCTAGGTTTAGCAATCCAAGCACCTTAGTTACCTCTAGGTTGAGGTAGGAGCTCAAGTTCGAACCCTCGGGTGGATCTATCTTCGACAAAGAGGAGGCGACGAGGAGGAGCCGTACAAACTATTACAAGGAGCAAGCAAGGAGGAGAAAAACAAGAAGAGAATTAGTTCAAGACTAGTTATAACCCCCTAACCGAGTAAGTAAAGCTCGTAGTTGTTGCTAGTGTGTTGTTTAGCAAAGATCCGGGTTTTCTAGTCCATGTTACCAAAACCCCAAAAATCGTTTTTCACCGTTTCCGCAACCCCGAAAGAACCGGGAGAGGTAACGTGGACCTAACAGTGGTATAAGAGCCTATCTAAACACACACTAGCATTTTAGCAAAGTATCTAGAATTTCGATCGGACAAAAAACCGCAAAACACGCCGAAAAAGCTAACTTTCTGCCGATTTTTAGATCTGTTCAAAAAATAATAAATCACATACTAAAAATCGGCTCAGGGTTTTTATAGAACACAGAAGAAATTTGGTCCAGTGAGTCGGTTAACGCGCCGCGGAACCGCGGCAAGAGCATGCTCTTGCTGCGGATCCGCGGCCGAGTTAACTCGGTCGTGGGTCAAACTTCTTGCAGTGTTCTTATGTTGGTGTTTTGTGATTTTTAGGATGGTTTGTTTCTGCCCAGAATTTCCAGAGAACAAAATTTGTTTTTAGGGTGGTTAAAAATCCGTATTTTGATCGAATTTCTGTAGATTTTGGCTAATGGGTTATATCTGTAATGTGATATATGTATTGAACGTCTGCTAATCGCTATACATCGATAAGTGGGGGTTATACATATCTGTGATCTGTAATGTTGATGGTTTGTGTATATGAATTCGTTGGATTGTCGCGGATGAATAGCCGGGGGGTTGTGAGATGAGAGTTTTCTTTATCTTTCAATTCATGTAATATGTAAATTGATGTAATATTATTTGTATGGCCGCACATCCGAGATGAGGTTGTAGCCACCATTGTATAATTTCTTTTTACTGTTTTTGCTCGTAGGATAGACCCAAGGAGGGGTGCACAAACAACCGGGTACCTCAAAATGCCGAGTGGCCTACTCACGTTGTTGAGGGAGGTTGCTTCACTTCGGGTATTTGGCGGGTAGTTTGCCGCACCCGCAGGCTCGAACGAAATGCAGATTCCTAGTATATCCAAAGTATTCATCTGTGATCTGGAATGGCTATCATTGCATCTGACGAATGTGAATATATCTATATATGATATCTATTTAGGCGTTGCTTATGTTTTGCATCCGCGTTAGTCCAGCCCCCGCTCTGTCGTTAGTTAAGTAACCTAACGGGTGATGACGGGACCCCGTGGCGAATGCGGATGGCATAAGCGTACGTCATTTTTTCGTTGTTTTCTGCAATGGTAGGATTAAATGATGGGACGCATTAAATTAATGCAAGAAAATAAACCTAAAAGACGTTGTTGGAACAATTTTCAAAAAGCTGTTATTGCAAAGACGTTCTCTTTTGTTTTGCATAGAGGTATTCGGTTATGAATGCCCAGCACCTCAGTCGACGAGGCAAGGGCCGAGATCCCTCTTGGAAAAAAAGTTTGCGTCAGGGTAATAACTTTACTATAGTCGATTATTCTTGCTTTGCATCGAGGTATTCAGTTTGGAATATCCTGTACCTCATTCGACGAGGAAAGAGCCGAGATCCCTTCACAGGGAGTGACCTCTTTAGCAAAAGTTTTCGCCACTATATTTTCAAAAAGGTTATCAGGTTCCTTCAACGATATCAAGTTCATTACGTTAACAGGTTTTTCGCCAAAAACCCAGCCGTAGCCCTCCGTCATTTCTTATAAGTTATACTTAGTATTCGTGTTGCGTTTATTGACTGTGTCAAGGCGCAGTGAACGGTAGCTGAGTATTGCTTATCTGCTGGATACAATGTGATTGGTTAGGACAGTCGTGTAACCTTGTTGACTGTGTCAAGGGTTATGCGGGTGGGTTTAATGCAATCAAGATAATGACGGGTTGAACTTGAGTAGGACTCTTTGATTTGTTGACTGTGTCAAGGTCACTTGGATCCTAGGGGCAAAAATCCACATCGGGGGTTTCTAAAGAAACTGAAACTTGCAGATTTAGCATACCTTCTGGAGTATAGTGACTAGTGCGGATTCCATCTAGGTCATCGCACAATGATAGTTGGATCCCGATCCCACTGATGAGTTGGATTACTCTCGGGAGATTTTTTCACTTAACAATCAATGCTATAAACCAAGTAGGTGTCTAGAACGGTGTTAGCGGGGCTACGCCTCCAGGGAAAAGAGGTTACTTAATTAAGGAACTTCGCGAAAGCGTTGGAAAACCTCCCTCGAAGTACCAACACCAGCCTGGCTGAAAGGTTAAGCAAGTATTGTGACGTGCAATTAATCCCGACTAGTTCTTCTTTTTAAAGGTTTTAAGAAGAATCTGAGGAAACAGTGTGAGCCATCCTGGTTAGATAAACTAATAAACCAATCTAATCTTGCAAGAGCGCACGCTGGGTGTTTCTTTTCTCTCTCTCCAGGTAGCAACCATTTCACGCCTTAATCAAGATAATAAAATGTATCGCTTGACCGATCCGAATTCTTATTCGGGGCTGGGGAACGTTGGTTCGGCTCTAACTTGTGACAACAGTCATAAGTATGAGCAAGGAAAAGAGGCTTGTATGGATTCCAAGGATAACCAGTTGAAGAAGAAGCATGGTTTTGCATCTACTTCAGGTGTTCTTGTAATTGAGAACTGCTTTACGGTCAGCCCTACCTCCTGGGTACTTGATACCGGATCAGGATCTCATATCTGTAATTTATTGCAGGGACTGAGAAAAAGTAGGAGAGTTGTACCTGGTGATATGTCGCTCAGAGTAGCGAACGGCGCACAAGTTAATGTTGCAGCCGTCGGTGAATATCACCTAGTGTTGCCAAATGGCAATACTATGATTTTAAACGATTGCTACTATGTACCTTCCATGGTTTGCAACATCATATCAGTTTCTTTACTCGATAAAGATGGATATAACTTTGTTCTTGATAGAAATATCATGAGCATCTATCTTCATAAGGTACTGGTTGCAGAAGGTACACTGTGTAATGGTATCTACGTTCTAAATCATAATACAGTTCTCAATGTACAAAACACACGCAAGAGGAAGAGTTCAAATACGAACGAATCTTACTTGTGGCATTGTAGACTTGGTCATATCGGAGAGAAAAGACTAAGTAAGTTGCATAAAGATGGACTCTTGAATGCGTTCGAGTTTTCATCTTATGAAACTTGTCAGTCTTATCTCAAAGGGAAGATGACCAAATCTCCGTTCACCGGACATGGAGAAAGGGCAGCAGAGCTCTTGGGACTCATACACAGTGATGTATGTGGTCCGATATCTATACATGCAAGGGGTGGGTTCTCGTACTTCATCACATTCACTGACGATCTCTCTAGATTCGGATATGTGTATCTTATGAAACATAAATCTGAAGCTTTTGAGAAATTCAAGGAATTCAGAAACGAAGTAGAGAACCAGACTAGCAAAAGTATCAAGATCCTCCGACCAGATAGAGGAGGGGAATACTTAAGCAGGGAATTCCTAGATTACTTAAAAGAGAATGGCATTCTCTCTCAGCTTACTCCTCCTTATACACCACAGCACAACGGTGTATCGGAGCGGAGGAATCGTACCCTATTGGATATGGTTCGCTCCATGATGAGTAGTGCCGAGTTGCCTCTTTCATTCTGGGGATATGCACTTCAAACTGCAGCGCATCTATTGAATCAAGTTCCATCCAAATCCGTGCCTAAGACTCCGTATGAAATATGGAGTGGTAAGAGTTTGTATCTTAAACGTATTAAGATCTGGGGTTGCCCAGCTTATGTCAAAAAGCAGAACCCAGACAAACTTGAGGCACGGGCAGTTTTATGTAAGTTTGTGGGATACCCAAAAGATTCAAGTGGGTATCTATTCTACCATGCAGAGGAACAGAAGATAATTGTTTCCAGGAATGCCATATTTTTGGAAAAAGAATTTCTTGTTAAAAATATTAGTGGCAGCATGGTAGAACTGGATGAAATTCCAGAAACACGAACTTTAACTAAAGATTTGGAGGAACCGCTAGATTCAGTTACACCCAACGAACCTCAGCCACTCCGCAGATCTGTAGGATTTCTCATCCGCCCGAGAGATACTACGGTTTTCTCATAGACGGGGATCGAGAGGATTGCATCTTGGAAGAAGATGACCCTACCAGTTTCAGGCAGGCCATTATCAGTAGGGACTCTGATAAGTGGCAGGAAGCAATGCAATCCGAAATGGAGTCTATGTACGCCAATAAAGTGCGGACCTTGGATATTGCTCCACCTGGGGTAAAACCCGTTGGATGCAAATGGATCTACAAAAGGAAACTTGGTGTAGATGGGCAGGTGGAAACCTATAAAACTAGACTCGTTGCAAAAGGTTTTCGTCAAAGACCTGGTTTGGACTATGACGAAAAATTTTCTCCGGTGGCTATGCTCAAATCCATTAGGATCCTACTTGCCATTGCTGCCTTCCATGACTATGAAATCTGGCAGATGGACGTTAAAACGGCTTTTCTAAACGGCTGTTTAGAAGAGTGCGTTTACATGGATCAGCCAGAAGGTTTCGTAGACAGTGGGAGCAGCGGGAAGGTGTGCAAGTTGCTTAAATCCATTTATGGATTAAAGCAGGCATCGCGGAGCTGGAACATCTGTTTTGATGAGGCAATCAAGGAATTTGATTTCATCAAGAACGAAGATGAACCTTGTGACTATAAGAAGATTGTAGGACGAACTGTCGTATTCCTAGTCTTGTACGTGGACGACATTCTTTTGATAGGAAATGACATTCCTGTGCTACAATCGGTCAAGCTATTTTTTTCACAACGGTTCTCCATGAAGGACCTGGATGATGCCTCGTACATTCTGGGGATCAAGATCTACAGAGATAGATCCAAGAGACTACTGGGACTTTCGCAGTCCAGGTACATAGAGACCGTACTAAAGAGATTTAGTATGGAGGATTCCAAGAACGGTAACATACCCGCATTGCACGGAATTACCCTCTCCAAGAAGATGTTTCCTAAGACTGACGATGAGAGGGTTCGCATGAGCACTATACCCTACGCTTCGGCGGTAGGATTTATAATGTATGTGATGCTATGTACAAGACCATATGTAGCTTACGCACTAAGCGTGGTGAGCCGGTATCAGTCAGACCCAGGTGAAGACCACTGGACGGCAGTGAAGAACATTCTCAAGTACCTGAGAAGGACTAAGGAAATGTTCCTGGTTTACGGTAATGGAGACCTCAGGGTCGAGTCCTTTACCGATTCAAGCTTCCAGAGTGACAAAGATGACAGCAAGTCTGTCTCGGGTTTTGTGTTTACCCTCAACGGAGGGGCGGTGTGTTGGAGGAGTTCCAAACATGATACCGTCGCAGACTCGACGATGGAGGCTGAATACATTGCTGCAAGCGATGCCGCAAAAGAGGCGGTCTGGATGAAGAAGTTCATTAGTGAACTTCAGGTGGTTCCGTCCATTGTTGACCCAATACCTTTGTATTGCGATAACAATGGGGCTATAGCTTTAGCGAAGGAACCAAGATCCCATCAGAAATCCAGACACATCTTAAGGCGGTATCACCTGATCAGGGAGATCATTGATCGCCAGGAGATCGAGGTACGGAGAGTGGACACAAAAGACAACACGGCGGATCCATTCACAAAGGCCCTCCTTCAAACACAGTTCGAGCGACTTTTTGAGCTATTGGGTATGCGGTACGCCAGCAGCTGGCCCTAGTGCAGACGTTGGGTATGCGGTACACCAATTACTGGCCTTTAGTGCAAGTAGGAGATTGTTAGATATGTATGCCCTAGAGGCCATTATTGTATAGTACTAGTTTGTATAATACATTTTGGAAGCTTGGGATATATATACGGTTTTACGACAGTCTTGCTCGATATAGTAGTATGCTACTTGGTTTGTTTCTATCTTAATGTGTGTATATGTTTCTTTTAACATATCGCTAAAACATATTGATAGAGTCCTTAGGATCTTTGCTTGACTACCGGCGTTGTGATGGCGATCACACTCATGGGGGCTGGGTAGTCTATAAGCACATCCTTATTCTGGTCCCTAGTCGTAGGATTATCGAGACAGGGCATCGATACTCTAGAGTAGACTGGTGCATACGCTTCTCTTCCCAGCAGGGGAGATGGTCTGTCCCACAGCCATCAGTACGTCATACTGGAGATAGTATGCAGGTGCTCGTTAGGTTACGAGTACACTGGACAGGACTCGTCGGGAACTGTTGGTTGGTATTATACCTATCGTTGGTTAATAGTTCCTAGGTGACATAAGTACAGCTTAGTCCGCTAACTTGACACTGTATCTTCGCCTCGAGTGTGTTCCCACTGTTCTTTGATTACTACCCTACCACGGCTCTACTGAGTCGTGCAAACAGGTAGTAGTTGGGAGCAGTCCCGAAGCACTTGGAGGCAGTGACGGTTAGACAGGATTCGTCTCTCCCGGTATTGGGAGTTGATATCGCGCTGTGTCTAGGAGAGCCATTACACATTGTCGTCCCTGGCCAGGGCAAGCTAGATTTGCTGGTAGTGTTACCAGTAGTTTCTCAGCGTGTTTTGGGCTACACTCCGACACGACTTGTACCGCTATTAGGGGACTGACGTTTGCCACCCTCCTAGGCCCGCCATGTGATACTCTTAGACGAACAGACCGGACTGTACGAAAATTGTCACATACAGGCTCAGTAGGAGTTCGGATGGGTTCACCTCATCAGTCTTCTTATCGGCATCTACCTGGGGACCATTACGTACAGCTAGTGCTGCTTGTGGTCTGTGGTTAACCCCACTGCCAGCATAGTGTCGAGTCTTTAGAGTCCAACACAGAGGGTTATTCGCCTTTGGGCAAAACAGAGTAGAGGTCGCATGGTTTTGCGACGGGGTTCGTTCAGATCCACGTACTTGTGCACGTTTGGTGTCCGGACAGTTATTACTAGCGGGCTTTGGTTTAAGCCAGATCCTAGTATATGTTTTGGGGTTGGTTTTATCTCATTGTATTCGTGTTCCTCGGAACACGGATGCGGGTGTGTATGCACAGTTGACTGAGACAGAGACAGAGGATTCTCATTAGGGTTATGGTACGGGTGTGTATGCACAGTTGACTGTTGTCTTTTTCCAAACCCTAATGAGAATAGGAAATATGATTAATAATATTAGTTAACAATTATTGTGCCATGGTTGAGTTGAATTCTTGACTTTTGTTGACTTGTTGACTTTAGTTGACCGGTTGACCAAAGTAGACTTGTTGACCATCATCATTTGTTTTCAAAGATACTTCTTATTCTTTACAAAAGCATTTAATGAATGAAATGATAATGGTCATTCATCAACTCACCATCACAAATTGTTAATTATTATTATTATTATTATCATTTTCTAAAATATGAGAGCATGGTTGTAAAATTGATTCATTCTCACTTGCATCTTCTCTCTCATCCATTGCTCTCCTTCTTCCTCTAGCTCAAGGAAAATCCCTCTCATGAGTTGAGAACCATTTTCCTTTGAGATAAAACATCAAGACTACTCTCTACTCTTTCTAGGGTTCTAGGTTTAGCAATCCAAGCACCTTAGTTACATCTAGGTTGAGGTAGGAGCTCAAGTTCGAACCCTCGGGTGGATCTATCTTCGACAAAGAGGAGGCGACGAGGAGGAGCCGTACAAACTATTACAAGGAGCAAGCAAGGAGGAGAGCAACAAGAAGAGAAGGAGTTCAATACTAGGTATAACCCCCTAACCGAGTAGGTAAAGCTCGTAGTTGTTGCTAGTGTGTTGTTTAGCAAAGATCCGGGTTTTCTAGTCCATGTTACCAAAACCCCAAAAATCGTTTTTCACCGTTTCCGCAACCCCGAAAGAACCGGGAGAGGTAACGTGGACCTAACAGCGGATCCGCGGCCGAGCTGGCCGAGTTGCCGCGGATCCGCGGCCGAGTCAAGGGCTTGGCGGGTCGGGAAATCTTTAGAAGTTTCCTCTCAACTTCTTAGCTT
Source organism: Agapanthus africanus (assembly GCA_030015575.1). Lineage (NCBI taxonomy): Eukaryota > Viridiplantae > Streptophyta > Magnoliopsida > Asparagales > Amaryllidaceae > Agapanthus > Agapanthus africanus. Next base: position 13,411,074 of record CM057339.1, read on the forward strand.
GCTGAGGACGCCTCGTCGTAACAACTTTATTCTGGAAACTTCTCTACAACAACATACCTTATTCTAGAAGGGTCCTTGTAACAACCTTATTCTAGAAGGTTCTTTGTAACAACCTTATTCTATAAGGCTCCTTGTAACAACCTACCTTATTCTAGAAGGCCCTTGTAACAACCTAGCTTATGAGAGAAGCTTGATTTGAGATCTATAAAAGGGGATCTAGGGCTAAGGTAAAAGGTTGTTGATGGTGGTAAAATTCTAGCACAAAAAACTAAATTCAAATCCAATTTCAAATCAAGATCAAGAATCATTGAGAGTTCATCAAGCAACAACATTATAAGATCCTTTATTGCAACGCCGATCATCATCAAGAGCAAGAGATCCGCGACCGATCCACGTCTCACGGAGATCGAGCCACGCAAAGATCGACGACAAATTCACCTCTTCAAAGGAGTGATTGATAGTTTAGTCTTGTACCTCGAATTGAGAAATTGTGTAAATTTGAAGAAGATTTAATAAAGGTGATTATTACTCTTAATCTTGTTTTCTTTAGATTCTTGCATTATGAAATTTCTAATTCTTGATTCTATTATTTTCATAATGTGTGAGTAAATCTCCGCTTGTTTAGGATTCGAAGGAAATCGGTAGTTCAAATGATGATGAAATCCTAAACTAAATCTTAAGTCTTATGAGAATTATGAACTTTAGCAAAAAGAATCGTCAATGACCAAATTTGTAGCGAGATCACAATTCGTGATAATTTCGTTACAATTTGGGAATTAAATGATTGATGAATCTCTTTGCTAAAGGCTAGATTTGAATGATGATCAATGAAAAGACAAGGGATAGTGAAGGAGAAACCCTAGTTTTTTCAATAGATCCCTAATCTTCATTCATCTCCATCGTTCTAGCTATAATCATCAATAGATAAGATTAGTAATTTTTAGTATTTATCATTGCTACGAATTATTATCGATTCCTACAAGCTTCTCTACATTTTCTTGATAACTAAACTTGAATTTGGACAATTTCTTGATTATGAAATCTTAAACTCTTTTTTGATTTTCTTAAAATGACAACTCAATTAAATCTTGAAATCACATTTTCTTGAATTTTCTTTTCTTTACTATTTTCTTTCGACTCACCTAAAGCAAGATCGAATAAATACTTGCATCTCAATGGACGATCCGTTCTCATTAACAAAACTACATCGACGCCGTTATTGATTGTGGTTATAAATTCTTTGGTTGTGATAACACTTTTCTTTCATTCGAATCAATCACAAGAAATAAGATCAATCAAATGGCGCCGTTGCCGGGGATGCGTGCTATTTTGTTCGTTCTTGTTATTTGAGTTGAAAAAAATTATTATTCTATCAAATTTTAATTCAAGAATCGCTTCGTGTGCTTAACGTTTAGTGTTTGAATTTTGCGAGGGAATCTGGAATCATTGTACTAAGGAAATCAAGATTCAGAGACTTTCTGAAGAATCCAGAGGAGCACAAGAAGCTACAGAAAAAATTTCAGCACCTATTTCCCACAGTACACCGCGGATCCGCAGCTAAGTGTAGGTTTTTGCAGCGGTTCCGCCGCCGTTTAGGTGAATTAGAGCCTAAAATTTCTGTGGTATATTCTTTGTTCTCTTCTCTTCTCTCTGATCTTGTCCAATAACAACTTTTCTGCAGGATAATTTGCAAAATTTCGCAGCGCTTAAAAATAAAATTTGTTGTGTTTCTTGAAAGTGGTTGTTTGTGCATATTTTAAATACGGAAATTATGGGGCAAAGACCAAATTCAGATTAGGTGGGGATTTCATTACCCTTCCTAAGCCCCAGAAATCAAAAAACTAGCATCCGCATCACCTTTTATTAACTAAAAAATATTTAGACAAGACTCTAAGGACCGTCGCGCTCAATTAAGACAGAAGAAGGTCGTAGGTAATCTATTGCTTATCCGCGTTTCTTTTGTGGTGTCTAAGGCAAGTGGTTACTTAATTAGGCCCGCTACTTATGAAGTGGAGAACCTCCCACTTACCTGTCACTTACCTGGCCACAAGAGAGATAAAGAGGCAGTAAAGAATTTATCTTGCGATTTGTCTTCTGGAAGTTTAGGAGAGGTCTAGTGACTTGACCTAGGTGACCATTAGATCTAGGGTTGCTTGTGCATTTCTTATGATTTGATTTTCAAAAATAACGTCTTATTTTAAAAACATACACCAAACGATCTCTTTCTCTAATTATCACAAACGCTGCCACTTGTGCTAAACCATTTAGCACATGTTAAGCTGGACACGGGATTCTATTGCCCGTCTTGTCCGCGTTTCTTTTATCGGCCCCAGAGTCGGTAATTCTTCGTCTTCTTTCCCACCATCCACCACGACCGAGATGGACGGATATCCATCGAATTTCAATAACACCACTCTGCCACCGCCCACAGGTGCGCAGAATCCTCCGCGCATTGCTCTCTAAGAAAGATGCTACCCTACACATGGTCCCCTTCCCACCTGTCTTTCTATACCGCTAGCCAATGGGGACAATTTCGAAATTAAACCTCATTTCATCAAACTTTTACCCAAATTTCACGGGCTTGAGTCTGAAGACACATACGTTTTTATCACCAAATTCGAAAACGTATGTGCTTTGATGGGTACTTCACAACTTTCTATGGATGCTATGCGTTTACGTCTTCTCCCGTTCACTTTGTGCGATTTAACCGAGAAGTGGTTTTATAACACAACCGCACATTCTATTTCAAAATGGGATGAATTCGTTGCAGTATTCCTTAAGAAATTTTATCCCAATCATAAGACCGCCCGTGTTCGGGGTGAAATCTACCAATTTACCCAACTTCTCAATGAACCATTTTGGAAATGCTTTGAACGGTACAAGGATCTTCTTATCCAATGTCCTCATCACGGAATCCCTAGATGGGATCCGTGTCGCATTATCTATGAGGGTATTGATCTCACAACAAAACAGATGCTTGAAACCATATGTCAATGTCAATTCATGTCTAGAGATGATGGTGAATCTTGGAAATACCTGGAAGATCTTGCCCAAAACACTTTACAATGGGAAAATGTTAGTCACCCATCGTCTAGGGAAGGTAACCATCAGCTCGATGTTTCCATCGCATTGAGAGCCGAAATGGCCTCAATACAAAGGAAACTTGATGATATAGAAAATAGAATCTCTTCAGCATTCCTAAACCAATACACACTTCCCAAAACCATGTGTGGATACTGTTCTTATCCATCACATTTGACGGAAGAATGTCCTTTTAATTCTCCATTTTAAGGTCACACTAATGCTGCATTTCAACAACAACCTAGAAACGATCCTTCTTCTTCCACATATAATCAAGGTTGGAGGAATCATCCTGATTTTGCTTGGAACCAATACCAAACTCAAAACACAGTTCCAAACCAGAATAATTTTCAAAGGGTCCCTCCACAACAATAGCAACCACCACAACTAAGTCAGCACCCTTTTCAACCGCAACCTTTACAAAATCCGGCCAACAACTTTGATCCATCTTCTGCCGGTACCGATAAACCCTCTGCACTCGACATGTTCATTAAACATTTCATGCAAACGAATGATATTTTAACGTCTTCTATCCAAACGTTACTTCAAAATACTGTCTCCCACGGTGAGAGTATTAAAGCGATAGAAACACAAATTGCACAGTTGAATGCCGCGATGTGTGCTAGAGAGAAAGGGAAACTTCCATCTCAAACCTTACCTAATCCAGGCTACGCACATCATGTGAATGCTATGATCACGTTGAGATCTGGAAGAGTGCTGGATAACCATATAGGTGAACAGATTGATAATGATGAATTGATCATTAACACCCCGGCTTCCACTTCCACTTCCACTTCCACTTCTGCTTCTTGCCATATTTCGTCTAGTTTACCTTCTTCTTCCAAGCCTATTCTCCGTTTTCCTCAAGGCTCGAACCCTCCACCCACTTCATCCTTCCAACCCCCACAAACTTCTCTACAAATGTTGGACCCAACATTTATTGATAAAGCTCCATTTCCAAACAGATTGAGGGCCAACAAAACCAATGCACAAATGGAGAAGATTGTGGACATATTTAAGCAAGTTAACGTAAACATTCCTCTCCTAAATGCTATACAATAAGTTCCAGCTTATGCGAAAATCCTTAAGAACTTGTGCACTAGGAAGAGGAAGACTCAAGTGCCGAAAAAGGTTTTCATGTCGAGTAATGTAAGGACAGCTTTTACACAGCAATTACCCAAGAAACGTAAGGACCCTGGCTGTCCTACAATCTCTATTTCTATTGAGGGTAAAAATATCAATCGTGCTTTACTCGATTTAGGCGCTAGTGTTACCTTGCTTCCATATTCTGTGTATGAGCAATTGGGTATCGGAGAATTAAAACCATCGCAATGCACTTTACAGATGGCAGATCGATCTTGTTAGTTGTATGTATGCCCTAGAGGCCAGTATTGTACAGATGATGTATATTATAATGGATGCTTGGACATATATAGAGATGACTTTCTTGCTCGATATGATAGTATGCTATCTGATTGCTCTTTATATTAACATGTACACTAGTCTCTTTAAACTGTCTTATAGTTACATGTTGGTAAAGCCCTTAGGATGTGTACTTGACTACCTGGACTATGATACAGATCATACTAGTGGGGACATGGTAGTCCATAGGTACATCCTTCAAAGTCCCTAGTCGTGGGTGTATCGAGACAGGGCATCGATATACCAGTGTAGACTAGCGTATACGCTTCTCGACCCATGAGATGGGCGATGGATGATCCCATATCCATTAGTGTTTGACATCAGAGATGGTATACGGGTGCTCAGTGGAGACTGGGTACACTGGACGGACTCGCCGAGAACTCCCAGATGGTATTATACCTCACGTCAGATGGCAGTTCTCAGGTGACACTTGTGCAGGTTAGTCTGTAGACCCGAGATCGTCATAGAGTCTTGTGTGATTCCCACTGTGCTTTGATATCCACCTTACCACGTCCATGAGGGCGTGCAAAACGGTGGTTTTTGGGTACAGTCCCGAGTCATATGGAGGCAATGAGTGATAGGAGGGGTTTCGTCTCTCCCGGTATTGGGGGTTGATGTTGCGCTGTGCTCGATTGGCCGTAACAGGGAAGTCCCTGGCCAGGGCTGATCAGAGATTTGCTGGTAAGTGTTACCAGTAGTTTCTCGACCCGTTATGAGCCTCACATCGGCACGACTTATCGGTTACTGGGGTCTGACGTTTACCACCCCTAGACTTGATATGCGACATATCAGACGAACAGACCGGACTGTACGGTAAGTGTTACTGGTTGGATTTACAGGAGTGTGAGCGGGCTTGCTCGTCGATCTTCTGATCGCTCAATACCCGGGTGGCCGTTACGTTTAGCAGACCGCTTGCGGCTTGTGGGTGCTTGATATGATCATCATCTGCTACCGGCGTATTGACGAGTCTTTAGAGTCCTACACAGAGGTTTCCTGGCTCAAGCGAAACGAAATAGGAGCGCGTATGAGATATGTGCGGGACCGAGAATAATGCATGTATGTGATACTGTATTTCATTCTCGCGATGAATGTTTCGATTGGTTGTATGCGATATAACCTAGTTATCGAATCGAAGGTTGACTCGATAAGTCGATACATTGTATACTAGCCGGTTATGTGCGACATGACCGGATCATTGAATCAAGTGTTGATTTAATGATTTAATGTATAATTATATATTTGATATATTACTTTGCATTAACTAGTAGTGGTTCACTTTAAAAGGTTTTTCTCACTTGATGTGCACATTGTATATGTGATATATTTTTGTGTACACTTGATTGTATCATGTTTGATGATACATGCTTACTTGAGTATGTGTAAAGATTAAACCATGGTTATGTGATGGTTAGGGTTCTTCTTTTTCTTACTTATTTATTTATTTATTGATTTTGGAAAAGATAAAAGAGAAAATGGTGGCTTTCTTTGTTTGTTGTTGAAGCTTCATGAAGCTTTGACTAAAGTGACCATTTTGTCTTCATGCTTAACCCTAACCATTCAAACTAACCATGGTCTATTCTCTACACCTAACCAAGGTTAGGATATGATAAGTATTCATATTATTATTCTTTTTAAAGAGGACTAATCATATTCTTTCTTCTTCTTCATCATCTTTAACAAGAAGAAAAGCTTACTAGCTTTAATGGCATCTTGAGAAAAAGAGTGAGAAATCCAATTCTAAAGTGAACCCACCTCCTATTTCTTCATCCTCTACCTCTTGCCAAGTAGTATAGGGTGTTTTCTTCACAAATTTCACAACTTGGTGAAGTTGGGGCTTGATCTTGAGTTGCCTCGACGTAGATCTTCTTCGGCATCGAAGTCGACAACCTAGTCCGCTCATTTCTCCGATGATGCCGATGCTAGAGTCCGAGATCCAATATGGACAGCGAGGGGATGTCTACGTGGAGCTAAGAAAGTGGAGAACCGGATCTACAAAGGTTGTAGCCTCTTTCTTTTAGTTAAATTGTTAACTAGTTTCTTTTTTCGCCTAAACTCTAGTCAACGAATCCGTATTAGGGTTTCTCGGCACTTGTAAAATTTGAAAATGGCATGGTTGATGCCTTGTGAGACCACATTAGAGTGCCTAGGAACCCTACAGATCTATCACCCACATAAGGGGTAAGCTAGAGGATGTGTTAATAAAAGTCGGGGAGTTTATCTTCCCTGTGGACTTTATTGTTCTAGATACACAACCTGTAGCAAACCCACGGAACCAAATTCCGGTAATTCCGGGTCGACCTTTTCTTGCGACTTCCAACGCTGTAATCAATTGCCGAAATGGTTCTATGACCCTATCTTTCGGGAATAGGTCAATTGAACTTAACATTTACAAGTTGGGAAGTGAACCCTCCGAACCTTATACTCATGTATGTTCTGTCGAATTAATGGATGTCGACAGCAACGAACTTGAACAGCTTCACGATACTGATCTAGATTCTTTTCATACGTTATTGTTTGACCCAGATATGTATTATACACATACGGACCTTTCTTTTGAGTTGTCCGGGTCAACATATAACGCTGATTATGAACATTTTATGGAGTCTGAAGATCACCCCACTCTTTCGAATGAGAATGTTCTTTGGGATATCGATGAAACCTTTGAGGAAATTTTCGCTGATGAACTCGCATTTTTAGAAAATACGGGAGTTGTGATGAATAGAACCCAAAATAATGAAATTGAACCACCTCCCCTTCTTCTGGACTATAAAGAGAGTGCGAGTAATCCATCACAATCATTGAGTCATCTCTCCAAAACGAGAAGCAAACACATTCTATTACACCACTCATCTTTTCCGCATTTCTTCTTGGCTCTATATAACATGTTCTTCCACCAACCGGTGCACTACACTGATAAAATCTTCAAATGGTTGGTGTTGACTTTCGATCTTTGCAAAACTTGGCATTGACCAATAACTTTACCCCCCTCTTATGATTTTAAAAGCTTAACATTGTTTAACTCAAGTTTGGGGGGGGGTGTATTTTTGGCTCTTGAAAATAAAATTTGTACACAAAATTGTGAGCCAAAAATAAGTTTGGGGGAGATTTTCACGTTCATTTATTCTTGTACCCCGTTAATAAATTTTTCCTCCCAAGCTTACGGGTTTCTGAGATTTAACAGATGGCACCAGTGAGGACACTATTGTAAACAAGTTTGGGGGAGGTTTATGTTTATTTACGCATCACTTTGCATCATACTTTGCATAAGCACAAAACATATAATAAAAAAAATGTGTACATAAATAAGATAATAAAAGATTAGAAAGTGAAAAATTACATCTAAAAGATTGGAAAAATTTAAGAAAACCATGAAAATTAAAAGTTTTCTTAAACAGAACTAGTAATAAGTAGTTATGAGCCGTTGTCCCAAGGGCTAGTAAGATGAAAGAAGTCACTAATCTGAGCATAAAAATAAATCTGAAAAATAGCTCATATTCTAGAAGCCAAACATTTGAACTTTGATACCTTACTATACGCACTTACACACGTCTTGAAACTCGGGATAGTAGAGCATACCTTGAAATGCTCTTGTATAAAAGCCAAAGTACGAAGAAAATAATAAATGAAGCATAAAAGTATAAAATGGTGAAGAAAAATGAACACTACCAAGGCATCGTAAAAAAAATATAGCGAGGGTGCTTCATCACCTAGTGTCTTAGACCAACTGGTTTGGGAGTCACTGCTAAGCCTTAGGTATTGCAAGACGAGGAAAACACTAAATACGTCTAACCTGTGAGCATATTTAGTAATCGGTCGGTTAGTACCTCAAGAAGTATTGACGATCGCATGAAGAATGTGTGAGCAATTCCATCCAAACTATTCACGGACTAAAAAGTACTGTGGTGATGGACAAGAGTATGATAGCTTGAATTGAATTCTCCGAGTGTAGGGATGTCTTTTACACACACGTAGGGGTATATAATCGGTGTTTGGAAGAAAGGTAGGGATGAAAAATAAAGGCGATGTTTTATTGAGGGATGATGTGATTTCTATCTTTTCATGACTATTAAGATAGGGCTCATGACAACCGAAAAGCTATTGTAGTTGGAAACTCTGATTTTCAAAGTCTTTCTTTTATAATTCTTATCTTCATATGTAACTTTCACAGTCTTCCTTTTATTATAGGATTTTGTGGGTGCAATCCGCTGAAACCCCTCAGGAGACAACACTTCTCCTACTAGGAACACCTAGAGGTTTAAAGGCTTGTTGCACGTGCTCAGTGCAATCGTGTTACCTACGAAAGTGTGCTAATTAGTTTTTTCTTTTTCTTTCTCTTCTTCTTTTCTCCTTCACCCGAATAAAAGAAGTTTTCTCGAGACGATCAAAATCAAGTTTGGGGGAATTTGTTCAGTCGAAAATATTGCATTCTTAACACATCAATTTCCTTACTCTTCTTAATCATCTAAGGGTGTTTATTGTAAATATATCACGTATTACTAATTCGTCTAGAAAATATCAAATACCACGTGTTGTATATATAATCAACATTCTGGAGGGAAATTGTGTGTTTATTACTCCACGCATAATATTGTATCTCTCACATTCTTTACTGAGATCTTGTGCCAGATTATTCAGGTCAAAATAACTGGAATCAGAAAACTGCCGATATAATACAGGAAACCAAAGAATCAAATACCGGTAGCAACCAAGCAAACATTAGAAGATTCCAGACATCAAAAGAATACCTCAAGTCCAACTCCGGAACACCCCAGAAAAACCATACAGTGATCTCACTACTTGGCCACGGATCCGCGGCCGAGCTGGCCGAGTTGCCGGGATCCACGGTCGAGTCAAGGGCTTGGCGGGTCGGGAAATCTCTAGAAGTTTCCTCTCAACTTCTTAGCTTGCTGAGGACGCCTCGTCGTAACAACTTTATTCTGCAACCTTATTCTAGAAGGCTCCTTGTAACAACCTTATTGTAGAAGGCTCCTTGTAACAACCTTATTCTAGAATGTTTCTTGTAACAACCTACCTTTTTCTAGAAGGCTCCTTGTAACAACGTAGCTTATGAGGGAAGCTTGATTTGAGATCTATAAAAGGGGATCTAGGCCTAAGGTAAAAGGTTGTTGATGGTGGTAAAATTCTAGCACAAAAAACTAAATTCAAATCCAATTTCAAACAAGATCAATTATCATTGAGAGTTCATCAAGCAACGATATTAGAAGATCCTTTATCGTAACGCCGATCGTCTTCAAGAGCAAGAGATCCGCGACTGATCCACATCTCATGACGATCGAGCCACGCAAAGATCGACGACAAATTCACATCTTCAAAGGAGTGATCGAGAGCTTAGTCTTGTACCTCGAATTGAGGAATTGTGTAAATTTGAAGAAAATTTAATAAAGGTGATCATTACTCTTAGTCTTGCTTTCTTTAGATTCTTACATTATGAAATTTCTAATTCTTGATTCTATTATTTTCATAATGTGTGACTAAATCTCCGCTTGTTTAGGATTCGAAGGAAATCGGTAGTTCAAATGATGATGAAATCCTAAACTAAATCTTAAGTCTCATGAGAATTATGAACTTTAGCAAAAAGAATCGTCAATGACCAAATTTGTAGCGAGATCACAATTTTTGATAATTTTGTTACAATTTGGGAATTAAATGATCGATGATTCTCTTTGCTAAAAGTTAGATTTGAATAATGATCAATGAAAAGATAAGGGATAGTGAAGGAGAAACCCTAGTTTCTTCAAAAGATCCCTAATCTTCATTCACCGCCATCGTTCTAGCTATAATTCATCAATAGATAAGATTGGTAATTTTTAGTATTCATCATTGCTACGAATTCCTATCGATTCCTACCAGCTTCTCTACATTTTCTTGATAACTAAACTTGAATTTAGACAATTTCTTGATTATGAAATCTTAAACTCTTTCTTGATTTTCTTGAAATGACAACTCAATTAAATCTTGAAATCTCATTTTCTTGAATTTTCTTTTCTTTACTATTTTCTTTCAACTCACCTAAAGCAAGATCGAATAAATACTTGCATCTCAGTGGATGATCCGTCCTTATTAACGAAACTATACCGACACCGTTATTGATTGCGGTTATAAATTCTTTGGTTGTGATAACACTTTTCTTTTCTTTCGAATCAATCACAAGAAATAAGATCAATCACTTCACTATAGTCAATTCTTTTTCTTTACATCGTGGTATTCAGTTTGGAATATCCTGCACCTCATTCGATGAGGAAAGAGCCGAGATCCTTTCACCGGGAGTGACCTCTTTAGCAAAAGTTTTCGCCACTATATATTTGAAAAACCACTTGGATTTCTTCAGCGATATCGAGTTCATTACGTTAAAGGTTTTTCGCCAAAAACCAGCCGTAGCCCTCCGTCATTTCAGATTAGTATTGCTTAGTATTCGTGCTACGTATATCGTGCTTAGCTGAGGCGTAGTGTTCGGTAGCTATGTAGTGCTTTTCTTTGCATGGATATACGATTGGTTAGGACAGTCGTGCGGTCATTTTGGCTCAGTCAAGAACTCATGCGGGTGGGTCTAATGCAATCAAGATAATGATGGGTTGAACTTGATTAGGATCCTTTGATATGTTGGCTCAGTCAAGGTCACTTGGGTCCTAGGGGCAAAAATCACATCGGGAGTTTCAAAGATACAGGAAACTTTCCAGGCATGCGCATCCATCGGACTAGTAGGGCGAGATGCAGACCTCGTCACGGAGCATACGATCTCGATAGAATTTTTATTACAGTTTCTAAGAAAACGTGATTTTTATTAATAAATAATTTCTATTTTTAATAATTATATATAAAAATATTATCAAAATATCTATTTTAAATATATAATATATTCCATATTTTCTAATCAAAAGAAAAGAACCACAGAAGTTCATGAAAATACCATCAAGAATCATTACAAGTCAAATTACATGAAAATACCATATACTATTTAATTTAGCTTTATATCCACCAAAATATTTCATCTTTTAAATTTACATCCATGAAAATCCTAAATACGATAATTAAATACTTGAGGTGTATTTTGAAAATATATCAAAACTATTTTTCATAAAACCTTCTCAAGTTATATTAAATTACAATAAGGACCCTAGTAAATATAAGTTTAAGCGGGACCGGTTCTCTTGAGCCTCAGAGAGCCGGAGAATTTGGTTGCTTATCTATTTAAGGTAGACAACCAAAACGGGGTTATCAATACAGTAATTGGCTTGGAAAAAATCACAAATCCTGTCGTCCATGTACAGCAGTTACCGATAACTCTAAAACTAATTCAGGACTTCAATTCGTTTTAAAGTATCTGAATCAGTCAATGTCTCAGTCTAATCTGAAATCAATCCATCCTTGAATACAATTCAAGTATAATTTCAATTAAACATGAATCTATTTATACCAGAATACAATTTATATCAACATGAATTGATTTGACCGAACCATGGATATACATTTGGCATTGTTTACATGATTATCCGTTATATCCTTTCCGTTTACATGAACTACTGATATCATGGTTTCGATAAATCTTACATCTATTAAACAAAACAATACACATCAATACAAAATACATTACGGGGTTTTAAAGGGGTAGACTGCTACGGAATGTGTTAAAAGTGGCACGAGACAGTCACTTTAATACACATAACCTGAACATCCGTTGCCGTTGTCCCGTGGGTTTTGACGGGGCCTTGTGATCCGTATACCATAACTCAGAGGGTAAGCTGGACTCCTTTCGTATACACTGGCATATTCTGTACCAAGTTACAAACAACTGCGTTAACATAACTATCAACATTATATTCTCATTACCTGTTTGGTCTATTTATATCCCTCTTTAGTACTTACCGAGCGATTGTTCGCTGACGACATTCCTTTTTTCTTCTTTCTTTGGAATGTTTTCAGGGGGATCTGATTCTCTGGAGATCGAGCCCAGCACAGACAACTTGGAGCGGTTCTCAGAAGACCCAGAGCTTTAGTCACTTGTATATACTTTACTTTCAGTTCATACCATTATTTAAGCATTGCTTTCAGTCTTGTATTTACATTTCCAGTTGTATTGTAAATGATATTTAATAAATAAAAGTTGCTGTTCATTTACATCTCATGTCTTACTTGTGTACTTTACAATATTGCTTATTTACGCTTAACGTGTTTATTTCTGAGTAAATACGTCGCGTGACCCGTCATGTCTCCTTACCGTACTCCAGGTAGCGGGACGTGACAGGTTTTGCTGACGGCCCTTGCAGGTCTGTGCTGCATGGAACCCTACTATGCAAGTCAGTTTTGCATGGAAATCTAAGTAATATAACATAAGAATTACAAAACTCGGCAACTAAACATTCTTTATATTTCATAATGTTTGAATCTATTCTAACCCTGTTTTTTTTCAAGGTTATGGGTTCTCCCAACAACACGAGTACAAACGTCAACAACACACCACCATCACCTCTTCCATTTACGCCCATTAAAAAAAATTCTTCTTTAATTTGATATACCCTCCTGCAAATTTTATATTTTTTAAATACCCAAAAACCTGTTTGTATACATTTAGAAGTAACTGAGGAGGCCACAATGAAAAAAGTGCCCCAATGGAATAATAACTCTCTCTCTCTCTCTCTCACACACACACACAAGTCCCCCCCACCATAGTCACATAATTCGCGAATTATTCGCCGAATTCATGAATAATTCGCGAATTTTTGATCAGACGAATTAATCTTCGAATTATTCGTCATTGCCGAACTGGCCGAATAATTCGCGAATTATTCCCGAATTATGTGAAAAACAGCGAATAATTCAAAAAATAGCAAATAATTCATAAAATCAAAACCTAGCGTCTCATATATTAATTTATTGCTCGAAATCCTTCCCGAACATTTCCCGAACACTTACCGAATCTTTTCCGAATATCTGCCGATTTTTTCCGAATAGTTCTCCGAATCCGAATTTTCGACCTCGCCGAATTATTCCCGAACGACGAATTTGTGACTATGCCCCCCACCCTCTCACACACACATGCACACGCACACGCGCGCGCACAAATTCTCTAGCTCATTGGATCTATCTCTCTCACACCCACTCACCCACTCATTTACACTCCTTTCCATCGATCCATGGCATCTTATGTGAAATATGTTAAGCTTGAGATTTTTTTAGTTACTTGAGAACTTACAGAGGGATAAGTGAAAAGAATAATTGAAATTCTGTGAGAGAAGCTTTAGTTATAAGAGAGAACAATGAGAAGTGTGAAGTGAAAAGTTATGAAAGAATGAAAGGAAATGAAGTGAGAAATAAAGTTAGAAGAGAATAATGAAGTAGTTAATAAACGTGAAGTGAGTAAAAGAAGTGATGTGCTAACCCAAGTGAACAATTTAGAGCCAGTAGGAGTGCAAGTGCTAAGGTATATATTATATAAGAAGATTTTTTTTGGGGGGGAGGGAGGATGGAGGAGGGTGGACGCACACACAAAGAGGAACCAAAGTACGTTCTGAAGGAAATCTTATGCCGTATTTATATTATAGTTTTGGAAACCATGTAATATTAAATTCTTTCACCTATAAATGTGTTTTTCGAGCCGGGTATGAGGTTTTCTGTTTTCGCTTTTTCATTTTTCCTTCCACTTAGATGTTACCAAATGTAAATGGTAGGTGAATTATGCTCTTGGCTCTCTTCTACCTCTGCAATTCTTCTAAAAATAAAGAACTTCCAGCCAATACTTTATTTTTCTTGTTTTTTTTCTTGAATGATGCGTCTGTGGGTCTCATACTGACGCCGTACACAACAAAAATTATTCCATATGCCGGCCGTATAAATAATAGAAGTGTGAGCCTCACACACTGTCCAAAGCTGTCCAAAACTTCTTCTCTAACCTCCTGCTATCGGTCACACCGAATAATTGCTCGTACGTAAGGGCGCCAAGAAAGCCCTCGTTGGTTGGATCCTCATGTAACAATTGCTGTGCGAGGTCTGCAGCTGCTTACCGAATTCCTCTAATCATCTTCTGCCACGTACACGTAGCCAAAATATCACGTGCAAAGCATACTACGTTGAAGGGTAATTAAGGGAATTGTGAATTCTGTAACATATAACAATTGTCCTCGTAATTGAGAAGCAAGCATCTCTCTCTCTCTCGCCTAATCTTTTCGTCATCGCCCAAAGCAAACAGGATCCGCAGAGCTCCGCCCCATCCATTGTGGGTATCGGATCCTCGATCCGAATCCGATAACTCCCCCGTTTTCATAAGCGGTTCAAGATGGTGTCGGCGAATCGAGAAATGGCGGTCTACTGCTTCGATACGCTGGTGGCTCGCTGCGCCTCAGAGGGCGAGCAGTGAGATTCTCGATCCAATGTCCTATCTTTCATGCTTTTGTTTTTTTCGGCTTGATCTTTTTGAGGAAATTTGTCGATTTTGATTGCCGTGATGCGATCGATCTTTAGGGTTTATGGTAGGAATTTTGCTGCATTAGTTGATTGTTACTGAGAAGTGGTTTTCTATCTCTTAAGATTTGAGTTGGTGAAGTCTCACGGGATTTGTCTAATTCGGCATATGGAAATTTGGAATCGGATTGCTCTGATGCATGCAATTGTTGAATTTGATCAAATTTTTGATTCACGTTGCTTGTATCTGAATCAAAGTTTCCATCTTTATTGCTCTGAGTAAGTGCATATATAAGCTTTATGCTCTATATATGTATGCCATTGATTTAGATCACTGCACCTCCTTTTTGCCCCTTGTATGAGCTTCTGCTGGGCTTAGTCCTTTTTCGCTCTATTTTGGCATGAGAGGTTTATGATTTTAGTCATCTTGGTGTTTTGGATTCCTAGTACCATGATAAAGTTCTTATGTTTCATGCTTTCCCCTGTGAAAATGAGACTACAATGGTTTCAGCCAAGAATTGCAAGTGGATTATTGGTTATATTTGAGCATTATCATGCACAATGGAAACTGATCAGTACACTGCTTAGGAAGAGTGTATAGCATTGTAGTTACAGCAAAATTAACCTGGAATTCGATGTGGACTAAATTCCTAGTCACTTATACTGTAGATATAATTTACGTTTATCCGTTAATTTCATTTTTTTCTCATAGCCGAGTACTCCAATCATATTTGATAGGTTTAGAACTTGAAATGAATAAGAGGAAATTCAAGATAAATCTGAATCTAGGATGAGAACCACTTCAGCGTATTTATGTACATTGGGCGGTGACATTTCTGACAAGAATTTTATTTATTTGGGTAATCCAATCACTAGCCGCACTGATTAGAGGCCGGGCTCGAGTATATACCATTTTCATTGTTTCTTTGTGGTATTAATGAACGATTAGAAATGATCGTCTTCTCAATGAATATCAACTCGAGAGTTGTCGTTTGAGCGTGTCTAAATCACCCTTGTTTCCGAGCTTCATCACGTTCCCGTTAGACCTTACTGGCTTGTTTGGTAAAATGGGGATTAAAATATTGATTGAAACTTCACAAATATCACACAACGTTTGGAAAACACCATACAACAATACATATTGAAATATTCGACATAGTAGATGATGGATAATACATGATAGCGAGTGAAGAGAGTAAGTGAAGCATCAAGATTGAGACAAGGAGACCACAAATTCAAGACATGCAACACCTAGAGGGGAGCGGTGAGTCGTATATGACCGTATCTTGATAACTTTAATAAATAATATAATGATAAATGTGTTTTGAAAATCAAAGTTTATCTTATTGCTGGCCATGTATCTTGATAACTTTAATAAATAATATAATGATAAATATGTGTTATGAAAACCAAAGTTTATCTTATTGCTGGCCATACTGGGTGCCAGATATGTGGCAAAATTTGAGCTTCCAACTAATAGGGGATGGTGTAGAATATCCACAATTGAAGTTGGTAACTAAAATGAAAGTGTGATTGCAATATAAAAAATGGCCCTTAATCATAATTTTTTTACTGGGACTGAACAGTAAGCAACCACAAAAATAAAGTTTGAAAAAGAAAAAATTTCAATCAATATTTACTTAAACAATCTTCTAAGCATTTCTTGGAAGAACTATATACACGAAATGAATTACAAACTCAAGATTTCAAATTTGAGGTAAACAACACATTCGAGTTGTTCAGGGTAGAATTGATCATTTTCAAAATGTCTTTCGTTGGTTAAGTGCTATAACAAGTTATTCGTAAGACTAAACAGTGACATAAAATTACAAGCATCTAACACTAACATGAATCGCTTGAAATTATAAGCACTGCCGAGCAAAAATTGATGAAGATGAAGTAATGTTTTGCTAGTATCTTCATATGTAGTCTTCTGAAACTCGTTCACAAGCTCCTGCACAAATAGAAGTAGAAACCATTTGAAACCGAGGCAATCAAATTAATGGTGAAAATGATTGGAGAAATTCTAACCTGAAGCTATTGGGATCGAGAGGTGCCGTGCCTCCCTGTTCGCTCTCCTTGTCTCTTGTCGTTGGTGAACATTGCACCAAATTTCTCTCTTGGGAAAAATCACAAACAGATTGTGTGCGTGCGCCTTTGTTTTTTAAGCTAATTATCTAAAGACCACACGAGAATGAAATTAGGGCTTGAGATGGAAGAAAACATCAGAATCAAATAAAACGAAGGTAAGAGAATCGAAAAGCTCTCAAGGGTTCAAATTCTTTGGGGGAAAGAATAAAATATGGGGTTCAATTTGACTCCAATCCATGGTTTGCACTAAAAGAAATCGGGTACGGTCGTGGAGGATGGGGGTATAAATTTTGACCCGAAACTGATCCGAAATAAGATACTAGGATTCGACCCTTCGAAATGGAACCACTAACACGTCATTTTAAAGAGAATAATTATACAGTTATACCGAACGAGTTGTGCCCAATTGGTAAATAAATATCTGGGCAATCCCAACTATTTTTCCACTTGACTTAAAAAAATGAACTCAAACTCATAATCACATGATTAACATCGATATATTAACTGTTTCAACTAGTAGTCAACCTATTTTCCTTTTCTTAAGTTAGCTTGTATAGATTATGTATATTTCTTATTTTATACAAACAATAAAAATAGAAAAGGTAATTGAGTAGGATTCAAGTTGGATTTGGGCTTGTGCTAAACCATTTGATAACCGATGGTAGTTGTGTAAGAATGCAGGCTATCCGATTTTACCTGTACCGGGATCGCACTAGATAGGTCTGGGTTAAAGCCGAGCAGACCTAATTCACACCCCTAGTGGCAAATAGTTATATACAACTTGATAGTTGTGAAAAAGTCCAAAGAAAATCATTTATTTAACTTTTTGAGGATGAAAGCACCATAATATGGGTGGCATGTATAGATTATTCTAAATCGCAACCAGAAAGACGAATCATTGTCGAATTTTATATATGATCGACCATCCATTTTGATCTTCACGTCGCAAAATATGAATGCAATTTTCATGTAATTTAGAGACCATTTTGCTTGAATCAGATAATTGAATATTACAAAATTTTCAATAGTAGCATATTATAATTCTATTTCATTAGAGAAAAATGTTGCAAATCACATGAAAATTGATGTACCCGTATTTTCGAGATGAAGATCAAAATAGGCAGCACAATATCAAAAAGATTGGTATATGATTGACATCCGCCACTATGAAATTTTTGTGAGTGAAGTTCTAAATTCCATGTCTTCTCCCTCGCTGTCATTACAATTTTGTAGATTAATCTCTCTATTTCTTTATTCCTTCCAATTTTTTTTATAATTGTCTACTAAATTTACTTGTAATTGGCATAAGAGTTTCAATACGGCGACCCCTTCTATTTTTAATCGTTATCCGAAATAATACATTGCATGCACAATATTTCAACTCAATGTAATACATGGAGATATATGGAATACTCCAACTCAATAATATGAAAACTGCATCCATTTTACCTTGAATTTTTTTAAACTAACTATAGAGGAATGCAAAAACTGCATCCATACTCAAACGACAACTCTCAAGTTGATTTTCATTGAGAAGTCGATCATTTCTAACCTTCCCCTAATTCCACAAAGAAACAATGAAAATGGTATATACTCAAGCTCAGCATCTAATCAGTGCGGCTAATGATTGGATTACCCAAATAAATGAAAACTGTCGGAAATGTCACAGCCCAATGTACATAAATACACTGAAATGGTTCTCATCCTAGATTCAGATTTATCTTGAATATCCTCTTATTCATTTCAAGTTCTAACCCTATCAAATATGATTGGAATACTCGGCTCCACATAACTACCTCTCTTGGCTCCACATGCTCGATATCATCTATGAACATCATGTTCGTGGGTCTATGGTTACTGATGAATCTGATTAATCGATTCATCTTGTTGCCGTCCATCTAAAGTTGAAAGAATTTGGTGTTTGTATCGGCATCTAGGAGCCAGCCACATAGAGCGATGTTATTAGTATGCCTCTCTATCATTGTTCAAATTATGAACACGAGCAGTCAATCACAGCATCCTCGACCCAATGTTACCTAGAACGTGGAACATTTCGGCATATGAAATGAAAACGGGAATGCGGAACGTCACTTGTTGTGGAAACCGGTACGATAGGGGAAGTCTTCTTCTATATGCTTATATAAGATGGAAAACAAACCTCTAACGAAGTATTTGTGGATAATTTGTATGTTTGTGTGTATTGAATTTATTGATCTATAATAGACATATACATGATTCCATTTGTTTTGCTAAAACATATATTTTTCAGTATAATCAAACGCAAACCCAATTATATGTCTCATTTAACATAAGTTTTTTAATGGGTTCGATCGAAATGGTGATTCTTCCGATCTGGAGTGCTAGTATTCCCGAATTGGGAACGATAGTTCCAATTTGCAATTCACTAGTGGTTAGGATTTATGGTAACGACCAATCCACGGAGTCAAGCCTACACATATGATCTCCATTTCTATCTCCAAAACTTGCTTAATCCGCAGTTAAATTTACCGTAGTTTGAGACTGTCCATAGCTAGATCTTCCTCTTGCTTTGATGTAATTTGGTGATCATATCACACAGTTCGATCCGAATCCTGTATAGTTGACTCACAAAGATCCTTGTCAGGCATAAGATAGTTGTGAAACTGGAACATGACACTTCTATCGGACAATGTTCATTCACTTAGCTGTGCAGTGTTTGTCTATTTTACTATTCAAAACCTGCATCCAGACCTTAATTTGATCTCTTGATTTGAAGTAACGACAATTTAAATCCTGGGCGAATATTTAATTTTGAATATGCATATTCTCATAGGATACCATTGATGTGAGATCTTCATTGCATTCCTATAATCTAGCAGATATTCGAAGTGAAGTGCAACTAGCATCAATATATTGCAACTTTTCATTTTATATAATTGATAGCTAGCTAGATTGAGAAACGCTATTGATTCTATAGATTCACTAACGAAAGTCAACTAAGATTCATAAATTTATTATATGTTATAGCACATGAGAATATGAAAAATTCTATGGCTGTATAACAATGTCAATGTGGCATCCCTTCTATATTTCTTGTTCTCTTTATTTTGGCATTGACTGTTGGCTGCTGCTTGTCATTTTTGCTGCAGTATTTATGAACTAATCTAAGGTATGTTTTCTTGTTTTGAAATTGCTTGTTATGAATAAATTTCAGATAGTTTAGATGATAATTTCTTTTCTTGAATGGATGCTTATATTAATCTGCAAAAAAATTGTAATTATCTTTCTTTCTAGTAAATGCACTAATCTAATTTTGAAGGTAAACACTAATTAATTTGTTTTAGTACCATTTCATTGCTCAACTACAATCTCTTTATATTTCTCTTGTTGAAAAGGCAAATTTATTTTAAGAATGAGGATAAAAATTGGATTAAAAAAGTTATTAATTTCCAATACAATACACTGTATAGATTACCGAAATCACATGCATAGCGTATTCATGTTATTTCCTTGTAATGTAAAAAAATTGATTAAACATACATCATTTCATTCATTCTCACATTATTTTTTGCCTTATTGCTTATATTTCTGTTGATTTTGTTTTTTTTGTGATTAGGTAGTCGAAAGTAGTAATTTTTATGATGAATGTGATTTTGTAGGATCATTTTGTATACGATTGTGTTGGCGGATTACGATCAAGATGGTGGCAAGGCTTGCAAGAAATTGATCAAGACGAAGGAGGTGATAGAGAGTATAGCTCCTTATATTAAGTCAACTGGGAGGTGAGTGTGAATCTTATTTGCAGTTTTTGCATTTGAAAGTGAAGATATTAGTTTTACAAACTTGAAGATTTTGTCGATATCGTCAAAGCACATATTCTTCATCATTTGGATCACCAGATTGGCAGGATTTACATGATTGTCTCACAGTTTAGTTTCTCTATATTTTTCATTTTATTTAAAGCAATGATTTTAAAGCAAAACAAGGTACATTTCTAAATGTGCAGTGATTAATCGTTTTACGATGATTAAATGGTCATGAATACACACATCTCAAATAGTTCAATAGGGTGTTTTCACAAACACTTAGTATGCATAACAAGTTAAAGCATAAAAATTACCACATAGTCAAATACAATAACGAAATAACAAATCAAACAAATAATAATAATAATACTAAGATAACAATAAAAGATTGGAGGAAAAAATTGGTTGGATGATATTGTGATTGGGGAAAAAACCCTTAACTTTGAAAACAAATCTTTTGAGTATAGAATAGGAAGAGTTGTCGAAATAGAGTAGAGAACCTTCGAAGTCGCCTGAGTACTGGCCGGAGATTGTTCACTCGAGTCGAGGTCGAAGGAACTGACCAATCGGAATAGAAAAAACTAATTTTAAATGATTCCAGAAACCCATTTTTTAACTTAAAAACCTTATATATTTCAACGTGTTACGTCTGTCGAGAAAATTACTATTTCGACGGAAAATAGCCGTCGAAATAGATTAACTTATTAAGATGAACTTTAGCCGTGGAAATAACCTATTGCAACACATCCTATTGCGTCGGCGTTTCTTCGTGGCTATTTGGGGTTGTCCCAACGAAATAGACCTATTTCGACGGTAAATTACCGTCGAAATAAGTATTTATTTACTGTAGTGAAATAACCAATTAATGGATTTGGGCCAAAAATTTTTTTGCAACAAATGCTGCAATTCCTTTTAGTAGCTAACCAAACATGCCCAAGGGAAACGAGAAGGCTGAATGCATGCATGCATGTGTGTAAACACGTGCTTTGCATGAGATGTATAAATAGTCGGTGTCGAGTGTGAACAGTGCACGCATTCTCAATTTCTCATATTTCAAAGTGATCGACGTACCCCCACCAAACGACAATTGCTTGATGAAAGAAATAATAAGCAAATAATTATAAAATAAATAAATTAATGTAACACACCACAAAATATTTGCATATATATGCCGTTCTGAGCCGACATGAGTGCCCTGACCAAAGCAAATGCCAGGTTGGGGGTGAGCCTCTCTCTCTTTCCAATTTGTATTGAAATTTTTTCCGCGTTGGGAAAAAGTAAAAATCTTAGTGTATTAAGACAAAAGATGACAGTTGAACTATTGGTTCTACACTAAATTCGCACAATCGTCATAAAAGATCCGTCGATCATCATGATCAACGACATCTGTAGGCGTCATGATCCTACAATCGTCTTTTCTTTACAATCTATCTTAGATTGATTACAGGCAAGGCAAGTACAGTAATACTAACAAGAGTATCAAATGATTGTATAGATGTACGTGCCGACAAATATATACCCATCAAATTAAGGATTGTATCTGTATCAACAACTTTCATGGTTCTATTGCCATGCTATTTTTGTCTAGTCTTTTGGGGTATTTTTTGAGAAATTTTCCGACCTAAGATGTGATTATATTGGAAATCAAATTAGTAGGATGGTTTCGGTTTCGATAATTACCAACTCTTAAATTAAACTTGGTGCATGGAATGCTCGTCAATTAATTAATTAATTTAATTTAGTAGAATTTAATTGATTAAAGAAAAGGGTGAATTACCATTAAGTGATTCATATATAATTGAGCTTGTCATCTAGAATGCTCAACAAAACTTGTGATAGTTTTTGATATGGTTACTGAATATTTGAGTGATATTTTGCAAACCACATGCGACTGTACTAGATTCCTTGAATTGAAGCTAGTTAGGTCTCATTAATTAAAAGGAAAATATAACTAGCATCTTTCAAAGCTTTTCTCAATCTATGGTACTCTTAGGTCATGTTCTTGGGCTACAACTTTTAAATAGCCTGTGATTTATATCAGTGAAATTAATAATCCATCACCATCATTTATCAATCTTGCACAAAATTTAAAGATCACATTACTTTCACAATGAATAAACAAAACCCAGTTTTTTTTTGAAGGCTTTGAGCGGGTTCGAGTAGGCTCTGCTATTATGTGGCCTTTTGCTATATTCTACTATCGAATCCAACGACGTAAGTTGGGGTAATACAAAGGAGCTACAAATTTAACGTTTTTGATCCGTGATGTGTCGTTGGGATTCTATATTAACTAGGAGCTAACAGCAGATTCCCCAAATCTTTTTTAAGCTGTCTAATTCATGGACACGATCAATGTTACATGAATCATGATGATCACAAACATATGTGGACCAATTTGATCAATTCTAATCTCATTTAACACTCAACACTGATTGATTAGAGGCTGAACCACCCCTAATCTAAATCCCATCATTTGTATCAAGTAGAACCTTGATAGTGGCAACATAGGTAATGTTTCACACCTTCAAACAGAGCATATATTACTTAATTAGTTTGATTAGAAAATGCAAATCAAGTAATTATAGCAAATAATTCTTTATTTTTAAAGAGTGAAAATGTAAGCAATGAGACGGAAATTTCAATATGCTTTTATGTTTAACTAACAATTGGTCATTAATATATGAAAATAGAGCTACAAAATGTGACACTATGTCGCTCTAATAATTCACTTTTAAGGAAATGCTTGTTCACTTTTTTGATCCAAAGTGTTCTATAACAATGTCACATAGGTGACTCTTTATATTGCATCATAAGATGCCAACATAAATTAGATTTTTTTCTCTACCAAACATATGGATGCAGTTCAACTTAAAAACCTTTACCTTTTGCAATATCTAAATTTTGTATTTCATTTTGTATCATGGAAATTCTGCTGCACTTAAAATGCTAACTTCGTAACGAAAATTGCATGTGTTTCCCATAATAAACCGAAACTTATTCCCTATGGCAAAAACACCATTACGCAGTAAATGATGATGAGCACATTGTAATGCAGTTGTCAATAACAACTTTATTCAATGCATCAAGTTAACGTAGTATTTGATAAATCTCTAGGGAGCTTTTGGGCCATGCAAAAAAGAAAATCCATGGGATTTACTTGATTGTAAAGAAAAAGCAAATGGATACAAATCAACAACAACAACAACTGAGCCTTTTATCCCAAGCATATGGGGTAGGCTACATGAACCAACATGAGAATCACGCCGGGTCCAGCACATGAATCCTCTGCCTCCACTCACTCCTATCGAACAATATACTTTCATTGAGTCCTTTGGCAACCATATCGTTTCGTATCACCTCCATCCATGTTTTCTTCGGTCTCCCTTTTGCCCTTTTGCCATTGCCATTGCCATTGCCCATATCGAGAGTATCTATTCGTCGGACAAATGGATACAAATCATACTATTTTAAACATGAGGCTCTGATACCACATCAATAAGCAATTCTTTCAAAGATTTAAACTATTGAGTTGTGAACGATAACATACTGCTTAGCATACATTTTTTATTGCGGCAAACCAAGAACATACATATTAGTATAATATAAAAATTAGGGAGGAGGTATTATGCAAATTACTGAAATCAATTAACTTTTATCCACTTCTCTCGCTCATTTTTATACATCGTGAATTCCAAATTTGGAATTGGAGAAGAAATTTCTAGCTTGGGTTTATGTAAAACGAAACATAACAACAAAAGTCAAGTAACATGGTAACATAAAAGTTAATGCAAGGGGAAAAAACATTTAAACAACCAACCACCATGAATAAAAAGGTATTCAATGGGAAAACTAGTCCGTTTAATCTTGGAGACAGTATTATTTATTTATATTTAAAAACCTAAATTAAACCCGGTAAAGCGTTGTCTTTGGTCGATAGATGCACCAGTTCTTGCCAAAGTTGGATTTTGGATATTCTCGCCGCATTCAAGGTTTGGCTAAGGCAAGAATGAAGGCGCACAAAGCCTCCGTGTGGCTTGTACAGTGCAAGTCTTTAAAAGCTGACCCCTTGTACAATATGATCCCCTTCAGGAGGAATTTGGAACCGGCCTCGGCTGATATCTTATCGGCCATTAGTTGTGGTTTTAAGGCAAATCTATCTTGTACAGTATGATCCCTTCAGAGGGATCATGCGGCCGAATAATATAAATCAGCCCTCATAATCGTACAATACCATTGGGTAGAATTTATTAATTAGGCCCAAGCCTAATATAAAAGAGTAAAGACTAATTCAGACCCATATTTTCTCTCTCTCTCTTCCCAATCGTGAGATCGAGACCACGACCTTCGACGTCGACTCGAGTGAACAATCTCCGGCAACTACTCATGCGACTTTGAAGGTTCTTCACTCTACTTCGACAATTCTTCTTATTCTATGCTCAAAAGATTTGTTTTCGAAGTTAAGGTTTTTTCCCAATCATAATATCATCCGACTAATTTTTTTCTCCAATCTTTTATTGTTATCTTAGTATTATTATTATTTTGTTTGATTTATTATTTCGTTATTGTATTTGACTATGTGGTAATTTTATGCTTTAACTTGCTATGCACACCAAGTGTTTGTGAAAATGCCCTATTGAACTTTTTGAGATGTGTGTGTATTCATGACCGCTTAATCCTCGTTAAACGATTAATCACCGCATATTTAGAAACACATCTTGTTTTGCTTTAAAATCATTGCTTCAAATAAAATGAAAAATGTAGAGAAACTAAAACTGCGAGAAAACAATGGATTTCCTGCCAATCTAGTGATCCAAATGATGCAGGATGTGTTTTGACGATATCAACAAATTCTTCATGTTTGTAAAACTAATATTTTCACTTTCAACTGCAAAAATAAGATTCATACTCACCTCCCAGTTGACTAATATAAGGAGCTATACTCTCTATCCCCTCCTTCGTCTTAATCAATTTCTTGCAAGCCTCGTCACCTTCTTGATCATAATCCGCCAACACAATAGCATACAAAATGATCCTATAAATTCACATTCATCATAAAAATAACTACTTTCTACAACCTAATCACAACAAAAAAACCAACAAAAATATAAGCAACAAGGCAGAAAATAATGTGAGAATGATGGAAATGATGCATGTTTAATCAATTTTTTTCACATTACTAGGAAATAACATGAATACAGTATGCATGTGATTTCGGTAATTTATACATTGTATTGTATTGGAAATTAATAATTTTTTAATCCAATTTTTATTCTCATTCTTAAAATAAATTTTCCTTTTCAACAAGATGAATATAAAGAGATCTGAGCAATGAAAATTAGATTAGTGCATTTACTTGAAAGAGAGATAATTACAATTTTGTTGCAGATTAATTTAAGCATCCATTCAAGAAAAGAAATTATCATTTATCATCTAGACTATCTAAAATTTATTCATAACAAGCAATTTCAGAACAAGAAAGCATACCTTAGATTGGTTCATAAATACTACAGCAAAAATGACAAGCCGCAACAAACAGTCAATGCCAAAATAAAGAGAACAAGGAAGATAGAAGGGATGCCATATTGACATTGTTATACAACTGTAGAATTTTTCATTTTTTCATGTGCTATAACATATAATAAATTTATGATCCTTAGTTGACTCTTTATTTTTTACTTTTGTTGGTGAATTTATCAAATCAATAGTGTTTCTCAATCTAGCCAGCTATCAATTATATAAAATGAAAAGTTGCAGCATATTGATGCTGGTTGCACTTCACTTCGAATATCTGCTAGATTATGGGAATGCGATGAAGATCTCACATCAATGGTATCCTATGAGAATATGCATATTCAAAATTAAGTATTCGCCCAGGATTTAAATTGTCGTTACTTCAAATCAAGTAAGAGATCAAATTAAGGTCTAGTTGCAGGTTTTGGATAGAACAGACGCTGCACAACTAAGTAAACGAACATTGTCCGACAGAAGTGTCGTGGGTTCCAGTTTCACAACTATCTTCTGGCTAACAAGGATCTTTGTGAGTCAACTATGCAGGACTAGGATCGAACTGGCTGATATGATCCCAAATTGCAGCGGAGCAAGAGGAAGATTTAGCCGTGGACAGTCTCAAACTACAGTCTCAAACCACAGTAAATTTAACTGCGGATTAAACAAGTTTTGGAGAGATAGAAATGGAGATCATGTGTAGGCTGGACTTCATGGATTGGTCGAGGCTATGTTATCATAAATCGATATACCACTGGTGAATTGCAAATTGGAACTATCATTCCCAATTCGGGAACACTAGCACTCCGGATCGGAATAATCACCGTTCTGATCGAACCCATTAAAAAACTTATGTTAAATGAGGCATATAATTGGGTTTGCATTAGATTATACTGAAAAAATATGTATGTTTTAGCAAAATAAATGGAATAATGTATATGTCTATTATAGATTCAATACACATGCAAATTATCCACAAATACTTGGTTTTCTAGAGGTATGTTTTCCGTCTTATATAAGCATATGGAAGAAGACTATTCTTATCGTACCAGGTTCCACAACAAGTGATGTTCCGCATTCCCGTTTTCATTCCGTGTGCTGAAACGTTCTGCATTTTAGGTAACATTGGGTCGAGGATGCTGTGATTGACTGCTAACATTCATAATTTGAACAATGATAGAGAGGAATACTAATAACATCGCTCTATGTGGCTGACTCCTAGATACCGATGCAAATACCAAATTCTATCAACTATAAATGGACGGCAATAAGATGAATCGATTAATCAAATTCATCAATAACCATAGACTCACGAACATGATGTTCATAAATGATATCGGGCATGTGGAGCCAAGAGAGGTCATGTAGAGTCAAGCACTCCAATCATATTTGATAGAGTTAGAACTTGAAATGAATTAGAGGATATTCAAAGATAAATCTGAACCTAGGATGAGAACCACTTCGGTGTATTTATGTACATTAAGCTGTGACATTTCTGACAAGGATTTCATTTTTTCGGGTAATCCAATCATTAGCCGCACTGATTAGATGCTGGGCTTGAGTATATACCATTTTCATTGTTTCTTTGTAGAATTAGGGAAAAGTTAGAAATGATCGACTTCTCAATGAAAATCAACTCAAGAGTTGCCGTTTGAGTATGAATGCATTTTTTTGCATTCTTCTATAGTTTAAAAAAAATTCAGTGTATAATGGATGCAGTTATCATTTTATTGAGTTAAGAGTGTTCCATGTATGTCCATATATTACATTGAGTTGAAATATTGTGCATGCTATACATTATTTCAGATAATGATTGAAAATAGGAGGGGTTGCCGTATCGAAACTCTTATGCCAATTACAAGTAAATTTAGCAGGCAATTATAAGGAATAAAGAAATAGAGAGATTTATCTACAAAATTGTTATGACAGCGAGAGAGAAGACATGGAATTTAGAACTTCACTCAAAAAAATTTCATAGTGGCAGATGTCAATCATATACCAATCGCTGTCTATTTTGATCTTTATTTTGAAAATACGGGTACATCAATTTTCATGTGTTTTGTGACATTTTCTCTAATGAAATAAAATTATAAAATGCTACTATTGAAAAAGTATTCAATTATCCGATTTAAGCCAAATGGTCTCCAAATTACATGAAAATTGCATTCTTCATATTTTGCGACATGAAGATCAAAATGGATGGTCGGATCATATATAAAATTAGACAATGATTGGTCTTTCTGGTCACGATTTAGAATAATCTATACATGCCACCCATATTATGGTGCTTTCATCCCAAAAAAAAGTTACATAAATGATTTTCTTTGGACTTTTTCACAATTATCAAGTTGTATAACTATTTGCCACTAAGGGTGTGAATTAGGTCTGCTCGGTTTTGACCCAGACCTATCTAGCTTGATCCCGGTACAGGTAAATCGGATAGCCTATATTCTTACACATCTACCATCGGTTATTAAATGGTTTAGGCCAAGCCCAAATCCAACTTGAATCTTACTCAGTTACTTTTTTTATTTTTATTGTATGTATAAAATAAGAAATGTACATAATCTATACAAGCTAACTTAAAAAAAAGGAAAATAAGGTTGACTGCTAGTTGAAACAGTTATGTGATTATGAGTTTGAATTCATTTTTTTAATTCAAGTGGAAAAATAGTTGGGACTACCCAGATATTTATTTACCAATTGGGCATAACTCGTTCGGTATAACCGTATAATTATTCTCTTTAAAATGAGGTGTTAGTGGTTCCATTCTCGAAGGGTCGGATCCTAGTATCTTATTTCGGATCGGTTTCGGGTCAAAATTTACACTCCCATCCTCCACGACCGTACTCGATTACTTTTAGTGCAAACCATGGATTGGGGTCAAATTGAACCCCAGATTTTATTCTTTTCCCTAAAGAATTTGAACCCTCGAGAGCTTTTCGTTTCTCGTTTCTTTTTCTTTGCTTCATACTTTTCGATTCTCTTACCTTCGTTTTATTTGATTATGATGTTTTCTTACATCTCAAGCCCTAATTCCATTCTCTTGTGATCTTAGATAATTTGCTTAAAAAATAGAAGCACACGCACACAATCTGTTTGTGATTTTTCCCAAGAGAGAAATTTGGTGCAATGTTCACCAACGACAAGAGACAAGCAGAGCGGACAGGGAGGCATGGCACCTCTCGATCCCAATACCTTCAGGTTAGAATTTCTCCAATCATTTTCGCCATTAATTTAATTGTCTCAGTTTCAAATGGTTCTACTTCTATTTGTGCAGGAGCTTGTGAACGAGTTTCAAAAGACTACAGATGAAGGTACCAGCCGAACATTTCTTCATCTTCATCAATTTTTGCTCATCAATGCTTATATTTTCAAGCGATTCATGTTAGTGTTAGAAGCTTGTAATTTTATGTCACTGTTTAGTCTTACGAATAACTTGTTATAGCACTAACCAACGAAAGACATTTTGAAAATAATCAATTCTACCCTGAACAACTCGAATGTGTTGTTTACCTCAGAATTTGGAATCTTAAGTTTGTAATTCATTTCGTGCATATAGTTCCTTCAAGACATACTTAGAAGATTGTTCAAGTAAATATTGGTTAAAATTTTTTTCTTTTTCAAACTTTATTTTTGTGGTTGCTTACTGTTGATTCCCTGTAAAAAAAATTATGATTAAGGGCCATTTTCTGTATTGCAATCACACTTTCATATTAAATATCAACTTCAATTGTGGATATTCTACACCTTCCCCTATAGTTGGAAGCTCAAATTTTACCGCATATCTGGCACCCAGTATGGCCAGCAATAAGATAAACCTTGGTTTCCATCACATATTTATCATTATATTATTCAGTATGGCCAGCAATAAGATCAACTTTGGTTTTCATCACATATTTATCATTATATTATTTTTTAAAGTTATCAAGATATGGTCATACAGGACTCACCGCTCCTCTCTATATGTTACATGTCTTGAATTTGTGGTCCCCTTGTCTCGATTTTCACTCGTTGTCATGTATTATCCATCGTCTACTATATCGAATATTTCAATATGTATTGTTGTATGGTGTTTTCCAAATGTTGTGTGATATTTGTGACGTTTCAATCAATATTTTAATCCCCATTTTACCGAACAAGCCAGTAAGGTCTAACGTGAACATGATGAAGCTCTGAAACAAGGGTGATTTAGACACTCAAACGACAACTCTCGAGTTGATTTTCATTGAGAAGTCGATCATTTCCAATCTTTCCCTAATTCCACAAAGAAGCAATGAAAATGGTATATAGTCGAGTCCGGCCTCTAATCAGTGCGGCTAGTGATTGTATTACCCAAATAAATGGAATTCTTGTCAGAAATGTCTCAGCCTAATGTACATAAATACGCTGAAGTTGTTCTCATCCTAGGTTCAGATTTATCTTTAATTTTCTCTTATTCATTTCAAGTTCTAACCCTATCAAATATAATTGGAGTACTCAGCTCCACATGACCACCTCTCTTGGCTCCACATGCCCAATACCATCTATGATCAATTTTGTGAGTGTATGGTTACTGATGAATCTGATTAATCAATTCCTCTTATTGTCGCCCATCTAAAGTTGATAGAATTTGGTATTTGCATCGGCATCTAGGAGCAAGCCACATATCGAGCGAAGTTGTCGGTTGTCCTCTCTATCATTGTTCAAATTATGAAGGCTACCAGTCAATCACAGCATCCTCGACCTAATATTATCTGGAACGCGGAACATTTCGGTACGCAAAATGAAAACGGGAATGCAGAACGTCACTTGTTGTGGAACCCGGTACGATAAGGATTGTCTTCTTTCATATGCATATATAAGACGGAAAACATACCTCTAGAAAACGAAGTATTTGTGGATAGTTTATTGTTTGTGTGTATTGAGTCTATTGATCTATAACAGACATATACATGATTCCATTTCTTTTGCTAAAACATACATATTTTTTTAGTATAATCCAACGCAAACCCAATTATATGCCTCATTTAACATAAGTTTTTTAATGGGTTCGATCGGAACGGTAATTCTTTCCGATCCGGAGTGCTGGCGTTTCCGAATTGGGAACGATAGTTTCAGCAATTCACCAATGGTATAACGATTTATGGTAACATAGCCTCGACGAATCCACGGAGTCAAGCGTATACATATGATCTCCATTTCTATCTCTCCAAAACATGCTTAATCCGCAGTTAAATTTACCGTGGTTTGAGGCATGTCCACTGCTAGATCTTCCTCTTGCTCCGATGCAATTTGGTGATCAGATCAGCCAGTTCGACCCTAGTCCTGTATAGTCGACTCACAAAGATCCTTGTTAGCTAGAAGATAGTTGTGAAACTGGAACATGACACTTCTGTTTGACAATGTACATTCACTTAGCTGTGTAGCTTTTGTCTATTCTGCTATCCAAAACATGCAACTAGACCTTAATTTGATCTCTTACTTGATTTGAAGTGACAACAGTTTAAATCTTGGGCGAATATTTAATTTTGAATATGTATATTCTCATTGGATACCATTGATGTGAGATCTTCATCGTATTCCTATAATCTAGCAGATATTCGAAGTGAAGTGCAACTAGCATCAATATGCTGCAACTATTCATTTTATATAATAGATAGCTAGCTAGACCGAGGAACGCTATTGATTCTATAGATTCACTAACAAAAGTCAAAAATAAAGAGTTGCCTGAGGTTCATAAATTTATTATATGTTATAGCACATGAAAAAATGAAAAATTCTACGGCTGTATAACAATGTCAATGTGGCATCCTTTTATCTTCCTTGTTCTCTTTATTTTGGCATTGACTGTTGGCTGCTTCTTGTCATTTTTGATGTAGTATTTATAAAGATAGGGGTCATTCTAAATCTGTTTTTTTTTTTAAAAAGATATCCGTATTAAAAAAATCACTTACGTCAAATGGTAATCAACCAGAAATAGTTAAATATACCATAAAAGTTGATCTCAGTTTTGTGAACTCTTTCTTCATTGGTATGCAGCTCAGGATCAGTTCTATAACTCCTTTATGATCAATGCAATAACTTAAAGTTGAAACTTTGATCATTGCCTTTTCAACTCATTCCCAAACTCTCCAAACTCACAAACACACCCAATAAACACTACCTCCAGTAACTATATCAAATCCATACCCTTCACCAATCACAGCACTACAACATACACCTGCCAGTTGCCACACTATTCAACACAATTCCCTCTCCACTTCTTGCCCGACTCCTTGTTTCTTTTGTAATCCATTCTAAGTTACTTATCCGTAATTCTGCCTTAACTTTTTCTTTGCATACTTGTATGAATTTTCTTCCATTGTCAAGTCCGCTTTATATGTACAATCTCTTTGTAGTTAAATTTGAATCACTTTTCTTTGGTTTATCATATTAATTGATTTGAATGTTGCCCTTATTTCTCCAGAAGACGGAAAGAATTTAGACCACTGGTCTTCTTTTAGTGTTTCAATGTTTTTCATAATAATCAAGGCTCTGGTTTATAGAAATTCCTCTAGATTCATTAAAATGCGCATGTTTCGAAATTTTGGTATTACTCTATTGGAAAAGTGAAGCAATATATCTTTCTATTTCATATTATTGCAGAGTCAAAAGAGAAAATTGCTGCTCATTTGGCTAATTTTGCATATGATCCTTACAATTATGCATTTCTTCGCCAGGTATAATCCTTGAATTGTACTTCATCTTTCTAGTTGAGTTAAATTGACTTTCCTTGCTAGTTCCTACTATTGTGATTATTTAAAACAGCTTAATGTTTTGGAGCTATTTCTGGACTGCATAACTGAGCCAAATGAAAAACTTGTTGAGTTTGGGGCTGGCGGGATTTGCAACTCATGTGTAGGCAAGTCTCTACTCATTACATGTCCAGACAATAAGCTGTTCATCTTGCATGCTTAAATGAATCTTGATGTTTGAGTTGCCACACATAAATATTTTACTTGTTTTTTCCTTCTTATTTTCATGTCACTCTGCAAAAGAGTTGGTGTCACATACGCACAAGGCTTAGCTTAGGACACTTACTTGATCAAGTCCTTGTTTATTGTGTATATGTGGAATGTCTATCGAGTTTTTACTCAGTTGTTTTATGAAGCTCTAACTTGATATGTTCATGCATTACAGACCCGGCAAATGCTGCAGTTATTACTCAATGTGGTGGAATTCCTGTGATCATACAGTGTTTATCTAGCCCAGTCAGGAACACTGTAAGTATACTTGTATACTTGATATTAAATCTATAGAGTTAATTTTGCTGCCACCAATCTCCCAAATTTTATTTAAAAAATTTAATAAAAAAATATAATAATAAACAAAAGTAGTTGAGTAAAAATTATATTATATAAAAGAAGGTTTTTTTTATATACCCCCCCCCCTCCCTAATCTTCTTTAATTTGATATACCTTCCTGCAAATTTTCATATGTTTTAAATACCCCCAAACCTGTTCGTATACAATTAGAAGTAACTGATGAGGCGACAATGACAAAAGTGCCCCTATGAAATAATAACTCTCTCTCTCACACGCGCGCGCGTGCACCCCCCCCCCCCTCTCTCTCACGCGCACGCACACAAACTCTCTCGCTCATTGGATCTCTCTCTCTCTCTCTCTCTCTCACCCACTCATTTACACTCCTTTACATCGATCCATGGCATCTTATGTGAGATGTTAAGCTTGAGATTTTTTTTTAATTAGTTGAGAACTTATAGAGGGATAAGTGAAAAGAATAGTTGAAATTCTGTGAGTGAGAAGCTTTAGTTATAAGAGAGAACAATGAGAAGTGTGAAGTGAAAAGTTAAAAAAGAACGAGAGGAAATTAAGTGAGAAATAAAGTAAGAAGAGAATAATGAAGAAGTTAATAAACGTGAAATGAGTAAGAGAAGTGATGTGCTAACCCAAGTGAACAATTTAGAGCCATTAGGAGTGCAAGTGTTAAGGTGAATTTTGAAATATATTATAAGAAGATTTGCGTGCGCGGGCGGGGGGGGGGGGGGGGGTTATATGGAAAAAAACTCAAAAATAACCCCCCCCCCCCCCCCCCCCCCCAAGACACAAAAAGAGGAACCAAGGTACCTTTCTAAAGGAATCTTATGTCGTATTAATATTATAGTTTTGGAAACCATATAATATTAGATTCTTTCACCCATAAATGTGTTTTTCAAGTTGGGTTTGAGGTTTTCTGTTTTCACTTTCTCATCACTTCTACCGCTTGGATGTTACCAAATGTAAATGGCAGGTGAATTATGCTCTTGGGGCTCTCTACTACCTCTGCAATTCTTCTACAAAGGAAGAGATCTTGAAGCC
Organism: Agapanthus africanus; assembly: GCA_030015575.1. Lineage (NCBI taxonomy): Eukaryota > Viridiplantae > Streptophyta > Magnoliopsida > Asparagales > Amaryllidaceae > Agapanthus > Agapanthus africanus. Next base: position 13,445,713 of record CM057339.1, read on the forward strand.
AGAGGTAGTTGAAGTCATAAGAAGATATTCCGAAGCTGGAGCTGTTAACACGAGTTTCAGCAATTTGGCTAATGCATTTTTGGACAAGCATGTAAGCCAACGGGACTGAAGAAAGTTACGAGGTTGGTGATTAGAATACTCTGTTATCTAGTTCCTTTGGTTTCTTTACTTTGGCAAACATCTTGCTTGTAATAGGCAATGTTCTCTTATTATTGCCTGCACAATGTGCTTGTTACTATCATGGTATTATTGCCTGCACAATGTGCTTGTTACTATCATGGTACTGACACATTGCTACCTAGTTTATTCACTATTCTGTAACTTTATACTATTATATTTCACTTTATATATTTTTACGATAGGCAATTCCATAAATTTGGGATAAAGCATGCCGTCGATGTTCATACACTCTTAACAAATTCATTATTCCTTCGGTCAAGGAGTCACCCATATTATAGATGATAGCTATAACATATCTTTTAAGTTTTACAATTACCCATTTTAGCTGTCAAGGATTCAAGATATCATTTACAATTTTTATGCATCTACATTTAGAATAATACATGCAATATATCTTTATGAACACTGATTCTGATTTCCAACAGTATGCTCTTAGCAAAAAGCCATAGTTCACAACATGTTGAGTATGCCATGGTGTGCATTACAGACACATGCAAATAAGAAGCCTCACAGTAAAAGTCATCCTATTTAATGAAATCCTTAAAAACAATGTGCAGGGTAGTGGTGTCATTGGTGTGCATATCTGCATTATGTCAATAAGACGATGTGATTAAAATAACAGTGAATGCAAACTGTCTATAATTTGTGAACTAATGGAAAGATGCTTGCAAAAGATTCGCAGGTTTAAAGTGGTAAAATAAAAAAGATTTATTAGAGATTCAAGAAACACTATGTATCCGATCCTTCAGTGCACATCTTGCTTCTAACAGCAACTCATGTACTTTTCTCCGTTCCAATGTAGGGGCAAGAAGACGAGAAGCGGGTCTTGCCTTAAGTCATTACATGCTCGCTTCCTGCATGGAGAATTCAAGAACGGACAAAGAAAATGGGAGTATATGTAGCTTGCCTGAAATAATTGGACTCATTCGATTAAGAGACGACTGACTAAATTGGAAATAACAAAGCAAATTTGGGAATGCTGCTTGCTTTTTGATTGTGCATTGTAAAACAGGCTGTTGTCTTGTGTGCATTTGATTTTGCGGGGCTCTGTGAGGAAAACAGGCTGTCGTCTTGTGTGCATTTGATTGTGCATTGTAAATATAAATTGTTAATTATACGGAACGACATTCATTAGCCAACATTATGTGGTGAAGACTGTTGGGAAATCGAAATCAAAAGCAATGACCTTTATCTTTAGGATTGTTATGAAACGGAACAGGAAAATTTAATCACTGTAGCTTTACCAGAAAAATCTGATGTGTAATGTAGATGGTGGTGGTGTTAATATGATCCTTATAATTTAATATAAATTATTCGGCATCAAAGTTCCATGGTCTATTGATTGGGACATTGGACTTCGAATCTAATAGCCCGAGCAGACCGTTTTGGTGCCCGAGGGTTTTTTGTCATTAGGAAAACCTGCTTGGGTTAATTTTTTTACAATATACCTTTTTTATATGGGTAAGTTGTATCAAAACCCTGTATATATCAGTTGCATGTAATATCCAAGCAGTTGAGAGACGATAAGGCCTAAATGTAATACAACCAATTTTCACAAAAATTTCGAACAGTGGACCCTTTTCAACAATTTTGAAAATTACAGGGTTTTTAGAGAATTCCGGTCGGGGATGGGGGGCTTTGGCAATTTACCTTTTTAATTTTTATTTATAAAAATTAAATTATAGTGCACCGCCAATACTTTATTTTTCTTCTATTTTTTTTCTAGAATGATGGTCCCATGCTGAAGCCGTATCTAATCGGCATTAAGGAAGCCCTCCTTGGTTGGATCCTCAGGTAACAATTGCTGGGAAAAATTTATTTTTAGAAGGGATTGCACCATACAAGCCTCTCTAGAATTTTTAGATGGGTTTTTCTTGTACAAAACAAATCCCATTCAAGGGGGCGTGTGCAACCTTGCATAGTAGTTTTTTTACGGAATTCCTCTAATCATCTTCTGCCACGTACACGTAGCGAAAATATCACTTGCAAAGCAGACTACGTAGAAGGGTAACTCAGGAATTGTGAATTCTGTAAACATATAACAATTGTCCTCGTAATTGAGAAGCAAGCATCTCTCTCTCTCTCTCTCGCCTGATCGCTTCGTCATCGCCCAAAGCAAGCAGGATCCGCAGAGCTCCGCCCGATCTGTTGCGGGTATCGGATCCTCGATCCGAATCCGATAACTCCCCCGTTTTCATAATCGGTTCAAGATGGTGGCTGGCGAATCGAGAAATGGCGGTCTACTGCTTCGATACGCTGGAGGCTCACTACAACAGCGAGCAGGCGCCTCCACCCAGTGAGATTCTCGATCCAATTTTCTATCTTTCATGCTTTTGTTTTTTTGGCTTGATCATCGAACAAGTTTTTATCTTTTTGAGGAAATTTGTTGATTTTGATTGCTGTGATGGGATCGATCTTTAGGGTTTATGGTAGGAATTTTGCTGCATTAATTGATTGTTACTGAGAAGTGGTTTTCTATCTCTTAAGATTTGAGTTGGTGAATTCTCATGGGATTTGTCTAATTCGGCATATGGAAATTTGGAATCGGATTGCTCTGATGCATGCAATTGTTGAATTTGATCAAATTTTTGATTCACGTTGCTTGTATCTGATTCAAAGTTTCCATCTTTTTTGCTCTGAGTAAGTGCATATATAAGCTTTATGCTCTATGTATGTATGCCATTGATTTAGATCACTGCACCTCCTTTTTGCCCCTTGCATGAGCTTCTGCTGGGCTTAGTCCTCTTTCGCTCTATTTTGGCATGAGAAGTTTATAATTTTAGTCATCATGGTGTTTTGGATTCCTAGTACCATGATAAATTTTTATGTTTCATGCTTTCCCCTGTGAAAATGAGAATACATTAATGGTTTCAGCGAAGAATTGCAAGTGGATTATTGGTTATATTTGAGAATTATCATGCACAATGGAAACTGATTAGTACACTGCTTAGGAAGAGTGTATAGCATTGTAGTTACTGCAAAATTAACCTGGAATTCGGTGTGGACTAAATTCCTAGTCACTTATACTGTGGATATAATTTACGTTTATCCATTAATTTCATTTTTTTCTCATAGCTTCTTTGGAGGGGGAAGATTATTGTATATAGCTATTCTGATTTATTGTAATTCATCATTTATTCAACTTGTGGAAGACCCTATTTTATTATGTTTAATCAATCTAAAACCAACAAATTTGCTTCGTCAACTTGTCGAGCGTTTTCGAGAGAGGAGAAGAGATTTGCATATGATATTTATTGATTTAAAAAAAGCGTACGACAAGTTACCTAGAGAGGTATTATGGGGGACAATGATGAAGAAGGGGGTCCCCGTCAAGTATATTGACATAATCAAGGATATGTACGATGGAGTAGTGGCAAATGTCAGAACTTGCGGCGGCTTAACGAGTGATTTTCCGATTACTATTGGTTTACATCAAGGATCTGCATTAAGTCCATTCCTGTTTACCATCGTGATGGATGAGCTTACTAGAACTATCCAAGATGAAGTATCTTGGTGTATGCTATTCGCTGATGATATTGTTCTAAATGAGACGAAAGCAAGGGTTAATGCCAAATTGGAATTATGGAGGCAAACATTGGAATCTCGGGGATTCAGATTGAGGAATCTCGGGGATTCAGATTGAGCAGGTCCAAGACAGCATATATGCATTGCAAATTTAGTAACCAGAGAAGTCAAAACCATATTGGTATAACATTAGACGGGCAAGAGATATCACCGAGCGACCAGTTTAGATATCTAGGTTTCATCATCCAAAAGAATGGAGAGATCGATAGTGATGTTAATCAAAGGATCCAAGCTGGTTGGTTGAAATGAAGGAGTGCAATAGGGATTTTGTGTGATCGTAACTTTCCGTTAAAATTGAAAGGGAAGTTTTATCGGAGCGCTATTCGGCCTGCCTTATTATATGGTACAGAATGCTGGGCTCCTAAGAAGCATCATACACAGAAGATGCACGTAGCGGAGATGCGCATGCTTCGTTGGATGTGCGGTAACACTAGAAAAGATAAGGTGCGAAATGAGAATATTCGTGCAAAAGTTGGTGTAGCACCTGTGGAGGAGAAGATGCGGGAAAACCGACTAAGATGGTTTGGTCATGTGCGACGCAGACCTATAGAAGCACCGGTTCGACGAATAGATACTCTCGATATGGGCAATGGCAAAAGGGCAAAAGGGAGACCGAAGAAAACATGGATGGAGGTGATACGAAACGATATGGTTGCCAAAGGACTCAATAAAAGTATATTGTACGATAGGAGTGAGTGGAGGCAGAGGATTCATGTGCTGGACCCGGCGTGATTCTCATGTTGGTTCATGTAGCCTACCCCATATGCTTGGGATAAAAGGCTCATTTGTTGTTGTTGTAATCTAAAACCAACAAATTATGATAGTTTCTTAAACCATTTAGTAACATAATGACTAAAATCTAAAATTCCTTGTTACAAAATTTAAATCTTGCAATCATGAGTAGCATCAATGTTTTTTTAGTTGAACAGTGGATATTTATGTGATTGCTTCATTCACATCCCTAATTGTTGTTAAATGCTCATGCATGCCGTGATTGACCAATTCTTTCTGCCTTCAAACAGTGCAGAGACAACATGTAGCAAGCCTTTAAACTTTGCTACAAATAGCGATTGTATCTTTGAATCATTTAGCTCACATGAATAATTTCTGATTTCAGCCCATTGCTTGTTACTTGGAAGAAAGCCATCAATGGTGCGGAGCTGCGTTTGAGGGGTTGCATTGGGACACTAGAAGCTCGGCACATGATTAATGGTTTTAGGGACTATGCTTTAACTAGGTATCCTGTAACAGAAATCTTACTGCATTTTTTTAATCTTCAAAGCATGATTGATATGTTAATTTCTACTATAAGCATAAGCTTATAATTGCTCTACTTTATCATGCTCTTTTTTTTTAGATTCTTATTTCTCATTGTGTGTGTAATTACTAATTGGAAAAAGCAGCTATTGAATTTCTATTAAATTTTTCCCCTAACCTTAGGCAATTTTGGAAATTATTTGGAAATAAAACAAAATTAATACTGATGTACGTAGATATAATCCAACTTTCCCAATGTTTGTCCTTGACTTTTATTTATAGTCATAACATAAGCAACCTCCTTTGTTATCTTGTTATTTCAATAAAATGCCTTAAAGTGTTTTTATAACAGTAAAATTCATTGCTATTTCTAGGGTATTTAGTGTAATAAAATCTTCTTGAAACAATAGTTAAGGTATTTTACTGTAATAAAAATACTTTAAGATATTTTAATGAAAAAGATAGATTAAGGTATTTAGTGTAATTTACTCTTTACCATTATTCTCGAAAAGCTTAATCTGTATATTGTTTATTAAAATTTAAACTAGGTTTTTAAGCGCTAAGGTGTTATTTTGCAAATTTATAGTGATGTGTGATTTACTGACTTCAGTGGGTTTACTTATTTGCACCAAGAATTTGAATCTTGGGGTCCACATCAGAAATTCTTAAAATTCAAAATAAAATTTCAGAAAAAAGGCGATTTACACTGTGCACAACGGATGTGTAGTTAATATTGTATTGTTTAATTAAATATTATTTGGGTAGTGCTCTTTATTCATGTTTAAAAGCTAGATCGATGTACAACAAAAATGGTTTTGTGCGTCTAGGATATTAATCTTAACAAGTTTTATTATGCTAACCTAGCGATGAATGAAGTATAAAACATGAAACCAAAAAACTCTTTGAAAAACCCTAAATTAAACCTAAAACAAATTAACCTCGAAAACAGAACAAAACCCTATGAAATTTTGAATAAAAGACAAAAAGAAAGTGAAATTAGGGCAAAATTTTACCTTCGAATCGATTTTGGAGTACAACAAAATCAAGAGAATTGGGGATTTTTGTTAGAGAAGAAGATTAGTTGAAGCTTGGGCTCTAACGGGGAAAAACCGCTCCTTTTTGGTTTAGAATAAAAAAGGAAGGATTTTGTTAATCTCAAATCTGTTTAGAATTTTTTTAGTTATTTGTAGAAATAATTAACTCTGGTAGCGTAAAGCGGCGGGAATTTTTGTAAAGGTCTCTTTTTATCTAGAAACCCCCACATTGTTGGGATTGTGATAACAACCCCCAATCTCTTATAGTGTAAATACTACCTCCAAAACTTGTGACTAAGCTATACTAGCACGTGCAATACATATGGAACAAAAGAAGCTTGCGTTGCATATAAAATGAAAAAAAGAATTTATTTTGTAAAGCATGTATACAAACAACATAGCTTCATTCATCATATAAATATAAAAAGAAATAATATTGATTTTTTGGTATCTTTTATTTATCATAATTTACGTATTATAAAACTTCTTAATTTATTGAGCCAGTTTTAATATTGTAGGAGAAGAGCTATACATATTTATGAAGATTGGTATTGCATTCATTTTTTTTAAGTGATCGATCTTTTCAAAAAAATTATTTACATTTTCCATTGTTTAGAGATCGATTGATCTAGCATTCATAAGAACGTTTTTTCCATTTTATGACATGGGCTTTTAAGAATAGCTTTTCTTTCAAAAAAAATTTATATGGACATTTCAGAATAAAGATTTTTTGTATTTAATTTTGAAAGAGAGGAGGAAGGTGGAAACTGGAAAGATTTTATTTGGTCAGAGAAAAAGAGAGTATCATTAATTTCAAAATCTAAACAAGTGGTGACATGAATAGCCCAGAATAGGGTAAATTTATGAATAGCCCAGAATAGGGTAAATTTAGAAAGGATTTTTATTTTTATTTTTTAAACTTCTCCTCACAAAAGTATTTTTATTTTTATTTTTTATTTTTTAAACATCTAAGAAAAAAAACAAAATCAATTAGAACTCCCAAAGAGTTTGCATTATATGATTTTGTTACCTCTAAACCTGTTCCTTCATTAATATATTGGTTCTTCGCATGCGAATGCTGATATTAATTGATTTCAGCAAAACTTCTTCTCCATCTCCTCGTTCATTTTAGGAAAGATGAAAAATGTCATCTAGTTTATATGTTTAAAGAGGGTGGCGGTATGGTAAAATGGTGAGATGGGATTCTTAAAATGAGATGGACCATCATCCATCAATCAAAATGATGATCGACTCCATACATCTTGTTCTACATGTCATTCAACATATGTATACAAAAAATTAAATGATTTAGACACTTTTAAGATAGTCATTCAACATATGTATAAAAAAAATTAAATGATTTAGACATTTTTAAAGTATGGATATCATGGTCATAAAATGGATGGTTATTAAACCATCGTAAAAGTTGGATACATTGCATACCCTTGATGCATGAGTTACAAGCTTCCAAATCGTCTAATTTTTTATACACATACATATTTTGACGTGTAGAATATGATACAAAAATTCGATCGTTGTTCCAACGGTTGGATTTTTCCATCTCGTTTTAAGAATCTCATCTCACCATTTGACCCTGTCGCCACCCTATTTAAAGAAAATTAATACAAATTCACCTCACAGCAACATGAGAAGGGTACATACAAAACACAAATATCTCCAAAAAACTTCCTATAAATTAAGCCGAAGAATTGTAAATAATACTCAATATGCTAGAAAAAAGTTATTGTAAATAATACTCAATTTGTTTGAAATTGCTTGCAATGTATATCAATGCTGAAATATCTCTGATAGTTCGAAGGAAAAAATTCAAAACATTTACAGAATTTATGTGTCCTGATGCATATCAAATATCCATCTACTTCTTATAATGAGATTCCAAAGGGTAAGCAATGATCAGTATAAATTTAGCATATAGTGTCGATTGGTAGCTGAACCTTGATTTCTTATGTTTTGCGCAGAAACCGGGTAATTGACTTTCTTCTGGATATCGGTGATGATAAGTTAAGTGAATGCATCTGCCTTCGCTAGGCAAATCACATCGAAGATTTGTCATTGGATCGATTCGGAAGCCGCGTGATACAAAAGTGCCTCGAATGAGTTGGAGGCGAACATATAATTCGACAACTTCTGAAGTTTGATGTGAACAAACTTGAAAGGGTTGCTACAAATAGATATGGAAACTATGTTCTTCTAACCGCGACTAAAATGAGTAAGGTTATTTTCTTGTATTCTATCTTGTTTTTAAATTAAAAAAAAAGTTTAATTAATTTGTATTAACAAATTGATTTTATTTCTTGCTTGTTGTAGAAATAGGGAACTGGACGATCATCGAAACAAAGAGAGCAATCTTGTTGGAAGAAATTATCAGGCTACGTGATGATGCTCGGTGCTGAGAACTCCCCAGATCATGACATGATGACATGTGGCAGATGACGTGTCCCAAAGTTTACGAGAAAAGAGCAAGAACGATACATTGGGAGCATACCCCGGGCCTTCGACCCGAGAATGCTCTCGACCCTCGATGACCGTCCAGAACACTCCTATGCTCGTCCCGCAAACAATCATTAGCTCACCTCCGAGCCCTCCTGCACGATGGGCCTCCTCGGCCCTCCCAACTCGCCTCCGAGCTATCACGGAACCAAGCCTGCTCGGCCTCCCGCTCGCCTCTGAGCCTCCCGCCGAGCTTAGCTTCCTGGGTCTCATCGGCCGACCCACAGCACAGATCACAGGCATCTCTGCCAAGACTCCGCGGATCTCGCTAGACGCGAGATATCCGCCGCCCACGATCCCGCGTTCCACGCCACCGTGTTCCTCCGTTAACGAGCATATCTCGTCATTAATGGGGGATCCCACCTTTCACGCAGGCGTAACGGCCGGCGTGAATCTCGCGCCCGCCAGCCTATGGCTGCCACTATATAAACCCCTCTCTCAGACGACTCAGGTAAATCAATTTTACCCCAATAGATCGTTACTCTGCCCAAATACTTCGACTAACTTGATCGTCGGAAGGTCCACGGTGGTACAACCACCCCGGGACTTCCTTACAGATAGCTCGGCTTCATTCTCAAATCAAGCTCATTGAGATCCACACGCGTCAAGAGGCAACCCTCAGATCCAATCTTGGCCACTCATCACCACTCGCTGCGGATCAACGGAAGACGACATCTGAAGGAGATCTAGAGCTCCATCAGTTGGCGCCGTCTGTAGGAACTCAAAAATTCCACTCAACGAAAGTTGATCTTCTGATTTCGAACATCATGGCGAGTGATCATCGCGACGATTCGAACACTAGCCGCTGTCTTCCCTACAACAGAGACGCGGATGGATCCCCTCCTCCCCAGAACACCATTCACGCGCTGTTTGCTCGAATAGATCGGCTCGCGTCCGTCGTGGATGCGCTTGTCCATGCGGGGCAAGCTCCCCAAGTCGTTCCCCCACCTTGGGAGCGACACATAGAGAGAGAAGGTGCTGCCTATGCTGACACATCCGAGCACCGCCTCGCTGTCTCCGGCAGCCATAGATCACCCGTGCCGACCAATTCGATGACCCGGTGGGCACCTCACAGCTCGTAGCCTATCGCCTATAAGACGCCAAGGATCAAAGCCCTCGCCAAGAGGCAACCGAGCAGCTACCCTGCTCGGTCTATCCATAGCGGGTAACTTCTTACCCATCTACGCTAAAGATCAAAGCCCTCGTCAAGAGGCAACCGAGTAGCTGCCCTGCTCGGTCCATCCATAGCTGGTAGTTCACTACCCACTGACGCCAAGGATCAAAGCCCTCGCCAAGAGGCAACCGAGCAGCTACCTTGCTCGGTCTATCCTTAGCGGGTAACTTCTTACCCATCTACGCTAAGGATCAAAACCCTCGCCAAAAGGCAACCGAGCAGCTGCCCTACTCGGTCCATCCATGGCTGGTAGTTCACTACCCACCGACGCCAAGGATCGAAGCCCTTGTCTAGAGGTCACCGAGCAGCTTCCCTGCTCGGTCCGTCCTTAGTGGGTCAGACCTCAACATCGGCGACGCCGACCAATCTTAAAAGCAGCGCTCGCCAGTCCAACTCGACGTATCTTCAACGAGCGATCGTCACCTCGACTTCGGGTCTATAAAGACGCTGACCTTACACCGCTCATAGCACACTTGACAGATGACTGGATTTAACTCGACGCGCGATCGCCAATTAAAGGACCGGCTGCTGACCTTATGTTCATCAGGCGAGCAAAATGAGACATTACCACAAAATAAAAAGGTTGCAACACAAATTTCTGAAAAGGGGCTTTATTCATAACTCAGGAGTCTTTACAAAGGTATTCTGGGCTCCTCAGCCTTACAAAATCGCCCGAAGGCCTTCAAAATCCCAAAACGAAAACAAAAATGTACAAAAAAGAAAAGGGCAGGGAGACTCGGGCCTCAGGCCCGGGAAGGACCTCGGCGTGCTCCGCGGCCACCTCGGGAGCCGGGGCGACTGCTTGAGGGTCGGCACCCACCGCAGGAACTTCGGCACTGGGAGCTGGGGAAACCACCTTCTCCCCGACGCCCCCACCGGGGGCATTCCCCCCGGCGACGCTTTAGGTGGCATCCCCCTGCCTCTCATCCTCGAGGGGGTACTTGAGCTGGAGCTTAGCGTTGGGAAACTCCGGCATCAGCGTCTTGACGGCGTCAAGGGCATCATGCCAAACGAAGGCCGAGGTTTATACGAGGTCGGCGTAGAATTGGTCCGACGTCCTGTAGCTCTCCACTGTCTTCGCAGCCCGGAGGTCGGCGCGCCTCACCGCTTCCTTCATTGTCTCGTTTTCCCTCTTGAGGATGTCACGCGTCTTCTTCTGGATGGCGGCGAGCACCCTGGCATCCTCCAACTTGGCCTCAACAGCCTTGTTGGACTCCATCAAAACCCGGATGGTCTCCTGGCAGTTGGCGTTCGCCCGATCCTCGGCTGCCACCCGGTCTTCGAGGGCAGCGATCCTCTCCTTTGCCTCGCGAAGCTCCCGGCTCAAGTCCTCCTCCCGTGAGGTATACTCACCAGCGATCTGCATCGCCGGGGCAATTTCCTCGTCCTCTATGTTGACAACGAGGGCGCAGTGCTGAAAGACCTGAGGAAAACAAAAGGAGTTTAGAAAAAGTACTTAATAAAAACCCGAGCGGGAGGTGAACACTGACCTGCACGGCCTCCTGGGTTATGGCTGTCATTTGGGCCCTGAGGATCCCCCGGGGGATTTTGCCCCCAGCCGACCTCTCCATTTCCGTGAGCAGGCTGTCGGCAACAGAAAGCCCCGAGGGCACCTCGAAGCGAAGATCCCCTTCATCCACGAAGATCGGGGTAAACGGGGAACGGGGCACCGTCCTATGGTGCCTCTTGAGGAGGGGCGCGGAAACATCTTCCTCGCCTTCCACCTCCAGGACCTGGGGTTCCTGCCCCTGAGTGCGTTTGCGGCTCTACCCGTGGCCGGCCTCAGAGGCCCGGGGCATGCTGGAGCGCCTGGCCAGAGCGGCGGCCGACGGGCCCGGGCTTGCAGCAGGAAGTGACGGGCCGGCGCCTCCGGCCTTCCTTTCTTCTCGACCAGGGCAGCTCGAAATTTTGATCAGTCCATCGGCTCTGCAAAAAGAAGCGAAAATACAAAGGAGTTGGTGATGCCAGAAAAAGTGGAAGAATACACAAGTCTAAACAGGTCGTCTAAAACTCCTAACTTACCAGCAAACTGAGCGGGGCTGAGCCCGGCCCAACTAAGGGCCTGCTCAGACAGCAACACATCAGCCGGGGGGACGGGTTCCTACTCCAACACCACCACCGCGTCGGGATCATTCGACCGCCTCACCCGCGGGCAGTTGGCCCTGAGCCACTGGACGGACATAGGCCAATCCTCACCCTCAGGTGGCCCGACAAACAAGAACTTCCCATTCCATTCATGAATAGAAAAAGGTACTGCTACGACCCCCGACCCGGCTACCTGTCACGCCCCGCTTCCCGGTATACGGTGAAGGGGACGGTACTGATCCGCTACGTATATACTCAGAAGTACATACGCTAAGCGTATCTAAGCAATATAAAAATAAATACACAAGAGACAAGATATAATAAAAACAGCAACTTTTATTTATTAACATTCTTTTGTACAATGCATGAAAAGGAAATACAACTGAAATAAAACGATGCCTAAACAATGGCATAACAGGAAATGAAAAGTACTGAATGAAAAATGTACAATGAAACTAGAGCTCTGGTTCTTCAGCAAACTGCTCCAAGTCTTCTGCAGATGGCTCGATCTCTGTCGGGTCCAAACCACCTGACGACATTCTATCAGCGAACAGATCGCTCGGTAAGTCCCAAAGATAAGGGAGAAGTAGAAAAGAAGAAAGAGAGAGAGAGTAGCTTTTAATGTTGTATTATATTGTTGTAATGTTGTATTAACGCTGTTGTTTGTAGCTTGGTATAGAAGAATGCCAGTGTATACGAGAGGGGTCTCAGTATGTTAGAGACCATGGCAAATGGAAGTATAAGGCTCCGTTATACAACCCGGAACAACGGCAATTGGATTCATGTTAGATGTCTTAATCTTACCGTCTCATGCCACCTTTAACACTTTTCGTACCAATCTATCCCTTAAATCCCGTAGTGTTTTATTTGTATTGTTTTGTACTGTAAATTGTATTGAATATATAATTGAAAGACTGACTGAAACCATGGTATCAGTAAACGGATGTAACCGTAGAATCATGTAAATGGAATGACTGGGGAACCATGTAAATGGAATGTATATCCATGGTTCGGTTCGGTCAAGTTGTATAAATTGATAATTGGATTCATGGATTCATATTGAAGATTGTAAATTGTAAATTGACTTGAATCATATTCAAGTCAGATTAATCAGAATCAAACCCGAGTCAGACAATTAGAAATGTAAATCGAAGTCTTGATTATTTCTTAAACCTATAATTGCTAGGGTTCTTAGGGTAATTTGTAAAACTTGAGGGGGTTTTATGTAAAAAATACTTTTATATACTTTTCAAAATACACCTCAAGTATTCGTTATTCGTCTTTAAAGTTGTAATGAAGGTGGATTTTATTTTGTGATATTTCTAGTGAAAATATCCTAATTTCATAAATAAAAGTATTTATTTGTAAAGTTGATTTATTTGGAATTCATAGTATTTAAGTGTAAAATTTATTCTTGTGATTTTTAGAAAAAGTTGGAATATTTATATCATAATAAAATAGGTATTTTAATGATAAATATACATTTATTTTAATAAATATTTTATATTCTAAAAAATCTTATTTTCTTAAGATGTCGTATTTTAAATGTTTCGAGACCGAATGCTCCTTACGGAGGTCTGAATCTCGCACTACTAAGCCCGAGAATGTGCGATAATCCGCACTATCCCGAACGGGTTTCCCAAAGTGGGTTGTAGCGGCGCTTTGCAAAGATTGTAAATACTAAATCCTTTAGAAAACGGTTTTATGAAGTAAATGGTATTTATTTGTAAAGGTGTATATTTTCTGTATTGTATGTTCTAGATTCTCCTAAGTCAACTAGTCTATCTCTAACTGGTCCAGACGACAAGTTGTGAGATACCTCAAATCGCCTCTTCACCGCCAATTGTGGCCATGTAAGTACAAGTGAGGAAAGGAGGGATCCGCTCACGAATCACCGTGAGTCGGGCCTTTTAAAATTACCTTTCTCACTTGCCTAACCTAGACACCACAAAGTCAGGTTTAGATAAACGACCGATGTCCATAACTTATCGTATTTTCATAATAAGATGTGTTTATTTAAAAGTGTATCAAGTCTAACTCTTTTTAGAAATAGTTTTATTAAGTGTATGGTATTTAAATGAAAATGTTTATTTTCTCGTATTCTAGGTTCTCGGGGGTGTTGCATATGAGTGTGTAAGGAGGTAGGTCGTTATCTCGTGATCTACTTTAAATGTATAGCAAGTTTGATGGGGTTAAATGAAGGATTGAAACAATGTGGTATTTAAGTGAAAAATACGATAAATTGAAAAAGCTATCATTTCATGTGACGAAACTTGATCAAATTGTTTGATTAGTGTTTAATAGTCAACATGAGGAAGTTTAGGTATGATTGTATTAGTGAGAAGTGGAATTTTATAGAAAACCGAATTGGAAATCGGATTTTTTCCGATTCTGTCGGGTTTTGTAATTTCGTATTTTGAGAATGGAAAAGAGAGATAGAAAAGGGACTTACGGGTTTTAGATTACTCAAGAGAGTGAGAGGGAACTAGAGGGATCGTCGTGTGTTGCGTCGTCGCCGATAGTTCCTAAGATGATCGACGGAAGTTCCGCCGGAATTTCGTCGGAGCTTCGCCTTGAGCTTGTTTTCAAAGTACACGATCTTTGGAAAAATTTTGAGAGAGTGGGCTCAGGATTTTGGGGCGAGAGGGTAGTGTGTAGGGTTGGTATTTATAGGGTTAGGTTAGGATTAGAGTAGATGAAAGGTTTAAAATAAAAATGTGATAAAATGTAATAAAAATGTATTAAAAGTGGAGTAATTGGGGTTTTTTAAGAGCTCTGGAAATGGTCTGAGGCTGAAATTTTCCCAGTGCATAGGGAATATGAAAAGATACAACTTTCATGTTGGGGCCGTCGCCGGAATCGGCCGACTCGGCCGTGACTCGGTCTGAGGACTGAGTCAGACCGAGTGAAGGCCGATTTGGCCGATTTCCGGCCGAGTCAGGCGGCCGGGATCCCCCCGACGGTTCATCTAACTCCTGGAAATGTTACATCTTTGGGTGTAGTGGGGTTTTTGTGAGATATGCACGTGTAAACTCTTGGTATTCTAAAGGTTTTTAAAAAAATCAATATTAAAAATAATGTGGGGTATGGGATTTGAACTCTGGTGGCTTGGTTCAGCAGTGCAAGGTATTACCAATGAGCCACAAGCTCCTTCTTGTAATTATGAAGCTAATTAATTATTTAAAGTAATTACAGTAAATGTAAATACCCCAAATATACATTAATTTTTAAGCAAATTTTGTACACTAAAAATAGAGTTGTTACATTCTTTTAACTTGTAATTAAAAAGCAAAATAATTACTTATATCTTGTGCTCAGGCTAAAATACCTCTTTATGGATTTTGAAAAAATTTGTATAGGAAATTTAGGGTTGTTACACTACCCCTCCTCTGTGTTTTCTAAAAAAAATGTATACCCAGCTAGGCTTGTCCCTATGCGTACCGAGGTGATTTTTGTAGCAGAGGAAAGAAAGGAGAACGTTCAGGCTAAAAGGGATCTCCTGCAATCTCAACCGGACCAGGAACCCCGAGGAGAATCCTCCACGAGTTCGGCACTAGCTGGCCCGGGGTTAATTGGAAGCAACGCAGCGCCGCACTCACCTCGTGGGAGAAGGGCAAACGCATTCCGGCCCAAAAGGCTTCCAAGTACAAGGCAATCTCCGTGCCCTGTACCTGGTCTGCCCTCTCTCCCTCCCCGGCCAAGCGAAGTGAGTAGCCGGGGGGAATGTGGAAGCGAGCCCGAATTGTGGTGAGCTCGTCTGCATGCCTCATGAGGGAAGGTACGTCGCGGACACTCATGGCACTCGCTTTGGGGACCGTCCCCGCCGAACGACCCCTGGAAGTGTGACTAACCCTAACTTCCCGAGAAGATTCCGACCCGGGCGAAGAAAAGGAAGCTACAGAAGACTCCATAGACTCTACCCGGACTAATCTACGGACTCCTCAGAGGAAGACATCTAACCTGAGCAAAATAAGGGGTCCTCCGAAGAAAGAACGCAAGAGATCCGACCTAGAGGGAAGAGCGCCGAGCTAACACACGAAGAGAGGGGGAAATTATGGCGAAATGTGGACCCTCGGGGGGATCCCACCTCTATTTATAGCAGTTGGAGAACACATCCAGCGGCGCCGATCGTCTCCCGCCAAAATGACACTTCGCATTCAACGGCCGTCGACGCTCCACCTGTCGCACACGCATTGGGCGCGTCCCGTCGAGCACGAAAAACACCGGCGGCCCGTCACGTCAGCCAACCAGCGTCGGACACGTGGCCTGGCACTCCGATGAATGTACGCCCGAATCGGCGCTTCCTCTTTAATGCAAGATCTCTTCCCTGATTCGCTGACGTTATCAAGAAAATACAACTAATTGTCCGGGAATTCTCGCCGACGATATCTTTAAATAAGAACTTGGCCCGGGTGACCGATCAGACCACTCTCGACCCGACCCATGAATAGGTCGATCCGAGAGTGGGGGGCTAATGATGATGCTCGGTGCTGGGAACTCCCCAAATCATGACACGTGGCAGATGACGTGTCCCAAAGCTTACGAGAAAAGAGCAAGAACGGTACATTGGGAGCATACCCCGGGCCTTCGACCCGAGGATGCTCTCGACCCTCGATGACCGCCCAGAACACTCCTATGCTCGTCCTGCAAACAACCATTGGCTCACCTCCGAGCCCTCCTGCACGATGGGCCTCCTCGGCCCTCCCAGCTCGCCTCCGAGCTATCACGGAACCAAGCCTACTTGGCCTCCCACTGGCCTCCGAGCCTCCCACCGAGCTTAGCTTCCTCGGTCTCACCGGCCGACCCACAGAACAGATCACAGGCGTCTTCGCCACGGCTCCGTCAGTCTCGCCAGACGCGAGATATCCGCCGCCCACGATCCCGCGTTCCATGCTATCTCGTTCCTCCGTTAACAAGCATATCTCGTCATTAATGGGAGATCTCGCCTTTCACGCAGGCGTAACGGCCGGCGTGAATCTCGCGCCCGCCAGCCTATGGCTGCCACTATATAAACCCCTCTCCCTGACGACTCAGGTAAGACGGTTTTACCCCAATTGGCCGTTACTATGCCCAAATATTTCGACTAACTTGATCGTCGGAGGGTCCACGGTGGTACAACCATCCCGGAACTTCCTTACAGGTAGCTCGGCTTCATTCTCAAATCAAGCCCATTGAGATCTACACGCGTCAAGAGACAACCCTCAGATCCAATCTCAGCCACTCATCACCACTCGTTGCGGATCAACGGAAGACAATATCTGAAGAAGATCCAGAGCTCCATCACTACGAGAATTTTGCGGGATAGATGATTAATTGTTTTTCGACGAAATAATAAAAGCCAAACAAGGGTGATCATAGTTAATTATGTTGTATTACTACGCCAATTAGGCTATCCACTATTCATTCTAGATATACATATGATTGAGATTGAAGACGGGTTATCCATTGTTTATAGTAAAGACGACGGTAGATAATCTAGTTTCAAAAATTCTGATGAAAAATATCCAACTGAAAGAAGATAAATGAAACTAATTAAGATCTAATCGTTGCATCTAAAGTTGAATTGTAATAGGAGTGTTTAATATATTAAAATTCTTTTTAGATCAAAATGGTCGGAGTATATATGTGTGTGTCTCTCTGTGTATGTATTCTCTGTGTATGTATGTATGTGTGTGTCTAAATATATATATATATATATATATATATATATATATATATATATATATGAGATTAATGGAGGAATGAGGCCATAGGAGGGAATTTCCTCCTATGATGTCAAGAAAATACACCCTTGCTCATTTTTTCGGACGATCGGCATCCACCATCTTCATCGTTATCATCTAAGATGTGGGAATACCAAATTTCATGTGATTCTACAACTTTTTGACCGTTGATTTAGTGGGTTCAAAATTGACGGTTTACCGACAATAGAACTTTTTACATTGCTAAATCAACGGTAAAATGGTTGTAGAATCACATGAAATTTGGTGTACCCACATCTTAGATGATAACGATGAAAATGATGGGTGCCGATCGGCGGAAAAAATGAGAGATGGTGTACTTTTTCGATGCCGTAAGAGGAAATTCCCTCCTATGTTATCTTTCCTCCATTATTATATATATATATATATAAAAGCTTGACAGTTCAAATTTCTCCATGGTAGTGATTTGGATAAAAACCATAACACAACTTAGAACCTAAAGGATGAACATTCGGGATCAAAGTGATGCGAGAAGCTTATTAGTGTCCCCACAGTTCAATGTTTTCTTAACGAAACAAAATGATTTTAGAGTCCACTGATGATCGACATTTTGAACAAGGGGAAGTGGTTACAATGGTAAAGATTATTTCCGAAAGTGGTTTTGAAATTTGGGTTTAGAATGGAGATGCTTGCACAAGGGTGCTGGTGTCTCTATCGGTCAATTCTAAACATTCATGTTAAATGACCGATTTAGTTCTAAATTGAAAATAGAGCAGATAGAACAAGTAGTATGTGTTCGGAATTTAGGAACTGGGAACAACTTCTCACATCTATATTATTAATGGTTGACCGCTCTTTGTGATAACGAAATTTCATCAGAATGATGACGACACTGAAACCATGACAAGAAGACAGAATTAAGGATCAACATGGACTTGTTTGGTTCAATTGAAGAGCTGGCTCCCTAATTTGAGATGTTTGGTTTGGTTTGGTTAAGTTTTGGGATTCAAAAAAAACCGCTTCAAATCGAAGTCAAGTCAACCAAAAACTCCAAAAACGAGATCAAGTCAAACAACTCGCCTTGAATCACCAAGAACTACCACTAGCAACTTCGAAGCAGCAGATCGACTTCATTCACGAGACCAAGACATCAAATCGAACCCCCAACAACCATTTCGAACTCACTTCTTGCAGATCTGAGGTCGACGACGCTTTGAGAGGCTTCGATCCATCTCGTTTGTTGTCTATCAGCCCCATCGGGGGTGCTGAAGGGCCGGCGAGGTTCGGTAAGCAAGAAATTTAGGGTTTTAAGAGTAGAGAGGAGAAGGCTCGGGAGGAGGGAAGCATCACATCTCGAAGAGAGAAAACTAGGGTTGAGAGGCCAGGATAGAGAGGTGCGAGGGAGAGAGGAGTGAGGCAGCGGCAACGCTGGAGAGAAAATTAGGGGAAAATGAGTGAGGTTAAGGTTAGGGTTTTTTTTTTGAAATAGTATAATTTTAAAATTAAATTATAAAAATAGGGGGGGGGGAATTTTTTTTATAAGAATAGGGTGGTTTCAAACCACATCCCCACCCCAGTATAGGGGGCGGGTTCTGGGAACCCGCCCTCTATACTTTTGTATAGAGGGCGGTTTCCCAGAACCCGCCCTCTATACTTTTGTATAGAGGGCGGGTTCTGGGAACCCGCCCCCTTTTTTTTTATAAATTAATTTAATTATTAATTATAATTATTAACGATATAATTATAATTATAATTATAATTATAATATTATTAAAAATAAAATTAAATTAAACAGACAAAAAAACATTTAAATTAAATAATTAAATTTCACTATATCAAATTTTTTTTTACAGAATGAATCCGTCAAAATTTACAATGCCAAAAAATCCTATCTATTTGTAAAATGTAAATGCTATTTTTTTCCTTTCCCTTTTCCTTTATGAAATCCGAGAAGGATTGACATAAGCCTATGCCTCCTGGGATGACTGGAGGAACCACCTGTTTCTTGGATAGATGGCGGTGGCGACGTCGGCGTCTGCTCTGCTGCTTCGGGTTCGGGTACTGTTTCAGCTTCGTCTTCAGCAACGTCTTGGACAGGCTGTTGATCCACAAATCCTGAACCTGAATGTGGGACAGGTGTCGGATATGTGTTGCTTCCTAACAAATTTGCGTAGGACGCTAAATCCGAAGCCCAACTGGGCAGTTGTAGCGAAGAACTTGTCCCGGTTTCATGCGGCTGATTTTGCACAAAACCTTGGCCCCATGGCTGCGCAAATCCTGACCCCCAAGGGTGCTGTTGTTGCGCTGAACCTAACCCCCAAGACGGCTGTTCTGCAAAACCTGATCCCCAAGACTGTTGTTGTTGCGCCTGTCCGGTATGCCAGGGTTGCTGTTGACGGTATGGTGATCCAAACCACGGATCCTGCTGCGCTGGATCTCCTTGATGCTGCGGCTCTGGTGCCGGGTCATACTGCGGCTGCGGTGCCGGTTCATACTGCGGCTGCGGTGCCGGTTCATACTGCGGCTCCGGTGCCGGATGATACTGCGGCTCCGGTGCCGGCGATAAATGTTGAGAAATACCATATGAACCAAGTACACCACCAATAAATTGGTCGAGATTTGAAAATTGAGCCTGAGATGCCGGACCAGCATCAGTCGGGTATGGTTCCTGCACCATTGTTTGTACGAAATGCAACCCACGAGCCTGTCGTTACATTAGAAATAAGAAATAAGTATTGACTCATACCGCCGGATGTTAAAAAATAATATGATATAAAGAGGGCGGCTTACCAAATCTCGTTCCATGTGGCCTCTAGGCTCGTACCGCGAGATGTTTGGGAAGTTTTTGGGAGGAGCAGAAAGATATCTTATGGTGACACGCTTATACCACTGTAGATATACTTTGGTAGCGTCGGTAGCTGTGTGGTCACCTATTTGCTGTAAGGCAATACTATGCTGCCTATCCTCCCATCTCAGCAAATACTGATGATGATGCTCCCTCCAATCACGCTCCGTATTTCCTCCTCGCATGTCTCCCTCTATTGTCATAGGCGAAGGCGGCGGGACAGGACTATGTTGCAATCTATCAAACTGCCGCAATACCCTATCTGGGAGGTGCATAACAACGATATTGATGCAGAGGAGTGGGCATCGAGCCCGCCAAACCGGCTCTCCTTCGAGACAGATGCCGGGTAAGTTTTCTAGACGATCTGCTGTATAAGGCGTCCACAGAAACTGCGCAAATAACATAGTAAAAAATTATGATTTAGGTATTTTCAAAATTGTAAAACAAATTAAATTACCCAAATTATGATTACCTGAGCCGCCTCCATGCGATCCAACTCATCTCTATAGAACCTAAGCACTCGACGAGGAGCCTTATACGCTTTCTTCCCATTCCACCAGCAGCCGAGCGGCTTTCCGGGGTTATCCAAACCAATTATTTTAATATTCTCTGGTCTTCCTATATACATATGCTCCCACAACCAGATCTAGAAATAAAGTTTTAGATTATTTGAGAGAGAACCAATATTGAAAAATTCTAGCTGTGAAAAATAAAGAATTTACCTGAAGTAATGTACTGCATCCACAAATTTTATTCTTCGTAGAAGCACATGCTTTATCGAGTTCCTTACAGAGAAAGGCCAGGACCCCTGCTCCCCAAGCATATTGGCCACAGACATCAAAATCCGCTAGGAAGCCAAGGTATAACGGATGGACATGTGTTGCTGATTGGTTCGGCATCAACCAAGAACCGATCATGTACAGAATGTAGGCACGTGCATGTCTATCCAAAACTTCATCGGTGGCTTCATCAGGGATATTACTGAATGTATCTCTTAACCAGTTCAAATTGATTTTATACCCCTTACTGTGGCCTCCTGGTGCCTGATATTAGTATTTTTTTAAATGTTAAAGCTAGAAATAATGTAAAATATAAAATAGGTACACTAAATAGGGAAATCAGAATGAAATTGTTTACCTGTCCGAGAGCAGACTCGGCATATGTATCCCAGTATGGCTGGTCGGTATCTGGACCAACAATTTTTCCTCCGACCAACCCAAGCCCATTAACCCGTAAACCGAGGAAGAGGCCAATATCCTGGAGTGTGATTGTGGCCTCACCCCATCTTAGATGAAAGGTGTGGGTCTCTTTTCTCCAACGTTCGACCAGAGAGGTGACGAGAGCGTGGTCGATTTGGATATGTCGAATCAACGACGCTTCATAAAATCCGGCCCGTCTAAGCCGTTGGTTTATTCTTTGGTCGCTAACTACCCATTTGTCGGAGCTATGCGTGACGACGGTGAGATTATCTCCATCCTGCAAAATTAAATAATGTTATTTTCAACTACAAAAATTAAATGAAAGGTGTAATTAAAACAAATTAACTAAGTTTAGAATATTTCCTCCCCGTGTAATATATTGAACGATCTGTGTTCATTTTGATGCACAAGCAGAGATTTGTCGAGTGGTTGATTCTCCATTGAAATGTACTGAAGCAGAGATTTGTCGAGAGTTTTATCAAGAGATTAGAAGCACATATTAGAAATTGTGTGGTTGATGAAAGTGTGGAGGCTCGGTATTTATAGAGGTGAACGGGTTCCAGGAACCCGCTACAGTCTTTCTTGTCAAGAGGGCGGGTTCCAGGAACCCGCCCTCTTCAATAATTAGTCAAATCAATTACTAATTAATGAAGAGGGCGGGTTCCAGGAACCCGCCCTCTTCAAAAATTACAGAGATCGGTCTTATTCACAAAGAAGAGGGCGGGTTCCAGGAACCCGCCCTCTTCATTAATTAATGAGATGTCAAATCAGTACTATTTAAGTACTATTTGTATTTGTCCATCAATAATTTTTAAGCAACGTGAGTAATATTTGTCTTTGTCCATTCACATCAATACTGTTGTTTTCAGAAATTAAGAGGGCGGGTTCCTGGAACCCGCCCTCTTCATTAAATTTATTTTTTTATATTGTGTTGTCAAATCAATTTAATGTATGCAGAATATGATGCAGAAGATCATATTGAAGAGGGCGGGTTCTTGGAACCCGCCCTCTTCATTAATTTTGTCACTTTCTTCAATAATTATTTGTACGATTCTGGTGAACGACTCTGGTGAATACTAGGGTACGACTCTGGTGAATAATAGGGCGGGTTGTTAGAACCCGCTCTCTTCAATATCTTGCCGCTATAAATATGTCTCCGCACTACCCATTTCATTTCATCTCTGTCAAATTTGCATCCTACACCGCTCACTATCCATTTACTTCGATCAGTTCTTCTCCGCTATCAATTTTGTGTAAGTGTGGAGTTTTAGAAGAAGGTGAAGTTCAGTACCATAGTCTGCGAGTAAGCAATCTTCGAGCAGTAGAACAGTTCATAAAGTATTGGAAGTAAGCAACCTTCGAGTTTGAATTTTTTTTGTAATTTCAACACAACATAAAAAATATAACTGTTTTTTGTGCAGGATTATGGCCTCCCCAAGTATATTTGTTGTATGTAAATACGATGGCCAGGTTATCACAAGTGCACAAGGTCCCGAGTATATGGGCGGGTCTGCACGAATCATGCGATTGGAAGCATCAACGACATATGATGAACTAGAGGCTAAAGTGTACAAAATTACGAAATACGATCCCCGTGAAAGTAGGGTTAAGTTAAGTTGTATCTGGCCTATGTTCAGTGGAAATGCATTGGTTGAAATTACAGACGATGCATCAATATCTTCGATGATAGATTTCGGTCTCTCAAGCACCCAGCATTCTTTTGAACTTTTGGTTCAGAAGGAGCAATTGGAAGTATCAGATGCCCCTCCAACGGATAATTTTGATGGTAATGCTGGAGATAGTTCCTGGGGGTACGGTCACATGGTCAACGATGATGCCGTCAGTGCCGGTGGATATGACTATACACAACATTATTCAAATCTTCAAGCACATGGGTAAACATTTTATAAACCCATATTTAAGCATTTTAGTAATACCTGTATACTAATATTCAAACATTTAATAAAATGCATAAATCCAGGTTCTTCCAGTCGACTGCTGCAGTTACATGCACCCCAGAAGAACAGCAAGAATTACCATACACAGCCTTCCACAGGTAAATAAATTTGAAACAAGTGATGATTTAGTTACGAAAAAATTAGGGAATAATATTATAATAACAATTTATATACTAAACGCAGATTTCCCCACACCTCCGCATCATTCCAACACGATCCAAGCAGCGCATTCCAAGCATGTCCGTCCACATCTTTCCGGTCTTCTCACCCTGAACCATCCACATTACACCGACCACAACCATCATATATTGCACCCGAGCCTTATGTTGCTACGGGTGATATTGATATGTGTGGCAGTGATGATGATGAAACCGGTGAAGATCATCAGGGGGAGGATAGCGTGGAATGTGCTGCTGGATTGAATGAGGTAGCATTCTTTGATGGTATGATTGCGAATAACGATTTTGTCGAACTAGAAGATCCCTGCCTCGATCCGCTGGAAGATGATGGTTGGGTAGACTTAGCCGTTGCAGAAGTAAATACGGCACCCTATTTGGACGCGACAGCAGCAAGCGATGACTGCATCAGCGTCGGGGATTTGTTTCAGGAAAAAGGAGATCTTATTTGTAAGCTGAAGTCGTGGTCCATTCAGCAAAACGTTACATTTAAAACCGAAGAGTCAAATAAGACGTACTATACTGTGGTATGTACGAAATCTCCTGAATGTCAGTGGAGATTGCATGCATGTTGTTCCAAAAGAGCCAAGGCTTGGAAGGTCACGAAATACAACCAAGAACACACTTGCATCAATTCTATTATGTCACAGGATCACCGGAATTGCACTTCATCTTACATTTGCTCGCTAATCATGCCCCTGATCCGTACAGATGTGGCGATGACTCCCCGAGAGATACGGCTCTTGGTTAGCGGAGAGCATAAAATTCAGATTTCGTATGTGAAGGCATGGGATGCTCGTAGAAAGGCTTTGTGCAAGATATTCGGGGACTGGGAAAGCTCGTACAACTCACTAGTCCCTTTTATGGAAGCCATGAAAGCATCAAATCCGGGGACCGTATACCGGTTAAAAACCACAGAAACAGACGTCGAGGGCTCTGTCAGGTTTCAAAGAATTTTCTGGTGCTTTGGTCCATGTGCGGCTGGTTTCACACACTGTCGGCCGGTATTGTGCGTTGATGGTACGTATCTATACGGTAAGTACAGAGGCTGCATGTTAATTGCTACAGGTGTTGATGCTAATAACGGTATATTTCCGTTGGGATTTGCTATTGTCGAGGGTGAAAATACATCATCCTGGTCATGGTTTTTCCGTAACCTCAAAAATATCCCATATGTTCTTCATAGAACGGATTTATGCATCATATCTGATAGACATCTGGGAATACTGGCTGGAATGAGATCTGTATTTCCGACGACCCCACATAGGTTTTGCCTACGACACTTCAGGCAAAATTTTGATCGAAAATTTAAAAATTCGGATCTACATAAACTTATGTACAGAGCCGGTGAAACGCCTGACCCTAATGTTCACGACATATACATGACGAAAATTGGGAAGATGAGTAATGCCGCGAAAGCGTGGTTAGATGAGTATCCAGTACGCATGTGGTCACAAGCACATGATGATGGGTGCAGATATCTCCTAATGACGACTAATATGTCTGAAAGCTTCAACGGGGTCCTTAAAGGGGTTAGAGGCTTACCGATACAGGGGTTGATTGTTCGAACATTTTTCCGGATGAATACTTATTTTGTGCACAGAAGAGAAAAGTCCTTGGCGATGGACACTCCGCTCACCGCGTATTACGAAGATATCTTTCGGAAAAGAGAGCGCAGAGCACAATACTACAGATCCGAAAGGTTTGACACGACGGAGTTTCAGGTGACGGGCGGTAATGGGAATCAATATACCGTGAACTTTAGAGATGAAGGGCTCTCTTCGTGTACATGCGGTCTTTTCCAGCAACAACATTTACCTTGTGCCCACGCAATTGCTGCTGCGAGCAGTATGCATACCTCACATTACAATTTTTCTTCCAATTACTATACAGTTTCTAATTACCAAGGTGCATACGATCCAAAATTTCATCCTATACCGGACAATCGCTATTGGCACTATTATACTGCCAACAGACAAACACCGACTGTATTACCGCCGGAAAAAAATATAAGGCCCGGAAGATCTAAGGTACGTCGAGATCGAATGACAATGGATGCTGATCCTCAGCAAAGGCAATCCAGATGTAGCCTATGCAAACAACCAGGCCATTATAGGACCAGATGTCCAGGATATGCATCAGGGGCGGGACCTTCAGGATCGTGACAAGTGCACTCAGATTTTTTTGTATTATAAATTTGACGGATTCATTTTGTTATTATAAATTTGACCGTCGATATAGCATTTACATTTTACAAATAGATAGGATTTTTTGGAATTGTAAATTTTGACGGATTCATTCTGTAAAAAACATTGATATAGTGAAATTTTATTATTTAATTTAAATGTTTTTTTTCGTCTATTTACTTTTATTCTATTTTTATGAATTATAATTATAATTATAATTATAATTATAATAATAATAATATTATAATTATATAATTAAGAATTATAATTATAATAATATTATGATAATAATTATAATTATTAATTAAATTAATAATTAAATTAATTTTTTAAAATAAAAAAAAGGGGCGGGTTTTGGGAACCCGCCCCCTATACAAATGTATAGGGGGCGGGTTCCCAGAACCCGCCCCCTATACAAAAGTATAGAGGGCGGGTTCTGGGAACCCGCCCCCTATACATTTGTATAGGGGGCGGGTTCCCAGAACCCGCCCCCTATAGTGGGGGATGGGGTGGGCCAGGTGGGGTGGTTCGAAACCATCCTATTTCGCTAATTAAAATTTATCCTCCCTATTTTAATAATATTATTTTAAATTAATATTATTTTAAAAAAAAACCCTAAGGTTAGAGTTTCGTTTTTGGTATATATATTGTCGGGCCGGGTTTGGAACACCCCATCCGATAACCGTTTAGTGGGTTTTTTTCTTGTCCCGATCCGACCCGACCTAGCTCATAAACCGACAAAATTCGGTCGGTTCTGATATAATTTGCACAACCATGGATGGAAGACATGGGAGTCATATATAATAATGCCATAGCATGTTTGAATGTCGCATAAGAACAGCAGCACTGTGCACACCTCCACAACAAACTTAGAAGAAGCACAAGCGACATTCGCATTGCTGCTAACAACAATCACAAATGTACACAACATTGCTAGCCAATCCTCATGTAAAAGAAAGAGCAACCTCCAACCTCTGCCGAGCTGGACAAGTGCGTGCCAAATTCTTTAGCCTGCAAAAGTTACGCAAAAATCAAGGGAAAATGCTAGAGACATATAAAGGCACCACACTTTAAATTCCTACACAACATACATAATTAAGATGATGCTGATGTCTTAATATATTGCATATATGGCAAAGTGCTGAAATATTAATATTAGCTAGCGCCAAAAAAAAACAACATTTAGCTGTTGTTTGGCTGTTAGCAATTAGTTTCTGATATCTTTTCATTGAGAAATATGGTTCATCTTTAATCTTTGTCCCATCAATATTCATAGCTGATTTAAGAAGATGTGCTTTTGCGGATATAATACTTGATGTAAGAGGGTGCAAACCCCAGACTTCCCACTTAACTGCAAGAAAATTTTACCAACTAGGTTGTGGTGGCACTCGGTTCCTGAATTCTATTGAATATATATAAGATGATTTCATTTTGAATCACAATATATATTCGGATCATCAAAGTTATGTACGGTATACTAACGAATAACCATACATCACTAACCGTTGGTTTTAAAGTTTTATTGTGAATTTAACACTTTGATGGAGTTTGAGTTTCTTTGATGGATTTCTCTTAGTTCCACATTGAAAATGAGGCTGGAATTTCATGTGTACATATATAACGATCACACTTCTACCTGTCAAGCGTGTGACAAGACATAGAGATGGCCTCACGCGCGCACAAGCCAAGCTTATGCTGAAGTGAGAAATGAGCGGGCCGATCAGAAAACCCTTAGCGTTGAGAACGAGCTCGGAAGACTCGGCCCCGAGTACATTGAGATTTTGTGGAGAAAATGGAGACAGCGTAAAATCCTCTGTTTACTCTTTATAAAGCTAGCTAGTGTTCTCCTGCTTTTTCTTCTCTCAAAAAATAGATGCATTCGTTGCGAGGCGGAAATCTATTCTGAGCAGAGTGTCATTAGGAAGCACCATGATAAGTTCCTCGATCTTGTTGATTATATTCCAATTTGATTTTATTTGAGGTTTTTCAGTAATTATAAGGACAGTGTCATTGAGATTTTGTGGAGAAAATGGAGACAGCGTAAAATCCTCTGTTTACTCTTTATAAAGCTAGCTAGTGTTCTCCTGCTTTTTCTTCTCTCAAAAAATAGATGCATTCGTTGCGAGGCGGAAATCTATTCTGAGCAGAGTGTCATTAGGAAGCACCATGATAAGTTCCTCGATCTTGTTGATTATATTCCAATTTGATTTTATTTGAGGTTTTTCAGTAATTATAAGGACAGTGTCATTGTGGCAGCTTCATACCCTTTTTGGTATATAAAAAGAAGCATTTGGGCTCAAGCATGAGCTTTCACAAAAAAATCCAAACGAAACAATATGAGAAGCAACAAGAAGCCAAGTTCAGAATTGGGCACTAGATACTTGAGTGAAGAAGACGTTATGAAAGTAATGCACAGGATTGAGAAAGTCAAGGCCAAGGAGAAGAGAAAGGTCGAAGATCAAGGAAATGGCCCAAGAGAGAGGAAGAGAGCAAAGGCGACCGAGAAAGACAAGGAGTCGACCAACGTCGTTGTTCAAAAGGCAATTGAACGAAGCGAGCAAGCGACGGCCATCTATTTGGGGATTGCATTCCCCAATGGTCTGTCTTTGGCATGGAACATATCTGGATCGTAAGTAAAGCGGATGTTTGTCTAGTCTTTTTCAGTTAGTTGTGTCTGCGTCATCGCCGCCGCCGCTCCTCGAGGATTGTAGTGTTATAAGGACTTAGCTTGTACATACCTTATTTTTTTTCAAGTCAGCAAGTGTGGGAGCTTGGTGATACCCACACTTCCTTGGACAAGGTATCTTATGAGTACTTTAGTCAAATATTCCGTTGGTAAGTCTCTCTTTTGTTCATAGTCTACTTGTTGATATGCAAAAACCATGAACATTAGGTTGATAAGTTGGGTTGAAACTATGTCAACCTTACATTGAGGCTTCTCATTGCAAATTGTAAGAATTTTTAGATCCCAAACAATTCGGAAAACAAACACAGAATCTTTGAGAAGAAAGGATAATATGAAAAACACAACCAAACACAAGAAATTCTTCCAACTTCTCTGTTTATATTCAACTTAATACGAATTACAAAATTTTCTACTTCTCTTCTTCTTCCTGAACAAAATACCATAATCAATCTATATTTATAGGCCTAGAATTCCTAAACCTATTCCAATTAGTATCTCATCAAATCTCCGAAATAATCTCTAACAAATCTCTTCACAAATATTCTAACAAATTTTCAAATAACTCTCCGATAAACTTTCCTAGTTAATCTCCATAACGAATCTTCACCAAAACCAAAATCTAAAAGGTCTCGTCGACAGACGTTTGAGCCGGCTCAAAATTACCTCGATCCGTCTCATACAAATAGAGAGAACTATATAACTCCAGACATGTTGTGAGCCGTCTCAGAATTTACTGAGCCATCTCAATTTCTCGAGATTGAGAATATGAGGCAAACTGAACAAATCTCCACCTTAACTTGTATTCAACGAGCTATTTTCTATCTTCTCTTCACAACTTCCACCCACGACATTTTCTGAGTTTTGTACAAAGCTCCACCTTGATCCAAGATTGTTCTTCCAGGCACAGGCTTCCCCATAAGTTGATATATATCGTTTAAGATTTCGACTCCTTTCATCACAACACCATTCTTCTGGCACACCTTCAATACTTCACTTTGAGCAATAATTGTGTAACCTTTTTTATCCAATCTCCCAAGCAAAATTAGATTCTTTTTCAGTTTTGGGACATATCTGACATCTCCAAGAACTCTCTGCTTCCCATCAAACATCTCCATCTTTACGGTGTCCATGCCATCCACTAGTACTTCAGAGTCATTCGCTGACATCACCGTCTCTTTTTTCTCCTCAATCTCATCGAACCACTCCTTATTTGAACATACAGGAAAGGATGCTTCTGAATCCATATACCCCATATCTTCCTTTTTAATTTCTCCATTACTAATCATAAACATATCATACTTTATTTCGGCATCGTAGTCCACATCCGCTTGCTCTTCCACTCTAGATCTCTTTAGATCATCTAAGTCCTCCTTCAACTTGGGGCAATCGGATTTAAATTGACTCATCTCGTTGCGGTGACGACACCTTATGTTCAAAATATCATTTGTAGGCCGCGATCTCTGATTTCTTTCATCGTTGTTTTGTTCCTTCCTTCACTTCGGACCCTCTCTTATAATAACCGCAGATGAATCAGATGGTCTACTTGATGATTTCCTTAGTTCTTCATTCAAGAGACAATTTGTTACTGCACTCATCGAAATAACTCCATCAAGAGACGAGTTGCTCAAAGAAACTACCCGATTTTCCCAACTATTCGGAAGGGAACTCAACACTATAAGCGTTTGCATCTCGTTTTCAATCGGCATTTTCATGGCTGCTAGTTTATTCACAATATTCTGAACTCCGTTCAAGTGCTCCGCTATTGAGGAAGCTTCCTGAAACTTCAGATTCATCAATTCTCTCATTAGAAAAGTCTTGCTCGTAGCTGTTTTTCTCTCATAGAGATCTGTCAATTTCTTCTATAATATCTCTGTTGTCTTTTTCGACGACACATGGTGGAACACCGAATTTTCGATCCATCCTCGAATAAGACCCTTCGTTTGTCGATCCATCCTTGTCCAATTTTCATCAGATATTTTCTCTGGTTTGACGCTAATCCCAGCAAGAGACACATCCAAATCGTCGAGACACAACATGTCCTCCATCCTTGGCTTCCATATCGACCAGTTTGTGTTATTCAAACACATCCTTATTTGATTTGAGTTGTCTCCATCTTCGTCATTCTTTTCTCAACCAAGCTCTGATACCAATGTGTAAGGATTTTTAGGTCCCAAACAATTCAGAAAACAAATACATAATTTTTGAGAAAAAAGGATAATATGAAAAACACAATGAAACAGAAGAAATTCTTCCAACTTATCTTAATACGAATTACAAAATCTTCTACTTCTCTTAAACTAAATACCATAATCAATCTATATTTATAGACCATAACTCTCAACAAACTTTCCTAATTAATCTCCAAAACGAATTTTCACCAAAACCAAAACCAAAACACTCGTTGATAGACATTTGAATCTGCTCAAAATTACCTCGAGCCGTCTCAAACAAACAGAGAGAAATATGTAATTCCGAACATGTTGTGAACCATCTTAAATTCTAGAGATCGAGAATATGAGGCAAACTCAACACAAATTGTACTCTAGCAAACCCTATCACAGGAAAAAGTATTCAAAGTGGGAGATTTCGGGTATTTAATTCACTACGAGCACTAATTGACATAAAAATAAAATTAAATAAATAAGAGAATAAAAATCCAAGAGCATGGCAAATTGATATTCAATTTAATGATTAAGATTTATCCAGTTTAGGAGGGAAATAACTGATAAATTGCTACACCCAAACAGAATATTAAATACATTGAATTACACTAAACTACCCTTAACAAACGACGTTCCCTAATAAAGCACCTTAAAGTTATTTTATTACGGTAAAACCCCCTTAAACTTTAGCTCCAAGGGAGCTTACCATAATTTTTTTTTTTAACTTACTGATAGTTAAATGGAAAACACTCGTAGTCAAGGGAAGTTTGTATAATTTTGTAACTAGAAGAAAAGATATAAATAAAAAGCATAATGAAAAAAGGAAAAAACAAACATAAGCAGTAAATTCCTTCATACATATGTTTATTTTTCCCTATTCATTATAAACACTCGTCTCAATGTGAAAGATGCTCAAAATGATGCTTTTCTTACATCTTACATTTTCAGTCTTACATCACAATCTCCGGCTTCACAAAATGCGATTTGATTGCCTTATGAGGAAGAACCACAACACCATTAAGATACATCGTGTCACTAACATGCACATCCTCTCCAAGTACGGCCATACTACTAACCAACGCAGACTGCCCGATTGTGGAGTGTTGCCCGACAATGCTGCCCGAGACATGAGCCGAGCTCTTAACCCTAACCCCCTTCATAATCGCACAACAAGAAAGCCTAACTCTGGCCTCAATGACACACCCAGGCCCCACCGCCACATCAGGCCCGATCAAACACCCGTCACTAATCCATGCGGTTTCATCAATCAACACATTGCCGATAATATTGGGCCCCACCGCAAGATTTTGAGGGAATTTTCTTCTAATATAATCTAAGAAAAGACTGAGGCCAGTTAGATAGTCTTTTGGTTGACCAATGTCCATCCAAAAATCGTTAGAGACCATTGCGTATAGGCTGCCTTTGTTTGCAATAGAAGGGAATATTTGATGCTCCAAGGATGTGGGTTGTAGTGGGATTTGGTTGAGAATGGAGATGTTTAAGAGGTAGATTCCTGCGTTGATTTTATTGCCAACAAATGTTTGCGGTTTTTCGACGAATTTCTTGACTTTTCCGGTTTCTTCCTCGAGGAGAACCACGCCGTATTTTGATGGTTCAGCAACCTGGTATGATCAGAACAAGTGTAGATCCAAATTGATGTGTTAGCTCTGCCGTTTCAAATATCTATATTTATTATATCATTTGAGATAAAGTAAGACATGACAAAGAACGAGATGGAATAACCATTTTCTTATCGATGATCAATTGGGAGGCCTCAAACCTAGATAGCAACATCAGAAATAGCAGTATACAACAATAAGAGCAAGTAAATAGAAACCAAAGGTAAATTTCACTAAAATACCTTAAATATGGTTTTTCTAACTAAACTGCCTTCCATATTTTTACTGCAGTAAATTCCTTTAAACTTTCCTTTTACGGGAGTCTTTTACACTAAAAATACCCTTGCTAGCATTTTAAGGAAGTTTAATATAAGGTGGTATTGGTGATGACATTTACTGTAAAGTAAAAATTAATGTTGGGGCATAAATTTGCAATAGGAAAGGACTGGAAACAATATGATGCTGAATGTATTTTTGTCGCAATGAACATACACGTGTATAAGGGCTTCAGTTCATGAATAGGTATAAAAAAAAAAAATTTGACAGAGAGGATGTTGCCAATCTCAGCAACAATCTCAGCAATGCTATTTAAGATTGTATTAAATGAAAATGGATATGCTGAATTTTCACGGGCGGTGTGCTTGTCATGTGTGCAAAGTATTTGATAATGGCTTTTGGCTATAAATTGTAACTATATGGCAAACATGATCACAATATGAGAACCACAGCTCGGGAGCCTGTCTCATGTGCATGTTTTTCTTTTCCTTTTTCTAATTTTTTAACATACAAAATGGTTTATCCTATGCATCAAGAAATTAAAGTTTGCGCTGGAGGATGAGAATCATTCTCGATGGGTTTTTGAAGCTCAGAGTTCAATCCAAGGGCAAGGCTTTACATAGGTAAACTCCCTCCCTCCCTATCCATCTCATGCACACAAACACACATGCATGTGACCCATTTTACATAAGACTTTGACTCACTTTGAGATTTATGCAATCAATTATGAATAAAAGCTCTCATTTATTTCTATCGTGATATCATTGTTTACACGATTTCAAAGCAGATCTGATGGCTAAAAACTTGATAAGATTAGTTTCCAAATCCTATCCAGTGGATCGTAGTCTCTCTAGCTAATCCTATTAGGTCATGCCTCAATTCTTATTGTAAGGCCAATTTCTCAAACGGACAACACGTCAATGTTATGGGATGCGATATGCGTTTTCATACGCCCAAAGACCGCATAGCGCATAAGAGATTATGCGTCGCATATGCGACCGCATATGCAATTTGCATTATTTAAATTAAAAATTCCAAAAAACATATTAATAATAAAAATGAAATTATTACAGAAAAAATGTTAAATATGTGTTCAAAACATTTAGTGTTTATAATTTAAATGTAATGAGTATTATTGAATTATTAAGTAATTAATTTTTTGTTGAGAAAAAAAAATTAATTACATGAAATTCTAGGGTTTCTAAAAAAATAAACATAAAAATTAAAGAAAAAATATACATTTTTTTGTTGAGAAGAAGCTAAAGAGCTTTCTCAAGTTGATTGCCTAAAAAGACGATGTCTTACCGGAGTTCTCATCGGAGAGCAAAGAAGAAGAGATTGGAGACGAGCTCTAGTTTGATATGGGATGGAAAAGGAGGAATAATTTATTTAGCTCTTTAAGAGGTTTAATAGATGTACTTAGGAATGTAAACGGATATGATATATGTGTAACCATATCTGTATCTGGTAGTCGTTGACGGATGCAGATACGGATACAGATAATGAAAACCACTATCCGTGTTTGAAGAAATTCGAATATAGATACTAATATAAAACGAATATTGTAAAATTCATATCCATACATAGTATAAAAAGTTGGATATTAAATTGAATACGGATACGAAAGGAATGTGTAACCATATTCGTATCCGATTATCACTGACGGATATGAATAGTCATTGGAATTGAAAATCAATATCATTATTTTAAAAAAATCGAATACGAATATGGATTCTATTCAGATTATTCGTATCTGTTTACATCCCTAGATGTACTTGAGTTATTGGTTTTAGGTTTTGGATAAAGATATTATAAAACCCCCACACGCGTTTCATAACCTAATTCAACCTTAAGTTATTATGCGCTTTATGCGGCCGCATAATGCAATATGCGGCCGTATAGCAACTATTAAATTTAATTTAAATTCAAATTAGTTAGGATTTAAATCTAATCTCTTTAATTTAAATTTAAATCTAATCTCTAAATTAAATTCATATTTATCTCTAATTTAAATATGGATTTATCTCCTAGAATTTATTTACCCTATAAATATGACGCTTTCTCTAGGGCTTATGAATCCATAATTCTCTAATAACCTAGGTCTTGATTAGAGTGGGAGAGAGCGGCCAAGCATGGTCGTGAGATAGAGAAATGTTTTGTAAGAGAATGCATTTCTTTGTAAAAAAAGGGTGAGTAGTCAATGCAATCTCTTGTAATTCTTTCTCATAGTGGAAGTTTTCGTCGCGGTTTGCAGGATTAGGTGCTAGTTGCACCGAACCTGGATAAATCTTATGTGTTGTTGGTGGTGTATTCTTTTTGTGTGATTTAATATCCGTCGGATGGTCCTTTTTAATCTACCCTAAACAAAGGCCTTTGATTTCCGCTACTTATAGATATGTAATCCTTACAACAAGTGGTATCAAAGCGTCAAGTTCGTGTTTTGAAGTTGATTGAGGAGATGACTTCTACAAATTACGGGATAGAAAAGTTCGATGGGCTCAATAAATTCAATTTATAGAGATTAAAGATGACGGCACCACTAAAACAACAAGGTGTGCACAAGATTGTCTTTGTGAAAGACAGAATTCCGGTGATGACCGCAGCAGTTGAGATTGAAGAGATGAAAGAAAAAACTCACAGATCGATCCAGCTTTCAATGGCCGATAAGGTTCTTTACGAAGTGGCGCAAAAAACAACAACGGCAGGATTGTAGAACAAGTTGGAGTCCGTTTACATAGGAAATCTCTTACTAACCGATTCTATCTAAAGCAGTTCATGAAGCGCGTAGAAGTTCTTCGGTTCGGATTAGGCGGAGGGTTCGCTTCGCAGGAGCTCACAGGATTGCAGGCCGAAGAGGATCGTGCATGAGTACACGTTAGGAGATCCTCGGTCAGATGGTATTGTAAGGCGGATGATTCAGACATTTAGGAATGTTAGAATTATTTTTTTAAGTAGAGTTGAGTTTAAAATTAAAGAAGAGCTAAAGAGTGATGGGCTTTTAATGATGAGTGGGTTCCAACAATAAGACTCAAGTCTTGTTGAGATGTGACCCATTTTATATTTTATACCCATATGTTTCTTTTATTGTTTCCAATGTGGGACTATCTTTAAAGTCCTATTATTTGGTTTTTTTTACCTTCAACACCCCCCTCACGTGCAGTTATCACCTTTTTCTTTTGGTGTGGTTGTCACGCGGAAAGTACAACACTTGGTAGTATCGTCGAGTCGAGTTTGGATCCAACCATTGGCTCTGATACCATATCAAAGTTATTTTTTAAAGTAGAGTAGAGTTTAAAATTAGAGAAAAATTAGAGGAGTGATGAGCTTTTACACATGGCTTTTAATGATAAGTGAGTTCCAACAATAAAACTCAAGTCTTGTTAAGATGTGACTCATTTTATATTTTATACCCATATATTTCTTTCGTTGTTTCCAATATGAGACTATTTTTAAAGTCTCATCATTTGGTATTTTTACTTTCAACAAGAAAGAAAAGAACTTTACGTCTTACGGCCGGGTTTTCCGAAGGAGTTTCGGGCTGAAACCCTATCTACTGCCGAGTACCTCATCATTCGATCACCATCGACGATGGTAGATATGAGAATTCTCGAAAAGCTATAGACTGGGGGGCTGAGAATTACTCAGGACTTCATGGAATTCGATGCATCGAAAAGCCGAGAGTCGAAAGATATTTTCTTGTCTACTTTGAAAGTGGAGCAAAAGGGTACAAGTTGTGGTGTTCTAGGACCCAGAGTGGAATAATCAGCCAAGTGACATTCGTTCAGTCTGCAATACTTCGAAGAAAACAGACTCGGTCAGATGGTGAACGGAGAACAGGTATGCCGCCAAGCGAGGTGGAGTTCGAAGTTCCAGTCTAGGTTATACAAGATGAGATGGTTGGTACTTCAATTCAGATAAAGAGTCCAGTAGAGCCAATGATACGAATGTCGATGATAGTTTGACGCACACGAGTGGTTAGGGACGAGTCTTCAAGACAAGAGGATCGGGAGTCCGACAGAAAGACTGCATGTTTGATTTATGACATAGAGAGTGTCATAGATAGGGAGTTGCGTCAGTTGCAGCAGAGTATCAAGCAGGTTCTAGCCCGCGGTGTTTTAAAAAACGGCCGCTTAAGCGCTTAAGCGGCCGAGCAGGTTTCGCCGCTCTGATTTATCCCGTTTAAGCGGATGATATTGCATAATCTATTTTATTGATGTACACACCTCATAAGTGTTATAAAGGGTATATAACTATTGTTATTGGAGTAAAAATACACAAATACCAATTAATACAATATTCCATATTTTCTTTTTCTCTTTTTCCGCGTTCCAATTTTTCGTGCTCGACTCGATAAATCCCACGGTTGTCGAGCCGATTTTAAGACACTTCAAGATTTAGGTTTCAAAGCTCCAAAATTTTAGATTATCAACTTCAAGAAGTCGAGATATAAATCGATTTCGAACAATCCTTGAGTTTTCTATTTCGATTTCAAGTAGTTTTTGAATTTCGATCATGAAATTCCAATTCAATTTCGACTCCATCTGGTTTCGAGCTACAATCTTTCAAATACTTTTTTTAATAATTTGATAAGTATTTTTACTGATTTAAGCTATGATACTTGATGTCGGGTATCGAAAAGCTTATAAGCACTATATAAGCTAATAAATTCTTAAAAAATCAATTTTGCATTGAATTATTTGAGCACATTTTAGAAAATAATATATTGTCTGAACAAATTTGTTAAATTTTGGGTTAAATTTAGGTATTTCCTAGAACAAAAGCAGCATAAAAATAGTTAAAATGTAATGAAAATCATTATTTATTGATAAGAAATGAATATTGATAAAACACCTCTGATTTTTGAGCCGCCTGAACGGCCGCTTAAGCGGCGCTTAAACGTGTTGGCTCCTCGACCGCTCCACTTTTTTCCGCTTTTAAAACACTACTAGCTCGTTATAGGATGAAAGAGATTCGACCCGTGTCTTCTCACTTAGAGACGCACTTCGGATTTTCGGCGATATTATCATCAGGTATAGAATACGCTGGTGATAGGGACAGATGGAGATCGATGATGGATTACATGTTGGGCACTGATGCGATGCTAGGGAGATCAACAATTCAATCCTGAATCGCGGTTTCAAGAATGTTGGCATGTTTGATAGCTGTCATGCAAACAATCAGGGAGGCCATCTATTTACGAAGGTTGTTGGATTTGGATGTTTCAGAGGGGTGAGTGTTTTTCTTAGAGGCCAAGAAGAATGTGATACCTCTTACAAAGATTGGTATCCTAGATAATCTAGCAGACGCATTTCTGAGATCGTTCCGGTGAAAGTTCAAATTTTGCTTAGTAGATTGTTAAGGTGCTTACGGGCACAAGACGACGAGCACAGAGTTCTAAGATGTTGAGAAAGTGAATAGATTACGATGAATTTGAATCAAGATAGAGATTGTTGAATTTGATTTATATTCGAATTAATTAGGATTTAAATCTAATCTCTTTAGTTCAAATTTAAATCCGATCTCTAGTTTAAATTCATATTTATCTCCAGTTTAAATTCATATTTATCTCCAAGCATATATTTATCCTATAAATATAAGGTTTTTTATAGGGTTTTTTGAACAATCCATAATTCTCTAATAATCTAGGATTTGATTAGAGTGGGAGCGGGCGGCCAAGTGCAGTCGTGAGATAGAAAGAGGTTTTGTAAGAGAGGGTATTTTTTTATAAAAGATGGGTGAGAAGTCAGTGTAATATCTTGTAATTCTTTCTCATAGTGGAGGTTTTCGTTGCGGTTTGCAGAATTAGATGCTAGTTGCGCTGGATACTTCTTTTTCAATCTACCCTAAAACAAAGATCTTAGATTTTCCACTGCGCATGGATACGTAATCCTTACAACAGCAACTTCTATGCATCAAGGCAAACTTTTTCGCCGCAGATTCCAAGAAAACCACCGTTTTCATGCGCCAAGGGGGTGCATTTGCATATGCGATCGCATAAAACGCATTTTTCAACACTACAACGCGTCATGTTTTTTTATCAATCTATAACGATCATCACGATCTACATGTTTTAGAAACTATATATATGAAAAATCATGAGACTTGGTGATCTCTAACACAACCATCAAGCAATCACATTTTTCATGTACCGAAAAGCCAATGGTTCTTTAGTCCACTTGGTTGGTGGATGTGCTAGAAGTCTTAAAATCTTGTGAATAATTGATACATAAGCTATCTGAAACACGTGTATCATAATGACCAGTAAGGATCGGTGAGAAACACAATGAGTTGTATGTTTAAGAAGTTGTCCTCAAGATAAGAAATGAGGCATAGCCTCATTGGATTAACTCCCTGCACACACTGTTGCGGGGTAAAGAGTGTCACCATTGGAACTTCTTATGGTGATGAGACATATGACAACATGCTATTAATTCATTTGTCTTTTTCTATGCTACTCATAAAGATTCTTGAACTTGCAAAGCAAACTTACATATGGATCAATGAATAATGCATTACCATGTGTCCGCCACTATAGAAAATTCATACAGTGGGAATGTACACTCCGTTTTCGCGCGCACACACAGTTTGTGTGCTTAATTTACTAAATCCTTTTGAGGTCAGATGAGCATATGATTTGACAATGGTTAGTGACTTCTAAGATGTTCACTATTAACACTCCTTTTTTTATATATCGAAAACTGGTCTGCAGAACGAATCACATGGTTCAACTCCATCATCGCCACCGGCAACTGCAATTGTAAAGGCATAAAAGGCCACTAGAGCCAACACATTTGCTCTCATGTGTACAAAGTAGAGAAGATCCTTTCTCTAACGTAAAAGATCAACACCGGCACAATACTTGCGAATGTAATTTTTTTGACACTAGCACTTGCATATGTCCAATTATCCAATTGTGCTTTAGTTATGACTTCTATGTTCCTTCATTTACTTTTCTTACCATGAATGAACTATTATCCAATTGTGCTTTAGTTATGACTTCTATGTTCCTTCATTTACTTTTCTTACCATGAATGAACTATTACTTTCAACTTTCAATAAAAGTAATCCTTGATTTGGGTATTTTTGGAAACACGTAAATGATAAGGAAACATATATGACAGATTACTCTCTCTCTCTCTCTCTCTCTCTCTCTCTCTCTGCGCGCCTGTGTTTACATATCGGTTCATAACGATCAAAGTTGAATCGTGAGCCAAACCTCGCGAGGGAAGCAGGTCAGGGCCAAAAGCGAGATAAATTAGTATTTATCTATAGGGAATTTTACTAAAAAGCCCCTCCATGCTTCGCTAATTACCAAAAAGCCCCCTCATATTCATATTTACTTAGAAGATCCTCCATCATTTAAATTACACTAAAATACCCTCTAACATGCCAAAAAAGAAAATCTTTTTAGTATCTTCCATTAATCTATTAAAGGGGTTAACGATAAGTATCGGGCTAGGGTTCTAAAGCACCCCAGCCCATCTACTCTTTAAATTCCTAACTTTTCCTCCAACTTGGCTTTAGGATTAGATTTCGATCAAAAATATCTCAAAATAATAATGAAATCTGACATGTCTTTCTTAACTTTCTCCAGCAATAAGGTTGTCGAATACCGTTGTCCCTTCAATTGCAAACTTCTGGTTGATGGGCAAGCTCATTCAAAAGGAGAGTGATTTTTTAGCTGCGTTAAATCCCAATCTTCGATTAAATAAGAATTTGGGTTCTTCTTTTGAGAGAACAACCTACCTAAATTCCTAAAAGATAAGAGAGCAGCTCAAAGCTCAAGTTCCATCTCCGTAACGGGACGCTAATTTTAGATGGAACACTAATGAGGGGGCTTTTTAGTGAAATTTAAATGTAGGAGGGCCTTTTAAGTAAATACTAAGTATGATGGGGCTTTTTAGTAATTAGCAAATAATGGAGGGTTATTTTAGTAAAAAGCCCTTATCTGTATATCTATGTATGTCTCTGTGTGCACGAATGCATGTGTGTGTGTGTGTGTGTGTTTATCTATATATCTATGTATATGTACATATGTATGTATACATGTGTGTGTGTGCGCGCGCCCGCACGCGCTCGCCTGTGTGTCTATATATACAGTTTTCAGGAAGTAAATTTATTAATAAGGTGACTACACAGAGGGTGAAGAAGCATTCTACCTTGGTCACGATAATAGATGCTTCCGCTCCACGGGCTTTGTGGAATTCAAGCAATTCTTTAAGAGGATACTCACATGTAATGTCACTGTTAAGGACAAAAAATGGCTTATCAGACTCCTCAAGCAATTTGTGCTTAGCAAGAGCCAACGGGCCTGCAGTTCCCAAAGGTTCATTCTCTTGCGAGCAAGTGATCTTGATCCCAAGCTTCGACTCAAACTCCTCTAAAAAGCTAAGCATTACCTAAGAATAAACGGCTTTCAGTAAATTCACAACGCAGAAATGATTCGCAAATTACTGGAATTGAGTATGGTTTGCACACTTGGGGCTGGTAATTGATGGCTAAGATAACTTCAGTGACTCCAACTGCTTTAAGAGCTTCAATCTAACCAAACAAATGTTGATTAGTACAGTTCATAGTTATTGATAGTAAAAACTTGGCTACATTGCAGGAGATACCCCTCACTATTGGGTGAACAGAAGGAAATACCCGTTGTTCTGAAACCCGCATTTTGCCCCTATTTTAAAGACTGTTATTCCTTCCCATTAAAGTCAAAATGGGATTCCCAAAGTACCCCTACTAAGTAAGAATATTAATTATGAACTGTTAAAGGAAATAATTGCAGGAAAATAAAAGAAGCTTAGGGGTGATTTTGGAAATAAAAGTTTGATTAAACGGAAAACAAAAACAGCTCTAAACTCACAGATGGAAAAGTGCAGGTTTCGAAAAGAGTGGGATTTTTCCTGCTATTCAGCCAAAAGCGAGGGGTATTTAAGGAATATAAGCAAATCTTCATAGTAAAATATATTGATAAATATCTAATGGAATAGTTAAATAAACCTGATGCAAGATCATGGGTTTGTTGGCAAACTCGACAAGAGGCTTCGGGATGCTCAGAGTCAAGGGCCTCAGCCGAGTTCCAAACCCACCAACAAGAATGAGTGCCTTCATAGTGATCCACTCCTGCTCTAACAGTGAAAAGACAAAATCCCTTTCACATATATTGGAAGCAGTTAACAGTCTACTATATTCAATTTTCAAGTGATCGATAAAGAAGGGTATTGATCAAACTATTACAATCTCGGTACGGTAATTGATATATTCCACTAGTGCGCCCCCCCTTAGAGTAACAGATGCCACAAAAAGCAATCAATTTGAGATCCAAAGACGAATTTCTGATTATGTGAAGCATTATACACATCCAACAAGCCTCTGGAATTCAAAATGATAATTTGTCGTAATTAAACATTAGCTCTCTTCATCAACAGGTAGCCATTTTGGGTGTATTTACATATGTGTCGTGGACATTTGCATATTTATTTTCCAATTTACTATACTCTGTTAGTCTGTTCTATTCAATATCATTATGGGGAAAGAGGTATCCATTTATTTTCATAGTTACAATAGTATTGACAATAATTCATCCTATGCAAATCGTTGTATGCAAAAGAAGTATCTTGAGAAATGACAATAATACCGACAATAATTCATTCTATGCAATATCATTGTGTGCGAAAGAAAGTATCCATATTTGAGAAATGACGACAATGATGACAATAATATCAGTATGGGAAAACAAAGTAATTAAACCGCTGTGGAGAAAATATACTTTGCATGTCTACATTATTCCAAAAAGACACAAATATAAATTGAAGATAATGTAGAAAATGTTGGAAACTTGCTTTATCAGAAGATGGAGTATGGGACTTTAATGAAAACTAGGTGATTTATGCAATTCGCTGGATCAATAAGAGAGATTTTTGAGAATGGAGGAATAAATTTGATCCATTTGGTCGAAATGGTGTTGGAAACTTGGAACTACATGAAGATATTGTGAGCATAAATGCACTTTCTCATAAAACAATTCCCTCTTAACAAATTAGAGAACATAAATATATCCCAAAAGAAAAAATTCCCCATCCCTAAAATAAATGGACTTTTAAGCAAAAGCACAAATCGATTTTCTGTTTATAGGCTGCAATAGCTTATGTTAAAAGTACCCACCAAATTTAGATAAAGAAGTAGGAGATAAAAATGCGAGCTTTAACCAAAAACCCTTTTTTGAGGGAGACACCATATAAATAATTGCGCTTAAATCTTTCCCAAAACCTACACAACTTTCACCTTTGAATCCAAAGAAACAAAAATTGCATAAAATTTAGTTCAAACAAGAGAGATTGAAGCAAAGCAACCACCTTTGAACCAGTGAGAGAGAAACCCTTACCCTAGAGAGCGAGCACTGAAGAAGATGACTCTCTCTCTCTCTCTCTCTCCCTCCCCCCTCTCTCTCTCTCTCTCAAGCCGGCAGAATTATTTATATTCCTTTAAAAAGGGAGAAAATTGGGAAAATGAAATAAAATAAAGGGGAAAGAAAAATGGAAAATTTCCCGCGGAATCTTTCTATCTCAGCTGTACACGTGTCATCTCCCAAGTTGCAGCTGGGAATCAATGTCTGGACCAACCGGGACCGTTGGTTTGTTCAAATTATAATCGTACGGTGTGAATTTGCTTTACTGATTTAGGCAAATGTTGTATGTGGCTTGGATTGTTTTCTATCTTTTCTTGTTGAGGACATTGATAATTTGCAACCACAATACAAATCATTTGATCAGTACTATGTCTTATGTTATATATGCCATTGTTTAATTTTATTAGTGCTGTCTACGCTAATTTAAAGGACTTGATCTTCCATATGCAGCCGGTGCTTTTATTTTAAGATTCTATCATCTTTTTCTACAATCAACTGTCGAATTAATATACGGTAATTTTTTAATGTCAGTTTCGCGCGCTGCAGGTCATGAATAAAAAATATATAAGATCAATTTAAAACTCCAAATCCTGTAAGAAACACAAGCCTAAATTTGTTATATATAAAACTGCTTATCCATCAATTCTTACAACATTTACGCTTCAAATTGAGAAATGGATGCTATGTGCATATCATATCTAACGAAAGGCTCAGAAAGATGTTTGAAGTTTTATAATCTACACACAGTAATTGATTGAAATATATCATAATTTTGTGGAGTAATCCAAAAGTCATTTCAAGCATATATACAAACTTGTCCATTTGCATGAAAACATCAATAAGGGTAGCGGAGGCATCAATTTAAGAGCACCTGACGATATAAAGTAACCAAGTTGCTCAAATGTCGCTTTATATATGGCCTCATGTATATATTATGAGATCTCAATGCATATGCCTTCAACGCCACTCCTCCATTTATATTAAATTGACATAGAATCATCATTATCTATCTAATTCTTTTTCATAAAAAATCTTGAAGGATCGGTGACTTGCCTTCTTAATTTTTAAGAGAAATCAAACAAAAAACACCATTATTTTATATACAATACACGTAATTAAATACCACGTCATTATTATTTTATAAGTCTGATGCACGTTGTTAAATTCACCGTTGGTATTTTAGAAATGCAATGCAAATGGTTAAATTAATAAGGAAATTTATAATCAAAATTTCTCCATTTAGGAAATGTAGTAGAATATAAAGCAAGTTTTAATTCTATTCCAAATATTTCGACAAAGTTTACGATCTATAATAAATATATCGATCATCTAATCGATGCCAAATTTCTCTCTCAAGAAATGGAATAGAGTTTTAGATAGCACTTAAAATTCGTTTCATTGTTTTATATATAAAGTCAATATTTCCCTTAAAAAAGGCCCTAATCCTATGTATAAGCTAAACTACACAAGACCCCTCAAATTTTACAATATAACAAGAAACCATCCTAATATTTAAAAGAATATATGCACATTACGCCCCAATTTAGCAGCTCCTAGCATTTTTTTCTTCTGGCACTTTTGTTGCTTCTCTACTGAATTTGCTTTGTAATATACTTTCTGTTATATATATATATATGCCCTAGAGGTCATTGTTTTACATGTGATGTATATTATAGTGGATGCTTGGATATATATAGAGAGGACTTTCTTGCTCGATATGATAGTATGCTATTTGGTTTCACTTTATCTTAACATGTTGACTTGTATTAGTTTACTGTCTTGCTCTCACATGTTGATAAAGCCCTTAGGATATGTACTCGACTGCTGGGACTATGATGAGATCATACTAGTG
The DNA here is from genome assembly GCA_030015575.1 of Agapanthus africanus. Taxonomy (NCBI): domain Eukaryota; kingdom Viridiplantae; phylum Streptophyta; class Magnoliopsida; order Asparagales; family Amaryllidaceae; genus Agapanthus; species Agapanthus africanus. The sequence goes on from CM057339.1 coordinate 13,490,605, forward strand.
GGGCCAGGGTAGTCAACGGGTATATCCTATAACTGTTCCTAGTCGAGGGTGTATCGAGACAGGGCATCGATACACCAGAGTAGACTAGCGTATACGCATCTTGTCCCATATGATGGGCGATGGATGATCCCATATCTATCGGTGTTTGACATCACAGATGGTGTACGGGTACTCAGTGGAGACTGGGTACACTGAACGGACTCGCCGAGAACTCCTAGATGGATATATACCTATCGTCAGATAGCAGTTCTCCGGTGACACTGGTACAGGTTAGTCTGTAGACCCGAGATCGTCATAGAGTCTTGTGTGATTCCACTGTGCTTTGATTTGCACCTTACCACGTCCAAGAGGGCATGCAAAACGGTGGCTTTTGGGTAAAGTCCCGAATCACATGGAGGCAATGAGCGATAGGAGGGGATTCGTCTCTCCCGGTATAGGGAGTTGATGTTGTGCTATGTTCGATTGGTTATAACTGGAAGTCTCTGGCCAGGGCTGATATGGAGTGCTACTGGTAAGAGTTATCAGTAGTTTCTCGACTCGTTATGAGCCTCACATCGACATGACTTATCGGTTACTTGGGTCTGACGTTTACCACCCCTATACTAGATATGCGACATATCAGACGAAGAGACCGGACTGTGCGGTAGTGTTACTGATTGGATTCACAGGAGAATGTACAGACTTGCTTTTTGATCTTCTGATCGATCAATACCTGAGTGGCTGCTACGTTTAGCTGACCGCTTACAGCTTGTGGGTGTTTGATATGATCACCACCTACTGCCGGCGTATTGACGATTCTTTAGAGTCCTACACAGAGGTTTCCTGACTCAGGCAAAACGGAGTAGGAGCGCATATGTGATATGTGCGGGAAATAAATCCTATTAAATGTTGACTGAACCCTACATCAAGTGTTGAGCTATTTGAGGAGAGAGAAGAAAACACTTTAGCGTATGCTCTTACAAGATTAGATTGATTATTATCTTATCTAATCAGGATGTCTCCCACTATTTATCAAATCTTCCTTCAAACCTTAAAAGGTAAGACTAGCCGGGATTAATCACACCTTACAAGTTCGCCAATCTTTCAGCCAGGCCAGTGTTGGTAATTTTAGGGAGGTTCCCCGTGCTTTCGTACAGACCTAATTAAAGTAAACCTCATTTTCCCAGAGGCATAACCCCGTTAACACCTTTCTAGACACCTACTTGATCGGCTAATTGTCCTGTGTAAAAATCTCCCAGGAGTAACTCTTACTCGCAGTGGGTATCGAGATTCAACTATCTCATAGAAGGTATGCAATCTCATTACAAATTTCAACACTTGAAATTCCCGATAATATTTTGCCCCAAGCATCCCATGACCTTGACGGAGGTCAACAAATCATAGGGTGCTAGTCAAGTTTAACCCGTCATTTCTTGATTGAATCAAACCCACCCGCACGACCCTTGACGGAGGTCAACAAGGCCGTACGACTACCCTAATCCAATCTGCATCATATGCATAAACAGATAAATACTAGTTAGCTACCGCACACTACGCCTTGACGGAGGTCAACAAACGTAGCACGAATACTAAGTAGGACTTATCTGAAATGACGGAGGGCTACGTCAGGTTTTTCTGAAAACCTATTGCGTAATGAACTTGATATCGTTGTAGAAACAAGTGATTTTTGAAAATGAGTGATTTTTAGGCTTTTTTAGTTTCGCTAAAGAGGTCACTCCCAGTGAAGGGATCTCAGCTCTTTCCTTATCGAATAAGGTGCAGGGTATATCATATATACCGCTATACAAAGCAAGACTGTAGCTACCATTTTTATAAAGTTTTGATTCTACAACATCTTTTAGGTTTTTTTTCTTTTATTAATCTCATTAATAAATCCCATCAATTATGCTTCCTAAGTATCACAGAAACGAAAGCAGTAATATTTATATATCATCATATATATATAGTATAAGCATTCGTCTCAGGCAGTAATATGATCTCATCACAGAACATTGCAGCAGAAGATAACATATGAAATATTGGATATACTAGGACGTCCGTATTTTATTTCGAGCCTGTATAAAACACGGATTCTACGGTCGCGATGAATAGCCAAACCCACATCCCTAGACCCCTACGAGAGCAGCAAGCAACACAGCTAATTTTAGGGTTAGGAGACCCGGTCTCGACTCCTCGAGATGACCTCCCACTAGACCCTAGAACCCGGTTACTTGTGCTCCTTTTCTCGGGTCTACCTAATTGGAAAAGTAAATAATATACAATGGTGACATCATCCTCAACCCGGAAGTACCCCAATAAAAGAATATTACATACAATGAATTTTACATGAATGAAAATAAAAACCCTCATCTCACATAAAACCCCCGGCTATTCAAAACATGACGATCCAATACAACATATCACAACAACACATAATATCTCATATCATCAACGTAAGCAAGTATGCGTATCCCGATTGTTGTTGATGTATAGCAACGAAGCCGGCGATACACCACATACTACGCTTACAGTCACAGAAAAGAAAGTGTAAAACTACAACATTTGGAATCCACAATCACTTTAGACATCTTAAATTCGAAATATCACATACTTCGCATTTCATGCCTAACTATATGAATTCCACATATTGTATCGCATTCAAGATAAATAGACAATGTTAAACTTTCCGATCGAATAAACAAACACCCAAGATTTCCCAAATAACTCAACACTTGAGCGGAGTTCAAAAATCCCAGAACATGTCACAACCCCAATGAACCAGCCTAGAAGAGTCAAACCAACGCCTCACATGTGGCAACGCTAAACTACCACAAACCCAAGGGTTCAGTGGCAGTTTTGACGGTCACATAATCGAGTTAAGGTTACGTTCTTCTAGAGGGTCTACAGATACGCTAGAATGATTTCCCGAAAGTTTTAAACAGTGGAAAAATTGAGTTATTGATATCCGTTCGAACCTTTTAACACGTTCTAAATTACTCGAAAAACTAAACGATGTTAAACTTTCCGATCGAATCAACGAATTTTTAAGATCTCCAGAAAACTCAACACTTGAGTAATATTAAAATCTCCCAGAAGCATGTAGTTACCTACGGATGTAACCTAGAAATATCTATCCCTGATACCCAAGTACGGCCGCGGAACCGCCGCGAAAAGCATGGTATTGCCGTGGTTCCGCGGCGACTTGAAGGAATTAGGGGTTCGTATTTCACAGTTCTCCATAGAATCGCCTGCTTATTTTTTTGAGTATTTTTAATACGGAAAAAACTATCTTTTTAAAAAAATTCCATAGAGAGGGTCAAATATGACGTTTCGGGGTTCGATCGGACTTTTAACTTCGTCTACACATCGCCTAATGCTCTAGCTTGGCTTTGATACTACTGTAGGGTTAGTATAGCAACTTGAGAAGATTTTGGCAAGCATCAAACATGCTACGTTAAAATTTTTGGGGTGCTAAACAAACCCTAACCAAAATCTTAACTAGAGAATTAGGTTAAACTTGCATGTAAACAACTTTACGTCTAAGAGAAAAGGATTATAACCTTTATAGTCCGCTCTTTCGCTTCATAAGCTCCGAGTAGTAGTCCCTTCGCCACGATCCATGATCTCCCGGACTCAAGAGAGGCTCCACAAGCCGAATGATCCATGCTTGCTTGAAGTCTTCCTTTCCGAAGATGATCTACCTTGAAGAATCTTTAACCCAAGTTTACAGTTCACTAAACAACTTATTAGAGAAATGAACACCCTAATCTAAGTGGCTAGAATAGATGGGGATGATGAAGTAGGAATTTTGCTCTCTTTTATTTTCAATTTCTCACTAATAATCACCACAAAAGAAAAGGCTGGTAAGTTTTTCAAGGAGGAAGAAGAAGATCAAACCTTTTGTGATGAATAATGAATTATTGCTATGGTTCCAATTGCAACCCATGAGTTAAGAATGAAGGGCTTAACTCATGTAGAGAATAAACCTAAGGTAAAGGGTTTGGGTTGGGTTAATAAATATCAACACAAATATCTTTAGCATAAAACAAAAGAAAGTTTCTTGAAGCTTCATGAAAAAGCTAACCCAAATGCTAACCCAAATCAAACCCTAACTTGTTTTAATCTCCACAAATCATGTAGCATTTGTAATCATAACTTATTACAATATCATATATCACATATACAATATATTTTTATAACAAAAGAAAATAATACAATTAACATAAATCGCATATATATCAATGTATTATCCGGTGAGAAAATGAATCAATAAAGAGAGCTTATATTAGTTAATGTAATGTAATATATCACATATATTAATATACATTAAATTATCGAATCAACACTTGATCCGACAATCCAGCTATATCGCATATAACCGACCAATACAACATGTACCGATTCATCAAATCAACACTTGATCCGATGACCCGGCTATATCACATATACCCGGCCGATATCATATATCGTAAGAATAGAATACGGTATCAAATATCGTATTATTCTCGGTCCCGCACATATCACATATGTACTCCTACTCCGTTTTACCTGAGCCAGGAAATCTCTGTGTAGGACTCTAAAGAATCGTCAATACGCTGGCAGTAGGTGATGATCATATCAAACACCCACAAGCTGCAATGTCACGACCCGAAATAGTCCGTGACTGGCACTTGAATCATATGAAGCCTATAGGACCCCATCTAATTCAAGTAAGCCAAAAGCCCAGAAATCTAAAACCATTTTAAGGAGTAAATAAGAAACTAGTTTTTCAAGAAGTAAGGAAAACATGTTTTAAAAACAAGGTTTTAAAATAAGTAACCGAATATGCAATTTAAAATCTATATTCTTTTCTAAAAATTTCGGCAGAGTTTCCTTTGTAAATAATGGCCCCGAACGGGGTACAACAAGAATAATATATATACAATGATAAAAGGTATTCCCAAACGGGAGCTAGCTCTTCGTCAATCGATGGTCACAACCACACAAGCAATATAATATACAACGCCGAAGGGCGAGGATCAAAACTCAAAAAAAAAAACTCAAAATCAACATGAAAACTATAATACTACAACGTGCGACTCTAAGGTCGAAATAATACATAACTGGTTTTCTAAGTCTGAAACAATATACAAGTTTTGGTTGATGGAATTTCTAGATACAACTGAATAATACATGTACAATAGTGGTTCTGATGCAAAAGAACCCACCTACCAAAGCAAATCACACAGAGATGAAGCAGTGTGCCAGAAAAGCCGCAATGGAACCTGTACGGCAAAACCTGCAAGAACTGTGGCACAACGGGAGTGCGTTGCCAACTCGTGAATAGAAAATATCACAGAGCAGAAATCATATGTATGACACAATCCTAGGTCAATACAATCAATATATATAAATTTCAAATGAATAAGTCTGAAGCATGATAAGGTGGCAATGTAACATCTATACATGAGTGTAGTGCCAAGTGCTCGTGCCAGTGCCTCAGATAATAATATATCATAAGTATGAGGTATGATCAATGTCGACTATATCATGAAGTTTATGAAAAAGTGGATATCATTCAACCAAGTAATCAATGTCAATATATGTATATGGAAATCGTCCACGTGTCACCCAATGAAAATAGGCATCATGCATCTAAACATCATAAACATATGCATGGAAGTATGAGAATGTAAATCAACAGGTGTCGCTCGCGACATATCAAAATCATGGAACCTTAGTGTCAAGCATCGACACTCGAAAACATCATGAAACCTGTGCCTATCATCGGCACGTAAATCCTCATATATCGGGCTCCGTCAGTCTGGATCGGCCCATATCATCTCTCGACTCCGGTCGGTATCTTCCGGATATCCGCCGAGCCCAAATAATATCACCGGTAGGTAGTATTCCCTCTGCCAGGCTCACCGTCTACTACACAGTGATCCGTTCTCGCCCCGGGATACCATACCGGGTCCACCATGTACCCGCAATCGGCCTCATCCGCCTTCTCGAATAGGGTTTCACATGTCGCTCTCAGCACCGAGAAAACACATGGTGGACGTACTGAAATATCATATCAAGGGTAACCGGGTTTTAAAACAATTACATACTCTCTTTTGAAATATCCACGGTTCCCAAATCCAGAAATATCATGGAAACAACATATCTCAATGCGTATAATCAAAAGCATGATGTATGCGACATGTAAAAGAAATGTAAGCGTATCAGTATATCATGCAATATGGAATAGTAATATGCACATATTGAGGGGAACCGCTCTTTTAAAATGAATCAGTTTAAAGAGTATCTTGCGGTTTCCGAATCTCCAAATCAAGCGAGAAATCATCTATGTATGTGCAAATGAGTATGTGTACAAGTATGGGTGCACAAAATATAAGTACACAAGTATGCTATGCAAGGGTCATATCCTGAATGCAACAGTACTACAGGGTAGTGGCATGACAATTTTTTATGATGAAGTGTGTGAGCCGGCAAGCAGGTGTACGTGGAACATATGCATCATCGATAATGGTGCTGGTGTCCTAACAGCTTGGATTTGATATAACAATAAACATATTTAACATGCAATGCGATGCAAACAGTAAGAATATGCGGCAAATGAATAATAACACAACAGTGCAGTATCTACATCAATGTATCTATGTCATAAGGTTTTGCCATTTGAAAGAAGACGATTCGGGATTTTTTAGGAAAATAAGGGCTACCGTGTTTTTAAGAAAAGGTGCGTCTTTTGAAAATATCCGTAGTATCCCTGTGCCTATCTTTGAAATACTCTCGATTCGTTAGTTTTGAAATAGGTATGATATCGGCCTAGCCTAACATCTACTAGCAAAACTATAGCTCTAACTAGCAAGTCAATCAGGAGGGGTATGGAAACCACCTAAATCTGAGTCGATATATATATATATATATGTATATATATATATATATATATATATATATGTATATATAAATATAATAGTCGGTGATCCCGCCTCAAAGGTACCGCGTACGATACAAAATCATATGACATCCTCGAATCATGAGTGCGGATCTATCATCAATATAAAGCTCGTACGGTAAATCATCGTACGGCATCCTAAAAGCTGGGTACGGGTCAATATCACATTCATCTCATCAATTATCAGGTATCCTTATCATCATATCTCATGATCTGGGGTACTGAAGGCCCGCTAAAATCACATGTCGTATCCCAAATACGAATCACAATATATATATCACTGATCTCATGGCACTATACCCAAACTCAATCGACTCATCTCCAAATATCATACACTATCCTCGTCACCTAAGTATATGTATAACGAATATGCAGGTGTGTGCGTGTGGGTGTAAGCCTATCCTAGGGTTCGCAACTAGGAACTATACAAGTTTACTTCTACGCCCTAATCTAATCATAGTACACCTAATCTCATCTTAAATATCCACGACACACAATAAGCTATCATAAATAGTACATATATACTATACTAAACATCGAACTGCGGGGGTACTATACGCCATCCACCCGACTTCCCCCGTAGATATAATCTACTTACCTGGTCTTCGCTCGCCAAAATCGATGACGCCACACTCCATCGCCTCGGAATCCACACGAAGGTACCTACAATAATAAAAAATCGCAATGCACATTAAAATCAAGGCGGAAAAACCAAATCAGCACACGTTTTGCTTATAGGTCAAAACCTATAGCTTTGCGTGCAAAACACGACCAAAAACCCTGGTCGTGGACGTCCAAACGCCACACGATAGAAACACAATACTAAATACCAAAATCCATGCTAAAACAAGTCATAAAACAATGCGCCAATACAAGAAAAAGATCCCAGATTCTACCCTAAGTCAAATCAGCCAATTTTTCAGATGTCAAGGGTCAAATTTACTGGAGATAAGGCCCTAAAACAAAAACGAAGTATTTCCAACCTGCTCTAGCTGCAAATTGCGGCCAGAAAGAATTAATTTGCGGCCTGAAAGAGGGGGTAGGGGCTAGGGTTTTGGGTGATGGTTCCTAGGTGCCTGCATGTATCACTTTCCATGCAAAAATATTTTCAGGTGACTCGGGTGTTAGCAGATTTCCAAATACAATCACAGAATCCACAATTCTCCCGATATCGTTTTCTAAATCCGTATTCCGGGTTTCTAGTCTCTGGTTTAGTCCAATATAACATCACAACATGGGTTGTAGTCCTCAATCACACCTCGATTCACCTTTGAAATCAATTTAAACCCTAAAGCCTAACTTGGAATTTCCAAAGTTCACCAAAACCACACAATATCGGTTCTAAACTAACATGGATGCTAAGGGAATGGAAATTCTACCTTAAAGATGGAAAGATTACCTCATTTGGGACTCAAGAATCCCCTACAACACCAAAATATGATTTTTCTTGGTCCATAACGTAGCTTGCGAGCTTGTGCACAAGTTTTGTGAAGAGGAGATAAGGTTTCGGTGTTGTTTGGATGTTGTATGTGATGGTGGAGAGGAAATGAAGGGGGAGAAATTTCTGCTGGAGATGGGGCTGCTGCTGGAGATGGAGGGAAGTGAGGGGGAGAGAGAGAGAGCCAAAGTCAAGCCTCCCCCCATGTCTAATAAATGCCCCATGCCACTCTTTCTTTATTCACTTTCTTTTCTTTCATTTTCTTTCCTTTCCTTTTCTATTCTAAACAAAACAAACCATGCTAAAAATGAAGAGAAGGTAATGAAACAAATGTAACACAAGTATAAAAATGATATGTGCATGTCATGTGCACAAAACACGTTTAGTGCCCGATTAGCGATATCTAATCGCGATTAGCACAAAATAGTGTCAAATAAATCATAAAAACTTAAAATTTGCATAATTCACATAAAACACCATATTTTTAGTAATTTCTATAATTTTCCAAATTTCCCTCCATTTATCGGTATTTAATTAGACCGAAATATTAAAATATTCATTAAAATTAATATTAAATTATAAAAATTCCCCAAAAATAATATTTTTTTTTAAATGTTACAATCTCCCCGCTTAAAGAAATTCGGTCCCCGAATTTAAATTTTAAACCCCCAAATTCTAAAACATTTCAATAAAAAGTCCTAGTCGCCGGGGCTCCGAAATCATCAATACATAAAACGCATCATAGCGCAATGCATGCGCATGAACAATGAGCAGATAACTCAAAATCAAATCTCCGTCAAGCATCCCGCAATCATCGGAGTCATGGTAAAGACACAAATGTCAAATCCAAAATAAAACCAATATGATATAAATCAGAACTATACATGTAGATATCAAATCTATACATGTAAATAGTTGGAGTAAATGCATGCCAAATCTTTTTAAGTCGCTGTGCGATGCGCATAGCACTGCACAGTAGCGGACGTCTATTATAATAAAATAACCATATACGTATATATCCTTTGTTTAATATGTACGTTCCGCCGTTTTGAAAACAATTTAGAAAGGTTTTCCTTATTTTAAACGTTTTGTGTCATATCAGACACGTAGGTAACTACTGAGACTATAGCTCTCTTTTTGGAAATCCTTTCGATAACTATCAATGCATGCAAAATATATCCCAAAAATGTATATAAGAATACCCTGTGCGTCTGGTGCGCACGGAAATCAAAATCCATATATGTGCCATACATGTGCACAGAAACATCATCTAGGTGCAAAGGTGTGCACGAAACATCTGCCAAGGGCAACGGGCGTGCCTGACAGCAAAATCAGGTGCATTTGACATGCACAAGGAATCCCGATTTAGTGCATCTGGTGTGCACCAAAATCGTATCTCAAAACATGCGCTCAACACGCGCGAAAATCTAAATCAAATGCAAGGAGTGCAAGAAATCAACATCAATATCAGAATCAAAATCGACGGTATACCATACGGCTCAATCCAAATCAGGTATACCGTGGTGTATAAGCTCACAACCATGTGCATCAGCGTGCACAAATCAAATCAAAACACTAAAAGTGCATGAAAACTATGCTGGAAGCGTAAATCAAATCACCGGTATAAAATAGGCATGAAATCACAATCAATACCTCAAGCGTAATAACTATGCGTAAAATATAAATACCCAGTAGGTGCAACCATGGTGCACAAAAACAGAAATCATGGAACTCAGCCATCAAGACCAAATTATGCGAACAGATCTCCCAAAATACCGAAATCTAAGGTGACAGATACGCGATAATCGAATCACAAAATCATAAAACATAAATACCGTCGTCGATATTTCCTCCTTCACAGTCGAGAAGGTGTCGGTGCATCCAATGCTATCAGCGCAAGATATCTACTTGCCTCCTGTTCATGGTCTGGCGTCCTCAGTCTCTGGGTCCTTATCTTCTCTGTGAATTATCTATTTCGCAATCAATTGGCTCATCGGCCCTGTCAGGTGTGCTAACGGGGACGATTCCGTTCTGGCACTTCCCTGGTCATTTGCGTCCTCAGCACAGCATTTCCTCGGAAACTGGTCGCATCTCAACGCCTCTGTAAACATATCCGACCTTTAACCTTAACGGGGAGTAACAACAGCTCATCAGCATCTCGCACGAACCTCTTGTCCCACTTGTCTATATCATCGTCTACTCCGACGTCACGTCTCTATCTGCGCACTGCAATTTTTCTCGGCTACGGTCCATCCGAAGTCTCTCACAAGGACTCGAAATCACGAACTCGGTATCTTCATCACTCTGTAGAAGATATCTAGCCAAACACGTTCTCAGGAACTCGTCCTATCCTGCGGAGATATACTCCATACCTGTCCGTTCTTGACCAATTCACAACGCATCTGGGTGAGGTCTTCTCGTATAGTATTCCAGAAAGGTCCTGTTGAGGTCATCTCAATTCTCGCTTCTGCCGAATTACCCGGTAGTTACCATCCCTCACTATATTTGTTTTCTTGTTTTAGAACGGTTGTATGCTCATCGCGACTCCTTCTGGAAGGTATATCCATATACAACGCCTCTGCATGCGAATCGCACCTCTGATGTCAGCGGAGTGGAACGTCATCTCGTCGAAATCTTGTGCGAACTCTTTACTCCACTTGTTCCAATGTCGACTGATTCGGACTCGTCTTCTCGTGGCTGCATGGACTGCGCTCCGACGGCTATACTCGTATCTGGAGTCTCCCAAGGAGGGTATCCCATCACATGATATCCGAAAGATGTCGAACCATCCGATCGATTTGTCAAAACCTTATAATCCCCAAAGAGCTCAATATCTTAGGCATGGTTTAATAGTATCGAGTACATACCACAGCGTCGACGGTCCAGCCGTAGAAGGGAAAACCCAAGCCTCACTAATGGCGCCGCGGAACTGCCGCAAACCCTAAGGTTCAAAGGCTTTCACACGGTCATTATGTCGAGTTAGGGTTTCATTCTTCTAGAGGGTCCATAGAATTGCTTGCATGTCTTTCCAAATACTTTAAACTTGGAATCGGTTTTCTGACATTCGATCGTCTCTATCGACTCTCAACGAATCTACTTGAAGTCGTCTCTAGCTGGAATCAATCTATCTGATGACCTCGCATTGGGGTAAGCGAACGAACCACATGTCCTAGTCCTTCATCCTTGGGTGACTAGCGATCTTCCATCATATCTCTAAGTATATACTTATGCTGAAGTAGCTCCAACATCTGGGCGATATCTCGTCATTTGCAGCAACAACTGGCTCATTCGTCTGTACGCTGAACATCGCCTCAATCATCGTGAATAAGCGATATATCAATGGTCATCACATTCTGGTTGGCCTCTAGCAGTAGCATGATCCTCTGGTGCCGATCAACACATCCGGGAAATCTCGTAAAAGCGATCCATCAAACGCTCATGGCGCGAAAACATAAATAAACGAAGCCTTCTATGCAGTCGTACGTCTCTGGAATCACGCCCTGGTCAGTCCTCATCCGTGGCGAGCTCATGCTGACACAACTCTAGCCGTAGCTCTCTCTGCCCGTGCAATCGTGGCAGCAAAATCATAACCAGTATCGATGAGGATAGATCATAGGAATGAATATAATACTGTGCAAGGAAATGTACATCCTAAGGTTTCTTAAGCGGAGTAGTGTATCGTAAATATGCCGCGGAACATACGTACGGTACGTCACTCTACTCAAACTACCTACTCCATCAACCAAGGGTCATCCTACGCGATGAAAGTTCGGGTATAATACCCCCTCGACTAAGTCTAAGTTCCGTAAGGTCAAGCCTAAGTTCTATATATATATAAACGCTCTAGGCTCCACATAGTCAAACTTAGACTCGAACCAAGGTTAACCTAGCGCTTTGATACCAACTTTGTCATGACCCGAAATAGCCCGTGACTGGCACTTGAATCATATGAAGCCTATAGGACCCCATCTAATTCAAGTAAGCCAAAAGCCCAGAAATCTAAAACCATTTTAAGGAGTAAATAAGAAACTAGTTTTTCAAGAAGTAAGGAAAACATGTTTTAAAAATAAGGTTTTTAAATAAGTAGCCGAATATGCATTTTAAAATCTATATTCTTTTCAAAAACTTCGGCAGAGTTTCCTTTGTAAATAATGGCCCCGAACGGGGTACAACAAGAATAATATATATACAATGATAAAATGCATCCCCAAGCGGGAGCCAGCTCTTCGTCAATCGACGGTCACAACCACACAAGCAATATAATATACAACGCCGAAGGGCGAGGATCAAAACTCAAAAAGAAACTCAAAATCAATATGAAAACCATAATACTACAACGCGCGACTCTAAGGTCAAAATAATACATAACTGGTTTTCTAAGTCTGAAACAATATACAAGTTTTGGTTGATAGAATTTCTAGATACAACTGAATAATACATGTACAATGGTGGTTCTGATGCAAAAGAACCCACCTACCAAAGCAAATCACACAGAGATGAAGCAGTGTGCCAGAAAAGCCGCAATGAAACCTGTAAGGAAAAACCTGCAAGAACTGTGGCACAACGGGAGTGAGTTGCCAACTCATGAATAGAAAACATCACAGAGCAGAAATCATATGTATGACACAATCCTGGGTCAATACGATCAATATATATAAATCTCAAATGAATAAGTCTGAAGCATGATAAGGTGGCAATGTAACATCTATACATGAGTGTAGTGCCAAGTGCTCATGCCAGTGCCTCAGGTAATAACATATCATAAGTATGAGGTATGATCAATGTCGACTATATCATGAAGTCTATGAAAAAGTGGATATCATCCAACCAAGTAATCAATGTCAATATATGTATGTAGAAATCGTCCACGTGTCACCCAATGAAAATAAGCATCATGCATGTAAACATCATAAACATATGCATGGAAGTATGAGGATGTAAATCAACAGGTGTCGCTCGCGACATATCAAAATCATGGAACCTTAGTGTCAAGTATCGAAACTCGAAAACATCATGGAACCTGTTCCTATCATCGGCACGTAAATCCTCATATATCGGGCTCCGTCAGTCTAGATCGGCCCATATCATCTCTCGACTCCGGTCGGTATACTCCGGATATCCGCCGAGCCCAAATAATATCACCGGTAGGTAGTATTCCCTCTGCCAGGTTCACCGTCTACTACACAGCGATCCGTTCTCGTCCCGGGGTACCATACCGGGTCCACCATGTACCCGCAATCGACCTCATCCGCCTCTTCGAATCGGGTTTCATATGTCGCTCTCAGCACCGAGAAAACACATGGTGGACGCACTGAAATATCATATCAAGGGTAACCGGGTTTTAAAACAATTACATACTCTCTTTTGAAATATCCACGGTTCCCAAATCCAGAAATATCATGGAAACAACATATCTTAATGCATATAATCAAAAGCATGATGTATGCGACATGTAAAAGAAATGTAAGCATATCAGTATATCATGCAATATGGAATATTAATATGCACATATTGAGGGAATCCGTTCTTTTAAAATGAATCAGTTTAAAGAGTATCTTGCGGTTCCCGAATCTCCAAATCAAGCGAGAAATCATCTATGTATGTGCAAATGAGTATGTGTACAAGTATGGGTGTACAAAATATAAGTACACAAGTATGCCATGCAAGGGTCATATCCTGAATGCAACAGTACTACAGTGTAGTGGCATGGCAATTTTCGATGATGAAGTGTGTGAGCCGGCAAGCAGGTGTACGTGGAACATATGCATTATCGATAATGGTGCTGGTGTCCTAACAGCATGGATTTGATATAACAATAAACATATTTAACATGCAATGCGATGCAAACAGTAAGAATATGCGGCAAATGAATAATAACATAACAGTGCAGTATCTATATCAATGTATCTATGTCATAAGGTTTTGTTGTTTGAAAGAAGACGAATCGGATTTTTTTTAGGAAAATAAGGGCTACGGTGTTTTTAAGAAAAGATGCGTCTTTTGAAAATATCCGTAGTATCCCTGTGCCTATCTTTGAAATACCCCCGATTCGTTAGTTTTGAAATAGGTATGACATCGGCCTAGCCTAACATCTACTAGCAAAACTACAGCTCTAACTAGCAAGTCAATCAGGAGGGGTATGGAAACCACCTAAATCTGAGTCGATATATATATATATATATATATATATATATATAATAGTCGGTGATCCCGCCTCAAAGGTACCGCGTACGATACAAAATCATATGACATCCTCGAGTCATGAGTGCGGATCTATCATCAATATAAAGCTCGTACGGTAAATCATCGTACGGCTTCCTAAAAGCTGGGAACGGGTCAATATCACATTCATCTCATCAATTATCAGGTATCCTTATCATCATATCTCATGATCTGGGGTACTGAAGGCCCGCTAAAATCACATGTCGTATCCCAAATACGAATCACAATATATATATCACTGATCTCATGGCACTATGCCCAAACTCAATCGACTCATCTCCAAACATCATACACTATCCTCGTCACCTAAGTATATGTATAACGAATATGCAGGTGTGTGCGTGTGGGTGTAAGCCTATCGTAGGGTTCACAACTAGGAACTATACTAGTTTACTTCTACGCCCTAATCTAATCATAGTACACCTAATCTCATCTCAAATATCCACGACACACAATAAGCTATCATAAATAGTACATATATACTATACTAAATATCGAACTGCGGGGGTGCTATACGCCATCCACTCGACTTCTCCCGTAGATATAATCTACTCACCTGGTCTTCACTCGCCGAAATCGATGACGCCACACTCCGTCGCCTCAAAATCCACGCGAAGGTACCTACAATAATAAACAATCGCAATGCGCATTAAAATCAAGGCGGAAAAACCAAATCAGCACACGTTTTGCTCATAGGTCAAAACCTATAGCTTTGCGTGCAAAACACGACCAAAAACCCTGGTCGTGGACGTCCAAACGCCACACGACGGAAACACAATACCAAATACCAAAATCCATGCTAAAACAAGTCGTAAAACAATGCTCCAATACAAGAAAAAGATCCC
Organism: Agapanthus africanus; assembly: GCA_030015575.1. Lineage (NCBI taxonomy): Eukaryota > Viridiplantae > Streptophyta > Magnoliopsida > Asparagales > Amaryllidaceae > Agapanthus > Agapanthus africanus. The sequence continues at coordinate 13,506,032 of CM057339.1, forward strand.
AGATTCTACCCTAAGTCAAATCAGCCAATTTTGCAGATGTCAAGGGTCAAATTTACTGGAGATAAGGCCCTGAAACAAAAATGAAGCATTTCCAACCCGCTCTGGCCTCAAATTGCAGCCAGAAAGAATTAATTTGCGGCCTGAAAGAGGGGGTAGGGGCTAGGGTTTTGGGTGACGGTTCCTAGGTGCCTGCATGTATCACTGTTCATGCAAAAATATTTTCAGGTGACCCGGGTGTTAGCAGATTTCCAAATACAATCACAGAATCCACAATTCTTCCGATATCGTTTTCTAAATCCGTATTCCGAGTTTCTAGTCTCTGGTTTAGTCCAATGTAACATCACAACAGGGGTTGTAGTCCCCAATCACACCTCGATTCACCTTTGAAATCAATTCAAACCCTAAACCCTAACTTGGAATTTCCAAAGTTCACCAAAACCACACAATATCGGTTCTAAACTAACATGGATGCTAAGGGAATGGAAATTCTACCTTAAAGTGGAAAGATTACCTCATTTGGGACCCAAAAATCCCTTACAACACCAAAATGTGATTTTTCTTGGTCCATAACGTAGCTTGCGAGCTTGTGCACAAGGTTTGTGAAGAGGAGATAAGGTTTCGGTGTTGTTTTGAGGTTGTATGTGATGGTGGAGAGGAGATGAAGGGGGAGAAATTTCTGCTGGAGATGGGGCTGCTGCTGGAAATGGAGGGAAGTGAGGGGGAGAGAGAGAGCCAAAGTCAAGCCTCCTCCATGCTTAATAAATGCCCCATGCCTTTCTTTCTTTATTCACTTTCTTTTCTTTCATTTTTTTTCCCTTTTCCTTTCTATTCTAAACGAAACAAACCATGCTAAAAATGAAGAGAAGGCAATGAAACAAATGTAACACAAGTGTAAAAATGATATGTGCATGTCATGTGCACAAAACACGTTTAGTGCCCGATTAGCGATATCTAATCGCGATTAGCACAAAATAGTGTCAAATAAATCATAAAAACTTAAAATTTGCATAGTTCACATAAAACACCCTCCTTTTAGTAATTTCTATAATTTTCCAAATTTCCCCCCATTTATCGGTATTTAATTATACCGAAATATTAAAATATTCATTAAAATTAATATTAAATTATAAAAATTCCCCAAAAATAATATTTTTTTTTGAAATGTTACATGCAAGCGGTCAGCTAAACGTAACAGCCACCCAGGTATTGAGCGATCAGAAGATCAACAAGTAAGCATGTACATTCTCCTATGAATCCAATCAGTAACACTACCGTACAGTCCGGTCTCTTCGTCTGATATATCGCATATCTAGTCTAGGGGTGGTAAACGTCAGACCCCAGTAACCGATAAGTCGTGTCGATGTGAGGCTCATAACAGGTAAAGAAACTACTGATAACTCTTACCAGTAGCACTCCATATAAGCCCTGGCTAGGGACTTCCAGTTATAGCCAATCGAACACAGCACAACATCAACTCCTTATACCGGGAGAGACGAATCCCCTCCTATCGCTCATTGCCTCCATGTGATTCGGGACTGTACAAAAAATCCACCGTTTTGCACGCCCTCTTGGACGTGGTAAGGTGGAAATCAAAGCACAGTGGGAATCACACAAGACTCTATGACGATCTTGGGTCTACAGATTAACCCGTACCAGTGTCACCGGAGAACTGCTATCTGACGATTGGTATAAATCCATCTAGGAGTTCTCGGCGAGTCCGTTCAGTGTACCCAGTCTCCACTGAGCACCCGTACACCATCTGTGATGTCAAACACCGATGGATATGGGATCATCCATCGCCCATCATATGGGTCAAGATGCGTATACACTAGTCTACTCTGGTGTATCGATGCCCTGTCTCGATACACCCTTGACTAGGAACAGTTATAGGATGTACTCGTTGACTACCCTGGCCCCACTAATATGATCTCATCATAGTCCCAGTAGTCGAGTACATATCCTAAGGGCTTTATCAACATGTGAGAGCAAGACAGTAAATTAATACAAGTCAACATGTTAAGATAAAGTGAAACCAAATAGCATACTATCATGTCGAGCAAGAAATTCCTCTCCATATATATCCAAGCATTCACTATAATATACATTATATGTACAATAATGGCCTCTAGGGCATATACATAACTAACAATCTCCCACTTGCACTAAGGCCAGCTGTTGTAGTATCTCATACCCAACATCCCGAAGAGTCTCTCAAACTGTGTCTGGGGAATGGCCTTCATGAGTGGACCCGCAGTGTTGTTCTTCGTATCAACTCTCCTGACCTCGATCTCCCGGCGATCAACTATCTCCCTGATCAGGTGATACCGCCTCAGAATATGTCTTGACTTCTGATAGGACCTGGGTTCCTTGGCCAAAATCACAGCTCCATTGTTATCACAATACAAAGGTATTGGATGCTCAATGGACGGAACCACACCAAGTTCAGTGATGAATTTTTTCATCCAGACAGTCTCTATGGCAGTATCGTTGGCAGCGATGTATTCAGCCTCCATCGTCGAGTCTGCAACAGTTTCCTGTTTGGAACTCTTCCAACACACCACCCCTCCATTGAGGGTAAAGACAAATCTCAAGTGCGAATTAGAGTCGTCCTTATCACTTTAGAAGCTTGAATCGGTAAAGGACTCCACTTGGAGTTCACCGTTACCATACACTAAGAACATCTCTTTAGTCCTTCTCAAGTACTTGAGAATGTTCTTCACAGCTGTCCAGTGACTCTCTCCAGGATCTGCTTGATACCGACTCACTACACAAAGTGAGTATGCTACATCGGGTCTGGTACATAGCATCGCATACATGATAGAGCCTACTGCCGAAGTATAGGGTATCCCTTGCATGCGAGCTCTCTCCAAATCAGTCTTGGGAGACATCTCTTTGGAGAGAGTGACTCCAGAGATCGTGGGCAAGTTCCCACGCTTGGACTCTTCCATACTAAACCTCTTTAGTATGGTGTCAATGTACCTGGATTGGGACAATCCCAGTATCCTTTTAGATCTATCTCTATAGATTATAATTCCCAAAATGCAGGAGGCATCACCTAGATCTTTCATTGAGAATCTTTGTGATAAGAAGAGCTTGACCGAGTGCAGCATAGGAACATCATTTCCTATCAAGAGTATGTCATCCATGTACAATACGAGGAAGACAACCTTACTCTCTGCAACCTTTTTATAAATACAAGGTTTATCTACGTTTTTGATGAAGTCAAACTCTTTGACTACAAAATCAAAGCAGATGTTCCAACTCCGCAATGCCTGCTTTAACCCGTAGATGGATTTAAGCAGCTTTCATACCTTTCCGCTGCTCCCACTGTCTACGAAGCCCTCTGGCTGAGTCATGTACACGCACTCTTCTAAATCACCATTTAGAAAGGCGGTCTTAACATCCATCTGCCAGATTTCGTAGTCATTGTATGCAGCAATGGTAAGTAGGATCCGGATGGACTTAAGCATAGCCACTGGAGAAAATGTTTCATCATAATCCACACCTGGTCGTTGACGAAAACCCTTTGCAACAAGTCTAGCTTTGAAAGTCTCAACTTTTCTATCTACACCAAGTTTCTTCTTAAAGATCCATTTGCTCCCAATGGGTTTTACCCCTTCAGGAGCAACTTCCAAAGTCCATACTTTGTTGGTGTACATAGATTCCATCTCAGATCGCATTGCATCCAGCCATTTCACAGAGTCCCCACTCGTGATGGCCTGCTCGAAACTAGTTGGGTCATCATCTTCTATGATGCAATCCTCGCTCCCACCATCAACGAGAAAACCGTAGTATTTCTCAGGTGGATGAGAAACCCTACTAGATCGGCGGAGAGGCTGGGGTTCATCAGGGACTACTGAATCCTCTGGTTCCACTAAATCTTCTGTCGTAGTTTGTGTTGCTGGAACTTCTTCTAGCTCTACCTCAGAGCCAGTAATCTCTTTTGCAAGAAATTCCTTTTCTAAAAAGGTGACGTGTTGAGCAACAAACACCCTTTGTTCCTCACTGTAGTAGAAAATATGCCCTCGCGAATACTTGGGATATCCAACAAACTTACATAAAACAGACCTTGCCTCGAGTTTGTCCGGTTTTTGTCTTTTGACATAGGCCGGGCAACCCCATATCTTAACAAAATTAAGATATGGTCTCTTCCCTTCCCATATCTCATATGGGGTGGTAGGCACGGATTTGGTAGGAACTTTATTCAGTAGGTATGCCGCTGTTTCAAGCGCATATCCCCAAAAAGAAATAGGCAACTCAGCATTGCTCATCATAGAGCGCACCATATCTAATAGGGTGCGATTCTTCCACTCCGATACACCATTGTGCTGTGGTGTATAAGGAGGAGTAAGCTGAGAGAGAATCTTATTCTCTTTTAGATAGTCTAGGAACTCAATGCTCAAGTATTCTCCTCCTCGATCAGATCGAAGAATTTTAATACTTTTTCCTGTTTGGTTCTCTACTTTATGCTTATATTCTCTGAATTTCTCAAAAGCTTCAGACTTGTGTTTCATCAGGAACACATATCCGAATCTTGAGAGATCGTCAGTGAACGTAATAAAGTACGAAGAACCATCCCTGGCATGTGTAGACATGAGACCATATACATCACTATGTATCAGCCCTAAAAGTTCTGTAACTCTTTCTCCGTGTCCACTAAACGGAGTTTTGGTCATTTTGCCTTTTAGACATGACTGGCAAGTATCATAAGATGAAAATTTGAACGGATTTAAATATCCAACCTTATGTAACTTAGCTAACCGTGTCACATTGATATGACCTAATCTACAATACCACAAGAAGGATTCGTTCATTTCTGAACTTTTTCTCTTGTGTGTGTTTTGTATATTAAGTACTGTAGTTTGATTGAGAACGTATATGCCATTATTTAACGATCCTGATCCAATCAACTTTTGATTTAGGAATATGTTCATAACATTATCCTGTATTACAAAATTATATCCTTCTTTATTCAATAAAGAAACTGATATAATATTGCATATCAGGGTCGGAATGTAATAGCACTCGTTCAGAACCAATATATTACCATTTGGTAACACAAGGTGATATTCGCCAACAGCCTTGGCTACAACATCTGCACCATTCTCTACTCTTACGAAATGATCACTCATTCCCAGTTCTCTATCTTTTCGTAGCCCATGTAACATATTACATATGTGGGATCCCGATCCAGTATCTAATACCCAGGACGTAGAGTGAACTGAGAAACAGTTCTCAATAACTAACACACCCGAAGAAGATACATCAACATACTAATTCTTCGTTTGGGCGGCGTGAGAATTCAGATATTGTCCTATTTCCTGCTCAGTCTTATAACACTTATAAGAAAGAACGGGACCAACGTTCTTCTGCTCAGTATAATAAGCGGGTGCAGTCAATACATCCATATTATTATCTTGATTAAGGCCTGGCATGGTCTTGCCGCGGACCAACACACCAGATACCCACTCCAGGAAAATTTCAGGCTTTTACAAAGGTTTAATTTCACAAAGGATAGTTTTTATAAAAAGGCTCATTTCAATAAATAATCAGGAAAAGAGACGTCATGAAAATTTATTTATCAAAATAGACATCTTTTTGAGCGATTAGAATAAATAATTGCTTATGTGGCGATAACTAAGTTTAATCTTCTAAAAAAATTCAATATGTTCCATTTTTAAAACTATTTATTAAAATAAATTTTTTTGGAAAATAAATCCTATTAAATATTAAAATATTTTTTTGAAAATATAGCTGACTACATAAACCTATGGGAATTTAATCAATTATTCTTTACTATTTATTTCTATTTCTCGTCAAATAAATCGATGGAAATTATAAATTTTTTAAATAGATAATTTCAAAAACTTAAGAGTTCAGTATATTAAATAAAAAACATTATACAGGAAACCATATTAATTTTATGCACGAAATTTAATAAATTTAATTTTAAAATTCGGCTTAGGATTGACCATGACATTTTGTGCACCGTCTTTAAACCTTTTTAAGTGCAAATCAGACATCGTGGAAAACGGCTGTGAATCTGATTAGTAATAATTAATATTTTTTCTAAAAAAAATAATTAAAAACTAAGTTCTTTCTGGTTAAATAATCTGAATTAGATATTGTAATTAAATCTTATACTTTTAATTTATACTTCGTTAGTGCTAATTAGAATATAGAGTTGCCATTTTTCATTTATTAATTGTTATTTTCATATAGAAATTTACAATAAAAAAAATTCAAATATATTATTATTAATTATGAAACTTTGTTTACCAAAATTACTTCTCTCCTTAAAAATTTAATTATGGTACTATAATTTTGTGTTGCTAAACATATATCAAAATTATTTGCTGAAAATAGAAAACAATCATAAAATAAAATAAATTCAAATATAAATATTATAAAAATATACATTTATGTTACTTCGTTAATATTTTCTTAATGAAGGTTCCATGCTATTGTATGTCTATTTTTTTTCTTGATAAACGATATAGTAAAAATTTACAGATGATGCAAAATTATTTGATGAGAAATAGTAAAAAAGAATTGATAAAATTTCCATGGATTTATTTTTAACAAAAATATTTTAATATTTTAGTCATTATGTGGATTTTTTTCCATAAAAACTTATTTTAATAAATAATTTTAAAATGGGACCTCATTAAAATTTATTTGGAGAAACGGACTTCTCTTTTGTCACATAAGAAATGCCATGCAGACAAATGTTTATCCTAATTGCTTATGTAGCAAAAAGAGATCTATTTTGATAAATAAATTTTCATGGGATCTCTTTTCCTAATTATTTATAGAAATGAGTCTTTTTATAAAAATTGTCCTTTCACAAAACCCCGCTCCCAGTAGTTTACCTATCCTATAGTATTTAGCACTTATCCCCTTCATGCGATTTTATTAACGTAAACACCAAAACTGCTCAAAACACTCAAATTTTTCCCTAAGCAACTTAAAAGGATGTCTGTTTTAATTCTAATAATATGTTCTTTTTGGAGAAAAATTCTAATAGGATGTTTTTTTTATGAGAAAGAGATGGGTATAAACCCCGCTATAAATTCATTAAAGAGGTTTTAATGTTCAAGCACCCCAAATACTGTAATATTTTTTTATTATTGCCCCACCTTCTTTGTCACAGTTTTCTGAACCATGAATTTGACACTTGGAGAGTTTGATATCAAGTCGACGGCCAGCTATAATACTTTGTCAGACATTTACCGGAGCTTCGCTTCATAACCGATCCTATTTGGATGGAAGAAAGACTTAGATGATGATTAAGTGATGGAAATTGACAAGTTCTTAGTAATTACTTATCGGGGAACCTCAAACCTAGTGAAAACAGAACAAGTCTATCAATATACCACAATAAAAGCAAAGTAAATAAAATCAATGGTAGATTTCACCATAATACCTTTAAATTTTGCGGCTTTTCACTAACCGCCTTAAAGGGTTTTTGCAGTAAACTATGTTAAGAATTGCTTTTGAAAATTAAAATTTTCAACCAAAAAACCCTAAAGCTAGCACTTTAAGGGGATTTACTATAATGAAAATCTCTAAGGTAGTTTAGGGTGGGGGGTGGAGGGGTGGTGTTAGCGAATTTGAGGTGGTAAGTTGCAATAAGAGAGGACCCGACGGATGTCGGATCTCGTTAAGATGTTACCTTCCATAGATCTGCTGCAAGCGATGATGGACGGCTGAGATTGAGTTGGAGGTTGGCTCCTGAAGCGTATGGATCTCAATGGGTTTAAGGTGGTTGAGGCCGAGCTACCTGTAAGGAAGTCCCGGGGTGGTTGTACCACCGAGGACCCTCCGACGATCAAGTTAGACCGGATATTTGAGCGGAGTAACGGCCTAGTGAGGAAAAATTGACTTACTTGAGTCGCCCGAAAAAGGGGGTTATATATCCAGCAGCGAATGGCAGGCGGGCGCGAGAATCACGCCGGCCGTTACGTCCCCGGTGTCACGCCTGCGTGATAGGCGGGATCCCGCATTAATGACGAGACAGGCTCATTAATGGGGGATCGTGATGGCGTGGAATGAGGGACGTGGCCGGCGGATATCTCGTGCATGGCGAGATTCGCGGAGGCGTGGCGGAGGTGCCTGCGACTGGTGCTGCTAGTCGTTCGATGGGACCGAAGAAGTTGAGCTCGGTGGGTGGCTCGGGAACGAGTGGGAGGCCGAGGCATCTTGGCTCTGCGGTAGCCCACAAATGATCATAGAGGGCCGAGGAGGCCAATTGTGCAGGGGGCTCGGAGGCGAGCCAACGGTTGTTTGTAATGCGGGCATGGGAGTGGTGTGGACGGTCACAGAAGGTCGGAAACGTCCATAGGTCGCAGACCCGGGGTATTCTACCGACGTACCGTTCGCGGTCCTTTCTTGCTAGCTTCGGGACACGTCATCTGCCACGTGTCACGATCTAGGAAATCGACGATATCGAGCATCATCATTAGCCCCCCACTATCGTCCCGACCTGTTCAAAGGTCGAGTCGAGAGTGGTCTGCCGGGTCCCCGAGGTGAGCTCCTTTTCGAAGATATTGTAAGTGCGCATTCCTGTGCAATCAGCTGTATTTTCTTGATGATGTCAGCGGATCAGGGGTCAGATCTTGCATTAAAGAGGATGCGTCGGATCGTGCATACGTTCGCCGAAGCGACTGCCCACGTGCTTTGCGCTGGTTGGCTAACGCGGCGGGCTGCAGATTTCTCGTTTTCGACAGGGTGCGACCAATGCATGCGCGATAGGTAGAGCAATGGGGACCGTCGAATGCGATGAGTCGTTTCCCGAGAGATGACTGTCGCCATTGGATGTGCACGCCGGCGGCTATAAATAGAGGTGGGGTCCCCATCAGGGCCCATACTTCTTCATAATTTTCTCGTCTTGATTCTCGTTAGCTTGGCACTCTCCTTCTTAGGTCGGGATATCTGCGTTTTTCTCTTCCGAGGATTCACCCCCTTCATCAGGTTAGATGTTTTTTGTGATGAGTCTATGGAAATAGTTTGGGTAGAGTTAGGGAGCCCCCTGTAGGTTCTTCTTTTTCTTCTTCTTCTGAGTCGAGCTCGTTCCCCCTTTGGCAGAACAAATGGACCGATCCAGGATTCTTGCTGCCGTCGGTGCCCTATCCCAAAAGAGAGCTGGGGGCGTGGCCGCACCTCGGGATGACCCGAGCTCCGCACCGAAGGGGTCGCCGGCAACGGGGCCATCTGCTTCGACCCGAGCCCCCGATGATTGCAGCGGCGGTGGTCAGATGCGTCCGCGGGTTCCCGAACTCCGGACGAGGGAAGCGGAAGAGGACGAAGACGAGGTTCTTCTTAAGAGGAAGAAGACGGTCTCTCGCGCGCCACCGACTGAGATTCTTGAGGGTATTCCTGTGCAGGAGGGGGACGCCTGTTTCGTAGTCCCGTCCGGGCTTTCCATTGCTGCCAGCCTGCTCACTGATATAGAAGAGTCGGTCGGAGGCAAGATTCCGCGGGGGACCTTAAGGGCCCAAGTGGCAGCTATAGCTTAGGAGGCGGTGTAGGTACGTACTCCTTTATGTGTTATTTTGAGCGCCCTTTTCTCAGTTCGAGCGTCTCTAAGTCTCTTTGCTGTGTATTATCAGGTCCTTCAGCACTGTGCCCTCGTTGCTCACATGGAGGCCGAGGAGACTGCCCCTGCTATAAGGTTGGTAAGGGAGTCTTCTTCGGGGGCCGAAGACCTGCGACTCGAGCTGCGTCAGAAGAGGGAGAGGATGGCCGTCCTCGAAGTCCAATTGGCTGCCGGGGAGCTCACCGTCGCAAAGCGCCGGGAGTCCCATCACTGGCTAAGTGAGTCCCACCGAGCCATCGAGGCTAAGTTGGTGGAGCTGGCCGATCGCTATGCAGCAGTGAAGAGCGAGGGATACCAGCAGACGGGATGCCGAGGCTACGCTTCAGGAGGCGAAGGTCTCCGAAGTTCGAGCTCGAAAGGCGGTGGCCGATTACAAGGGGTCGGACCAGTTTTACGCCGATCTCGGCGAAGCCTCTGCCATTGTATGGCACGAAGCTCTTGATGATGTCAAGGCGCGGTTTCCGGAGTTTGCCGACGGTGAGCTCCGCGCTCGGGTCCCACTTTCGGTGGTCATGCCTCCGGCAGATGGTGATGAGGGAGGGGCTGTTGCTGAAGCGGAAGCCCCGGCTCTTGAGGATGGTACCGAGGAAGGTGAGGTTTAGACGGGGCTTGCAGTCTGAACTTTTTAGCTTTTCCTTTTTCTCTTTCTTTTTGTAAGCCCCCGTGCAATTTGGTAAGGCTGGGGAGCCCAGAGTACTTTGTAAAAGATTTTGGAAGTTTGAATGAAACTTAGTCTTTTTTCTTCTACGTGACAATGCTTTTCCTGCGTGAGTACTTGAGCTTGTCAGTTCTGCCCTCGATCAAGCGTTATGCCGCAAGTCAATGGCCTGTGTTTTAGATAACGATCGCCTTTCGAGTGCTTATCGATTAACCGCTATGAAAGAAGGTCGGTGTCCTCCAGCCCCTGGAGTCGAGGTGGTGATCGTTTAATTGAATAGTGTGGAAGGACCTTTGTTGCAAGAAGGTTGGTGCTTTCCAAAGAATTGGCCGAGCGGTATTGCTGATCGGTGCCTTTCGGCGAAGGCTTATATCCTTAAGGACGGGCCGAGCAGGGTTGTTGTCCGGTGCCTCTTGGCGAGGGCTTTGGTCCTTAGCGCGGAAGGAGCCGTAGGAGGCCTACTAAGGACGAGCCGAGCAGGGTTGCTTCCCGCTGCCTCTTGGCGAGGGATTTGATCCCTGGCGTCATGGGGTAGTGAACTACCAGCCAAGGATAACCGAGCAAGGGTGAGCCCGGTTGCCTCTTAGTGAGGGCTTCGATCCTTAGCGCGGGAGGGGCCATAAGAGACCTGCTAAGGACGGGCCAAACAGGGTTGCTGCCAAGTGCCTCTTGGCGAGGGCTTTGATCCCTGGCGTCGTGGGGTAGTGAACTACCAGCCAGGGATAACCGAGCAAGGGCGATCCCGGTTGCCTCTTAGTGAGGGCTTCGATCCTTAGCGCAGGAGGGGCCGTAAGAGGCCTGCTAAGGATGGGCCGAGCAGGGTTGCTGCCCGATGCCTCTTGGCGAGGGCTTCGATCCTTAAGGACGGGCCGGACAGGGTTACTGCCCGGTGCCTCTTAGCAAAGGCTTTGATCCTTAGCATAGGAGGGACCGTAATAGGCCTGCTAAGGACGGGCCGAACAGGGTTGCTGCCCGGTGCCTCTTGGCAAGGGCTTCGATCCTTAAGGACGGGCCGAGTAGGGTTGCTGCTCGGCTGCCTCTTAGTGAGGGCTTCGATCCCTGGCGTTGTAGGGTAGGGAACTACCAGCTAGGGATAACCGAGCTAGGACGAGCCCGGTTGCCTCTTGGTGAGGGCTTCAATCCTTAGCGCGGGAGGGGCCGTAGGAGGCATGCTAAGGATGGACCGAGCAGGGTTGCTGACCGGTTGCCTCTTGGCGAGGGCTTAGATCCCTGGCGTTGTGGGGTAGGGAACTACCAGCCAGGGATAGCCGAGCAGGGTAGCTGCTTAGCTGCCTCTTGGTGAGGGCTTCGATCCCTGGCGTTGTAGGGTAGGGAACTACCAGCTAGGGATAGCCGTGCAGGGTAGCCGCTCGGCTGCCTCTTAGTGGGGGCTTCGATCCCTAGAGTTGTGGGGTAGGAAACTACCAGCCAGGGATAATCGAGCAAGGGCGAGCCCGGTTGCCTCTTGGTGAGAGCTTCAATCCTTAGCGCAGGAGGGTTTTAGGAGGCTTGCTAAGGATGGGCCGAGCAGGGTAGCCGCTTGGCTGCCTCTTGGTGGGTAAAGAACTACCATCCAGGGACAGCGGAGTAGGGTAGCCGGTCGGCTGCCTCTTGGCGAGGGCTTCGATCCTTAGCGTTGTGGGGTAGGGAACTACCAGCCAGGGCTAGCCGAGCATGGTAGCTGCTCGGCTGCCTCTTGGTGAGGGCTTCGATCCCTGGCGTTGTGGGGTAGGGAACTACCAGCCAGGGATAACCGAGCAAGGGCGAGCATGGTTGCCTCTTGGTGAGGGCTAGGATCCTTAGCGTGGGAGGGGCCGTAAGAGGCCTGCCAAGAATGGACCGAGTAGGGTTGTTGCCTGGTCAAGCAAGGATCCGTCCGACCCTCCTATCATGTGAACATCGGGAAGGGTAATAGTCACGGATGACACGTGTCAGGAACGTACAGGGAAAGGCAGAACGTTTCGGGAAGCCGCGTCAGTTTCGCCATGTGGCAGCGTGGAATTGGAGTAGTTGCTGCGATTCCCAAGATTCACGCCGATACGTGTAAGAATCCAGGTCCTTGAAGATTCTGTTTGAGGTTATAAATAGGGAAGGAGATGGCAACTCCTTCGGCACCGCTTTCTTTCGAGATGACAGAGCGCGTGTATTTGATCGAAGAGATCATCACCCTTGGTGATGTCTCCTTGTACGACCAATCTCTAGCCGAGGAGGGGTACTGGGGAGTGGTTCAGCGCCTCTGTTTCCCCCAATCAGAGCAAAGCTCTGTTTTGAATTTAAAAATTCAAAATTTAAATTGAAGCAACGCTTCAGATCCTGTGCGCTGCGCGCCACGTGTCAAAAACAGACACGCTAGCGCCAGGGACGCTGCGCCCTAGACAGCGCACCCCCAATCAGAGCAAAGCTCTGTTTCAAAATTCATAATTTAAAAATTGAAGTAACGTTTCAGATCTAGCGCTCTTCGCTGCGCGCCACGTGTCGAACACGGGTGCGCTAGCGCAGTTGCGCTGCGCTCTGCGCTAACGTAGGTGCGCTAGCGCAAAGTGCGCCAGCGATGGAATTAAAAGAATTCCCCACCGTTAGATCAAAAGATTTAATAATAATAAATTATTAATTAATCAGAATTAAAATTCTGTTATGGAAAGATTTTTCAATCATATTAAAACAAGAAAATTATTTTCTGTAAAACAGAAGCCTTAGGATCAAAGATCCAACGGTGGGAAATATTCCCAAATCATCAGAGAAAGATCTCTTAAACTGATTTAACAAATCAATTGGCCCTATATAAAGGCCCCAAGACTACAAGTCTCATATAGAAAAAACCCTCTGCAAATTTTGAGAAAACTCAAAGAAAAAGAAAGGCAAGCCCTTAGCAAAAGAAGATTATTTCTTCAAGGCAAAGAATTAATTCTTGAACAACAGAGATGAAACCATCTCGTAAAAAGAAAAAACATTTTCTAAAAAGATCTTAGATCTATAAAAAGACCATGGTCTTTGATTAAAAAGAAACAAAAAAGGGAGAAAAACGGTATTTCCATAAGCGAAATGGGCACGGATGAAAATCCGAAAGGGTTCCGTGAGTAAAAATAGCAGAACTACCGGCGAGTGTTTGTGAAAACCCGAAAGGGCGCAACCTCGTTAAAAGACACTTGCAGGGTCTTCTCGACCTTGTGAGAAGAAACTACCCACGTGAGATCCTTACGACTCACAAGGGAGCAACATACTTAGGGATCCTCACGATTCTTAAGGAGAAATTACACCTACGGGATCCTCTCGACCCGTAGGGAGAACCCTCTTATGAGACCTCACGGCTCATAAGATTCAAAAGTATTAAGCTACATGGATCTGAACCTGTTCTTAAGCAGCCCACCACAACCTCCGATACTGCCCTACAAGCAGCTCAATATTGACCCTTGTATACAATCCACGGGCGCGAATAAACATTTCCCTAACAAAGTCCCATCCGTGACTAGGGATATGTCTACACGGTGAACAGCCCTTGCAAGTCCTCTCGACTTATAAGGAGAAAGCACTTTTATAAGATCCTTACGACTTATAAGAGACCATACACTTAAGGATCCCCACGATCCCTAAGGAGAATACACACCTACGAGATCCTCATGACTTGTAGGAAGAAATACCTTTATGAGACCCTTACGGCTCATGAAGTCAAAAGCCTTAGTCGATAGGACCCTAACCCTGTTCGCTAAGCCATCTTTGTTCGACATCGATAGAGGAAAATGATGATTCGCTCCTGGCAATATTCCAGTTGTAGCGGTGCTGATGCCGAAATCGGTATCTAATCCCAGGTTTGCAGCAAGAAGCTAGTGAGCCACACATCCATACAAAATAGCTGAAATAATGGGGCAACTTGCAAAAAAATCAACAAGTAAAAATGTATGCATGCAAAATAGCCGAAATGATTGGGCAACTCGCAATAAAAAGTAGCGAGTAAAAATGAAATAAATAGCCGAAATGATTGGGCAACTCGCAATAAAAAGCAGCGAGTAAAAATGAAATAAATAGCCGAAATGATTGGGCACCGCGATAGATAGCTGAAATGATTGGGCAATCGCGACCTTCGCGATATAAAAGCTGAAATGATAGAGTATCGCGGAAAGAAATAAAAAAAAATGAAATTTATGCCCTACAGGTGATATCGCATCAATCCCTGTATACAATCCAGGGGCGCAAACAAAGAGGGAACCATATCATCCCATCAGGCTTCATCAGAAAACGAAGCTAAAATATTGACGGTTCAAGGATGGCCTAGAGATCATCAACAGCGTTCCTCACCATTCCAGCAGGATTCAGACGCTGCAATCAACCCTGGAGCCACGACAAAATCCCTAGTTCCAAGTCTCGACGGCCACATCTATAGCCTGAAGACCCACAACGACGTTCCTTCGCAGTCTAGCAGGATGCATACGCAACGTCAACAAAAGACCTCACGTCAAAACAAAGCGGAGTGATGGCAAAATCCCAGCTCCACTGCAGCACTCGTCTCGCTACATCAGACGCAATGCCAGCAAACGAAGCAAAGGCCAAATTCCTAGCTTCAGGGTCTTGACGGCAACTCATATAAAACCTGAAAGACCATCGGAGATCATCTCACACCAGCGCGGAGTGGTCACCACCTCGACGTCCGTCTCGTCACCACAGCGTTCTTCCTCCAGTAGGATTCAGACGCGACAATCAAACAACGGAGCCACGGCAAAATCCCTAGTTCCAAACCTTGACGGTTCACCAGCAACCTAGAGACAAACGCGACATTCGTCTCGATACAGTAGATGCAATGCCAGCAAACGAAGCAAAGGCCAAATTCCTAGCTTCAGGGTCTTGACGGCCACTCATATAAAACCTGAAAGACCATCGGAGATCATCTCACACCAGCGCGGAGTGGTCACCACCTCGATGTTCGTCTCGATACAGCAAACGAGATGTCACCACAGCGTTCTTCCTCTAGCAGGATTCAGACGCGACAATCAAACAACGGAGCCACAGCAAAATCCCTAGTTCTAAACCTCGACGGTTCACCAGCAACCTAGAGACAACCGCGCCATTCGTCTCGATACAGCAGACGCAATGCCAACAAACGAAGCAAAGGCCAAATTCCTAGCTTCAGGGTCTTGACGGAAACTCATATAAAACCTGAAAGACCATCGGAGATCATTTCACACCAGCGCGGAGTGGTCACCACCTCGACGTTCGTCTCGATACAGCATACGAGATGTCACCACAACGTTCTTCCTCCAGCAGGACTCACATGCGACAATTAAACAACGGAGCCACGGCAAAATCCCTAGTTCCAAACCTCGACGGTTCACCAGCAATCTAAAGATAACCACGACATTCGTCTCGATACAGTAGACGCAATGCCGGCAAATGAAGCAAAGGCCAAATTCCTAGCTTCAGGGTCTTGATGGCAACTCATATAAAACCTGAAAGACCTTCGGAGATCATCTCACACCAGCGCGGAGTGGTCACCACCTCCACGTTCATCTCGATACAGCAGACGAGATGTCACCACAGCGTTCTTCCTCCCGCAGGACTCACACGCGACAATCAAACAACAGAGCCACGACAAAATCCCTAGTTCCAAACCTCGATGGTTCACCAGCAACCTAGAGACAACCGCGACATTCGTCTCGATACAGCAGACGCAATGCCAGCAAACGAAGCAAAGGCCAAATTCCTAGCTTCAGGGTCATGACGGCAACTCATATAAAACCTGAAAGACTATCGGAGATCATCCCACACCAGCGCGGAGTGGTTATCACTCATCGAGGCTCTCCAAAATGAGCCTAACCTCAAGTAAAAAGCGGCATGGCAAAATTCCTAACGCTTGCTCTTTTGACGGTCAAACTACCTAAGAAGATTGCTTGAAGACGTCTTGTCCAGCCCCCGAAAGGATCAGAGACACGACAGTCGCAAGGCCACTCGAACAGCGAGATTGCCTATCGAAAAATATATCAGCCAACGCGACGGTATAACGGACAAAACCCTAGTACCACAGACCCTAACGGACGTTTGTCGTAAAGAGCAGAGGTTAACTATGACGTTAGGATATTCTTGCGAGAAATGCTCGATTCGTCTTGACTCACGAGGAAATTAGTGACTTTGCGAGAACTTCTCGATTCGTCTCGACTCGTGAGGAAAAACCTTAGGCAATGGGGATAAGAGCCGATTTCCTAAGCACTGGGGCCCTGCAAGTCGATCCAAAATGAACTCTTGCATACTATTCACGGGTCACACTCTCCAAAGTCGAATCTCGACAAGGAGAGAAACAACCGCTTATGGGTCTTCTCGACTTGTAGGAGGGAAAATTCTCTTATAAGATCCTTACGACTTATAAGGGAAAACACACTTAGGAATCCTCACGATCCCTAAGGAGAAAATACACCTACGGGATCTTCTTGACTCGTAGGGAGAAAATTCTTCATGAGACCCTCACGACTCATGAAGTTGAAAAGTCTTAGGCAGCAGATCTGAACTTGCCTCCTAAGCCATCACTACCCCTCGAAGAAGCCAAAACAAGATGTTCACCCTATCATCTGTCGACTATGTTTGTTAATGTGACATGCCGATAACAAAAGAAAGAAGAAAGCAGAGAGATGACACAAGACATTTCAAAAAAAAATGTGTATCTTTTATTCATGAATTCAATTGGGTACAAAATACATCATGTGAAAGAATAAAAGAATGAATACATTTTATTCAAGATTTACAAATGAAGCAGAAGCAACTATTGGGAGGGAAGCGTCTTAAGTAGGCTAATCAATTGCTCACGCACTCCCCTCAGCCTCTCGTCATGGTCAGCTGCCATGGCCAACTCTGCTTCAACCTGAGCTCGTTACTGCAAATAAGATAAAAGCTGCTCCTCGACTGCCTGCTGAGCTGCCCCGCAATTTTGTGCGTCCCGCTCGACGACGTCAAGTCGCTGCCTCAGTGTTAACCCGTCAGAGATGCATCGCAGAAGGCCTTCAAAGATAACTTTCAACTGTGCAGCATTTGTATCAACCTGAGCATGCAGTCGGGAAGATTCGCTCGAAGTCTCTCCGCACTCCTTACGTTTTAAAGCCGCCTCTTGTTCAAGATAACGGAAGTAGAGAGTGCTCCGCTCAACCCACGCAGCCCGCTGAGCGTTCATAGCCAGGACTTCTGGAGCAGGACGTCCAACCTTGAGCTCATGCAGGCAAGCTTCAATT